>CM057816.1:6359922-7078472 GCA_030067965.1 Latrodectus elegans
ATTCAATTTAATAGAGAACCAATTTAACAAAGAACCACACTGAAATATTGCTATATTATTAGAATATAAATGTGGTGTTATTTATTTATGTAAATGCATTTCTTAATGTTTAATATTAGTATAGCAACTAAGTTAAATTTTCTTTTTAAAGATCATATGTTAACATTGATCTTTTAATAGGGATCACCATTTTTTTTTATTTTTGGTGATTAATGAAAATATTTAAACCTAATAATTACTGCTTCATGTGTTAATCATGTTAGACACTTAGTATGTTAAATTTATTTGTTGAACACTATATTGTTAATATAGAATTTATTATTTTTTTTATACATATTCATGAATACCAAAGTTTTTTTTATTTAAATATGTTTCAAATTAAAAAGAATGATTTAAAATATGTATATAGCAAAGGTTTTTTTTTTATTAAAAACCAAACAAGGAATATTAAATGATTTATTTTTCAATATTTATTATTTTATTCATTTAATAATCAATTTTACCAAAATATTTTAAAAATTATGTTTACATTTTTCAAAATCATGCATTGTATGGTATATTTATAAGAAAGTATTATGGCTTTTGTATAACTTATAATTTTGACATTTTTATTTATATTTTTTAGTTTAAAAAATCTTAACTTTAAAAATATCTTATTTAAATTTTTTAAAAGAACTTCATAAAATCTATGAAAATAGTTATGTACTATTTAATAACATAATAATGAAACTAAAATGGGGGTATAGAGAATTTAATGTGAGAAATTTTGGTCTTGTATAAATACAATTTCTCTTACAATTTAAAATTATATTTAATAAGAAATATAATTTTAAATTGTCAGAGAACTTATTACTATTAAAAATCTTTGCTTTTAAAACTGAAATATTTTTTGCCTTGTACTGGAAATCCATTGTTATTTTAGGATTAGTTCAGAATCTTAAATTGAAATTATCAAATGTTTGCATTTTAATAAAGTTTTGGCTAATCATTTTTTTTTATTTTATTAATAAGACATTTTGTTTTAGTGTTTGTATTTTATTAGTGGTTGTATTGTAAAGGAATTAATTATGAATGTAATACAATACAAATCTGAAGATATCCTTTTTTAATTTCTAAAAAAAAAAATAAAAAAAGATTTTAAATTTTGAAATATTTTTTGTGTCTTTAAAAGATTTTTTTTAATCTATTTTTTATGCATTTATATAGAGGATGTTAGAACATTATTTGAAGTATGTTACTTTGCCTTAAATAATTACTCACATATTATTGATTTTAATATGTGGGTAAGGATTATGAATAATTTTCTGTATATTTTTTACATTATAGATATGTCAATTGTATATATCTTCTGTTTAGGAACTGCTGTGTGAGTCTGAATGCCCTAAAATGCTAAAAGATCTACTTCTTAGTAATTCTGAATCTGTTAAAATAGCTGTAACTCAAGCAATTTCTAATATATCTGTTATTGACAGAAGTCACAGATATTTTCAGGTATCAATTACAAAATTATTTTAATATGTTATTTAATTAAATATATTTAAAAAGCATATCATATTTTTTACATTTCTAATTTTATGATTTGTGAGACTATCAAAGTTTTTAATAATTGAAATTAAAAAAGTATTACATGATTCTTACTTTATTATCAGAGAACTTGGTATGAAATTACTAAATTATAAATATTTCAGATAAATTTAAGAAAAGGAATCTGATTTTTAGTCCTGTATTCTTTTTCTCTTGTTTTATTCTTTATACAGTAATACAAAACAAATATAAAAATTTGATGTAAATGATAAGTAAGAATTTAATTAAGTAAAACTGCAGCACATTACACAAATTTTGGTGATTATGTTTTCATATATATGTTCTTATACACGCAAAAAATTTCTAGTGTAGTACGTTTTATTCTAAAACCAGATCTAAATCAGTGAATTAATTTTACTCTCTGTAAATTGGATACCAAATTTTCTTTGGAGTTATGTCTGACATTAAAATTTTAGTAACCATATTCATACACTTTAACTCTATGGACATTTTTTAATTACTCATCTACAAACATGCATCAATTTGATGTTTAAACGAATACATATATTTAATGGAAAAATGAATACTTTAAAAGTGATATTATTGAACACTACTAGTAGAAAAATAAAAATATAGGATGTGTATTTAATGAAGTTTGCAATATTTTAATACATTATCTCAATATTCTACAATCATTCTACTCATCTTTCACATAAATATTCATTGACTGCTTTTCATTCTTCTTAGTATTTCTTATTGTGCTTGTTTCATTTGAGATAATAGCACTAACAATCTTAATTTCATTTTAATCATTGTAAAATATTTTTTGGATTGGTAAAAATTTTATTATGACCATACCGAATTGACACATATTTGTAGAAATAGATATATCTCATAGAGAATTTTAGTATTTCAAATCTTTTTTTTTTTTTTTTTAAATAGAAACTTTATATATATTTACTTGTGTTCAATGTGAATAGAAATCAGCATATGAGGCAATATATATTTGCATTCTGCTTAGTAATTTTCTAAAAATGATTTTTTAATGTGTCAAAATGATGCATCCTGAAAACCTAGTATTAAATGTGATGCCTTTTCAGATTTCATGTAAATTGAATGAAAGTGACCTTGGTCACTAACTGTACTAGCTTTTGGTAGGAAACTCCTTTTCAGAATTATGAAATTCCATTTCAGAATGCTTTTAAAATAATTAAATATTGGGAAAGGAAAGATTGATTTTCTTATCACATGTTGATGGAAGAAGACTTACAAACATACCTATTATGCATGATTTTCAGTATGATGAAGATACAACTCTACTCAACCTAGATGACTGCTAAATTTGCTGTATTGTTTTAGCATTCTGTAGCAAGCACACTGCAAATCTTTGAAAATGTTTAAGACTTCATATCCTCATTAATGTCTAGTAACCATCTATAATTAATATAATTGCTATTTTGAAAACTGTTTGACTCCACTTTTACTATATAGCTTCAAAAATAATACTTAAAAAAATTTCTAAAAAGTTTTTGATTGTAATAAGTTTAACACAAAAAAATATTATATACTTTATAGACAATATTATTCACAAGCAAAATTTCATCTTAATAAAAAAATGTAGTTAAATATGATTCAAAATTCTTGTTGGCATTGACTTATAAATTTTATATTGAGGAAACTAGAATTGTATCTATGTTCTTTTGGTATTTTGCGTGATATCCTTTCTCACAAACTAAATTAGTAATTGAAATAAACATTTCTTCTTAGTCATTTTAGAAAGGGTGAAATAAATTTCCACATTCTCAGCAGAAATGCACTTCTGGCCATTTTTCTCTTGGAAGAAGAAGGTGCGAGCTAGAGAAAACCAAATCCGAGTTCACTAAAATAATTCAAATGAACTCCAGTTACTTGATGCATGATCAGCACTGTGATGTTGTAGATAGATGTCATAAATATACGTATTTATTCTAAAAATTTACCATTTAGTTCTGAACATTGAACTATGCACTAACACTTCGTAATAATATCAAACAGAATCACTAGAGTAACAGGTGTGGTTGAGATTTCACTTAACAAGTATATGTGTTCTTCAAATTTTTTTTTTCCTATTCACTTAATAAAAATAAGACTATTTTCAGAATGAAAGTTTCCATGTATAACTATGGCTATTGTTAGATAACTGGTGATGTATCGTGCAGTTTGATTTTTTGCATGCACTCCTGACAGAGAATTTAGAAAAACTTATAATTTTTAAACTTTTTTCCTGGTGATGAATAAATGTGATTCTACATATATAAAAACCTATCTGGCAAGCATCACCTTGTAAATTTTTAAAAGACTACAAAAGCTTGCAATAAATATAATCGCCCACTTTTGGACACTACTCACTACATGCTCTCAAAATTGTTGTAGAAATAAGAAACATTTAGAACTTGGAAAATAAATGTTTGAATTTGTCATTAACTGTGCATTTCTTATTATAGTGAAAGATATTTTTTATGGAAGGAAAAAGTATTTTTCATCTTTTTAGAAATTGTACAACTTTATCATTACAAAATTATTGAAAATTATAATAAATAAAAATTATAAATCGTGATTAGGATTTCATATGATTAAATGAAACAAAGAAATTCTTTCAAAATAAAAAGATGTTTTATCTTCTTTATTTATTCATTTTTTAAATTTATAGTAAACGAAACTTTTTAACAAGAAAGCAATTTTTTGTATCAAAATTGATGAAATGCAGAATGAAATTTATTTTCAGTTAACAAGTCCTCTTTAGCAAGAATTAACAACTTTTATCACATGATAAAATTCTTACACCTAAATGCTGTGAAATTTTAATTTAAATTATGAATATCTTGTATAGATAAAATTTATCTTTATAAAATATTTATTCTTTTTCAGTCTCACATACCTATTCTACTAAATAATGCTGTAAATGGAAGGGAACTTCTAAAGTCTCTCTCTCTAACTGCCTTGGGAAATTTGGCTCTGGACACTTCTTCACACAAAATGATAATAAAAAATGTCAATCACATAACTTTTATGTTTATAACTGGGACAAATGTTGTGCAGCTACAAGCTATTCGTCTCCTAGTCAATTTATCTTGCAATAAAAGTGTTGTTCCTGCATTACTCATGAGTGAGGTATGTTAAATGATTAGCTATAGTAGCTAGAAATATAAATTTTTTGTGTTATCATATATACATATATGATATAAATTGCATTTGTAAATCTTATATAAAAATCATTGAAATAGTAAAAATGAATTATTTTCTTAGTTCTTGTTTTTACTTGCTTTTTGAGCTCACCAATTTCTTTATTATTTAAATTATTCTTCTGATTTATTAAATTGGTGAATTTTATCTTAAACTGTAAAAGCCATTTATTTTATTTTATTTTAATATTTTTATTACTGACACTATATTATTTATTATGACAAAAAATGTGTTTTTTTTATAATTTGTCTTTTAAATGATTAAGCACTCTATTCTTTGGTTAAATTGTTTGTGGCATTCACTCTTTGATTTGGAGTCACTTCAAACTGTAAGCCTTGATTTCATTAGCCCTTGTGTGCAGAAATTGCTGTTAAGCACTTTTCAAATCAAATCAAACTTTAAACATTATCATTTAAAAATTACTTCTTGTACTAAGTGTCTTGTTATATAGTTTTTTCATATGCTGAAGTTTATTTGTTAAATAATATTACTAGCAGACATTTAATTAGGGTCCCAGTTCATTATTATTTAATTAAGTTTATTACACAGATTAATTTGGAATAACAAAAATAATAATTTACAGATTAATATGGCATAACATAAATAATAATTTACACAAATGAAACTTACATAGTAACCTGGGAACACCATGGTAGCCCATGTGGGCAAGTCTTAATGTCACATCAGATAATCAGGAAACCTCCTCTTATAATGCTAATCAGGAGTAATCTGCTGTCCTTTTCTTAGCATCTAGGAATTTTACAGAAGTCACATCCACCGTAGAAATATATAACTGGTTCACACCTGAAGCAAATCTTCACCCATTCTTTTTTTGAGGAACTGGTCTCTGCCAAAAATACTCTACCTCCTTTTCTCCCTTGCTGGGGCCAAAAGGGCTCCTGGCCGTCTCGTTACTTCACTTCGCCATGTGCTCTCTTCATGAACATATTCAGCATCCCCTGACAAATAATTCTAATTACAAACCATAAGAAAACTAAATTGTATTCATTTGTGGTCAGCACATTCTTAAAGAAGTATTATTATTATTCCTTGTTTAATGTGGATACCAATTCCTCTAATGTAAAATATTTAATTTTTTGAACACTAATAATATTGCCTTTTCACCAAATAAAAGAAAAAAAATTATTTTCAGTATAAAGCAATTTGTATTTCTCTAAACAAAAAGTGTCTAAATTTATAGTTTTCATGCATTATACTAAAAAAAAAAAAAAAAAAAAAAATACTAACTCATATGGATCATGATGAGCAAATTTAAGACATAGATAATTGGCTTACACTATTTAAAATTCATAAATTTATGATATTTATTATTTTAAAAAGATAACTGAAGAATATTATAACATAATATTGATTAAATTTTTCAGTTGTGCTATATTTTGAAAATCATTGCAAGTTCAATTTTAATTAGAATTGTTATTTTACAATTAAAAGCTATTACCAACCATAATAGTACACCATGATTGACCCTATGAGTTCATAAAAATGGTCAACTACTGTCTATCATATATATATATATGAAAAATGCTGTATTTGATTATGTTGATTATTAGTATTATTTGTTTATCTGTCAAACATTGATAAAATTCTTTACATTTAACTAAGTGATTTCGAGTAATGTGTTCTTCAAAAAATGACTGCAAAGTGACAAATAAACTAATTTATGTTTTTTTTTTTGCATACTGATTTTCATAAATGCATTATTTCCATCTTTTACTAAGATTCCGATGAAATCAATAATTTTATACGGTGTCTCATAATGCAAAATTGGAATCTATTTTTGTAAACAAAATTAGTAGCATTCGTGCTTAATGTTTAAGTTCCTTCATCATAGATAATTCAATAATATGCATTTGTATCTATAAACAATCATCATAGCTTATAGGTTTTTTGTGACTGAATATAACTCCTATTTAGATAAATTAAAAATATTTTCAAATCTTTAGCTGCAAGCAAAATATAGTTATTTAGTGTAATCGATAAGCTAAGTGTGTGCTGTAGGCAAATTTAAATTTTGGGAATGAAGCATATCTTTTTTATGTTCTTTGCTTAAAAAAAAAAAAAAAAAAAAAAAATTAGGCAAATGAAGATATTTTCTTTAGTTTTAATTGAGTTTTATGTATGAATTTAATGACCAATCACTATTTTTACTTTTCAGAAATTCCTCAAATACATGAAATTAATAAAAAAATATTTTTTGATAATTAACTAATTTTCTTATGAAATTATCAATTATAATCTGTACCTTTTGAAAAGCAAAAGTTGCACAAATATTCTCTTGTTTACAACATTATTTCTGTATACATTAATAAATCTATATCCATGTTTATTCTATTGAGCCAGTCAAGTATTCCCAAAGACAGTTTAGCAATTAAAGAATATTGATGCATGACAGTATAATACTTGAGTTTGCTTAGTAGCCTTGATGCTATCCAATAATTGGCTATAAAATCAATGGGGTTGTGTTATTTTCTAGCCATGGAATTATTCTACTGACGTTTTCTGTATTATTATTCATTGGAATTTTTCTTACATTGAAAATAAAGTATCATGTTGTGTTAGGGTTTTAGGACTCTGTGATTAATTAGAGACATGTAATTCCTCATTATCTTGCTAAAATATGAATGTTATAATATCTTTTTTACTCTCAAATAAATATTTGAATACATTTTTACAACTCTTAAGTTTTTAAAAAAGTTAAAATTTTATCGTACGATCTCATCAGTTAATACAAACAAGAAATAATTTTGCATTAATTGTAATATAAGTAACCATTCTATCTAATAATGGATCAAATCTTTGTTATTTACACTTTGTAAAGAGAGAAAGAATTAATACAAGTGCAAAATGAACCTTAAAAGAAAATGTAAAAAAAAAAAAAAAAAAAAAAAAAAAAACTATTAATATGTGTTTAAAAATTTATGAAAACAAGAAAGTGAAAAATTTTATTCAAGATCTTAGTAATAAATATTTTAAAAAGATTACTGATATAAATTGTCATGAGAAAATGAATATTGTAAATAATCATGATAATGAATACTGACCTGAAAAACAATAAAATTATTACTTTGTTTTAGCTAAAAATTTATATCAATTTATGTTTCTGTTAAACAGTGATGATACAAGTTTGTTATGAGTAAGAAATTGTTTGATAAATTTAAATTCTAGTCACGGAAAATAAATACAAAAAACATCTAATCAAATCCAAATATTTTGTTTTTGCCATGTTTATAATTTATGACCATTTTGTAGTTTTCTAAGGTCAATGTGATATTAATAAAATACTTAACATAGTCCATTTTTTGTGATATGGTTATTTTGCAGAAAAACTATTGTATTTTTATTAAATGTTTTCAAATTTTTTAAATTAATAATTTAAATTTCTTTTCAAGGTTCCAGCTGATATTTTGGGAATGATACGCAAACCCTACGACAGAGAACTGGTTCTCAGATTGCTCACATTTCTCGCCAACATTGCAATGTATGCTTTGAATGGTGCAGAAGGCACATCAAAACCTACTTTACTTTCTGTACTTTATCATTTTAAAAATAGGACAGAATTTTCAGAATTAGCAAATCTTACTACTGATGATGATGAAGATATCAGTTATCATGCTAAGCGCCTGCACAATGCCCTTTCAGGTGTTTCATAGGACTAATTTTTTAATTACAATTTGTGTATTTTCTGTGATTTCAAAAATTCACAAAATAGAATTAAATTGCGTTCCTACTTTAAAAGATATGTCAATTTAAAGCACAATAGTCTAAAATACATGAATCCTGTTATAATAAACTTACAAGTAAAAAACCCTAATATTTCTTGGCAATAGTTGTCAAATTTGAGAAAAAGCTATGCAATCCACTGGATCTGATTAGAAGGAAAAAATATTTGTTACATCTTCCACTTATAGTTTTAAAACTATCCACATTCCTTTCAAAGATGTATAAAAGCTCTACATGTGTGTTGTAAAAAAATAATAAATACATTTTTAGTTAAAATTTCTATGCTGCATTTTGTTTAAAAAATACACTTGCTGAAAACATAAGCAAAAATTCAGAGTTCTTTATTAATAGAAATCTTAAAAGTAAAAGTTTTTTTTTCTTATTCTTCCATGTTCCTTTCTCTTTAAATTGACTTTACATATATCAATATCAAAAGAAATATTTAAATATTTATTAAACAATCTTATTTTATTTTGCAAAGCCTATTACAGGGGCTAAATTTTATGCACTCAATTAAATGATTTAAAGCAGTAAAAATTATATATATATATATAAGCACAGAATTTAAAACATGTCTGAAAACTTCAAATTTTTATGTGTTATAATCAAAACATTTATATGGAAATTAAATTACAGTAAATAACAGTAAACAAATTTAAATTGCTAAATAAATTATTTTATTAAAATCAGCTTGAAAATATTAAATTTGAAGTATTCTAATCATGCTTTTTCCTTTTTAAATTGTATGCTGTATTCATCATAATCATGAACAATATGATTTATTTGATTTTTACAAAAGGGGAGTTTCTGATAATTTTATTTTTTGATTTTGTGTTGATTTACGTAACAACTATTTTCTAATTACATAAAATTATACATTGAAGACATGCATGAAATGCATTCATATGGAGCAAGATTAAAAGAAATTTTTTGTATCTTCAAAACAATGTAAGCAAAATGTTGATATAGCGCAATTTGATTTCATTTATATGATAAATTTTGTATTGCTACCAAATATTTAAATAGTGTATGGTTCCTTTGAATTATTAATACTGCAGCATATTTGTTTGCAATGAATACATTGAGGCCATCAATTACATTTAGAGGAAATCTTGCTCTTAAAAGGTGCAGTTTCCTTGTCCTTGCCAATAAATATTTTGATATTAGTGTAATGTATTCTGAAAGTGTCTTAAATGCAATTTTTAAGATGCAAATTAGGATAATTATACTGCATATTGTACTGTTTCTGCTTCAAACATGTTCTCTACAGATTGGGTTTTATGAAATTTGATGTAATTATTTATTTTATCTCTCTATACCAAAATATATTTAGCACTTTCTCACTTCAGACTAAGTAAAGACTATTAAACCACATCCAGTCCCAACCAATGCTCTTTGCTCACCAGCACTTTTTCATGCAGCTATTCACATGGTTGCCATTGGCCAAAAATGCAGAAGCCATCCTGATTAGACATAATTTGTTTTTAAGAAAATTTTTATAACCGAATAATAACATTGCATGTTCTGCCTCAAAAAGTTGTTATCAATAAATAACAGTTCAGATAATGTGCGATTTGTCTTATAAAATTGGAATCAATTCCTTTCATTAAATGACACTTCTGGCCATGAATAAGAGAGTGCTATACACATGTTGGTCTACGTTCAAATCTCAATAATTTACCAAAACATAGATTTCTGTGTAACATTTTTTTAATAAAGACAGGGACATAAGTTTTAAATTTCGAGCTCAATAAACATTTAAATCCAAGGTAGGAATCAAATCTATGAACTGCCAAACTAAAATCTAGAGAACCATTCGGCTCCCATTTAGGCATAAAAATGTATCAGCTGTTGTATTTACCATGTAAAGAAAATTGCAAATTACTACCTATGCTTGAAGTAGAATACAAATTGATAAGCCTATATTAAAGACAGTATCACTGATTAGTTAATAAAACAACCTAGTTGAAATCATGCTCATATTGATGAATGAGTAAAACATATTATGGTTCTTGCTTACTAGAATTTTTTATATATAATATGCAAGTGAAATTACACATAGTTTTTTATTAATAATTATTATTCAAAAGATTTATTTTTATCTAGTTACAAGATTTCAGAATTGATAAATAAAGCCTTGGTAATGAGTTTTAAAATTTAAATATATTACAAATACTTCTATCAGATTATAAAAATTTATAAAGGTACATGGCTAGGAATGGAATTGTACAAGTTCAAAAACCAAATTCTTAATGAAAAATCTAGAACTAAAGAAGCTTAAGTATTAAAAGAAAGAATCTACCATGATATTTTTATATCCAACTATACAACTTAGTAAGCATTAAAGAAGCACAGTTTTTTTTTTTTTTTTTGCATTTATATGTGAATCAATTTCATATATACAAATCACATTTCATCATTGTTTCTAATAATGCATTTTAAGAATAAAAATTCTATAAGAAATTATTAAAAATATCTTTAATATCTTAATATAAATTATTCTCATGTAAATAATTATTCATGACAGTTTTTTAACTGATTTAAAAAGAGACATTTTAACTTAAAAAGCATTTTATTATAAATTATTTCATACTAAACAATTTTTAAAAAAGATATGCTTTGATTTCAAATTTTATTTTGACAGATTTATAAAATGTAATGTAATCAAATTACACTACAGCATCATAGATCCAAACATTTAAAAAAAAAAAAAAAATGCAACTCTTTTGCTAAGAAATGCTGACATACATTTATTAAATTTAAACCAACAGAGATGCTAATATAGCAGTTTTTTAAAGAAGTATTAGAATATATTTTTAAGCAGTATAATTTGTCAGAAAAAGATACATATATATATATATATACACGTTCATCAATTTAATGACAAATTAATTCATAAAAATAAATTTGTAAAAATCATTCATTATGTGTGTAATATAACAAAATTATATATTATACAAAAATATATTTAATATAGAATTAAATTGCTATAATACAAATAAAAGTTTCAATTTAGTATAAGCAAACAATAGCAGAAAAAAAGGAAATATTTCACAAAATATGATAAGAGATAAAAGAAGAATGCATTCTATTCCCAAAGATGCATATTGAATTGCTCCAAATAACTGAATTGAACTATATTGGAAGTTTTGCAAAGAATATAATTATTTACAAAATCATCCCAATTATAAATATTATTTAAATATGTTCATTGACAAAGTGCTTAATGGAAATTATTCATAAATTGCTTCTCAAAAATTAAGATTTTAGCAAGTTTGTTTACATTATAACAAATAATGGGAAATATGAAATTACAAACTTAATATTCTATGATAGTAATTTTTAAAAAAAATCATATTTTAAACAAAGTAATTTAATATTTTTAATGACTAGATGTCTTTAAATACGAATACAAATACAAACAAAATTTCAGGTAACTTAAATAGACAAGCTAAAAGAATTTTTTAATGTGATTGCATAGTTTTCAAGCATCTTTAACTGCATAAAACATAATATAAATTCATTATTATAATTTAAATGCCAAAAACCAATCAAGATTACAGAATTTTTAAATAATATTAGCATTTAATATTTTAAATTATAATTAATAAAATTTATCAGTTTAATTACAAGTATTTCTATGTAATTAAACCTATTAATATTTTGTTACATATAAAATGCTATAACATTAAAAATAAAGATTTTACTGGTTAAAAAAGAATACAATTTTAAGTTGTATAACGAAGTAATATATATAGAATAAAACATGATATAGCTATGCATTTTATTGAGTTGATTATACACATTAAAAACGGACAAAAATAATAACATATCAAGTAAGTATTTAAAATAAATTTTTAAGTACGATTCATATACATTTTAACACATATATAAATTTATTCTGCCTAATTCGAACAATTTATAACAAAAAGAAACATAAACGTAAATAACTTGCTTAAAATATCTTTTCGGTAATGATTAAATACCCAAGAAATTTTTAAGAATAAGTTGAAAAAATCTTGAATTGAAAAAGAGATTTATCAAAAATATTATAATGTAGTTTTATACAAAAATTGGGATAAAATATATGAACCAATTAACTAGTTAATTCTTGAAACATCTTTAGAATTTAGTGCAAAATAAAATTTCAAATAAAATAAAAGGAAAGTAATTTATCTTAAGCATAATATAAAACAGACATCTTAAATGTAAAAATCATAAATAAATTTAAATGTTTAGTGAAGAAAAAATAACTAAATTATTTTTCCAATGCCTGTCTGATACTGTTTCAATTATGCCCAGCAATTTATTTTATGCCAGTTTATACTTTTGCCAAAAATCCTGAAAAGTATATGTATATTTTGTTAAGATACAAGTTTTGCAATTGAAAATCTTCTAAAATTCTTTAATGATGTAGCAATTCCATTGAATTTTTTTCAATGGAGTGACTACTACATGAAAGAAATATTTTAAAAAATACCAAAGAATGGAATATACAATTTAATAAAAGCTTTTATAAAATTGGACAAGTAGCGTTCTAAAATGTTAGATTTTGATGTTTCTTTATTAAAGTTTTATAAGCTTTATGAAAATTGAAGTTGATGACTGACTGTATATAAACTAATGACAATAAAATGCAGAAGAGAAAAATTGTTAATAAATTTCACTCAATAAAATACCATCTAATGCATTAATTAAAACTATTTATTGAATAAAAAAATTCATTGAATATAAATATGTTCAAAAACATTATGAGAAATACAACCCACATTTTCTATCTTTCCACAGAATTGTCCAAAAAATATTCTTTTGAACTGTTAAGTACTATTATATAGTAAATTTATCAAATATACTTTTTTCCTCTTAAAGGAAATAGTTTAAACTATTAAAAAGTTCCATTTTTTATAAATTAACAAAATGCTTATTTTTTTTTCTTTTTTTTTCCAAATAAAATTATTATGATCAATCGCATATTTCAAGTTATTATATCGCTATTTAGATTATTACAATAAAATCTACATTCTTGTTTATTTAAAAAATTACAAGCAAATTGCACAATTCATATTGACTAATATACTATTGTAAAACTAAAAGTACATTTTATTTAAAGCTAAATATTATTTAAAGTAAAGATATTTTACCACAAATGTAATCTTTAAAAATAAATCAAAAACAAACCAAAACATTCTTTATAAATGTTTAGATTAAAAAAAAAAAAAACAGATATACAATATAAAATTAAATGGAATTTTAATCATCCTCTAAAAAAGTACCGCAGGTTTTTTCCAACTTAAAAAAAAAAACTTACCATTTACATTTTTTTCCTCTATAACATACTTATTTTATGATACATGATAATTATCAAGCAAGTGAAAATTGATTTTCTAGAGAATGCAAATAAAATAATTCAATGTAAGGACATCTAAATTTTGTATCCATGAAAAGGTAAACTAACTTTAATAATAGACCAAAAATGTATAGAAATATGAATATGTTCATGAAAAATATCAAAGATAAATTAAATATTTTGAAATATATAATCACTAATAATAATTGGTTTGATTTAATTATAGCAAATACTATTTTCAATATTGGATTTTACCTTGAAATATATAATATTTCGGAAATAATTGGCTTGAATTAATTTAAAGCAAATATTATCTTTTTCAATAATGGCTTTTACAATGGAATATATATAATTTTTAATAATGGAATATATATAATATTTTTAATAATTAAACTTTTTAACACATTATATATATGCAAATGAAATATTTCATCCATTTACTGAGGATAAGTTCATTTTCTTCGAATATGCCAACTTTACATCATACCTGAGATTTATTCTATTTTAATACCAGAAATGCAGGTAAACCATTTTTATCTAAGCTACTTATCAACACATTAGATTAGTCTAAGTTTTTAGCAAAAATATACTGAAGGGATAAACAATTTTGGTTTATTTATAGTTCCAACTTCACTTGTTGAATCAGAGAGCGAACTGGATTAAGACCCACACATTTTAAAGTAGATTCCAAACCATTATGAACATGCACATACAAGGTGGGATTCAAACCCATAAGCTCAACAACTTGATTTTCTATGAAAATGTAAATATATTTCTTTGAAAACATCTAGAATAAGTGAAAATTTTGCCACATGTAAATAATACTATACAATATTCTATACATTTTGCATTGAATTCATCTAATCTTTTCTAATGTACAATAATCTGATATATTTTGAGCAGAAATTATAGACTTTATAAAAGGGTTAAAAATAATATGACTTAAATTTAAAAATATGACTTAAATTAAATAATTTTATCTGTAGCTAGTAATCATCTCACTGTTTAAAATGTTAAAAGCATAAAAAAGAGAAATTAAAAATCAACTATGTTAAAGTTGAGCAACCACCGAGGATTATTTAAAAATATGAACTTAAATATTGTTATATAGTTAATTTTTAATTAGTTACAACCTAAAACATAATTGGATTAAGCATAGTGAAGTATTAATCTAAAAAGTAAATAATGTAAGACTTTGGTTATTTTCACAAATATACATTTTTTTAGATAAAAAGGAATAATAAAAATTCATTTATCAATTATTACAGAAGAAAAAAATTAAAAGTTTAAACCAATTTAAGAAAAATAATTCTGGTTTTATGTGGATAATTGTTTAAAACTTCACATACATTTTATCTATTTCAAAATACATATGATCAATATTTTTGTATATTCTTAGATATCCACTTCACATATAAACTCACATACATATCTAACTATATTAAATCACATCAATATCAATAGTTTATCTTCCATATAGATAATTTAAAAATATGCAGCATTTATTAATAAAAGTAAACAGATAAAAAATATATTTCATACACATTTATTTTGTGGAAGTAAAAGGCACTTTATGAACAGAACTTACAAAGATGATTTATAAAATAAATATTCCTGAAGAAAAGAGATCACTTATTACAAACATAAAATAGGATATAAGAGTGACATTAATGCATATTTTCTTAAATGAAAAATATAAGGTAATTTTTTTTGTAAATATTTTTGTATTATAAAATTTGCAATAAAAAATGCATATAAATGATTTCAATGAATAAATATATAATGGAAATTTATGAATTAACTTCCTTGATATATATATCAAGGCAGTTAATGTTTAATTTTAAAAAATAAGAATTTTCTAAAATACAAATGCTTAAAAATGGGAAAATATAAAGTTAGAAAAGCTATAAATGCACATACATTTTAATTATTTAAGTTTCAAAGCACTTAACATGAGTATATAAATCGAGATGATTTTCTATTAAAAGTAATTAAATTTTCCTTTAAAAAGGAAATTAAAAAGAAAAAAGCTTGATACTAAATTTGATAATATTTACATTCAAATAAAAAAAGTATTCTTAGAAATATGGCTTAAAATGCATTTTTAATAATTTATATATAATCAATTAAACTATAACCATTTAAACAATTAAAAAATCTTAGTCTACTGATTTTTTAAAAAAATAAATTAATGTTAGTTATCACAATTTCATAATAAATAAATTATTTATAATTTAATATAATGCTATAATTTTGATAAGTGTCACACATACATTTGGTCCAAAAATTTATAAAATTGTGCAATACATATTCAGAGAATGTCAAAGACTGCATACTTCCTATTATACAAATAATATTTGATAAATTACTCAGCAAATTTTAACATGATAAAAAATCATGAAAATAAAACTTATCATTAAGAAAATTACATGATAAAAAACATTCATAATAAGTATAAGAATAATTAACAAATAATAATTTATAGAATTAATTTTATTTACAATATTTGTTGCAAACTGAATATTCAAAATTTTTACAATTGATAAATTCTATTGCAAAATTTTGTCATATAATCTAAAAATTTTTTAAACACTACTGAGACCAAAGTTCTCAAACTCCAGCAACGTTCATTCAAAATTTAAACCAATATTTCATCCAGTTTGAGCAATAACATAATAAAAGCATAATCATACAAATTTTGTACAGGAGGTATGCAGTCAAATATACACAATAGTTTAAATCAGAGCTTTCAAGCATAGAACACACAATAAATATACAACTGAATTACTTTGACTAGTCTCTTTGCAATACTGTGACAGGAAGATAATAGAATAAGAAAATATTATCAGTTTTTCTTTTATCACAAAAATGAATTTACTTTTTTAATATAACTCTTGCTGCCCTAATCAAAGGGGTCATTGATGAAAGACTGCCAGCTTTTGATAGAAAAGGATGTTCAAGGAGTTCAGCAGCAGAAGCTCGTTTTTCTACATCCACTTCAAGGCATCTATCTAGGAAATTGCTTAGTTCTGGTGAAAGTTTTGCCCTATCTTTTAATTTTGGCTTTCCAGTGGTAGCAATAAGGTACAGAGCTTTTAAAGGCGTTTCATTCAGGTATGGAGGTTCGCCATCGATCATTTCGATAACCATTATGCCCAAGCTCCAAATGTCAATTTTGTTCCCATACTGTTTACGAGTGACAACTTCTGGTGCCATCCAGTATGGTGTACCAACAACAGTTTGTCGCTTCTCTTCAGGTGATATTTGGGCACAGAATCCAAAATCAGTAACTTTAACTGTTCCATCCATACCAAGCAAAACATTGTCACTTTTTATATCTCGATGAATAATTCCCCTGGAATGAAGAAAGGCAATGGCACGTAAAGTTTCTCTACAAACAGCAGCGATTTGGCTTTCTTGCATGAGGACCTCCATAACAACATCAGTCAGAGGGCCACCTTCCAGATATTCCATGACTACCCATAAAGAATCATCAACAAGGTAACTTTCCACAAAATTAACCAAATTTGGGTGTCTAGGAAAAAAATTAAACAATTATTTTTAACAGCGTTTGCAATTTTACTTTTTGAGGATGACAAATTAACTTATATCATATGCTTTCCAAAAGTCTTAATTAGAATAAAACTGAAAAATCTAACTTTTAACAATATGAAACCATATTTAAAAAATGCAATAAGACATTACAGGTAATAACTCAATCAAGAAAACCACCATCTAAGAACAGTACATACTTAAATTTTTTAACATCATGCTCGTCTGGATTTGCATTATCCAATGATATGACTTGTATTCCTAAGAAGGTGCACTGAGTTACAGGTTTTATGGCTATGAATACATATGTAACGCAAGCCAGAGTTATATCTTATAAAAATATTTTACTCAAGAAATACTTGTCGATCTTTTTCTGCTTGCAAATCTTTAAGAAATTTGATATTTCTCGAGATTTTTCACATGCACTTTTTGCAATAGTTTTAGAAAAAAATTACAAATTCCATCGCTTCATTACTGTAACTTGTCTCATAACAGTTTATTTTAAGATATTTAATCATTACAAAGATATTAGAACAAAGGAAAAATATACATATAATAAATTTAGTGGTTGTATTTTAAATAATATAATTTGACTAGTACTCTAGAAATTTAACTTTTTACTGCAATAAAATTCTAAAAATAAAGTATCTTGTAATTTATTAATATCCATTGAGTGAAAAGAAAAAGTGTGATCATAATAAATGCATAATTGTAATATCTGGTGACAGGCAATCAACAAAAATTGAGCTTCACGTAGATTTCCATTTATTGAAGAGAGGTTACCATATTTTTATGTGAACAGATATAGATATGGTGCAAAGATTCATGGTGGTTATGCTTTGTGGGTGTGAAATGCTGTAAGCTGTTTTGTTTTTAAGATTTATGTTTGCAAATAAACTGAATATCATGCTGTCCAATAAATGGTATTATTTAATTATCTCAGCTATTCTACACATGACAAGCAAACATACATTTTATAGATAAAATGACATAAGAGGAAAAGAACTATAATATTTACACATTTAACTTACTTATTTTGTTGCATCACTTTGATTTCAGTAATGATAAGATCTTTCTGAGGTTGTTGATTAATATCCATTGTCTTGATTGCAACTTTTTCACCAGATTCTTTATCTATAGCAGTATATACTAAGCCAGAAGCTCTATAATAAAGAATAAGTGATTAAATAGAAACATAAAAAAAATGAATCCAAAATATATTAATTTAATAAAAAAAGAAACATAGTATGTTTTTAAAACAAACCAATAATTAAAAGCAAATTTTTGATAATGACATTAACAAAATTTTATATTTAAGAATATGCAATGTTTATAATAAATTTGGCTTTAGTTAGAAAGGCAGTTTTTTTAATAGCTATTTGATAAAATAATGATTATTTATAAATTTCATATTGATGAATGAACCATTTTATTTTTAGAATAAATTCTTTTAATGAAAAATAGTCTAAAAATGAAACAAATGAAAAACAAGAACATATTTTTATTGACTTTTCTGCTAAATCACCAGGAGGAATATTGTACTTTTGGGCACCTAAAATTCACATTATCAAACCTACAACACATTGTGGATTTTGAAAAGCCACATTCAAGAAAAGTGGAACAAAATGCTTCTTCCAATATTATGAAAATATTAGCATGCAAATTACTAAGTAGAATAATAAAAAAGAATATATAAGAGCTGTCAAACAAAACAGGAAAAAACAAAAATGTGAATATATTTTTTTGCTTACTCCATCAAAATTATCTAAAAAGTGTGCAAACAACCTTTGTACATGTAAAACGTCAATGAATTGCATTTATAACATCAATTTTTTTAATAAGTAATTAAATAATATCTTCTTACATTATCCACACTATAAATATAAATTACATCCAACAAATTATATTTCTTTTTGTTTTAATTATTATAATATAACAATTAATACAAACAAATGCTATTTATAAAGTATATTTAAAAATATTATGATAATTACAGGTTTTTATTTTATTCGATAAATCAATCAATTTATAAATTTTTCTCACAAAAAGTTCAACAACAATATATTGTAAAATAGATAAGAAATCAGTTTTTTTCCCCATTTTAACTTAGCCTGTAAAAAAATCTTTAAAATATTCCCCACTGACCATTAATATATTTTATGATGTTTATAATAACCTGAATGCGTTAATCAGATATATTTTTACCAGTTGGATACAATAAAGAAATCATAAGAACAAATGCACATGAGACTATTTTTAAATAACAAATAACATACCCAGATCCAATTTTCTTCAGAAGTGTATACTTTTGTTGAGGGTCTCCAGGAGAAACAATGCATTCTATGAAAGATATGAAATAGTATTTCTTTTAATTATATAAATCTATTTTTAAAAATTGTAATGACTAAAACAGTTTAAATGTAGATATCATTTTAAAAAATTGAAAAAGTTTTTTATCTATACAAAAAATAAAGTTTTTTATACATACAAGTTGATAAAATTTTTTATATATACAAGACTATTTTTAAACATAATATCTAATACATTCTAAAATATTTTTGCAATGCTAAATTGCATTACAATCTTTAAGTAATATAAATTGTTAAGTCATAGGAATTATATTGCTTACTAAATAAGTATTTCCAAAATATATTAAAGCAATTTTTCAGTATAAATAGGTTTAATTTTACATTTATAAAAGATCACAAATCTAAGCAAAGGTTTCTAAAGTACTTCTTTAAACAAAACTTAATTTAATATAGAAAATGAAAAATATCTTTCAGTATATTTGTTTAGAAATAATTCATCTAATTTTATAAGTAACAAAATATGCCTTTTATTATAAAATATGTGAAATATGAAGGTACTTCACCATAATGAATATGAATTTTTAATATAATGAAACTAATGCATGTAATAAATTAGAAGCAGTTCGCAACTTTTAATAAAATTGGATTTTTAAATTAAATAATATTTTAGATCTTTAAATATATTATTCTTTATTGCAAAGAACAAAAGGATTAAAACACTTTAAAGCAATTTATTTACATATGCTTACTTAATTTTTCCAATACTTCTGTATCTGAAAGTTTTTTTCTCCTCATAACAGGCTGAGGATGCTGGACATCAGTAGCTATCTTTAATTTTTCAAGGTCAGTAGTGGCTATGTCAACTTTGTCAATGTTATCATTAACCTAAAAGTAAAGATTTTAAACTTAAAATCAGTTTTAAATTAACTTTTCAAAGGGAAAAATTAATTTTATACAACCATTACAAATTTTATTCAGGATCTATAAAGCAAACATTTTAAAAAATGATTTAATACATTTATATAATTACTTCTATTGCTAGTATTTTGTAAAAATACAATGGCACAATTTATTTTTACACAAAAACAGAACAAATATAATTAATTTCTACTTCAATATCGAAAAGAAAACTCCCCATAGAAAAAATATTTTTATTATCTTGAAACAATTTCTTTTTCCTATATGTATACAAGAAATAATAATAATAAACTCTATTTAAAAAAACTTATTCTCTAATTCTTTATATTTTAAATTCTAGAATAATATATTATTCTAGAAAAAGTTTTTATTACTTTTTAAGTGTAGAATTATTTTGTATAAATAAAAAACATAAAACTTAATTAAAATTATGAAATTTTGAAAAATAAAAATAATTATGTAAATAAGACTGTCTGTTAATTAAAATTTCATCAATTAACAATTTTTTTTAATACACTGACTTTTTATTGGCAAATAATATTGGCATTAATAAAACCTTGCAACTTCTAGTTACTGAAAATGGTTGCTAGATTGTTGATAGTGATTGTGTGATAATTAGCAATAGTAAGATTCAAAATTTTAGTCAATACAAAATTTTTATACAAATGATTTTGTATGGATGTACATTGTAAATTGTATGTTATTTTACAGTATATTCTCTAATAGACCATTGGTATGTCTTAATGCAAAGTGAAACTAAATTACTAACTTATAATTCACAAACATAAATTTTCATACTGAATAAAATTAATAAGAATTATTTTATAAGAGATATTATACAAACATGCACAACATTAAAAAAATAATTATAAAATTTAAACTGTTCAACTTACCTCAGTATTATCAGCAAGTATATCTTCGTCTGATTCAGATGCAGCTTCTACTTCAATTTCTGATAAAGGAAGTATGTTACTGTCAGGTGCTAAAACAAAAATTAGCTGTTATTAGATAATCACTTTAAAAGAATAACACTATATAACAGATTAAATCTGAATTGACATTTTCGCAAATATTAATTTTAAATATTTTCAAATTATATATTCAGAAAAAAATATTTCTCAGATTCAGAGTAATGCTAAATTAGGTTAAATAAAGTTGGAGAGCAGTAAATTTTAAAAAATCAGAACAATTATACCAGAAAGACAATTATGGAATCTACATTGAGAGAAATCACTAACTTAAAATTCATCCACAAATTCTCAATATCTTTTATATTTTTAAAATGATTATCTTGCTTAGCACTCAGAATAATAATATAAAGGAAAACCATCCCATGATGCTGAAGAAATTTAAGATAATGTAATTTAATATTTTGCCTCTAAAAAGATAAAGCATTTAAACAAGTAATATATATAGATTAGCATTAAGATGAGGAAAAAAATTGTTCCCTAGAATAGTCTTCCCCATGCTGAATGAAATCAATTTTAACATAGCCATACTCCATCTTCAAAAAATGATTAAATCCTATAAGACAGTATAATGATAAATGCATCAAATTGGTTTACTGCAGTATAATGTTTTCATGCGTTTCTATAACATAACCTAATTGCATAAGTATAAAATTTATTTGGAATGCCTTTTATGTGTTTTGTTATTATTTAATTGAAATTTAAACATAGTGAATAAAAGAAATACTAAATTTATTTTGAAAACTTATTTGTTTTCAAAATTTATAAAATGAAAATTTTGAGTTTATTAAATTCAAATTTAAATTTCTAAAGTCATATTTTTATTTTCAAAGTATTAAGTGAAGTTTATTTTGAAAGTTAATCTTAAATTAAAAATATGATTCTTCCAGGTTCTGTTATAATATCAGACTGCAGGAAAGCCTACAACTATTTTTTTAGATTAATGTTTCACACAATTAACAGTTAATATAATTTGACATTTAAAGGTCTGAAAGAAAACAGATGCTCACACAAATAATCAAAAACACCTGGTAGGCAAATAAGAGACCTGTTAGGAGTATGAATCATTTGTCAGGTCAATTTGAGATTCGTACATTGTGGATTATACATGAAAGCATAACTATTCCCCTTATACCATGGGACATTTTTAGAGACCATATGTTTGACTAATGTAATATATCAAGTATTCAGAATCATTTACTTATTTAGATTCACAGAGAATTGCAATGCTTGTTAAATAGGAACTCAGACTTTCACAATAATGTATATCAGATTTGGCTTTATGGTCCAGTTGTATCTGGGTTGATTGCATTAATGTGCTGTTTTTTTTATAATATATAATATAATATTAGTTTCTAATTATTAAATTTGTAATATTTTAGTAATTATGATAAACTATTCTAAATTTTGGTATTTAAAATTTTAAACAGTGCAAGATTGTAGTGCATAAAATTTAAGTCTGAGTACAATTGGGATTCTCAAAACTGTACGTTGTGCAAGAGCTGACATAATTGGGTTGGTGAGATAATTGTGCAATGATTAGTGTTAAAATTTGAAATCATGCCAAACCAGTACCAGCTCAAAGGTTTTCACTAAAAAAAATTCTCAAACCACTTGATTTATAATAATTTAATTATTAGTTATGTTATTCAAATAATTTTTTTTTTTGAATAACTTCATAATAAAATTTTTTTCTATAAAGCTCCATTCAAATATAAAAAAATTAAATGTACGATTTAAGAATGAATATTAAAAAGAAAAACATTCAAGCTAGTTGAAATAATTTTAAATTCAATAGACAGCACAAATTTTGAAAAATATGTTCCACAACATAAAATTGTCTTTAAAAAAACTGAGACGGAATTGTTGGTCTCTTACTTCAATCATGTGAGTCAGAAAACTAATTTAGCTCAAATTTTTGTAGTTTTCAATCTGTAAACATTTGATCACAAGGAAAATTACTAAAATGCACTGATATATATGATTCTGCAGAATTCTCTTGTAAAATCAAATTTAGTAATTGCATCATTCATGATTTCTGACTATAATGTATAATACATACAATTGTTTAAAACATTACACAATTTACATTATATATAATACATAATTATTGATAATTTACCATATAAAATAAAGTTGTGTGTGACTACATATTAAATTCTTATACAGTCAAATTTCATTCATATAATGCATATTTATATTACAAATGCAATACTTAAATAATATAATACAATGTGGAAACTTGACTTTTTTTAATATTTACAAAATATAATACATGAGAAAGAATACATATAAAGATGCAAGGCAAAATGGATTTTTAATATATAAATGCTGAAACTATACCTGAATGTTATGCAAGTACATAAACAACTTAAAATAAATCACAACTTAGTCACCTGTTTTTTCTATTTCTTGGGATTCTTCATCTGCTGTTTTAGTAGTTGTAATAAATTTTACTTCACATGGTTTCTTTTTAATAGAATGAACATAATATTTCAGTGCTTGTAAAACTGCAGTTGGATTTTCACTTTGTTCAGTTTTGCTGCAAAAAAAATTTAATATTAATGGTTAGTTTTAATATAAGTAAAATATGCAAACAATAAATAGTGCTAAAAAAATTTAATAACATGAAAATTAAATCTTGGTTAATTTAGTACTTTTACATAGTTTTTCAGGGAATTAATTCATTGAAAATTTTTCTAGATTTAACAGCTTAAATTCTGAAATGTCTTTAAAATTGTTCATTTTCTTTTAACAAAATTTTACACAACTAATTTAAGAAAATTTTAATCATATTTTGTATAAAAATATTCTTGGGTGAAAAACATATATAAGTATTAAATGAATATTCAAAAGAGCATAATAACAAAAGAATATCTACTGGAGTACACGACATTAAGATAGCTACAAAAAATCATAATTTAATTTTAGGACTATAAATTGAGAATTAAAATTTCACCAACTATGAAAACTCTCTTAATATTGTATATTATCAAGTATTTTTAAGAAATATTTGTAGAGAAGTTTTAATTCTAAGTAAAATAACCTTAGCACTTCACTTTTCAATTTTTAAGATTATTTCTTTTATGGTTAGAAATATCCATAACAGGCCATTTTCAAATATTATTTCAGTAGTTAAGGATATGTTACTTCATACTATCTTCTTATTGAATAATAAAAATACATATGCTTTCTACTGAGTAATTTAAATATTTCTCCTTTCAAATGATATACAAATTTGAATAATTCAGGTCAAGACAAAATCTGAAATAATGATAGCAATTATTTTCTGCCAAATTTGTTCTTGAACACGATTGGATAAAGTTGATAATAGAGAAAATAAATTAGTTGAGTCGTGGAGACATTTATTTTATAAAAAATAAATGGTAATTTTTCAAAAATTTATTGTAATGTTTTTGCCCCTAGATTATCCACAGCGTTGTACAATATGCACAACAAAATTAGAAACTTTTTTTAACACATAATCTGCCAATTATGTACGGGAAAATACTGTAATAAGAAGTGGGAAAATATTAGAAGACAATAGATTTACAACTTTTTCTATGAATTTCAGTATTAAGTGCATAAAATAAAATTAAAGCAAATTTGTCAATTTAAATATACAAAACTGTATATATATATTTGAGTCAGAAAATGTGGATAAAACATTATTCATTTAATTTCATGTTTCAGTAAATTCTTCAATTCATGTTTTCTAATAAGATTCATTGTTACACTATATATCATTGAGAAACTATGATAAAATTTAAAAACTTAGAAGCTTTAATATTCTTAGCTTTAAGTCTCAATCAGAAGATAAACAAATTAAAATAACACAAATTAAACAACAATAATAATAATAATAAAATTCATGACCGGTATTACAAGAATCATAAATTTACATTCTGAGCATTAAATAATGTAACTATATTATTCAAGTTGAATAATTCAAACATAATTTATGTAATAATCTGAGACTATTTATCAAGGAAACAAATATAAATTGTATTAATATATACTAGAAACATAATTTGATAAATCAAGTAAATATAATTAAATATTGAATTTTTATATCCTTAATATGAATAAAAATGCTATACTTGCTTCTTAAGACTTAAAATATGTGTTAAATTTTGAAATAGAAGTATAATTTCAATATATCCACAGCATAATTTAGAATTTATTTAAACACTGATACCAAGGTATCAGGTAAATTTTGTTTACTATGAATAATGTAACTTTAATATAACTTTTTAATAATTACCTGATATTAGCTTGTTGTAACAAACGAAGCCAAGGTTCTGGCAAACCTTCAACTTCTCCAGTATTGTGGTTGAACTTCACATGAATATTATGCTTCACGGAAAAAGGTATTCCGATTTCTGATGGTGCTTGATCTTTTTTTGAAGATTTCTTTGATGATCGTAATTTAGTGAAAAGGCTACTCATGGTTGATTTCAAAGTACAGTTTAATGTGAAATCTAAAAAGAAGTGAAGTTTGAATATATATACATAAAACTATTATAAATACATTAAACATTACGAAAAAACTCATTCTTACACTTTCGATTTTATTTGTTTGTTGCTCAAAAGTAATTTCTTCCATATGAAATTTAATTAGTTGGTTGGGTTTTCTGGCGCAAGGTCCAAAAAAGGACAAGCTGCGCAGTAAAATTTAATTAGACTTACAGTTTAAAGTGAATTGTAAATTACAACAATCATTTAGGCTCAAAAAGATAGCTGAACCTATGAATTGTTGAACTAAAAAGACTACAATTAATAACAATTTAGCTGACAGCTGGGCTTATACTTTTAAGGTTGAAATTCGCTTATGTCATTTCGCATTCTGTCTTGATCTGAACTGTTTCACTCTGAAAACATTCAAATTCGTACATAGTTATTGGAAAGAAAAAATTAAGTTACAGAGCAAATTTTAAATTAAAAGCTATAGGGAAGGCAAATAAAAAAATGTTGATAAATGTGCAAGGTAAAAAAAAAAAAATAAATAAAAAAAAAATAATTATTCCAAGCACAGTTAGAAAATAATTTCTTTCATTTAGCTATTAATAAAATAAATATAGTGAATTTTTTAAAATATGTCCAACCTTGTAATGCAAATCTAAAAATCAATAAGTTTTAATAGAATCTTCTCAAATATTGATCAATATTGTGCTTTCATCTTGGTTAATTACATTTGGTGTTGAGGTAAATACAAACAGATCTTTATCATTATAAATATTTTTTCTGTAGAATTTATATTTTTAATGATAATGTGCATTTTTTTATTTTACTTGACACCAAATTATCCGCAGTATAAATTCAGTGGACTATTCAGTGGAAAAATTGCAATGGATTATGAAAAAAAAGCCACAGAGGATTATGCAACGTTTTTTTGTTTGCTTGAAAAAAGAGGCGTGCAGATAATACTCAGCTGCAAATTATGTGTAGGAAAATATAGTAATTAAAATAATTTTTGTTTCCTAAATTTAACAATTTCAGGTAAAATTTTGATGTTTTCAATGGCAGACAAGTTACCATGTTTATGCTATGTCACCACTAGCTTTGAAGGAAAAAAAAATGTAATTTTAGAAAAGAAATGGTAAAAATCCAAGTATAAGTAACGTGTTTGGTGCAGTTTTAAAAAATGTCACCAATGGCAAAACTTATGAAATTCATAACCATCAACATATGCGAGCAATCAAAACATTTTTGTATCTCATCAAAATGACAATACATAAATCTGAACCACACAATATGAATCTTAATGTTGCCAAATGCATCAAGCTATGGATACTAGGAATAAGCTAAAGAAACTTTTCTCAACAATATTAAACCTAATGATCTAGGCAAATTGCAAAGATTGGTGCCAATAATAGTTAAGTTCATATTGATGCACAGTTTGAATTTTTATTGGCAGATTGTGCCAATTGTCTTGCCACAGGAACTAAGAAATTTCTTTCTAAATAAAAGTAACTCATTTTTCATTTAAATTGGTAAGATATTTTGATAAGCAACCTCATTTCTTTTATAGCAGGGTAATTGATCAAAATTATGAGCTCATAAATTGATAATAAAATTTTGGATTTACAATGGATAATGAAATAGCAAAATGTTAAATTCTTTCATGCCATTTGAGCTAATTTAATACTTTAACTAAAAATGATTAATTTTTATATTAAATATTTTATTTGCTCCATTACTAAATAACATGTTTTATGGCTATAAAGTATTTTGAAATGTAATATTATCTCAGTACTAAAACCAATAATTTAACAATGACCAAAACATTGTTACTTATACATTGTTACTCAACAACAATTAACTTATAATGCCAGGTGGAAATCTTCCACCCAAGAGAGTTTCTTTTAAGCTTTAGTTTTTGTGAAGAACAAGGTTTTAACAAACAAGAAAAAAAATTACGATTATAGAAATCAAGTTGTTTGATACAAATTTAAGAGATTATTAAGTCTTTCTTGAAGACTAAATGCCTGATACATATATTTGCCAGATGAACTTTTCGAAAATAAAACCATAAGTAAATGCATGATAGACAATTAAATTAATAAATAAAAATATAACTGAATAATAACACAATCAAAAACTATCTGCCAGAGAAATAAATATTTCATTGGATGAACTTGTCTAATGTCATTGCAATCTCTCTTAAGCACACACAATAAATATTCTATATAAACATAGCACCCAGTAAAGTTGCACCAAGATGTTAGTGTATCACACCTCATTGTCTTTTATCTCCCATTTTGCTGTTAATTATAGCTTATTGGTATTTTGCATATGTGCATATTTAAGAAGATTAGCAAAACTCAAAAATATCAGTTTGCCATTTAAAATTTTGTGCGTTTTTCACAAGTCAGAAAATACAGATCCTTCTCCAATATTTTTTATTCTTTCTAAAAAAGTATCTCCTCTACTAATTAGAGATAATAAAATGAAATACTTATTAATTTCTACAATTACTGGTGAAGATATTGGTAGCCAAATCTAATTGTTAAAAAGATTAATTGATTTTCAATATTTTGGCATTCTTTCATTTTTTTCTCCATAATAAACTATGGGGCATTCATAAATAATTATTCTGATCAATTATTGCTTCATCAGATGCAACTGATCTGCTCCATTTAAATAAATAATTTTATTTAACTAATTAAATAAAAATTAAGATCATTGCAAATAAAATTATATAATCCATTCAATTATGTACCACTAGGAAAATTTAACTTTAACCTTAATTGCTCGTATATTTTTATATACATAGATATACTAAAAAACATTCTTTGTATAATGGAAAAATCTCCTTCTTAGGAGAAACTATTACATTATTTTATAAAAAGATATACCTCAAATTTAAATCATAAACAGTGTAACTAGCATATACAATTTTTAAAAATCAACTGAAATGTAAGCTTAATGTGCTCAATTATATGCAAGAACATTTTCCCATCATTAGATGTTTATTGCATATTTGATAATTTATTTTGAAGGAAAAAAAAAATGTAGTTAACATATTTCAGATATTTTAAAGGGAAATTTTCATTTGAAAGAGAAATATAAATTTTAGGGATACGAAACTAATATAGCACATGTTATATCAAATATATTACTATTATTAAAAAAAAAAATTTTTTTTAAAAAGTACAAAGTATGATTGACATGCATAAATAATAAATTTTAAAGTTAGTTTATGATTTTCATTTTTCAAACACTTTTTTTTATTAAAACTATTTTAAATATGTTTAAATATCATCACAACAAATATGATTATTATATATGCAAGCTATTATAGGCGCTTAATAACTACATAAATAATTTTAATTTAAAAAAAATTGAACAAAAAAGCTGAGTTAAGTTCTAAAGGGTTTTTCTTTCTTTCTTTTGGATACAAAGCCTACCACAAGAAATAAAAAGAAATTATAAAATTTAGTCAAATTAGCAATCAGGATTATAACATAACAACAAATAAAAAGAAATTTAATGATATTTGCAATTATCATTATCTACAATTAGTGAAGATACTTAGTAAGTATATTTTAGCTTATCTATCAAAAAGTCAGAACCACATCCATATAAGATTAGTTAAACACATTAGATACAAGCCCTTTAAATAGGCTTGATTTGATTACTGCTCATTGGTTATTTTTGAACACGAGGATTAATTTGACTGTCCTTCGTATTGAACATTCCTGGGGTCTTCTTTTAGAATGATGTCTTTAAAATTATCCAGTTGCAAATAATATTCCCCTAAATTGAATATCAAGTGTTCAATTTAAAAAGTTTATAACATATTGTTCCTTGAATATATAACCATAAATATAATATTTTCTTATTTAAAGTCAAATTTAGTTTAGAGGTGGAAGGACAATTTTATTCAGGTTCACAATAAACCTTTTTTCTTATGATGTTTTTGCAGATTATCCACATTTCATTTCCAATTATGAGATTTAAGAAGAGCTCAATTTTGCTCTGAGCAAGTAGAGATATGCACATGATGACTTGATCATCAAAATTCATGACATGTGGCACCCATTTTGAATACTTCCAAAGCAATCTTATTTAGAGAATATGATCTGATATGGTTTGCAGAGCTGTACTAAGTCTTTCTGCGATCTTCAATGTTATCAGAAAAAAGTCTTGCTCTAACAGTTTTCCCATTATTGTTGATCAAACATGGTCACCCAGAATGTAGATTTTTAAAAGAATTAAATTCAACCATTTCAAATTAGCATCTGCATATTCTATCAGAAAACACATCTTTAGCAAAGACTTTCAATAAATTTCAACATGCTTCTGTAGCAGTTGTGTTTCTTGTTGAAATTCTTATATATAAATTACATTGGCATAAATTAACTTTGTCAATAACCATGGGTACATTCTTGCTTCACATTTAAGAATAATGTAAATCAACATTGTTAGTTAAGAAATAAAAATAAAGCCAAACATGCATCAAATAAACGCATGTGCTTACAAGTCGAAAATTATTGTAATAGAATTCTGGTAGACCTAAATACAATGATCCCTCCTTTTTCACAGTTAACATGAATGTTTTACATATAAAAGCCTTTATAATAATTTAAACTTATATAAAATACTTATATGTATTTATACTTATATATAATTATTAATGCATAATTGATACTTTAACATTTAAGACAAAAATTACAACAGTATACGTATTTACTTAAGCATGTCTTCCAAAAAAAGGCCTGTTTCAACCATGTTGAAAACTTATTTAAGGAAGTAGACTTACTTACTGATATATATATATATATATATATATATATAAGTTTAGGAAACTCTTCCTCCAAGTAATGACAAGCAGCATCGGTATAAGTTCAGTATCCCCATATATGCTTTGTTTTGATTGAAGTGTTGCCGATTTCAGATTTCGTTTCTATTGTAGTGTTGCCAAATACAGCTTTTGCTACTATTTTTTTGTTGCCAATATTCGTTTTTCTCATGTTTTCCATAATTTTTAAGCCATATGTGTTTTTTTGTGGCAACAGCAATTTAAGTTTCACTTCTAGTTTCTTTATTCTATGTTTCAATTGCAATTGGAAGCTATTTGTCTTCTGTTTGCTATTGGTGCAATTAGGGGATTTTCTCTCACTTATGTTTCGTTGTCGCCAGTGTCCAATCATCATAAATTTTTTCTTTACTTACAATTTCTTTTACATTATTTCTGTTTATTTGGTTTATTTATTATACGTATAATTTTATTTAACCATTTATTTAATTTAAATTCTATTGCTTCCATGTATTTTTTTTTATTGTATTCATGTTTCATCTTTTTTTACTTATAAAGTATATATTTAAAAAAATACTTTCTCATTTTTTCGCTCAATAGTAGAGAAGCGTACAGAGGGTAAAATGCGCCGAGCGTATGCACCATGAATGCGACAAAGTGGTCATTAATGACTTTCTCATTTTAATTTGAATTCTCAAAAAACATTTAAATAAAATTTTCAACAGTTTTGTGATCAGTTTTGCCATTTAATTTATAATTGTATTATTCATTATCCTCATTATTAAAATTAAAATTAATTTTTTTTATAATAGGTTAGGTGGTAATGACAAAAAAACTGCTTTGGAACTTTATTCTCATAGCCTTATCGCTCTTATTGAGTAAGATTGAGTTTTTATTTGAAATCTAAACCTTTCTTTATCATAATCTTTGCTTATACATGATGATAAATATAAGAGCTTCTTTTAATCCATTGATCAAATATTAGAATTTTAATTTATAGTTTCATATTCTTTTGCTTATTTTTCACATGTTCATTAAAATTAATTTTTCTTCACCTAATTTGGTTATAAATATTAAAACAATTAGTTTTACAGGGTAATTTTTATTTATTAATTTTGTATTTTGATTTTTAATTTATGCTTGAAAATTCGGGTTTACGCTTGATCGTTTTCACATGTTACATTCGATTTATAATTTTCTTACACTTTTATTTGTTAAGAGCCCTTATAGTTCAGTTTTACTTAACTTTTATTATTATTATAATTAATCATCATTAATCTAGTAACGATGATAAATAAAAACGTCTCTCCAAAAGTATACAACAGCTATGTCCAAAAATTTATTAAAAAAACCATTATTAAAAAAGTTTACAGGCAAAACATTTACGCATATAGTGAGTTATTTTTATGGTGCAATCAATTATTCAAGGAAACGAAAACAGTTTACAATAGGTAAGAGTTCATAGAGATGAGCATGTAATAAAAGTAAATATTTGAATTTTAAGTAAAAAAGCATTAGTTCTTACAAGCAATAATATAGAAGATAGTAAGAGTCAAGCAGGTAAATACCTTTAACAAAACGTACCACATCAGAACTCAGTATGATACTAACAAATCAATGGAGGGAAATTGATTGTTGACAAAGTTACTACAAAGTCACGAGTGAAAACACATCTGACCAATCCTGAATTTCCATTAAATAGTAGAGGAGCGTACGGAGGGTATGCGCGAAGCAAGCAATAAAGTGCGCTAGACTGGTTTACCAGTTCGGAAAACGTATGTATGATGTGCTTTTCGTTTTACATGCGCATTTTGTATGTAACCCTTGAAACTATTACAGGATAATCTTGAAGAAATGAATTTCGATATTTGGAGTTTGTGTGTTGCTTGCGAAAATCAATAAGTATGGATGAGGATACAGTGACTTTATGTTTTTGTGGAGTACGTATGGAGAAAGAATCATCGGGAAAACATAATAGAAGATTTTTTTAGAAGCGATAAAAAGGGTACATTCGCTGAAAAGTAACGATTCGGAGATCAATGAAGATTAGGTGAGTTATTTTGTTTTTCATTACAATTTTATTCATATTTAGAAACTAAAGTTTTTATAAAAATGAATGTTTCTATTAGTAAATCAATGTTTAAGTTGTGTAGTGTTACACTTTTTTCGTGTAAGTGTTAGAATGCGCCACGTACTTCAATTTCTCTAATGTGTGCGTAACTGCTCGTTATATTGAAATTCGAGTTTAAACAAAAAATTAAATTTGTTAACATTTGAAATTTAGCTTTATTGCCCAGTTGATACTATAATAGGTAGCGCTACACTGATTTTTTTTTTTTAAATGGGTGCCATTGCTTGATATTTTAAAACTTTTGTTTCTATTTATTAGAATTTTAAAGCTTCTACAGTATTTAGTTATAATGAAATATTCAAATTTTTAATATTTGAAATTCGGAAAAACCCGCAATTTCAAAGCTAAAGTTTGAGCACGATCGTTATTGGTTGACGGCTATCGCGCGTAGTGATGTAATTTAGATTGGTGACAGAGCTGTAGAGTGATTGCCGTAAATATTTGAAATCGCACCAAACCCATACGGGTCTGTCATCATTTACCCATGTTTTTTTTAATTTTACATAGTGTATATATTTAAAAGAATATTTTTGCATGCTTTTTTAAATTTTATAAAGTGTATATATTTAGAATAATATTTTTTGCATGCCTTTTTTTTACGGAAATGTGACACAGGTGACAATGAACAAAATGTCTAAATAAATATACGAATCGACAAATCAGCTTAACTTCATATCAAGTAAGTCCATCATTTATATTTATTTCTCATTTTAAATTTTCTAAAATGCTTATTTTTAGCCGAACTTAGGGAAATTTCCTGTGTTAATAAACGTGCGCTAAGCTTGGCAATGAAATAAATTCCCTGTGTTCACCAATTTATGGGAATACTGAGCTATTTCCGCAGTATATTTTTTAGCAGAAGAAGCCTCACCACAAAGAAGCACGTTTTTGAGGCCGTATAGTTATTGAAATTTTTCAAACAGCCTTTGCTAGCTGGAAAGCCTTGTCTGTGAAGGGGCGAATCACTCCTGCCAGCTTTATTACTGGCTTAAGGAACATCAGCACCTTCTTCATTGTCATCAGGCAAGATTTGGTCCAAGAGAGCTTTGTCCTGATTATAATAGTATTCAAACTCACTGTCATTTTTCTGCAATCAGTAATCTACACATTTTCACAAATACTGTTACTATGTGAGTTATCACATATTTCACTTTTTTATTGAATGTTATTGAAACGGTTTTTCAGATGTTTGATTAGTCTTTCCTGATGTATCACACTGTAGATTCATTCAGTCCATACTAGCATGCCATAGATACATAGCTTCTGCCCTCTTGAATCATATCTAAAAGTTTAATTTTTTCGCCGATGGTCATCATTTTCTAGTTCTTGGGCACTCTGGAAACACAATTCTTAGATGGCAATATAAGGGCTTAATTAATAAAAAAGTTATGGCATAAACAAAACAAGTTATCTCCAACACAACACTAAAATACAGTATGCGAGACAGTCAAAATCATGGACAAAACTATTGAGATACAACAAGAGAAGATGCTAGGAGAGGTGATAAATCTATGGTCTCAAATTCTGAATTTTTTTGGTGACAATGAAGTAATTCTGATATCGAAGATGTTGTAATGATAATGTAATCAATTTGTTCTTGAAGAACTTTACATATCTAAATATTAAATTTAAATCTGATGAATAAAAAGCACTAATACATATTCTTGAGATAATAAGATTTGAAAAAAGTGAAAGATTAGAATAGTAATTTTGGAAATAAATTACGAAAATGGAAAATTTTAGAACTTCAAAACAGTAAATATGAACTCTAATGATAATTCCAGAAGAATCAATTAATGAAAAAGAATTTGCATTCAACATTCGCAAAAGAATAACTATAAATTATAAGATACAATTCAATAATAATTTTGAAAAATTTGCAAAGCACTGAAGCCACAAAACATGAAGTGCGAAGTGGCGAGGAAAAACTGTTTATGTTTAAAAGTGTACATTTTTGATTGAAACAAATGGACTTCTGGATACTTTTCTATAATTTTCTTTATAAATTAGTTTAATAATATTAAGTATGGAATATTTTAAATGAACCAACATTTATATGAAAAAATATATTCCTCATGCTATTTAATTTTCCATAAAAAGTAACAAAAATACAAAATGAATTTTTTGAAAAACACAAATGATTGTATAAAAAGAATAAATTTTTTTTTAATTAAAAAACGAGAACTTGAAATATTTGCAAAAGAACACAAATGGAATCATCTGAACATTAACATTTTAATTTTACAAATACTTTTTAATATTAAGAATTTAAGCTCAATGCATTTCACATTCAAAATGTTTTTAAACAATCTTTTTTTATTTCTTCAAAAGAATGCATTATGATAAAACAGAAGGTAAGCAATTAGAAAAGGGTATTTTTGTTAGACTATATACTTTTAAAGTGCAAACTATAATACTTATTTTTTTAAATTCACAAAAATTTCAAAATGTATTAATAATGCATTTATGCTGTAAAATACTAAATATGCTGCCACCAAAGAGCAAAATTCCTGTAACATTCTATGTTTGTTTTTTTCAATTTTAGATACAGTCAAATATTTGCACAAACTGTTATTCACTATATTCATTATCATAACATTTTAGATATGCAAATTTGTAATGTTATGTATTAATCACAATATTTTAATACAATTATAAAAAGTTGGAATTTAACAAAATATTAACATTATAGTCATAAATATGCATCACACTCAAAATATTTAAAAACAAAAAAAAAACTCATTATTTTCAAGGTTATACGTATTTTCCCAAAAGAAAGTGACAATGAATTGATACAGGATAGTTGAATTACATCTCTAATTTTGCTAACTTTCGGAGAAATTTTTGTTTTAGATTTATCAAAATTAAAGTCTTAAATTAAATTAATAGAATATTTAGAAAATAAAAACTAGGAAAGTTTTAACGATTTAACATCTTGAAAATAAATTACATTCATTTACAAATAAACTAATAAAATGAAGAAAAAAATATTTTTGGACGCAAAGCAAATCTTGATAACTATACTTACATATGCAGTTAACAAAATCAAGTTTAGAAATATATCTGATTCAATACACTACAGTAATTCTTTATTATGAATTCGTCGAAATGATACAAAAACACACTAGATTAAAATTTTGCATACTGGCATGAAAAATGGAACTAAGAGTTAAGCTGAAATACAGAAACTATTATTTAGGCGGTGCCTTAAGAAAGCTGACTTTGAAAGCGATTAAAAAATTTATGCTGTCTTTCTGTAACATATCAAATAGTTAAATCAAGAGATCTAAACTCTTACAAATGATCTTTCCATGGGAAAATACACTGATTCATAATCAATAAATATTAGATAAATCATATATTAGGTCATATACGTACCAAATAATATAAGTTAATGGCTTTTTCTTAAGAATTATATATTTGTTTAAATTTTAAGCAGCTTTATTCAAACTAAATGGTTTTCATATTAGAAAATTATTTTAAATTTTATTTTCAAATAATTAAATAATATAAAGTTTTGATTTACTTCCGGAGAATTTTATAAGCGGAAGTGAAAGTGTTGCCGATACTTTTATTATTAATTTTGTTATTGTGTAAGTTTCTAAAATGTAAGTGGCAATAAATTCTTTTTTTTTTTTTTTTTTTCCTTTACGATATAAACTAATTCAGGTGAAAAACAAATTTCATTAAAAAATTAAAATATTGTGTTCACATTGATTCTGTATATTTCTTATGTAAGGTATTTTTGATATTTTACATAGTATTTTCATTTTATCAACTTGATTTTAAGAAACAGCTGATCTATATTTGGAACTGTGTGATTCGCAGTTGTACAATGAATCAGATGCATTACACACCAATATAAACAAAGAGCGTTGATTTGTCGCGGTTTATTTATAATCCTTTGTATAGTATTTTGACCTAATGTATTGTTGTTTATATCTAAAAGATGTCATATTTAAATATATTTTTTGTGATTTTTCTTTCCATCATCATTATTTTTATGTTCATTATATTAAGTAATTTTAGATTTCTTTGTTCTTTAAAATTAAATGGTTAATTTGAGTTTCGAACATGCTAAGTATTAGAACTAATAATTGATGTATTTAAAAATGAAAATTATTCAACTGGAGTACATTACTGTGGATTAAAATTTCAGTTTTATATGTGTTACATTAAAATTTAATTGGAAAATATTTTTATTTACCTATTAGTTTTTAATTCATTTGAACAGATTTTTCTGTCCACTTCTCAATTATATTTCGTATTTATATCTTGACGTCAAAAAATCAAAGGATACCCTTTTGTACAATTTTTTTCAAATTTTCTTTTTCTCCATAAATTATTTTTTTATTTCTATTAACTCTTATAATAAATCTTTATGTAAAATCTTGTGACATTTATAATTTCGCGATCAATTGAATTTACATAATTTCAAGTAAATTTGAACAATGAATATTTTATTTTATATATTAACCACAATGATACTTCATTACTGAATGCTAAAATATTAATTTTACACATTGTGAAGAATATTAAAGAGTAAAGCAAAATATGGAAAAAATTAGTTTTTCTTCTAGTATTTTATGTAAAATGCATATCTGATCGTTTTCTTTAATAATTTGTTTTATTTAATTAAGCAATGCAGTATACTTTAGCTGAAAGGAATCAACAATGGAGCAATAAAATTAAATTCATATGCTGAATAATATTGGCTTTTAATTAGTTGAGAAATAACACATTAAGAAAAACCATTCCATAGAGTTTTCAAAGAGAGAATTAACTACCAAGCAATAGTTATATCAATAGTGGAAATTTCATTATTTTTTACAATAAGTGGCTTGTTATAAACACAAAGCATTTTAAAAATGCATATTACTCTTCAATTAAAAACCAAGTTTTGTTAAAGAAAAGAAAAATAGAATATTTAATTTTATTGCTAAGTTGTTAATTCTTCCTTGATTGAGCAGCATAGGAGGCTTCTTCAAAAGTGCTTTATTGCTCGTTTAATTAAAATAATTTCTTCATTATATATATAGAATAACTTCTGCATCATACACATAGAAAAGCACGTTTGAATCATTAACATATAGAAAATGAATGTCCTCATCTGTAATAATTTTTATGAGAAATAAACTTCTTCAGACATAAAATAAAAATAATGTAAATTCTTCTTTTTTTTTTTTTTAATTCTGAGATTTCAACTTTTAAATTATGAATTCAAATTTGTAAATAAGAACAGACTGAGAACTTCCCTCTTTAAATTAACTGAAAATTCAAGTTCAAATTTAATTTTAAACTAACGTTCAAACTCATAAAAACAAATGAGTTATTTCATTAGATGTAAAAAATTTAGCTACAATCAATATCTGCTTTTATCATTGTTTTAGAATCGCAATCATTCACATAAGTAAATTCATCATCTTAAGAAATCCATTTTGGTGCAGTAATCTGCTGATTTAAGATCCTCAGCAGCTTAGGATATAGTTAAATTTGTAAAATAATGCACCGATTGTTTTAATGAAGAAAAACTGCAAATTATAGTGAAAAAAAGAACCCCATTTTGTCATAGTACATGGAATTCTGAATTTTCTTGTCACATTAAAGTTAACTAATATAAATTGGTAAAAGTTTGTGTTTTCTATAATCTTTAATTGCAGTTTTTAGCTTGTCAATATCAGAGATGTTTTGCTTCATGTTTTGACATATTTCAACTTGATTCTTATTTTTTTAGTTGATAAACATAATATTTTTTGCACAAATGATGTATAATCCAGAACTCCAAATTCTGGATTTTTTTTTTTTTTTTTTTTTTTTTGCCAATAGAGAAATGTTGACATATTGTGATATGTACAATGACGTAAATAATAGGGTTGTGAAAATAGAATTTTCTGTATCATTTTTATAGGTCTCCACATCTATGGTGCAGTAAAAACCAGGTTGCCAAATACATAAAAAAATCACCAAGCTTAGAATTTAGCATCCTGGATTATACAGCATTTGTGCCATATTTTTAAAAATTGGATGCCATGTTAAAGACTAATATAATGCATACATGTTAAGTACTACTGGATATTTTATACTTGAAAACCTTTATACTTTTAAAAGCATTAATTTTGTGACATTCACATTCTAAGATAAATTAATATAAAAATTTATTACATTGTTTAACAACATTATGTTTTAAATAAATTGTATTTTGATTATTAGTTGTTGTGTACTGTACACAATTTTTATCGCTATACTATATCATTGTTTTCATCTGACTTTAAAAAATTTAATTAAGTAATTTTACGTTGTAAAATTTTACTATTCTTATCAATGAAAATGTTAAATATTAAATTTTTAAATATGTTTACGTATTTAATATTTTTTATATTGTAAATTCATTACTTTAGTGAAATAATGAATGAAGTATAGTTATTTACTCTTATTTTCTGTTATAATGAAAATAATATAGCTCATAGTAAAAATAAAACTTTACCCAGAAGCAATTATGAGTGATTATATATTTTTTTCAAAGAAGACTAAATGCTACTACAGATGAAATAGTTAACATAATGAATGAACTAAACTTGAACACCAACAGGGAAAATATTAATATTCATGAATTATTAAGTATGTATGGTGTGAGATTCAATCAATTCATTAATGAATCCCACTCAATACCCTGTCAAATTAGTATAGATGATGTAGTATGACAATACTATGAACTACAGATAAATGTAAGGAAGAAATGGTTTCTGAAAATTTTCAAACTTTTGCAGTTAAATATATAAATAAAACATTTATGTGTTTCAACTAATTATTTATTTCTATGAAAATTTTTTTATTTTATTCTTCATAAAGAACATACATTTTAAGTACACAGAGCTGTTGAGAATGACCTGCTATAATAACATGCTATAAAAAGCTTTATATAAAAAATAAATGGGGTAATTCAACTGACTTGTGATATATTTAGCAAGAGTGGCAACTGATAGCTGAGGGTAGTGTTCCTAACTCCTGAGCTGTGGGTCGCGGTTCAGACATGGATGTTACTGTCTGTGTTCTCTCCTTGTTTCTCTGTCCTTTCTTCTGTGATGATGTATGAATGTGGCCCAGCTTATAAACAGGTTTGTGGTGGTATGCCACAGGCAACACTACTCGCCTTTGTGAATTGGTTTACAGGTGCTGCTGGGTAAGGACAAATGAATAGCAGTTTATGGCCTTATTGTGGCATAGGGTTTGTCACCCAAGTGCCTGCCGTTGGGAAAAAATATTTAGAAAGAAAATTATTTAAAAACTCTTAAAAATGGTTTATGTCTTCAGCAAACTTCATTATCATACACATTGCATGATGATTAGGGTTAATAAATAGGCTCTATTGTTAGAGTTTGTGAATGAGCAATCTGGGACATGTGATCAATATGTTTGATAGAATTTTCTATCTTGTTTAAAATTGCTCATTGTTTTCCTATCTTGTTTTGTGACTATTTAGATTAACTTTTAACTGAACTGCCTCTCTGATTTATTACTCATCAGCATGAATTATTACCATAGGAATGTTAATTTTTTCTCCTTACATGATGTATTTAATTTTTCTTAAATCATTATAAATCTAAGATAACATTCTTAAATTCACTATGACCAAGTAGTAAGACAACAGTCTTTAGAACAAAGGGTCTTTGTCTCGTCCACTGTTGAACAACAAGGGATGGAAACTGCACTCATACCTTCTGTACCAAATCTATCAGGGTTCATCTCCTTGGGAGTTTGTGTTTTTCCTTTGTGACACATGAATACAGCTGCCTTTATGAAAAATTCTCCCTGTAGGTAATGGGTACATGCAAAAATTCTTTATAACACCAGTGGTTAATTGGCTATCCAGTATGTGTTGCCAAAGATTACATTCTTTACTAACCTCAAACAGCAGTGGCAGGAATTTTTATTTCTCCTGATATAAGAGCTTTCAACTGAGTTTGAAATTTATTATGTAAATTTTTATTGAATTGCTTATAAAATTTCTACTTTCTTTATAAATAGAATGTAATTTTTAAATGATAAAATTACCAAATATTTTATTTTTCTTTAAATTGTGTTATTTTGTTATTATCATTATTTTTTATTTCATTTCATATAAAGTACCTGCGTTGTGAAACAAATCCTTATATTTTAAAAGATTGTATTTTATCTTATAGCAGTTTAAACATTTTCTAATAAAAAAATATCCTTACATTTACAGTAATTCTTTGATATTTTGGAACTAAATTGTATAATCTGTGTATGCAGACTATATTTTTTTTATCTTAATACTACTCCATTAATTATATATCAGCTAGTAATTTGAACTTAAAAATATAATACATAAAAATTATTCCTTTTCAGCTTTCTATTTAATGATTAACTGTCTTAGTTACATGTATTGCCTGTGAAATATAATAGGCAACATTGCTCATAGCCTTTTATTTAAGCTCCCTTGTTTTTTACATAATCTTATTGTTTGCTCTTGTTTAATAATTCATCATTTTTAATATTGTTGTAGCCGAGCTGACAGCCGAATGGTTAGCACTCTTGTCTTTGGTTCAACAGTTCGAATCCCACCTTGGGCATGAATGCTTGTAGTGGTTTGGAATCCACTTTAAACCATAGGCCCCAGTCTAGTTAGCCCTCATGCAAAAAATGACCGTTAAGCGACAAACAAACCAAACCATTAATATTGTTGGAAATGTTATTTTATAGAATACACTCATATCTTACAAAATGCAGTTGTTTATTTTACTTTCTTAATCATTTATAAAAATTGCTTATCTGAGATGTAAGCTTTATAATTGAAAGTAAAGTAGAAGTAATTAAGCTTTTATATATAAATATATATATAAATGATATAAATGAGTGGGTTTTATAAATTTTGGAAAAACATCAGATGGTGCTATAGATAAACTAGTTTATGTAATGAATAATTCTAATTTAGACATCAACTATGAAGTTATTAATGAGTTAATTGACTTTCATGTGACACCATTTTCTTAATGAATAATGGTGCATTAACAATAAAAAAACTGAAGAGAAGGTTATAAGAATTTCACACTTTGACAAGTGTATTATTAATATTAAAATATTTAACTAGTCTTTATACCTCTTGATAATTTTTGATTTCTATAAAATTATTTCAGTAAAGATTGTCTTTGTTATATGCAGGTAATTGTGAGAAAGTCACAGTATATTATGAAAATATATATGTAATTATTCGAGAAAAATGTTGCTAAATTTTATATGTTCTTTAATAAAAATAAAATTATTTTTAATATGCTCATGAACAGAATATCCATTTTGCACCTAAAGATGTCTTCAACAAGCTTTATTATGTGTACTTGTTGACTGATAAGTTTTTTTTTTTTTTTTTTGCGTATGTTTTTATATGCCTACATTTTCAAACATTTCCAAAGTAATTTTGGTAAGCAATTTCAAAGAGTTTCACAAAGTAATTTTGTGCAAAAATCAAAATGTTTTTCCAGATTTTTTTCTATTAAAAAATTTTTAGTTATAAGACTAAGATGGCAGTTAATTGGCATTTTTGCTTTGAAATTTTTTTTCTTTTATTCCCTTCTTGAATGTGACTGTTTGTATAGTTTGGAATCCATTTAAAATTAAAGGCCATGTTCAAATTAGTATTAGAGTAAAAAGATGACTATAAGGCAACAAACAAACCTTCTTCTAATTTTTTTTTTTTCCTAATGAATGACAAAATTAATGTAGCTATTTAAATTTTATGATCTATTAAATAGGAGGAACTTTATAGAGAAGAATGAATCTGCTAATTTCAAAACTTAAATTAATTAGGAAAGTTGAAATTCTTCCTTCAATTCTTTAAAATATTCTAATTAAGAAAATTGAAAAAGTAAATTAAGAATATGGGCAATCATATGGAACTCAAAGTATAGTTTATAAAGAAGCTAATTGTGTTATTTAATTTACTATCTAACATCCTTTCTTTGATATTACTATTACTCACAAATTTACATTTTATTATTTTTTGACTTATAGCCATTAAAAGTAAAGGAACATTTATTGTTTAATTAATTTTAATTTTTATATAATTTAAGATTATATGGATTGCTGATATACTGGTCTGAATTTAGTTCAATATAATTTATTTTCTATGATCAATAATTTTGTTTGTCTTAACTTAATAGAATTCAGTGAAATTCTGAAAAAAATCATGATACAAAGTTAAAAGGATTCTATCGTTCGATTAATTTTTCGATGGAATATTATTTCTTAAGAGTTTTTTTATTGTCATTATGAATTTGAAAACAATTTAGAAACTTACTAATCAAATATTTTACTGTTAATGTTTTTTGTAAGTTTATTAATATATTCATTAGTAACATAGTCTTTCATTTAAAAATTTTAAAAAGTTAGCATAAAATTTTATAACATTTTAATTTAAAGTGTGCACATTTAAAAGCTAGTTTAAGTAAGACATCCTGTCAGAACAAAGTTGAGTTAAAATCTTTATGGTTCGTGCTCTTTGCTTCTGTTCAACAGTTCATGGATTTAACTTCCATCTCAAACATAAATGTTTGTAGTGATTCACATTCCATGTTAAACTGCAGAATCTAATCCAAATAGTCTGTATTTAAAATACTTAGTGCAACTAATAAAACACTTTGTGTAAGATGTATACTGTTCTAAAATTACATGCATAAGTATCACATTGCTTTCTGCAATCTCATGGCATGTTTGATTCATTTTAATGAGTTTTGTTTAAAAATCAAACTAAAAATTATGAAATACTTTTACATAGTTATTTAAGTAATGTTCAATTTTTACTTATAATATCTGTATTTGGGTGAAATTTTGCTGTTAATATGTAAAAAATTATATTTATAATAATTTTTAAATGAAGATAACCTCATAATGCTTTAAATCTTAAAGTTGAATTAGAATTCTATTTGAAGTGCATTGGTATTTAATATTGATATTAAAGTATAATTATCTGGAAAATGTTTCAATTATAATTAAATTTGCATTTAATTTGAAATTTAATTATTTTAGTCTTAAAAAGTGAACACTTCTACAATTTAATTAATTTTATTGTTTGTACTTGTATTTCAATAGGCTGGTTTGCAATATTTTACGCTAGTCTAAGAAAAGTCAAACTAGTAAGAGATATTGTTTATGGAGAAGATGAGAAGAAGAAGAAAAAAGAGTTGTAAGAGGTAACAATAATTTCTAATGTTAAAGTTTTAAAAATTAAATGATTTCTGAATTGCTGATTATATTTACTCTATTATTTTCTTATCGTTTGTACATTGTTGATTGCAGCTAATAAAATTATATATCATAACTTAGTCTACACTACTTACTGTATGTACTCCACCTGAGTCTAAAAAAGAAATATCGTGTGATTAAATAATTTTCAGCATAGTAATTGTTAAAACTAGGCAACTTATTAAAACTAGTGCACATTAAGCTAGTAGAAATCCATTTCCACAAAATTATAAAATGTAAAAGAAAATTATAAAGCATCATATAATGAATCAAATACAAGTAACCTCTCAGGACTTGGAGTTTGTGGTGTATCATCAAGAGCCAATTTTTATAACTGGACATGGGGAGTATGCTACCATCTTTCAGGCTAAAGTCTTTGAGGTCACCAACTGTTTTTAATGTTAAACATAAGAAAATGCTACAATAGTAATTGTATTCTTATTTTTAGTGACATTCAAACAGTTTAATTGGATCTTAATTCATTCCAAATTAAATCAAAAATTCTTTTGGAATGTAGAAACCTTCTAAGAGAACTGTCAACCTGGAATAAGAGTATTCTCATCTGGGTACCAGGACACATGGGAATTGGAGGAAATATATTCTTACGAAACTGTAATCCTCCTTCAACCTGTATGTCTTGCAAAACAGTGATCCTCCTTCAAACCAATAGGAATAGAGCGCTATTGTGGCATCAATTTGAAGATTGTAAAAGAGGTCATTCTTAAGTGGGAAAAAGAGGAAGGGAATAAAGTTTGGTGCGATACTCTTGAACAAAAACATTCTAAAAGTATGACTAATAATTCCTTTGTAAAAATCGCCTCTGAGATTCTTAGGCTCCCTAGAATGAAGATACAAACAATTGTGGGCTTCAACACTGGGCACTGTTATTTCAGAAGACACCTTCATAAAATGGGACTCTTTTAATAAGAACCAAAATGCCAAAATCATGGCTTGGCATTGTATACAATTTTGTCATCATAGAGATTTCCCTGAAAGGGAAATTTGTCAATGGCCTGTCCACTTCTTATGATGGCCGAGCAGTTAAAAATATGTTCCGTGGTAAGCTCCTCCTCTGGGCAGTTCTTACATGATTTGTAAAATCTAGTACTGTCTGCATTTATTGTCATTCCGCAGAAGTGTTGGTGTATGGTACAAAAGGGTTTTAAGCTGATATGCCCTTTATCAGACAAACTCAATATAGAAGAAGATCAGACAAACTCAATATAGAAGAAGCATCATATTAATGATAAATTTCAGAATTCCTTTCAGATTCCTTATTTTGATTAGTTAGGAGTATTATAACTCGTTTATATTCTGCTTAGCATGACAAAGTCAATTAATTGCAGGTTGATCATATAGTTTTGCTCATTGGGTAGTTTCTTCTCCTGAATTGATAATTTATAATCTTTAGATCAGAAGTAAAGTTGTAGGAGTATTTTAGAATTAAAAATTTAATTAATATAGATAAATAGTTTTTGTGTTTTATAGTTCTAGAATTAACTTAAAATCCAAGTTTAGTATTGGTAATCAAGAGAAATCCAAATTTCAATTTGAGCATCATAATTTAAAACAAAATATATTTTAAAAGCTTTAGAAAAAGTTTCATTTTCTGGAGATAATAATGATCTAATAATATTATAATCATGGTCACATATACTTAAGTTGGCATTTTATTTTTCTTGATTTTATTTATGTAATGGGAATAGATTGGTAAAGCCTGATGAAAGCTTGAATAGTTTTAAAGAATTTTAGATCACTGATAATTTTAGATTTAAAATGTTTAAAAGGTTCATTAAGCAGTTAAATCATGGGTAAAATAACTAGCAAAACAAAGTAAGTTGTTAAGTTTGAATTTTCATTATAATGCTAAACCAAATGGACTATATCATTTATTCTCTCATTATCGTAACCTTTGGAATTATCTTTACTTTAAAAAATATAATAAAAATCCTCTTGTTAATAATTATCCTTTGTTTTTTCATTTAGAAAATTTTTATCACCACGGAAATAATTTAAAGAATATTCCTATTATTAAGAAATTTCCTCTGATGATTTAAATGTTAGATTTACTGATGAAGTGTCCTGTATTTTCTTACATAATGTATTATTTAGTTGCATATTATTTTAGAGATACCTTTCTCTTTTTCCACTATTTTTTAAATCATTTACTTCAACATGACTTCATTATTTCCATTCATTCAGTATGTTTACTATATATAAGTAAAATGTTATATTGAATTAACTGGGTTATAAAATAATTTTGAAAAGTAACAATTATTTTTTCTTTAAAATGAAATAATCTGTCTGTTGAAAGAATAATATATTAGTTCATATTCTAAACAGCTTAAAAATATGTGTAAAAAATTTTCAGGTGTAGATTTTGTTATACCCTCTTTAAAACTCATTTAATGATTTTGATAATAAATACCTGTTCTTCCATATGTGTAAATTATTTGTTTCAGTTTTTACTATTAGTTCACATTCTCCCTATATATATCTTTTACAAATTTTCAAACTTGTAGTGGATGACACTTGATGTTAATACAACTTTTTTCATATTTTAACTCATTAAAATTTTAATTAAGTAGCTTTATATGGGAGAAAAAAATTATATTTTCTTTTGTTGATCTAAGTAGGAACTGACTACCAATATATAGACAGTAAAATTTTTCTTTCTTAAGTAAAAATTGACTTTAAAAAATGTTTTTTATTACTTGTTTTTATAAAATCCTTTTTTTATTTTCTCTCTCCATAATTTTTAGTAATGTATATAAAACAAATTTAATATCTATGAAATAAGCACATATATATTTTACTTTGGCAGTACTTTGTCTCTTGTTTAATGCTATATTAAAATTTGTAATAAACATTTTAGGTAAGAAATTTTTCAAGTACATAAAAAGAGCCATCCAAAGAGCTTGCTTCCAAAGTTTCAGATAAAGAACGCATTCTTTTTTCTTGCCATGTGTCAGGAGTCCCTTTTATATTGATACATTCTTTTGTAAATTTTTAAAAAATTTTTGTTTGAATTTGTATTGTAATAAATGTTTTATTTTCAAATTTCTAAAGTGTATCATTTGCGTCTTCTAATATAAAATATTAGTTAAATGTGATTATTTTAGAAAAATCAACTTCAGTTAATAAGTTATTTGAAGTTTATGTAATCACTTAAATAATAAATTTTCAAGTTAATGTTATCATTAAAGCATAAAACTAAATCCTTTTTGAATGTGAAAATTATAAAATGAAATTCTAAAATATGTGAAATTAAAAAATTCAGTTAACTATCAATTTCTACACATTATAAGTCAAGCTGTACACTGAGGCAACAGAAGATAGGCAGTACGACATCATGTGGTGAAAACTGGTTTTCCCTGTGCTTCGCATGCACATTGGAGCAGTATTTATCACGAACGTGTCAGCATCACTTAAGCAACAGGTGTCTACCATTTGTAACTTGCACTATTTTTATCGCTTGTCGTTTGCATGTGTATTTCTATGTGTTCCATTTCATTTCTTCAAAAGTGAATTTCCATTGTTTACAAATGCGAGAATATGCTGAATTTAACCAGTTTCATTATATGTTTTTAGCAAAGATTATTCTAATCAAAATAAAGAAAAACATTTGATGAAAATATATCTTAAAATGAAATTTCCTGGTTATTCTTATTCTAATTTTTAATGATTTGTAGTTTACTTACATGTAAATTTAAACTATGTAATTAAAAAGTTTTATGAAATTTAGATAAAATTAATAAAATTTGTGTACAAAATATTTTTAATCGAAATTTATTTGCAGTTGAAATATATAAAATTTATTTCATAAAATGATTGAAGTTTTTCTAAATTTCTTGTTTAAACTCATAGATGTTTCTGAACTATTAGTTTCTAAGTTTTAAAAAATTATCAAATTAAAGTAATCTTATTAAAAAACTAGTTTAAATACTATAGTACAATTAAGAACCTCTATCCTTATGAGTTGCTATGAACTTAAGTATTCAATTATCTTTTTGTGCATTATTATAATATTGTTCAAACTAATTTTTAACTAACATGAACAATTATAAAATTAACTATTTGCATTGTTCAGTTATTTTACATTAAAATACTCTTAGTATAATTTTTTAATAATTTCCATTGAATATATTATTCTTAATTACCAAGTAGCCCTGGGTTTACAATCAAAAGTAATGAGTGTGTGTTTTTGATTGTTATTTCTAGAATATTAAATAATCTAACTTTGTACAATGGCCTGCTTTTTTGCATTTGTATAGATTTGATTATTTGATTTTAATAATTTTTCAAATTCATTTTCAAAACTAATTTTATTGTTTTGAATAAATAAATACATTTGTAGTTTATTATAAAGAGAACATTTTTTACTCTTTTAAAAAACGTATTTAAAAACATTCTCTAATTAGTATTTAATACATATGATTTAGTTTTAAAAGTGTTTAAAATTAACATGCCCCAGCAAGGGATTATTACGGTTTTATTCATAACAAAAGCAGAGGAAAGCACATCTTTAATTTTTCATTTAATTAATGTTACATAAAAAATGAAACTTTAGTTTCCATTTTACTTTTAAGTCAAACAATAAATTTATTGCCTTAGCAAATTTACCTATTTTTTTATTTTAAAAAATTCCTATTTGTGTATTTAATGCCACTTTAGTCATTGACATAAATTTGAATAAAATAGTGTAAGTTTTGGCATTCAGTGTTATGTTAATAAAATGGAAGAATTTGCCTTTGTTTTGAAAGTACAGTGAATAACATTCAATAGAAATCAGTTGTGTTGTGAAATAACAATTCCACATTTTCTTAAGTTTTATATCTTGCCTATTGAGATAATTTTATTTTTCAAATGTGAGACAAAATGAAATTATTTTTTGTGTTAAAAATATAAAAGTCTTGCTAATATCATTTTGTAATAAAGTATATATCCTTTGGGACTTTTGTTTTCATTTCAAATTTTTAATATTTATTAACAATGTTAACGATTTAGAGGCATCATAAGTTTTCAGGCAAACACAGAAGCAGAAGACAGTGAAACAAACAGAAGTAAATGCAGAAATAGAAGAGTAGAAATGTAAACAATATCTGCTCCAATGTGTAATGCGCTTGTGTAAGATCTTGCTTCCATCGCTTTAGTGTGTGGTACTTTTTGACATGTGACATGACTTTTTGACATCGCTTGTAGCAGCCTTATTGGGAAGCAATAGGTTACATTGGAGACGTGCTCCCTCAGTATGCGGCCTGCCTGAAAGGTGGTCTTTTCTGTAATAAATATTATAAATTGCTTTATCTTTGATGCCTGCAAAATAGTAAAATAATTTGTTGATAATTAATTTATTTCTATATGGATTGTCTTAGAAATTCTTTGTTAAATTACATAAATAAATACTTAATAATATATTTTAAACTATGCTAATTTTGATAATTCTTAAGTTGAGCATTAATCTAATAGTGAATCCAAAACTAATAGATTTATAAATTAGAACAGCTGAAACCTGATTTATTGAAACCCTCGTATAAGTAGCTTTATATTCAGTATTTTCAAGCAAAGTTACTATATAAATTAAATATGTTTTAAATTTAATGATAAATACCAAAGAAGGTTTTCAAAGTCAATATTCTAAATATTTATAAGAAAAAGAAAATTTTTTAATTGGGTATATATATCAAGTAAACGTTTTTTCACAATATGTTTATCAAGTGACTATTTTCATTGAAATAGAGTTTCTTAAATACATAAACAAATATGAAATACTTGTTGGAAAAATTTTTTTATGTATATTATTATGCATTTATAATCAGAATGAAACTATCATTTTTATGTTAAATGTTATAATACTTTATTAATAAATTTTTGTAAAATTAATTTATATTATTCAGTTTTTTTTCCTTTAAAGCAATATCATTTGTATATCCAGAAGATTACTTTTATTATAGAAAATGCTGTTGAACTTGCACATTAATTATCTAAAATGCAAGTTAGTCGGATGATTACAGGAATGAATAAAAGAAAACTCATGAATTAAAACAGTTGCTATTATAAATCCAGAGTTTTGAAAATTTATTTCACTGCAGGTATTTCAAAATTAAGATATTATTTAATAACATCAAATATAATTCCTGCAATCAAATAATCTAAAAGAAGCTCAAAGTTGGCTTATATCCACGTTGTTGATTTTATTGCTGCTGCATTATGCATAGATGCATCTCCTGTCTTCAGAATTTAAACAAGACAGATTGAAAACAAAATAAGAATTGTTATGAAGATCAGATTCAACAAGATGTAATGCAGAATGCAAGGATTGCATTGTATTTAAACTGCTATAATGGAACTACACAATCAACAATTCCTAGATGGTGCAGTGAGCTCAAATTTTTCATCTAGGAAGGTACTTTCCTTTTGATCAATAGGAAAGAACTTTCCCACAGCATGTGTTATATGAATTTGGCACCAATTCATATTATATTGCAAAACTTTTTGCTGTCAAGGCATTTGGATGACTTAAAGTACAGCATTGTATTTCATAAACACACGCACATTCTTGTTTCTATTTGTCTGGTAATTTTCAGGTGGTTGGAAAATGTTTTGAATTTACAGAGCTAATTGAGTGACTATTGTTTAATTTATTTGTTGCTATGGTTGAATGATTTAAGTTGTCATTATAAATACATAGCTGTTCTTGTATGATAGAGTTGCAGCCAATTATATTATCTTATGTTCAGAGATTTCAATAAAATAATTTCTTTTATAAGTAGATAAACTATGCAACATTTTCAACTACTTTTTGGCTTCCATTATCTTTTTGTATTTCAAAAATACAAATAATATGATTGGTAATTGTTTGCTTCAATTCAACTTTATCAAAGAAAAATGTTCAGGATGATAAGAGAAAATGAACTTGTCTTCTCTCTATCTCTTTCTCTTTAGCTTATTATTTCCAGTCTGTTACAGTAATACAGAGAATAACTGCCTAAATGTTTTGCAAGACATGATCATCCTGAATTCAGTTTATAAATTTAAATTTGGTTAAATTATACAATAGAAACTGTCACAAAGTCCAGATCTATTTATGTAAAAAGCCAAACACAAGAATCGATTCATTTAGAAGGTTACAATGGAACCACTTGATCACAACTGTCGGCCGGCCATTTATGCAATGTACCAGGAATCTTGAATTTCCTGAGGAACAAAGTTTTATGTTAATTTCTTTTAAAAAAAACTTTTACACACATAATGTTTTCTCTGTGAAAACTGTATTAGAATCAACCTATTGTTACAAAAAATTTATAAAGCCACTAGAGTAATTGAATAGTATAACACAAGAACGGGCTTTTCTTTTCCATATTTTTCAAAGTGCTTCTCTTTTCTGATAGTTGAGTAGCTGTTTGGTAATATCAGAGGCATATAGCTGATTCAATGACAAATCTCGAATATATTATAATATTATGTTATAACGATATAATTTAGTACTAAATATGTTCTACCTGCTATGGTGTAATAAAACGTTGCTACCTCTTCAAAGTGCTATATTATCTTGTGTTTGATGATTTCAAAAACAATTTCCATCAGTTCAATGATGTGATTGTGCATAGCTTTCACAAGCAAACTTTTCAATACTTCCTTGGCCTTCATTATCTTTCATCAATCAAACATATGAAAGATTGACTGTCATATGTTTGCTTTGGGCAGGTTTAGTCAAAAAGTCCAGCTGCAGATTTAAAATAAAAGAGTTGCTTTTTTTCCCTATATTATTTTGCACATAGAATTACTGTTTATATTGCTGCATAATTTGATAATATCAATCAACTTAAATATTTGGTGTTCTATTAAAAGTACATTATGCTAATGAAATTGTTTCCAATTAAGCATTAATATTTATTGCTATATTTATCTATTATTTATGACATATAATCATTATTTTGTTTTTCTATATATATTGAATTAAACTTTTTATTATGTTTCTTATTAAAAATATGGTTTCAATGAGGATATCATGTGAAAGTTTAGTCCTATTAATATCTTAATTTCAAAGTGATTTCTGAATACGGGAAAAATTATTTAAGCTAATTTTGTATTCAAGAAAATTTGAAATATTTGCATAATTTTATATCATATGAGAACTACCTATTGTTCATAATACATTGTAAAAGATATCAAGTAACGGTACCAAATGACCATAGCATGACGAATACTTTCTAATAAAAGAAATAAGTAATGCATCTAGTGCTGGGTTTCTTAACCATGGGTCATATTTTGGGGTTCCGCCAACTGCTCCAAATTTTTTAAATGTTTGCATCAATATTTAAAAAAAAAAAACTTTTTTTTTTTTTGTCACAGGCAACCTATTTAAGCTGTCTGCCATTTCCCAATAATAAAAAATAAATATATTAAAATAATTAAATAATAAAACGGAATACATTTTGTAATAAATTATGTTTAAGCAATTTTTTTTCACAGTGGAGTCCGCGACATTTTTAAAGTGGTCCATTGTGCCAAAAAAGGTTAAGAAACACTGATCTAGTGGGTAATGCAATTTGATGCATAACTAAGAGAAAACTTTATTAGAGTATTAATAGTGGCATATCAGGCCATTTAATCGGTTCTGAGGTTATGATTCAGTCAAGGAGTTCAGCGACTATGTTCCACCTTTGTGGGAAATCAGTTCCTGATATTTTTAACATTCTACTTAAACCAAAATACATTGTATATAATGTGATTCTGAATTGGAAATGTGAAGGTGGTCAAATCGAGTGAACTTAGCTGAGAATCTTTAAAAAGGTAATAAAGCAAAATCGCAAGTTCTAGTTGGTTACTCAAGAGTTCTAAGATCCATCAATTGCTTATTCATTGCTAGCAATTTTTTTAATCAACAATTAAAAAACCTGAGAATTCAAGGTTGTACAGCTGATCCCTATCGGAATATCACTTCCCATAATGCGAGGCGTCGATTAGTCTTTCCTAATTCACCTTCATTGAACTGTGGAAGCATGGAAAATGTTCTTTGGAGTAATGAATCTTGCAGTCTGATAAATACTTCTGGGTATGGCCCGACAGGGGGTGTTGGCACCAGCGCTTTGAAAGTTGGCTAATTTTTCTTCACCTACAAACCCAAAGGCCATGGAATAAACGCTTCACTTTTGTAGTAGTTCGTACGTCTACTAGTTCTCCTTTGTTAGCTTCACAGAAAGCGGGTTTTACCCCAATTGTTAATTGCTAAATAAAACTTTAATATAATAGCATGGAATTAATCTAAAAACAATACACTGTGCATTTTTGGACCACATCACCGGAGAACCAAATAAGAATTATGTCATCCATTAAGATATTAAATCGAAAACGTGGCACTATTCAAGCCAAATAAGCTAAACTTTCGTCGAAAACATTGAAAGATTTGGAAGGAACTGAGCTTCGTGCAGTTTTAGATTCACTGGAAGGTATTAAAATTAAATTTAAAGTAATAGAAACAGGAATACTTCGAAATAGAAAATGACGAGGTATTTAAAGAAGCTGAAAAGATTCTGGACAAAATTGACGAAGAAATCCAAACATTTCAGGTCAGTGCAAAACTTTTTCTTTACAAATCGATTGAATTTAAAAACAAAAGTTATTGTGTTTAAAAAAAATATTTGATTACCTGAAATTCTTTTACCACAATTTGATGGTCAATTTAATAATTGAAGCTCTTTTAAGCAACAGTTTCAAAATTTAGTAGAAAATAATCCAACATTATCAGACTCTCACAAATTTTTCTATTTGAATGCTCCTCTTAAAGGGGCTGCAAAACGTGCAGTCGCCAAATGATAATTATCAATCATTGTTTAAAGCTTTCATGCTTTGTTATGAGAATACTAAACTAATTGTTTAAAGTCATGTTCAAAATATAATCAATTGTAAACCATTAACCAAAGAAAACCCTTTTGAACTTCGTTTGCTTATTCATAATTTGCGGAAAAACATTCCTTCTTTGAAAGCATTGGAATTTGAACGTAATAAATTTGTTGACATTTTGCCAATAAATTTAATTTGTGCTAAATTAGATAAAGAAACTCACAGACGATTTCAATTAACTGTTAAATCTCATGAAATGCCAACTTGGGATGTTTTCATCAATTTCTTAGAAGAACTATATCAAATATTAGAGAACTTAAAAGCTATGTGCTTGTATTGATTCAAAATCCAAGTTTTCAAACCTAATTAATATTAACGGAACAAACTCATTTCCATCTTACAAACCTAAAACCTTTATGATTAAATCTGCCTCACAATATTGCATTCCTTGTGATTCGAATCATTTATTGTATAAATGCCAAGTATTCTAAAAATGAAAGTACTTGAAAGATTTGATTTTTGTAAATCTAAAAATTTGTGCTTAAACTGTTTGAATTCATCCCACAAATTAAAAGAATGCTTATCAAAATCTAGGTGTGTCGAATGTCACCAGAAACATCACTCTCTTTTGCATTGATCGGAAATGCAGCCTTTCTCAAAAGAACATCGCTTAACATCGAACATAAATAACTCCGAAAGTTTCGAAACTGATTTCCCCATTTCATCCCCCACCAGACGCCACTCAAATGTGAAGACTCTTCATATGGCGTACTGAAGCCAGAAGGAATGATTCAGAATTTTATTTCACAAACAACAAAGGCTCATGTTCTCCTTAGTACTGCTTTTATTTAAGTGTGAAATTATCATGGAGAATTTAAGAGGTGTAGAGCTATATTGGATAGCGCCTCTCAAGTTTCGTTTATTACTAATGGTTGTGCAACATATTTGGGATTGAAAAGAAACAAGATTAATGTTCCAATTGGAGGATAAACTGGGTCGTTAGTATAAGTGGGACAATTAGCAAATACATTTATCTCTAGTAAAGATAATGAATTCGTAACAGCTATCAAATTCTTAATAGTTCCTAAAATTACTAATTTGACACCTTCGTAAAAATTAGAGATTCGCAATTTACATTTACCTACGGGTATCGTACTTGCGGATTCTCGATTTTTTTAACCATTGAAAGTGGATATTTTGATTGGAGCTAAAACTTTCTTTGGAAGTTTGAAACCTAGTCAAATTAGAATAAATGAACATATTTTTCTCCAAAATACATTTTTCGTGTATTTAATTACTGGTAGTGTGCCATGTAATTCTACAAAAACTTTTTGTCACTTAATTGATGAAAAGAGTGACATAGACAATACACTAAGGTCGTTCTGGGAGGTTGAAGCTTTGGAAGAAAAGTTTCTTAGGAGTGATGAATTGAAATATCGCATGGAACATTTTAATGCCACTCATTCTAGACACATTAACTGTCGTTATATGATTAAAAATCTCTTAGTAAAAAATAAAGTCCACCTTGTTTTATCCAGAGATTTGTGTGGCCGTTAGAAGGCTCAATAGTACTATAATTCGACTTGATAAAATCCAATTGTTAAAGGACTTTATCGCAATTTTCTCAAAGAATACGAGGAGCTTGGGCGCATGGAAGAAGTTGGTGAAAGTGTTCTTCCACATCCTCATTATTATATTCCTCACCAAGCAGTACTAAGACCAGACAAGAGTACGAGCGAACTTAGAGTTGTATTTAATGCTTCAGCAAAAACTTCTAATGGTATTTCGTTGAATGATATATTATTAAAGGGTGGAACTGTTCAAGATGAATTTTGTTCAACTCTCTCTTACGATTTCGCAAACATTTGGTTGCGTTCACAAGTTGATGTGCAAAAGATGTACCGACAAATAAAGGTCCACCATTCGTTGCAAGATTTACTTCGAATTGTTTGGAAAAATAATGACGATGCTCTGTTGAAAGCTTATCGTTTGACTACTGTTACGTACGGAATAACTTGAGCTCCGTTTCTAGCCAACCGAACTCTTCTTCAATTGGCTAAAGATGAAAAGGAAAGATTTCCATTAGCGTCACCGGTAGTTAAAAAAGATTTTTATGTCAATGACGTACTCAGTGGTGCACCAAATTTAGAAACAGCTTTAAAAATTCAGCATCAACAAATAGGTATGTTGAAGACAGGTAGAATGCATTTGTATAAATGGAGCTCTAACAATCCTGAATTTCTTTCACAAGTACCAACACATGATCAAGTATATGTCTTTGGAAAAGATGAAAGTGCTTCTGTGAAAATGTTAGGGATGTCTTGGAATCTTAAGCAGGGTAGCTTCCACTTTACGTCGAACAGTGCTGAATACCCGACCATCTTAACAAAAAGGAAAATACTATCGTTCATTGCCAAATTATATGACCCTTTGGGTCTGGCCGGACCTCTTATTGTGAAAGCCAAAATTCTAATTCAAAAATTATGGTTGTTAGGTTTATACCTTGGAAGACAGAAGTTAACGCGAAAGAAAGATTAGAATTTCAAAATTTTATTCGTAATATACAAAACATCGACTTGTTGCAAATTCCCCGCGGTGTCATTCCTAAGGAAACTACACTTGTGGAAATTCATGGCTTTTCAGATTTTTCAGAACAAGCTGATGGTGCTTGTATTTTTGTCCGAAACAAAGATTGCTTCAATAATATGGGTGTGTATTTGTTATACAGTAAATCTAAAATAGCACCAGTTAAACGAATGAGACTTCCACCTTTAGAGCTTTTAGAAACCGTGATTCTATCAAAACTTGTAAACAAGGCTCTTGAGGCAATGCAACTTGATGTTAATGCAGCCCATCTTTATACAAATTCAACTATTGTTCTTTAATGGATAAGAACACCACCACATCATTTAAAATGCTTTGTAGCCAACAGAGTTGTACAAATAACGGACTTAACAAGCAAATTTGAATGACATCATATTCAATCAAAAGACAACCCAGCTGATCCATTGTCAAGAGGACTTTCCATGGATGAATTTATCGAGTGCAAACTTTTAGACGCTAGGTCTTGAGTTTTTATATTGTGATTTAAGCTTGACAACAAACTATGATTGTGCATCTACTGATCCTGCGTATGCAAAAGAACTTAAACCATTAGTGAACATCTATGTTCAGTCTGTCTCTCCCAATGACTTTTTTGAAAACTTCTATAAACTATCAAATAATTATTTGAAACTAATTCGAATTCTAAGTTTTATTTTCAGATTCATTCAAAAGCTGCAGATAAAAGTAACATTTGGTCAATTTATTAGCTGTGCTGAATTTAATCACGTTTTAATTAGAAATGCTCAAGCTAAAGAATTTGGTACAGAAATAATAGCTTTGAAAAAGGTTAAAAACATACCAAATTAAAGTAAGTTAAAATTTCTCAATCCTTTTCTGGATGAAAATCAAATTTTACGTGTCGGAAGTAGATTAGTTAATTCTGAACTAAGCGAAAATGCTAAACATCCTATAATTTTACCTAAGAGTCAAAAACTTACTACTTTGATATTGAATTATTTTCATAAATAATTTTTGCATGTTGGCCGCACAGTCCCTTACTTTACCTTGTTAGACAGCAATTTTGGCCGATTAGCGGTAGAAGTCAATGCAGACAAATAGTACACAAATGTGTTACTTGCTTCAAGAACAAGCCAATTTTAGCTAATCAAATTATGGGCAACTTGCCCAAGGAACGAGTAGTAGAAACATTTCCATTTTACCATTCTGGATTAGATTATTGTGGTCCCTTTTTTATTAAATTTAAAAACAAACGTAAGTGTATCCTAAACAAAATTTATGTTGCTGTTTTGGTGTGTCTTGCTCCTAAAGCGATACACTTAGAGGTAGTAACAGATTTATCATCAGATGCTTTCATAGCTACCTTAAAACTTTTTTTTTTTCATGTCGGAGTAAGAGTGCTAAAATTTTTTCTGATAATGTCACAAATTTTGTAAGGGCATCCAAAGAATTAAAAAAAATTACACAATTTTCTAAATCAACCAAGTGAGGAAGTAGCTAATTTTCACTTTAGCAATTTGATAAAATGAATGTAGAAGCAAACACTATTATGTTAGTAAAGGAAGACAATCTTCCAATTGCACATTGGATAATTGCAAAAATTGTAAAAAACATATCCAGGTGCTGATAGTAAAATCCGTGTTGTCAAATTGAAATTACCAAATGGAAATTTTGTCAAAAGATCTGTATCAAAAATTGCTATTGTCATCGATATAAAAAAGGGACCATCATCACATTATTATAATGCTCAAAACAATTAAAGGATGTGTTGTAAGTTATCTGTAAAATATTATGAGTGTTTTCTCCCTCCAGGAAAATGGAATAAGTCCCATTTTCAATTTTATTTCAAGCTTTTATTCGTGTTTTCTTATACAAGAAAAAAATTTTTTAACTTTATTGTACTCAAATACTCTATAAAACGGCTTTTTTTTTTTTTTTTTTTTTTCCTTAAATAGATCTATCTTTGTTTTTATATAGCTCGCCACACATGTCTGCTGATCATATATCAATCAAAAAAAGCAGGATTATTCAAATTACACAGCCTTAAGGCCATTCTGATTACTCAAATAAATCCAAGAGCCAAAAACCCTTTAAATTTTCTGGACCTCAGGTGGTCATAATAAAATTTGGTAGTATCTTCTTTAATTTAACGGATTAATTAGTAGGAATGTTGTAAAAAAGGGGAAAAACTAGATTTATTCCCTTAAAAATTTTAAAAATTCCCGAAAATTTTGAAAATTCTTGAGAATTTTAAAAATCTTCAGATGTGATTTAGGAATTTTTGAAGTTTTTTTTATCAGATATTTTTTAATATAAAAATCCAGGTATTTTTAATGATTTCTATGCTACTAATTACAGTTATAGAAAGTTTTCCAGGCAACGAAAACAATTTTGCCTTAATGACCAATTTAGAATAACTTCAAAATTATTGAGGAAATATTTTTTTTTTCCCTCAGTACGAATTTATATAACAACCAAAACATGGAAATGTCAATAGTTATTCTGACAGTCCTGAGAAATATATCTAAAATTAATTGATTATTTTTGGTGTTTTAGCAAGTATATTTGTTTGTTCACTACGAAACTAATTTATTTTCATACTAGAAAAGAAAACAATTTATATATATATATATATATATATATATATATATATATATATATATATATATATATATGTGTGTGTGTGTGTGTGTGTGTGTGTGTGTGTGTGTATAGTCATATTTACGTGGTTTGCTTCATTTCTCCTCAAACTAAAGACAAGACAATCCATTAAACAAAAGATGATTGGTTGCATTTATTCCGTCAAAATTCCCAGTTTATCCCCAAAATTTCTAAGTAAATTCCTAATGTTCAAAATTCCCAGGAATTTAACATCTCTAATTAGTAGTCTCTAATTAGTATCACTACTAATTAGTAGTCCTTGCGAAAATGCAGTATAATAATTTCTTGAAAAGCAAAAGAAACGAAACTGTTGGAAAATAAAGTAGTGCTTATCACTGTTTGAAAGACGTTTTCGAACAACACACTTTCGTACGTAATTAGTATTGGAAAGTAGGGGAAAAATCGGGTTTATTGCCTTGGGAATTTTAAAACTTCCCAGAAATTTTGAAAGACTTCAAGTGTTTGGGAATTTTTTTGAAGATTTAGAAATTTTTACGTTAGTAAAAAGTTTTCCAGGAAAAGAAAACAATTTTACATTAATAGCCAATTTAGGAAACCTTCAAAAATTAATTTTGAGGAAATAGTTCTTTTTTTTTTCTTTCTATACACGAATTTATGACGACAGAAATATGGAAATGTAATATTTATTTTGACTTTCCTAACAAATATACTTTTGATATTTTTGCTAAATATTAATTGCTTATTTTTATTACTTTAACAAATATTTTTTTTTCTCAGTACGCAACTAATTATTTTCCTTAGAGGACAGGACAGAGAATTTTTGTTTATTCACGTAATTAACTTTACTTCTTTTCATTTGTAAGAGGCAAAATCTATTAAGCGAAAGATGATTGGTTTAATTTATTCCCTTGAAATAATTTTCCCAGAAATGTTTACTTACTAAATATTATATTGGGTATTGCTGTGACAGTGCAGACTATATGCTTGCCTATAGTTTGTAGCTGGTATCACATAATGTCATCCACCAAGAATTTAATATATAAGTTAATCAGAATTCTATTGCATTATTGTTGTTAGGTGAATGTGAGGGCCTTAATTTCTATGTAGGGCAATGGTGGTGAAAATTCTTTCTTTCACATATAGAATAATTTATATCTGATCCATCTTTATTAAATATCGACGAGGAAACTTGCTTCCACGTATTCATAGAATGTTTCACTCATTCGTTCTTGCCATTTATTTTTTATCTTCATTGTTAAATTTATCTGTAGGAAATGATGTGCACAAGAGCCATAATTTTTCTTCCATCTCCCAAACTGAACTAGTAATGTGCGAAAACTTAATTTACTTAATAGAAGCTTATACAGTCGGGCAGATTGGACGTTATCTACATAACTATCAATAGAAGATTATGAAATGGTTTAAGAGGGACTTGAACAATCAATATGTAAAGTTACGCAGCTGATACGGCATTCCAAAGAGTTCCTCTACACTACATAGACGTTACAAACTTTGTCTATTCTTGAAGTTTAATCGCAACCGTTTTATTTATTTATCAAGAAGTTTTCAATAAGTCTCTGTGCTTGTAAGTTTGATTTTTCTTATATTTGTAATAACAAATTTTGGTTACCATGAAAGTCTTAAATTTATTTGAACTTAAAATAATGATTGAAATTAAAATATTTCATATTTTTGTGTTTAGATACAGTATATTTTGTTCTTTATCAGCAATTGTTTTGTATATTATTAACCATGCAATTTGGAAATGCCCTGAAATTCAGTGTTTTATTTTCTGCGATGTAATTATGTAATATAACTCTACTGAGTTTTATATCATCATAATATTAGTATTTCCTATTTGTTTTATTCATGTACTTCCGTAATGTTTTACATTTACAATAAATGTCGATTTGAAAAATCTGCTAATTTGTAAATCTGTCATCTTCAATTAAAGATACGCTGTATGTTGATGATCTACAAATATCTTGTCAGGAATAAAATGAGCGTTTAATTGAGAAACAACTACCAGCGTCTGTTAGTAAACTTGCTCCTTGGTGTGCAGAAGTTAGCCATAATAGTTATCCTTGCACAGTAACTTCTCATTGCTGAAAGAAGAACAACCTTTACAATGAGTCTGTGATTTACATAAATAATATCTATACTTGTAGTTAATGAAATAAATTTCCTTGAAATGATATTTGTACACGTCAAATAAATCTTGGGATGCAGATCGCTCGTCACAGTTTCATGTCTACAAATTGATGTTTTTATCTAGGATTAACTACGGGTGTGTTGTTTATGGATCTTCTAGATCTTCTGTTTTACGCAGATTAGAAACCGTTTATCACTTTTCCTTAAGAATTTATGTTCTGATGCATTCCACAAATCACCTACCTAGAGTCTTAATGTAGTTTTATCTCAATTCTCATATTGAAATACATCGTAAAAGTGATAACACCATTACAGCTAGGAAATTTTTCATAAAAAAATTTGTGGTTTATTCTAAATTATATATATTATGGCTAATATATTTGATTGTACATTACAAATTTTATACGTTATCATAATATTTTATTTGAGGCAATATTGTGATTCTAAATATTTGCCTTAATTAATAATTTGACAAATATTCACTATGGATATTTTTAGTTTTTTATAATTGTAAATTTTTTTGAGAATTTATATTCTTATGAGAAATACTTTAGTATTAATTGTCTTTGATCTTAAGAATTCTTTGTGGTCTTATTCTGTAAAAGTATTTGAATTTGCATTAATAAATTCCTGAAAAATAACTTACTGGATAATGAGAAACTAAAAGATTTAACTTTTGTTTCGGAAGCTCTTTAGAAAGTAAATTTGCTAGCTTCTCAACAATTATTATTTGCTCATGAGGGACTAATTGTACTGAGACCAAAAATTTAAGTGGATTCCAGATCATTACAAATATTGAAGATCAAAGTGGGAGTCAAACCAACACCCCCTAAAGACAAGGCCTGCGCACCAAAACTTCTTTCTGGAATGAGTCATCCACAGAAGGCTGACCAACGACCCCCTAAAGTTGAAATTTCTCTCTCCATTTCCTGTCGCCTGCTCGACGACTCATTTCAGTCTCTGTACGGAGTTGATTTTGCACGTGTGTGTGATAAGCCTTGTCTTAAAATATTCACTAAAAGTATTATATTAATTCAAGAAATTTCATAAAAATGTCATTCAAGTGTTCAGTTATCCATTGCCGATCGAACTACGATGGAGAATCAAAGGCCTCTGTCTTTAGGTTTCTTAAAAATAAAGACATGCTAAAGAAGTGGCTGGCTGTTATTCCTCAAGAAAATCTAAAAGTGACAAAAAATTCTAGGGTAAGTCTTATGTTATTTATTTCAAATAATAATAATAATTAAATCGTTAGTGAAATACATTTTTTTTTAAAATTTAAAACACATGATTGTGGCATGGATAAGAAATATTAAAGTTAATGTTACTGTTTATCAACTGTAATTGTACGTTTTTCATCTTAAAAAATAATTCTCATTCTGTAGTTCATTTGGCTCTATTTGTAAAAGTTTCAACAGATTTGATAATTACTAAAAATATTCCTTATTTAATTAATCAAATTGATTATTTTTTATCATTATTGGTATATTAAGTTTAACTGTGTTTAGTAAGACATTTTTGCTACATCTGAATAATTATATTATAAATTAATAATTAATTTAGGAATTAAATATTTGAAGAATGATTTATTTCACATTTTACATATGTGAAATAATAGATGTCGCAGTAATTATTCAATATATTTGAGGAAATAATTATTATTTACGTTCTCATTATATTAATCTATAATATGAAGTGGAAAAGGAATTAGATATAATTTTAATTACATGATATACATAATTTAAATTGTAAAATAAATCACAAATTCTAAATTTTAGATAATTTTAATTCAAGTATAACATTTTTTACCAGTTAAAATAGTAATTATAAATATTGCTTGAACTTTATCAAAATGAAATATAGGATGTTATCAAAACAACTTTTAAAAGTGTCTTAGAGAATTCAACTAAATATATATGGTTTTACATTTATATTAATAATGTTTTTTTTTTCCTTTCTTTCCTTTTTTTTTTTTTTTTTTTCAGATTTGCAAGCATCACTTTGCACAGAGTGATATCCTGAGATGTTCAGAGGTGTATGTAGAGAAACACGTGAAAAAATGAGCGCTGCCTTACGACACTTACGATTGAAGTTAGTTGCTATTCCCTCCATATTTCCAAATTATCCGAAATACTTAACGACAGCCAAGAATCACCGAGAGGAGCCAGACGCGAAAAAGATAAGAATTGAAAATCAGAACTTTGCATGTGCCTTAGAAGAAAGTATAAAAAGTGAAAAGGACTACAGGGATAAATTTTACTTTAAGGATTTAAGTGAACTCAAGAACTGTTTACATAAGTTTGAATTTCCATCGTCATGGACTGTTGTTACCAATAAAGATATCATTATATTTTTATTGATAAGTCCTACAAAAGTTCCTGTTCTTGAATCATCAGTAACAGTTGATGAAAATTTGAATTTGGTAAGTTCAATTAAAGGTGTTCCATTTAATAAGATAAATAATTTTAAATTTCCTATGATTATAAATGATTTTCACACCTTTAGATAATGCATTAGAAAATTTTGAAAAAATTAAGGATAAGAATAACTTATTTGATTTGTGTAAATCTGTTATTAGTGAGTTGAAAATTATTTGTGAGAGTAATGAAAATTTATTTGATTGCTTAGAAGAACATATTTCTCTGTTGCAATATTCTTTAAAGCATAGAAAATATTCTGCTAACTTTTTAATTTTATGCTCCATGCTTTTTCTATATCACTCCACCGTTATAAATTTTTACGTAAATGCTGGTATTTAATTCTTCCACATCCAGCACCATTGAAACGTTTATTCGTCGATTATGTAGCAAATCCTTTGAAAGAGCAGAACAATAATCATTTTCTTTTATATATTAGAGACAAATATTCTCACCTTAATGAAAATGACAAAAAACTAGTTTTATTAATGGATGAAATTCACATAAAAGCTTCATTAGATTATAAAGGTGGTAATTTAACAGGATATTCTGTGAACTCTGATGCTGTATCAACAACAGCTTATACATTTATGATTCAAAGTGTTTGCTCAATTTACAAAGATGTTGTACATATATGACCAATAAAAACAATATCAGGAGAAATTTTACACCAGTTTCTTTTTGATGTAATAGCTGGCTTAGAAAAAATTGGTTTTTATATCTTTTGTATATGCAGTGATAACAATGCTGTTAATAGAAAAGCTATGTCCTTTTTTACAGACCCCCTTCTCTCAAAACTAAATATAATCATCCCATTGATTCAAACAGACCATTATATTTTGTATTAGATTCTGTTCATTTGCTTAAAAATATAAGGAATAACTGGCTTAACCGGAAAAATTCAGAAGTAGCATTTTACTATCCAAATTTTGATTTCAAATTTCCTGATGAAAAATTAAAAACAGCTTCCTTTAACACCTTGAGGAAACTGCATGAAATTGAATCCATTAATACTGTCAAATATTGTCACACCCTCTCTTCTAAATCTCTTTGTCCATCAAATTTAGAAAGGCAAAATGTAAAATTCTTCAAATTTTTAATTGTCATATTTCAGAGGGGCTAAAAACTGTAGGACCTATTTTCGATTTACTTAACTATGTAGAAACAGCTGTATTTATAAATCACATAACCACTTGGTGGGATATCGTTAATGTAAAAAGTGTTTTTAAAGGGAATGCAAAAAGAAATGAATATCAAAAACCACTTACTAATACATCTATTGATAAAAGCTTAATCTTCTTAAAAATTTTTTCGTTATGGTTAAATAATTGGAAAAGCTGTAAAAGTGATACAGGAAAATTAAGTGCAGAAACTCACTTAGCATTAACACATACTACAAATGCTCTTATAGAAATTGTAGATTATTGTTCAAAAATATTAAATATGGAATATGTTTTAACGGGAAAATTTCAGACAGATTCTCTCGAAGAACGCTTTGGTCTTTATAGACAGTTGGCTGGATCTCAATATAACATTTCTCTCACTCAAATATTCGAAACAGAAACTAAATTAAGGATCAGGAGCCTCATTCCTTTAGCGTTAAATTCTGCTGTTCATGGAAATGTTGAAATAATTTAAATGATGATGTTGATGAAAATCTAAATCTTGATATTCCCGACCCTAAAGAATCAATGTTTAATTTGAAAATAAACTCAAATGATTTAAAAAAAAATATTCTCATTTGTTAACTATTTTAACATACATAGCAGGCTATTGCGTCCATTCTCTCTTAAAATAAATTAAATGTGAAATGTGCTGTGTTTATTTAATAAGCAAAGCTGACGATGAATGTGAAAACTATCTTTTAATTAAAAATATAGATAGGGGTGGTTTAAAATATCCTTGTGATGAAATCCTCAAAATAATTCATTTTAATTATACTTTTATTTCTAAACAATTATCTTCTGAATATGAAAACGATTTTTTGAGGTGTAACAATCATAGATTTATTGCAAGCAACGTAGCATTAAAAATCTTAGATTAGCTGAAATTAATTTAACTTCAGAATGTTGCAAACATGACAGTGATGATTTAGTAAAAAATATTGTTTTAATTTCTACTAATATTTTACTCAAAAATTATTGTAAAAAAATTAATGATGATTTAATAAATAAAAAACTCCTAAATTCAAAATCCAAAAGAAAATTACAAACATTAGGAAAATTATATAAATTTCAGAGAAGAGTTTTCTGTAGATGTATATAATTATTAAAAATTGATGTTCCCCTAAACTTACATTGTTATTTACATTTTGCTTATTTCAAAAAATTATTTTGCATATCCAAACAAATTAATTACATTTTGATATTAATTTATAATAAATTTTATTGGGGAATTTTAGTGTTTAATAAAGTTATTTTAAGCATACTGTTGTTGTCGTTATTCTATTTTTATTATTTGAGCAAGTTATAAATTTTGCTATTTTTATGTGATATTTAATGAAAAAAAATAATAATGCAATAAAAGCAAATGTTTCATTTACTTCGGTTATTTGTATAATGGAAAAGATGAATGTTTTTATTTGGCCACAAATTTAATTTAAAAAAATCCTTTTTTTATATTTTTGATATTAATGATTTAATATATGCGTGCATTTTCAATACTAATACGCCAAGTAATGTTGATATTATCAGATGAAATCATACAAATCATGTTTAATTAAATGATTATTGTGAAAAACTTTAAAATGTATAATCATTGTGTTACGTGATATCATAAATTTATTTTAAACTAAGAGAAAAATGTAGCAGGAATATATTTCAAATATGATCCTAATAATTTTATAAATTTTTTCTACAAGTTACTTAAAAATCTTATCAAACTACAAATAATGGTTGAAAAAATAAAAAATAATAAAATTGGAAATTTAGGAAAAACAAATGAAACAAAATACATAATATTTTATTATAATTATAAAAAACATGTTTAACCTAAGAATTACAAATTTAATTGTTAAAGTACTATTTTATTTATATTTCTTATATTTTCTAATCACTTAGTTTGACAAATTAAATATTTTGTTTTCTTAAATTCTATAATTTTTAAGTGTAAAATTATAATAAACTGAAACATTTTTTAAATTAAATCATTTAAATAAAGGAATGATCTTGGAAAAAATTCTGTTCAGTTTTTATGTTATTTATTACAATAATTTAGCTTAGATCAATTTACACAAATGTTAAGATTTTCCAAACAATTATCACAGATTTATCAAATATTTAAATAATTCCATGTGGCGTGATTCAATTATAATTGAACATTTGTCGTAATACATAGTAAAAAGTAAGCTATTTAGATCGCCATAAAGGAGACGAAACAACCAGCCTCCTGTGGATGACTCACCATAGCGGTGCGCAGGCCTTGTCTTTAGGGGGTGTTGGTCAAACCCACTGTTGTTGACTGTTGAACCGAAGGACAAAAATTTGTTAAAATTTTTCCTAAAGTTTTATTACTTAAGAACACTTAACACAAGGAATAAGGTATATAAGGTATGATAGAAATGCCTAATTGCTTGGCTCTGGTCAGTATGAACTGAGCTTCTAAAATCATTTCTAAATTTTTTGCTTGAGACTTACTAAAATGAAGAATTAAAACATAAGAGATATCCACATCTAAGAGAATAAAACTAAGAAAAACATGAAATTGAAAAGAATACTGTCTTTAAAAATCATATCAAGTATTTTATCTTAAGATTGACAATATTGCATGAACCAAAGAAAAACCTTCTGAAGTCTCTACCATACCATTTCAAAATAAAAAAAAATATTTTTAATAATAAGAGTATTTTGGAATGAAATACATGCTGATATAATGTTATTTTTATTTCTATTTCAATAGTATATTTTAACTATTGGCAGTCTTACTTAATCAATAAAGAACCTTTTCTATTTTTTCATTTTATTTTATATTCCAATATTTTTCGACGTATATCTTCTAAAGTTTCATCTTTAGAGGTCTACAAAATTTATACAATTTGCAACAATTAATTAAACTGAAAATATACTTCAAGGAATAATACAACTTTTTGCTATATTAAATATTTATTTTCATTTTTTTCTTAACTTAATTATAATTTAAATATTATTAAAATGCAAAGAAAAAAATTGTTTTGTTTACCTTGGTAATATTATACCTCAGTACGCAAAGCTATTTTATGCTGTAATTGCATAGTCAAAATTTATTTTCTTTTAACTAGGGATTAGCGTTCTTTGCTAAATAAGTGTACGGTTCTTTTACGACAGATCAAGAACTAGTTGTGACATGTTGAAACCAGTCTTCCAAAACTGAGTAAATTTTTAAGCTTATACTTCTTATAAACATACATACACACACACACACACACACATATATATATATATATATATATATATATATATATATATATATATATATATATATATATATATATATATATATATATATATATATATATATATATAAGATAAAACATGAAAAATTTGAAATTGGAAAAACACTAAAATATACGAAACAAATGAAAAGAAGAAGGCATAGGGACCACGTCTTCATCAGGAGGGAGATGGCCAGCTGTGCAAAAAGAAAGAACTCTCTTTTCTAACATGCTCGAAGGACAAATGTCTAAAGATCTTCGAGCAATTTTCCCAATGAGTGTTCGTATTAAAAGAACTTAGGTAAAACATTTGAATAAATATAAATGCAGAAAATTAGAAATACTATTAAATGAAACATAAATTCAGAAAATTAGAGATACTCACATAAATGAAACATACGTATATATACATACAGTAAAAAATAAATAAATAAATAAATACATAAAGCTATCAATCTGATTTGCTGACTTTGGCTTCATGTATTTATTTTTTTTACTCTATTTGGTTTAAATTAGGTTTAAATATAAAATTACAATAATGTAAGCATTTTTTGATTGAGGATTAAGATCTTAGAAACATTTATTGAAGTCTGTATGTATAGCTATCATTTATTTTTGATTGCACACATCTAAAAGTATAAGATAAAAGATTATATATATATATATATATATATATATATATATATATATATATATATTTAGTAAATTAATTATCATTGTGGAATTAGTTTAGATTCTTAAAGATTCAGGAATGCATTATTATATTTTTTGCTTTTCATAAAATAATTTACATGAAAAATAATTTAATACCTGTTATGATTTCTCCAAACTGATATTGCCCATCACTCAAAATGTATATAGGTAAAAATGTGCTTTAGGTACCCTGCTTGGCTCATTTTCAAAAAGTCGCCAACTGGGGCGTTTTTGCGTTTCGTTTCGCGGAGTTGAATGATCCGAGAACGGCGTTTCTATGGCGACGAAACCGAAATCCGTGTTTGTAAGGAATTTCACCTTTGGTATGGCAACGAAAACGAAAACAATGGTTATTTTTACGAATTGTATAAAAAAATACACTAGAATATGGAGAAAATTTATCATATTTTTTCCATATTATAGTGCAGGAACGCCGAACCAATAACAAGCGTCTCACAAGTCGCACGTTTGAAAATTTTGATGGCACGCACAAAAACGGAAATTTTTTTTATAAGTTATCTTTTTTGATAGAAATGAATTAAAAATTATTAATCTACACTTAATTTATAATTTAAGATATAAATTTGTAGTACAGTATCTTAACTAGAATTGTCAAATTATACATTGAATTAATAAAATATATCTCAGGAATTCTCTGTAAGTATATAAAGATGTGCATTAGATAAAAATTTTTGTGTATCCATTTTCGCCTTCTAATGTTATTGAATATAGTTTCCGTCACAGCTCTCGAATCAGACCAGAGGCTGCATTAGTCATTTTTAGTAAACCGTCGTCTTTGAAACTCAGTGATTTGTAAAAAAAATATAACCATTTATTGTAAATAGATATAGTGTTATTTTTAGAAAAATATTTTTACATCTTATTTCATATTTTATATTCTGCATTCGTCTGCAAGAACATATCGCTTCACAACTGAAGTTTTAACCTGTACCAATCTTAAGGTATTAAAAGTTACTGAACGTATAATTTATTTTCCTTATTTTTGAACAATAAAATATTTTAATATTATGAGAAATTATTTTGTCATTGAGAGAATTAGTGTAAAATATAGAAATAATTACTAAAATTACCTTGAATTAATATATTATTTATTGTTTTCTTGTGTTGGTAATATTTTTAGCACTTTAATATGTGTGACGAAATATGTTCTTGCAAACGAATGCAAAATAAATTATTCATTTTATAACAATATTATTAATATATATATTTTTTAGAATTTCTTATTATGTCTAGTTCAATGAAGAAATCTAAATTATCCGAAACATGTATTAGCAGGGAGTTTCAAGCTTTGTGGACTGATAGATACGGTATGATTGAAAAGGACAGTAAAGAAATTTGTATTTTATATTCTAAATCTGTAATCTGTAGAACAACTTCAGTAAAGCGGCATTATGAAACCAACCATAAATTTCTTCTTGATCGAAGTGTAGAAGAGCAAAAGGAGTATAGATCATGTGCCTCAAAAATTAAAAATGCTTAAATTATTTCTTTGATGAAATGTATTGGAGCTCAATCAAACACCACTGCTGCTAGTTATCAAGTTTCAAAAACTATTGCTCGATATGCGAAACATTTTAATGAAGGCGAATTATTAAAGGTTGCTTGGCTGCAATGTACACCATACTCATTCGACGATTTCAAAAACAAAGAAAAAATTATCCAGAGAATTAAAGACATGGCGATAGCTAGGAATACGGTGAAAGAAAAAATTTTGGGTATGGCGGAAAATGTAAATTTTCAACAAAAAATTCGTGTAAAGTCTTGCGCTTTTACATCCATTTGCCTTGACGAGTCTACCAACCTAACAGGCTCTACTCGCTTAACTAATTTTGTTCCTTATTTTGTTCAAAACAATATTATTGATATTTAAAGAAGAGTTAATAAGTTTATCACAGCATTAACAATAACAACAAAAGGATTAGAGATTTGTAATGCAGTTATAGATGTATTGGAAAAAAGAAAAATATGTCCTTCTGAAATTGTGCAGTTACAACTGACGATGCCCACAGCTTAACTGGGTGGGAAATTGGATTTATAAATTTATTTACAAAGCGTATCAAACACAGTTCTTGATTTTCATTGCATTATTCACCAACAAGCGTTATATGCCAAAACAGGTTTGAAAAAGTTTGGTGACATTTTGAGTTTTGTAATAAAATTAGTCAATTTTATATCAGCACGAGCACTAAATAAAAGAAAATTTCAGTAATTGTTAAACGAAGTAAATTCGTAGTAACTATAGCTTACTTTTATACAATAATGTGTACACTGCTTAAACCACGGAAATATTTTGCAAAGATTTGTAAATTGTTTGGAGGAAATAAGATTATTTCTAAATAATGAGAACATTATTGACTAATAAATTTATTTATCGAATGTAGAATAACTAGCAAAGCTATATTTTTTCACTGTGATTTAAGCTCTAACTTAAATGAATTATATATATAAAAATACAAGGTATTAATAAAACAGTCATTATAATGTTTGACTTAATCAAAGCGTTTGAAGTCAAGTTACAGATTTTTAATCGTGATATTCTTTGAAATTGATATAAATATTTTCAAAAAATAAATAAATAAATAAATAAATTAAAAATATAAATAATAATAATAATAATAAAAAATAAAAAATAAAAATAAAAATAAAACATTAAAAAATAAAAAAATCTGAAAGTTAATGTCACGAAAAGCCAAATAAAGAGTCATTAACGAAAGAATTTTCAATGGTAATTCAGGAATTTTCTGCAAGATTTACACAGTTTAAAGAAGTTGAAAAAAACTTTAAAATTTACTTTACATCCTGATACTATACCATTATAAAAATTAAATTTTAAAGTCCTTGAGTGGTTAAATTTTAATGAATTAGAAATGGAATTAGTTGAATTTCAGTCAAGTACCATATGGAACGAAAATTTTTTGATTTAAGAAATGATTTAGAAAATACTGAAAGTAATCGATTATTAGATAAAATAAATAAAATTGCAGAATTCTAACTACATGGAATTCAATTCCTGACATATTTAATTGCTTAAAAATCTTATCAAAGGTAATTTTATAAATATTTTCATCGACGTGGGCATGTGAATCTCTATTTTCAAAAATTAATTTTATAAAAAAATAAATATAGGAATAGAATGATAGATGAGTCGAGCTCTGCATGCATACTGTTGAAATGAACTAAATATGAGAACCAGTTATTAAATCTTTATTATCTTATGTACAGCAACAAAAATCCCATTAAAAACAATTATTTTTAACGTGAATTTTGTTTCTAGCATATTGCCTTTTGTAAAGCATTAATTAATAAAAAAATGTTTAAAAAAAATTGCTTTTATTTGTTTATTTAATTATACTTACGTATAGATTCCACACGCTAACATTTCGAATGAAATTTTACTATGGCACGTTACCTATTTAAAAAAGAATTTTTATGACTTTGTGGCTTGGACATAAGAAAAGTTTCGCCATTCCTGTTCTAGTGTATTTTTTGACACAAGGAGTGCGTTTAGGATGAAATAGTCAGGGTTACCACGCTTGGTGCGTCTATTGTCCATTTGGCGAGAAAGGGGTACCCAAACCACAGATTAACCTGTAAATAATAATTCAATATGCAAATAGTTTCATTGGGTCAACAGAGCGATGACGTCACATATTCCCTTGACATTATGTCATTATTTCTTCTCTGTGAATTCACGAATTCTCCGAGCAAGTTTTTAACGGGGAGTTCGCTAATAGTTTGCTCCTGGCCTTAAGATTTTTCGTTATTCTCATTTTCCTTTTCTTCTTCATTTTAAAAATTTATTTTTCTGAAAGTGTTTCGGATTGTTCTAATGCAATTGTTATTTTTTATACTCCTTCACACAGTTAAATAATTTTTTTTTAGAAATATTAGATAGATTTTGTAAAAATGTTTACGAAATCTAATATAAATGTATATGAAATAAATTATCATAATATTTTATTAGTAAAAAAACAACAGTATTATTAACAACAGTACTGTTCATGCGCATTTAGACTTTTATTTTTTAGTAAACCAGTAAAAATTCCTCTGGAATTGGCGGATAATCTTGAAAAATAAAAGCAAACAAGAAATTCGGGTAAAAAACGACAGACCTGTACAGGATTAGCGCGATTTCAAATTTTCGCGCCAAGCACTCTACAGCTCTGTCGCCAACCTAACTTACGTCACTACGCGTGATGGCCGTCAACTAATAACGATCGCGTTCGAACTTCAGCTTTAAAATGGCACGTTTTTCCGATTTCCAAATGTTAAAAATGTGAATATTTCATTATAATTAAATACTGTAGAAGTTTTAAAATTCTAATAAATAGAAACAAAATTTTTAAAACACGATTTTTAATATACCGAGCAAAGGCGCCCACCTTTCAAAAAAAAAAAAAAAAAAAAAAAAAAAAAAAAAGACATCAGTGCAACACTACCTACTACAGTGTCAACCGAGCAATAAAGCTAAATTTTGAACGTTAACAAATTTCATTTTTTTAAAATTTAAACTCGATTTTTAATATACCGAGCAATGACGCTTACCTTAAAAAAAACATCAGTGCAGCGCTAACTACTACAGTGGCAACTGAGCAATTAAGCTAAATTTGAACATTAACAATTTTTCTTTTTTGTTTAAACTCAAATCTTAATATAAGATGAAGTTACGCCCACATTAGAAAAATTTAAGTACATGGTACATTCTAACACTAACACGAAAAAAGCAATACACACAATTTAAACATTCATTTTCATAAAAACTTTAGTTTCTAAATCTGAATAAAATTGTAATGAAAAACAAAATAACTCACCTAATCTTCATTGATCTCCGAATCGTTACTTTTCGGCGAATGTACCGTTTTTATCGCTTCTAAAAAAATCTTCTATTATGTTTTCTCGATGATTCTTTATCCATACGTACTCCGCGAAAACGTAAAGTCAATATATCCTCATCCATACTTATTAATTTTCGCAAGCAACACACAAACTCCAAATATCGAAATTCAATTCTTCAAGATTATTCTGTAATAGTTTCAAGGGTTACATACAAAACGCGCATGTAAAACGAAAAACACGTCATACGTTTTCCGATCCGGTAAACCAGTCTGGCGCACTTTATCACATGCTTCGCGCATACCCTTCGTACGCTCCTCTACTATTTAGTGGAAATTCAGGATTCGTCAGATTTGTTTTCACTCGTGACTTTGTAGTAACTTGTGTCAACAATCAATTTCCCTCCATTGATTTGTTAGTATCGTACTGAGTTATGATGTGGTACGTTTTGTTAAATGTTTTTACCTGCTTGACTCTTACTATCTTCTATATTATTGCTTGTAAGAACTATCAGTTTTTTTTACTTAAAATTCAAATATTTATTTGTATTACATGCTCATCTCTATGAACTCCTACCTATTGTGAACTGTTTTCGTTTCCTTGAATAATTGATTGCACCATAAAAATAACTCACTATATGCGTAAATGTTTTGCCTGTAAACTTTTTTAATAATGTTTTTTTTAATGAAGTTTTGGACATAGCTGTTGTATACTTTTGGAGAGACATTTTTATTTATCGTCTAAATTAATGATGATTAATTATAATAATAATAAAAGTTAAGTAAAACTGAACTATAAGGGCCCTTAAACAAATAAAAGTGTAAGAAAATTATGAATCTAATGTAACATGTGAAAACGATCAAGCGTAAACCCGAATTTTCAAGCATAAATTAAAAATCAAAATACAAAATTAATAAATAAAAATTACCCTGTAAAACTAATTGTTTTAATATTTATAACCAAATTAGGTAAAGAAAAATTAATTTTAATGAACATGTGAAAAATAAACAAAAGTAAATAATATGAAACTATAAATTAAAATTCTAATGTTTGATCAATGGATTAAAAGAAGCTCTTGTATTTAACATCATGTATAAGCAAAGATTATGATAAAGAAAGGTTTAGATTTCAAATAAAAACTCAAATCTTACTTAATAAGAGCTATAAGTCTATGAGAATAAAGTTCCAAAGCAGTTTTTTTATCATTACCACCTAACCTATTATAAAAAAATAATTTTAATAATGAGGATAATGAATAATACAATTTGGAAATAAATGGCTAATTTCTTAAACGGCAAAACTGTTGAAAATTTTATTTAAATGTTTTTTGAGAATTCAAATTAAAATGAGAAAGTCATTAATGACCAAGTCACACATATACTAGGTCTATAAAATTAAAATGTTGTGCAATATTTGCAACAGTCTTGAGTATTCTAAATCAGTTAAAAATTTTAATTTCTAGAAGAATGTTAAAAGTTTCTAAAAACTCTTCAAAATATTATTTAACAACTTTGCCATGTTTTGTTTACTGAAATTTTTGTTGTTGGCAGTATATATTTTTATTCTGGTAATTTAATTAATTTTTGTAATTTTGTATATATTCTTCATATTTATTAATGTTTAGTGATCTTGTCTGGTATATTTAAATATTTCAGTCTTATTAATTAATATAGTGTATCTTATGTTAAATATTGTTTGACTAACATTTGGTTTCATACTATTTCATTTAAATAATATTGCAAGAAATGTGTTTTATAAGAACAAATGTAATAAATTTACCACATTTGTGCTTAATAAAATATGTTGGCATTTGGTGTTTGATAATAATATTCTTTTAAACTTATAAACAAAAAATGGTATTTTTTATTAACTGTACATGATATATATGTAAGCATATTTAAAAGTCAAAATTTCTAACAGTGGATAAAATTATAGTTTTTAAAGAAACAGTGTAACTTATGTGAAAAGAATCACATTATTGGATATATATATATATATATATACACATATGCATATATATATACATATGTATATATACATATATAACAATGATGAAAAGACAACAAGGTAAACTAAAATCTTTTGAATTACCACTCATATTGTTGATATTTAACAAAACTTGTTTTAAACATCTTGATTTCACTAAAGGGCTTGTAAGATATGATGGTTAATTTTTTTTTTTGTGTAAAAAGCCTTTCAAAGTGATACTTTAATTAAGGCAAACACCAAGAAGTGACCAGGACAAATTATGCTATCACAGTAAATTAGATCAACTGATATCACTTTGAGACAGAACAAGCAATATAATACAATTGCAAAAACAATTTTTTTTTAGCATCAAAACAAATATTTCAATGCAAAGTATATAAATAAGGTTCATCAGAGTGGTGTATTCCAATGTTTTCTGTGTATCATGTTGATCAAAGAAAGTAGGAGGATTATTAAGATTGGATCCAAAATGTGTAGATTTTTCACTTAGATGTGTGATACATGTGATATGGAGAGAAGCTCTCTTAAAATAATTTCATTTCATATCAGAAAATTACAGATAAATTATCATATATACTGTTTATAGTGTTCATGGACATATTAGCTTGTATTATATTTTGAAATCCAAAAGTATTCAAGTGAGATATTGAAGCTTTGTCGTACTTTATATTACAGTTATTAGTGATACCATTTCTTAATGCATAAGAGAGGTAATGCCAGACTTCTTCTTAAGGTTTATCTTGTGGAGAATTTTTTTTTTTTTACATTCTTTTCTTTGTGTCCGTATCATTTCAAAGAATGAACTTGGACATAATTTCCTTATAAATGTTACTATTCATCATAATAAACAAACTATGAATCTTGCATATTTCAATGCCTTCATACAATATTACTTTCATTCAAAATTGCTTTATTCAATTATCCAACTTTTATAGCTTTCCTTGCATTTTGATTTGAAACTTCACTCAGAATGATATCAGGAATGTCAGTAAGCTAATATATTATAGATTTGATATTTCTGTTGGCTGTGTTTCTGAATATTTTTTGTTGTATCTATTGTAGTAAGTTTTTAAGTGTCTTATTAGAATTACTCTCTTTACAGTTCTACCCTAATGAGAGGAATTCTTAAGTGAATATCTAGTAATTTTTGACTTTATTGGCCACATAAATATTAATGTTGTTTTTTTATCTATTTAGAGTGATATAAATAAAAGTAAGTGGTTTATATTTTAAGATTATTTTTCAATAGTAGATATATGCTTAAACAAATGTGTTAATTAATAACTAATTTGAACTATGATCACCCATTTATTATTATAACAACCTGTTTTTAAAAAATCGTTAGTTCATTTTCCAGGCATAAGATTTTTTTTAATCTTTTGTGAATTAATTTTTATTTATCATTTATTTACCTTTATTGTTTGCCATTTGATTTTTTTTCCAATTTTTTTAAATCTGTAGTAGAGAAACTTGGATTGATGTTTTTATTATTGGAGAATCGTAAAAATCCTTGGAAAACTATAGATAAATAAGTGTACAGCTAGTGTTGTGCGATTCCAGATTTTTTTAAGCAATTATTTCTATTGGAATTTCTCCAGCATAATTTTATTCCCATCTTTCAGTCCTTGCATTAGAATATAAGTACATATATCATAAAATAATTTTGCTGGGAGTCTTGGAATTACCTTGTGAAATTAATTTTCTCGATGCAATAAACTATGCTTAGAATGATGTTGCAGAAAAACCTGTCATCTAGTTTATTTTGACATTCAGATTTTAAAGTAACTACTGTATTTGAGAAAAACCAACAACGTTTGATTATTGACTTGAACAAATAAGGATTTAAGTGAAAATGAGTTACACTCATCCACTAATTTTGCCAAATAGACACACTGCTATTCAAAATTTCCTTTCAAAGTTTTATGAATGTGGATTCAAATGTAATTTGCATATATGAAATATTGAATAAGAACGTAATAAATAAGATTGAAAAAAGAAATTTAATGTGAAAATGATGTTAAGTCGAGATCATTTGCAAAGCAATCATGACATTTCTTGAAAGGTTCAGGGTTCTTTTTCCAAAAAACAACAGTAAAATGTTTTCCTACATCAAAAAATGTAGATGTAAAAAAAGAAATATAATTATTTTGCCCATTTTTTTCATTAAGAAAATGAAAGTAAGAATCATTTTTAAATAAATTTTATTTTGCATGTTTTTCATACAGGGCATACTAAATGATGTTTTCCAAAAATATTAAATTTATAAAAAAAGAACAATTTTGTTAAAAAAAAAAATAGATTTAAGATTTAACACATATTTATTTTTTGGGCTTAATCCTAGAATGTGAGTGACATTGTGGATTTGGTGACTAATTTGTAGGTTTGCCATCTGCTGTAGTTCATTTATCAACATTTAGTTTGTTATTGTTTGCTTGCCACTTTGAAGTTTTTTCATTTATAATTTATATGTTTTTATTACATGGTATTTTTATGTATTTACCATTTTGAGATTTCCATCATTTTTGCTTATGCCATTTTTTTAACACTTGCAAAAATGTAATTTCATCATTGGCAATAAGTGTCAGTGCCTTATTTCATTATTAGCAATATTTTTGGAAATATTGGTAAAATCCTAATATATGACCATATGTTACATATATTAGGATTTTACCAAAAAATGAAAGATTACATTAATTAATGTAATAAAATGATTTCTATTTTGCTTAATAAAAGTTATTCACTTTTTATTATTTCACTTTATTTTGATAATTAAAATTTACGAAAAGGAATCGTAGGCATAAACATGATTTAATAACGCATATTATTTTGCAATATGCATAATTTTTTAGTTTTATATCAGATAATATAATTGGAATATGAAAATATGACTATTGTTGTCATATTTCACATTTCAATGTAATATATATGCGAAAATATTTAAATTATTGTTTTTATACTTTGTATTTTCATGGGATAAGTTTCTTCTTATGTAATATAGAATCATAAATAATAAAGGCAGAGCATAATTATCTACTCATATATGGCAAAAAATAACTTTTATTATAATTTTGAAAATTGTAAGTAAAATTTTTTTTAATGTTTTATAAAAAATAACATTTTTTTACAATTTAAGTTAAATCACACTCTACGTAGGAAAGAAAATAAGAAATTTGATCGTAGTAAGTGTTGCACAATGGAAATAAATTGGTTTTTATTTTTTAATGGAGGTCTTAGGTCAGTAATGGGAACTTTTTAAGTTTACTTCCATATTGCATATAAATATCATCCACGGTTTTAAATAAAAATTTTGTTAAAAAGTTATTTCTTGTGGTTGTTTAAAATCTTAAACCAGTTTTGAATTGCCAACTACATTATTTACGTAAAAGTGTTTTTTTCAGAAAACTCATTTCCTTTTGATTTAACTTTTGTAATATTTTGTATTTTAAATAATTTTGAAAATATTTTTTTGTTGCAGGCTGGTTTATGATCTGGTATTTCAGCCTTTCACGTCACAAATTTATTAGAGAAATCATCACTGGAGATGAAGGAGACTCAAGAGTGCAAAGCAAAAAAAATTCTTGAAGACATTGTTTAAATCATAGTCTGTAATATTCCATGAGTAAATTACTAAAATTTTATATTTTAAAATACTTTAAACTTTAGTTTACCTTTTATATATAATTTATATGAAAATCTGTTTATTTTTAAAATTTTATATGGAGGAATTTTATAGCCTTTGTCCGTCTAATAAGACCAACAGTAAATCTAAATAAAATTGCTATAATTTTGTATTGGTTAGAAATTCATCTTTTTATCTTTTAATATATTCATTCACAGATATTTATAACAAAAGCATTCTTTCAATAATTTAAACTTAGTAATATATCATTGAAAATGAATCAAAGTAATTTAATAAAAAGTAATCCTTTCCTGAACTTTAAGTGCAAAAGTTCTATTGCCATTAAGATCATAACCCATGGAAAATTATTTGTAAAAAATTTTTAAAATGCAAGCACAAGAATTTTTATGTAGAACAACAATTTTTATTAAACAAATATTTGAACAAATGATATTTTTTATATAAATAATATAATATTCGAACAGAGACTGAAATTACAGAACAATAAATTATAAGCCTATAAAAAACTTGGGTGTTATTCCATTATACTCTCGTAATCATCATCAAAGTGATTGCTAAGCAGTTTGTGTCAGAAATAAATTTTGTTGTTTAAATAAGTTTTGTCAATAAAGGATAATTATCTAGTTTATAGAATGTAAATAAAATGTTTGTACTTTTTTTTTTTTGTAGTTTCTAAAAATATAAACCTTTTTAAATAATACACAATGCATGCAAATGTTTACAAGAGTAATTGGGAATTTTTTCTTTCTCATTAATTCATTTCTCTGATAATTATTGTATGGGAGTTTAAGGAAATTGTAACAAACCTTGTAAACAATTTAATCAAAGTTTTAGATGTTAAAATAAATAGTAAACTTTATTATAAAAGTTCACATGTAATAATTTTTTGTATGGAATTTTAGAATTAATTTATTTGGAAAGAAACAAGAATGTTACTGTTTTATCTTATTGCCCGATTGTAGATTCCTGCCTAGAATCACTGTATTGGAGCTCTCTTCCAGGTCAGTGTTGTCACAGAAACCTTTTTTGCACCAATTATGTTCAGTGCAAAAGTGTTTCTTTAAATGAAAAAATTTCTTCCTTTTTCTGAAATATGTGTAGGGGAATTTATAAATACCATTTCTCTACATACAACAATAATTGTTTTTATATTTTCACAATGCTATTTCCATTTCAAAACTTGACGAATTTTAATTCTTATTGTAAAATCTTTATGCTTCATTACTTTTTTATGATTTCATTTTTATTTCTGAATAATTTATCTTCAGTTTAAATTATTGCAGCTTTAGTATGAAAAATTGTTCTCAGTATTTATAAATATATACATTTTTTTAAGTAATTGAATCTTTTACTTAGAAAATACATTTGTTAATTTGTATATATTCATCTTTATATTAATTAAAAATTGATGCATTTAAAGTTCTTGTTTCATTGATATTTGTGATCTTCAGTAACAAATGCATTTATTTTTCAAAATAATAAACATTCAAGACTAATTTAATTTACAATATAGTAAATCAATTAATAAGTAGTTTATATAACACTTATATATGTTACAGACATACATATGTACATACAAAATATTGTATGTAAATATATTTCTTACGCTGAGCTATTCTGAAGGGTCAGTGTTCTTGCCTTTGGTTTAACAGTTTGTGGGTTTGAATCCCACCTTGGGCTTGTATATTTGTAGGGGATTGTAGATTGTTATTTAATCCACTTTAAACAATAGCTCCTGGTTTAATTAAAACCTTCATGTGCAAAAATTGACTGTTGAGCAATAAACAAATCAAATCCTTATTATCTTATTTTATATGCCCATATCTAAAAATAAGGTTGTAAATAATATATTAATTTGATTATAAAACAAAAAGTGTATTTGATGTTATTATTAGATATTCTTTGTTCAGGTTTATCTTAAATAACTATCATTGCAAACAATAATAAAATTCGTAAGCGTAACAACAGGCAAAAAAATGTGCATTCTTATCCATTGCTTTAAATTTTTTTTAAAGAAATTTAGTTTCTTTTTATAAAATATACATTGCTAAATATAATAATTATAATTATTACAATCATATTTATTAACATAGCTTTCCTTATATTATTCATTGTTTTATTACTAATTTTTTTTTTTTGTACATTTATGAATTATAACTTTGTTTGATCATATATCTTTATTTATATGGTATAACTATTTATGTAATATATCAGACATGATTTTATATTTTAACCAAAATTTGTTCATACTTTCTGTTCTTTTATCTCACTTGTAATAAGTTAGATTATTGATTAAGTATATGTTTATGATTGTGATTTCTGTATTTTAGAAAACTGTTACAGTAAAAAAAAGTTAAATAATTGGATTTTATTCCTTTAATTTTATTGACAGTTTTTATGTGTGTATTAATTATAGATATTATGCTTTTTACAGTAATTGTAATTATTGAATTATTTGCTCAGGGAAACATTTTGTAACTGTCATTTGTAAAGTTGTTTTATTTCATTTTAAAAGGCAATGGGAATAGTTCACCAATTACAATAATGTTACCAATGTCAGAATTGCATGTAAAGTGAACCGAGCTGGAGCCGAATGGTTAGCACTCCTGCCTTCGGTTCAACAATTCGTGGGTTCGAATCCCACCTTGGGCATGAATGTTTATAGTGGTTCAGAATCCACTTTAAACCATAGGTCTTGCTCTAATTAGCCCTCATGTGCAAAAAATGACCGTTGAGTGACAAACAAACCAAACTGTGTAAGGTAAATTAGCTATATTTTTAATCTATTCTCCTTTGGGGGTATTCTCCTTTCTCTCTATTCTCTTATAATATTTAATATCAGGATATAACTGGATATTTAAAAATACTTATTACCTTCAATTGTTTAGGATTTTAAGAGATTTAAATCTAGCACTCTGAATATAATTAAATGTCTTAAATTATAAATTTAGCAATTTAGACATTTCCATATATATGTAAAATTTTTCAATCTTTTATACAATTAAATTTTAAGCATAAAATAATTATTACTAATTTATGCCCAGAAATTTCTATCTCTCAATATTATATATTCATGTTTTTTTCAGGAAATTAATGTTGAGACATATTTTCTGAAATTTTGGTGTTAGAGTGATGCAAGAAATCATATCCATATAGGATGAATTTGCATAGACAGGCAAAATGGACAGCCACTCATTAATACCAAGACTGCCAACTTAAGGAGAACAACAGAAAACTTTAGTGGTAAAACAAATTGGAAAATTTAAAAAGAAAAAAAAATATGAATTTACTTTCTAATTATTATGTTATCAACATTTTCCATGGGGGAAATAAATTAAAATTTTTTATCCCAAGTAATAATTTTCTACTGTCTTTAAACTGAAAAAACATGTAAATAAAAATTAATAGTTTACAAAAAATAGCTTGTTTCCTGATCAGTATGAACTGATACATAATTTAATTATACTAATGGTGCCAAAAAATTTACTATTTTTGGTTGCATCTTATTAAATTTATATATGAGTTAAAAAATAGCAGAATATGAGTAAAAAATTGTAATAGAAAAATGATTTCATATCAGTTGAGTAAGTGCTATTGCTCTCTACCATTTGACTTGTAATGTCTAATTTAAAATTGATTGAAGTATAGATAAATTATAAAATTCTTAATTGAATTTATTTTTAATTTCATTTTCCTTAATTTATTGCTTTAATGTACTTATTTTTTCATAATTTTTTAAAAAATTTTCTCATTAAATTACAATTTATTTTATTTATCGTATTCATTTTTATTCCAGATATTTTCTAGATCAATTTTATGTGAACTTAATAATACCTATATTCGTGTTACGTTTTTAAGTTTAGCAGATCATTTTTTACAATTGTCTTTCATTGTGTTTGTTATTTTGTTTATAATTTGTGAAATATTTAAAATGGACATTTGCAAAATGTCCATTTTAAATAAATTGTTTTAAATAAAGAGATTTTTATTTTTCATCTTGTTGGCTTTTTATAGAAGTTAATTCTGTTAAGTCTCTTGAACAGTTAGTAACTTTTTTCCATGAATATTTGTATGTGTAAGAAATCTCTTTTGTTGAGAAAGAATCTAAAATTAATACAAAATTTTAGCTTTTGCGTCAGGCAATTTTTAAACAAAAATTTTTTTTAAAAGATTAACTAATTTGAAAATTATATCTTTGTTTGTAATTTGCAATATTCTATTCTCTTCATGCAAGGTTAGCTTTTTAAATTCAAACAATTTCAGTTAAAATAATTTTAATAATTTTTCATTTTTACAGAATTAAGTTATTGCATATTTATAGCATAAGAAGGAAATTTTAAAGTTAGTAAATTTATCAAAGTGTTTTTATTTATAATTGTTTGTGACTATGAATTTTGTTCTACAATTTATAGTGTATAAGAAATTAAATTTAATGTCATAATATTTATAAATATTATTATTATAAAAGAAATTTATTGAGAAATTTCTCTCTTTGCTTTTATATTTGTTGTTATAATCTTGTTTGTAATTTGTGTTATATGATTAACTTACAAATTTTATTGAATAAATTAAACTATTATGAAAGTTTGTCTCATTTTTAACTAAAAATTCATGTTGATGTATTGGTTTCTATAGTGAAATATATTCATTAATATAAGGATCATTTCATGAATATCTTTAAAACCGTTATAAGAAAACCTGTTTATTAATTATTAAGCAAAAATTAAGCTCTTTTTGAGTTGAACTTCTTAACATCCATTCATAAATGATTCTCTAAATTATGCTTCTACTATATGAAAAAATGTCTTGGTAATTATAGGAAAATGGGGAAATATATCTCATTATAAGCCAGCAACCAAATGAAGAGTTGATCTTGCAATGTGCGTTCTTGGATTATACTGCAAGAATCAGGCATTTTAACTGCTCAACAGGCTGTTTGTCTCTGTCTCAAAGAATATTACCAAAGTTGGTCATATATGTAGCTGCTAATTTGTTGATAAAATTTTAATAGTCTAAACATATGAAAGCAACTTGTGGTCATTTAAGATAATTGATGATTTTTTACCATTTCTGCAATTTCACTAAAATAAATACGGCAATATCATATTTATATAGTGCATATTATTTCTGAATTATGTCTGCTTGCTATTCATAATTTTCAGCTTGCATCAACTGAATACAAGCTGCCCTTTTATTACTTCTAAGACAAATACCCCATAATGCTTTCATATATATGGCCATTGTTGAACAGATTTTTAGATTCAAAATCTTAAGCGAAATAAATGAAACCTCCTAGAAGAGAAAGTTTTCCATAAATATATGTAAATAACTGCTAACTTGTATCAGTATTTGCATATCACTCTAAATTACTAATGTAAAATTATTTACATTAGTTTTATTACAAGCTTTTACAACTACAGGATTTGAAATTTTTTTATAACCACTGAAATTCCTGGAATTTTTGAACTCCTTGTAAATCGTAAATTATCCCAGGAATTTGATGCATTTAAGTTTTCTTAGAAAATATTATAATATTTTGGTCCTTTTTTTTAATATTTAAAAGTTTCAATCAAATTGTTAGAAAACCAAATTAAATAATATTAGCTCTTAATTTTACCATTAGAGATCGCATGATTGATATTAGATTGCATTCATAACTGTTGACTTAAATAAGGATCTAGTTTATCGGCAATAGTTTCATGATGATCCATCCAGTTCAGTCAGAAATAATATTCAGGATGTAATATTTAGATTTATGTGCGTGAAGTGTGAAATAAAAAGTAATCACCAATAAGATTGTCAAGTGGTGCAATTGGGGCAATTTTAATTTATTCTTTTTCTATTTGTTTATTATATAAAACTCACTGAGTATTAATATTTAAACAAAGTGTTTGAGTTAAATATATTTCCCATATCTTCTTTGGTGAAAATTGTGTATAATTTCAGTGAAACGGGATGAATTTGATTATCAGTGAAATAAAGGTTGAAATAAATATTTTAATAAGCTCTGTGAAAAGTGTCTTCAATGATCACTAGACTCTGGGAAAGCCATACAAAGATTGGCTTTTGGATAGTTTTTTTTTTTTTTTTTTTTTTTTTTAAATTTAAGAATTTAAGATTGTATTGGCGAGAAGTTTGATCCTATTTAAGATTGAATAGACATTTTTCATTTTAAATTTAACTTTTTCACTCATAGTCAAGCATCTGTTAAACATGAACAAAAATTTGATGTTTTTTAAAATTTAAATGACCATTTTATTGTGGTTAAGTGCATCATTAATGATCGTGTCCAAAACATAGAAGGTGTCAACAGAATCATAATTAGTAAAGACCTATTTAGTTTTGCTGCTTTTGCCTGGCAAAAGCATAAATTACATTTAAAGGAATTTAAAAAAAATACAGTTGATAGCTGAGGGAAAACAAAAAGCACTTTTAAAAAATTGATGAATTAAAAAGCAAAATAAAGCTTTTTGAGGAACTTGAAAAATCTACCGTTGGAATTCCTCAGAAAGCTAAAAGAAATGGTATAATAAAATACAGTTGATAACCAAGAAAATTAATTGCAAAATCAAACTATGCCACTGTGTTTGTTATTATCAAGCTATAATATTACTTAAAGAAATGAGTGACCACTAGATGGCATTGCTTAATATGTCATGTTGAGAAAGATATAATTGAGAGGGGAGATGGTGTGAAGGAGCTACCTTAAAGATGTCTGTAAATAATCCAATTTGTAAATAAATGTTTAAAATTAGGAACTTCTTCCTTCCCCACCTAAGCTCACTCGTCTTCTGACACATAGAATGGAATCGATAACATGTTGTTACACAGAAGCAACAGTTATTACTCAGTATTAATAAGGAATTAAAAGTAAAAGCTCTTTAGAGATTGAAAGTTAGCAACTACAATAGCAATATTGTATATGTATAAATAACCAAGAAATGTGAAACTCTATTGGATGAATAAAAAATCAGAAAAGTCTAGAATATGAATGTGAAATTGTATAGTTTTAAAAGAGGTTGAAAGTAAACAGAAAAAAAAAATTTAAATGGCTTTTATTAAATAATAATTGAGAAAAAAAGTCTAATCCTGAAAACTTTATCGAACAGTTATATTTATTTTGTTTTGAATATTTATTTGAAAAAAGGATTGTTATACACATCTTGAAATACTCTATTAATCAATTGATAGAAATCTAATGAAGATGTTTAAAATTATACGCATTATTAATGTATAATTCAGTAATATGTAAAAATATTGATTACTTAAATAACATTTTTCTGTTATTGCTGTAAATGTAAATTCATTAAAGGCTTTTGAAATAATTATTAAATATGATTCTAACTTAAATACAAAATATTCTCATTTATTTCTATTATTTACAAATATAATTGAAAAACGCACATAATTATATGCATATTTGGTTAAAAACAATTTTTAAAATGAAATAAAAAAATATTTAACAAATGTTGATACCTCATGGAAAATTTCTGGAATTTGATTCTTGGAAATATCTGTACAAAACTTGATTATGGTCTGGAAATGTTTCTTGGGATGTGGAGTGATACCCTTGATCCCAGACTCCTACTCCACTCTTTCGAAAAACAGGGGGGGGGGGGCTTCCTACACTATAGCAGTTTTACCGATTGGGTCATTGTTAGCTACATGATGACATCGCTACTTTCATGTGACGTCCATCATGGATTTATGGGATGGGGCTTGGCTGGCCAGAATACAGATTTAAATCCTGTCAGTCGTCTCCGATTTTATTATTGTGTTCAATTAATATTCTCTCCATATAACAATTAGTATTAGAAACGCAGCAACCATACGAAATTGGTGAAAGAATTCACACATATTCTCCAAGTGCAAAGGAGGAAAATCTGTCCATCATCCAAACAAAAATTAAAGCTGTAATTGCTTCACGTGGAAGCTCTACCTGTTACTGAAAATAATTAAATTTTGTTTATCTTTTTCATCACAAGTATCTAAATGCTTATTGGATGATTGTGAATATATACACATAATGATACAAAAGTGTCGAACCAGTAGTCAGGATTCAGTTCTTCATTCCAGCCATTCAGGTTTCGATTCCCACCGCTGATATGGGGAATTATACAGAGATTAGAGATTCCGGTATCCTTTTGTGAAATTTAATTATTTCTCTTTTAAAAAAAAAAAAAAAAAAAAAAAAAAAAAACTTTTAGGATGATTGCTGAACTGTGTCAGTAAATTGATAATCAGTTACCAATATAAAGGGCTTCATTATTTTAATATACTTCAATCAATGTAGCGGATTCTTGAAGTAGTATTTCCATATGCCGATGGATAGCGGAGAGGCTAGCGTCCCTAACTTCGAAATAGTAGGTCCCGGGTTCGAATCCTGGTTCCTGCATGGATGTCACTCTCTCTGTGCGTGCGTGTCTTCCTTTCACTTTCGGGGCACTCTTACTGGGTGCCCTATTGTTATAAGATGTTATTACCTTCGCTCATTATGTCTCTGAATTGGTATATCTTAAGGGCATCCGGATATTGGAAGGAAAAGAAAAAATATTTTCATATTGACATAAGAGCGAATATGCATTAGGCCTTTCAAATACCATGAATGCATTGATCCACTCAGCATGCATGCTAATTGGGCCAATGAAAATCAATATCTATATAAATCAACCTAATCTTGTGACGTTGCACAATGTTGAGAGCAGGCAACCACTCTCCTCTGCATTTGCAGATAAATTTTCATGACCATCGAGTGACCTAATGGTTTCATATCTATTTTCATTGATAAAACCAAATATTACTGGTGGGAATATTGGGAAACAAAATCACATACTCTCGTTTTTCTATACATTTTAAGGCTGCAAAAATCCGTACAACAAAGTTACTGATTTTTTATTGATGTTCCTTAGATTATTGTATTCAATTTAGGATAGCCCAGATATCGATCTTTTTTTTTTTATGTTAAAAGATATTAAAGGAAAGCTATTAAGTAGATTTTACTGCATATCACATCCTATTCTCTTGTGAGTTATTGTTGTATTTTACACTACTTAAAACAATTAAAGAATATTGTAAGCCATAAGTAATTTTTTCACATTAAGTGAAGGAAAAGAGACACAAGTGACACACTTTTCTTATTTTGTAACTTCGACGATTGCAAATTTTGAATTTGACTATGAAGACGACGCTTTAGTAGCAGCGAACGAAATTTGGCTTTCAACTTAATATAAGACAAAGAGGGTAAAAATGATCGACATTCAGTATGAGCGTTGTTGTTATTTATGGGACTTAGATAAACTAAGCAGTTTCTGCCAATGGCTATGCGAATTTAAGTCATCAGGATGCGTCTTTCGTTTAACCAGAGTATCACAAAGGTTATTATAGTGTAACTTTGCTCTCAACTCCTCCGATAGATGGCACCACTAGAGGATCTACTCCCTCAATGTTGACATTGATCTGGAGGGGGAGAAAATTTTCTCCAGACTATTACACCCATGATAACTAGTCAACGACCGACCACAGGACTTTCGATTCCGCATATTTAACGAGTAGGTACCCTAAATATGTAAAGTACACAATTTACACACGATATTTATTACATGAAAGTGCAAAGTATTGAACTGCCGTTTAGTCAGCGCATTGCACGCTATGCCTCAACGAAGACTTTAACCGAATCAGAACTTCGAAAGTTGTTCCATTAGAGGGGGCCAAACAATTCGAAGTAGAAGCTATTGGAGTTTCACAAAATGTTATTTCCAGGATTTGGAATCGCTTTTAAACACTAGAAATGCAGGCTGAAGATCATAGTAAGTTTGTAGACGTCCAACAACGTCTAATGAAGACCATTATTTGATGCTAACGTCTTAGAGAGAACGAAATATATATGCCGCTCTTCAACGCCTATGCTCTGCTACTGATTCCATAGTTTCGACACAAACTGCTCGAAACTACTTTTACGCTGTATATTAGTGATTAATACTGTGAGTCACGCAAAGCATCATCGCGCACAAAACAGGACGTGTGGACCGAAGGAGAACTAAATGGTGCAATATTCTTTACTCTGATGAGTCCCGTTTTTCTCGTCATCCTGGTAACAGACGTATTTACATCTCCAGGAAACGTGGCATTGGCAACAATCTCGTGTTCGTGCACGAAAGTGGCAGATCTGGCGGTGAAGAAGGTTGGTCTATGCTGGCATTTTCGTTGATGGGCACATCGATCTCAATCTCATTCCAAATGGAGTTTTGAGCAGTCATGGGTAAAGGAATGAGAACCGCAAACCTGTTGTGGTACCTTACACTTCAGTAATTGAAGATCACTTCTTGTTAATGGGCAACAAGTGTATGCTAACGTGGTGAGTAATTTCTATTAAGAGGCAGCAGTCACACCAATGGAATGGCCAGCGTCTTCTTTAAAAGCCAATAGAGTATGCTTGAGACATTCCAGGCCAGAAATGGGCTAACTCTGGTTCGCCGGTAGATTTTTGACGGCCCGTGGATAGAATTTTAATTTGTCGGTCCGACGGAAATTTAAAAAAAAATCTGATATATTTATTATTTATCCATCACCTTTTCATTTTTTTAAAATATTTTTTTCTTTTCTTCAAAGGACTGATGATTTTTTAATTTTTACTTTTGTTCTAAAAAGAGTAAATCGATGGAAATAGCAAGTAGAGCTGTGATCGTTAAAGGAAGTTCTTTGTTAGTAGTAGCTGTAGACTGGCATTAACAAGCGTTATCTCTTTCTAGGGGATTAGACATATGGGAATCCAATATAGATGAATATTAGACCTCACATGTAGCAGACTGCGCCTTTTACGCTCCAACCATTCCTGAAAACCAGTACTATGTTTGCTTCATCTTATATACGGGAACAAGTGTTTTCAACTATGAACCTCAGGAAGAACCATTTCAAAAGTAAACTAACAAATAAGCTTGTAGCTTCGTTCCGTAGAATCAGTACATATCACTTCGAACCTCAATATAAGGAACTTTTACAAGAGAAATTGCAATTTCACCAATCTTATTAAATATTTAAATTGTAAAACTTGAAAATTGTCTTTAAAGTTTTAGAAAAATTTGTCTTGGCCAATTTTTTTTTTTCGATTTTTGCCCCGCAACCGAAGTTTGCTCATCCCTGTTCTAAGCAGACAAGTTTGCGGCATGTCTATCACCATAATATACTTTCCAAGAACTGTAAAAGTGGGACAGAGTATCGCAACTCCCCGTCAATAGCCTCAGTAGTGTTCAGCATTGCTGGCCATCCACAGAAACCCACTGAAAACGATTTTCTTTTAAATAATGCCATCTTTTTAATTGTTTTTCTCACATGCACAAATCGTGTTTTTTCCCTCAAAAACGAATGTCATTTTTGTCTTATGGCTGTCAACAATGCATCAACCAGTCCTCCAGGTGCTAGATCAACTCACAACCTCGTTTCTTGTTTTGAGCAGTGTATTTAGTTTTTTTAAGGCCATCGGCCTTCCAACCAGAAGGGTGGTGTTCGATTCCCAATGTCGCCAAGGACACAACAAGTACATTCGATATACGGGCTTGTTAAATCTCTGGAATCGAAAGTCCCGTGATCTGCCGTTGAGCAGTCACCATGGGTGTACTGGTCTGGAAAAAATTTACTCCAGGTCCAGATCAATGTCAAAATTGAGGAGATGGTTCCTCTGTTGGTACCATTAATCGGAGGAACTTAGAGTAAAGTCGTATTTTCACCTTCGTGGTGCTCTGGTCAAACGATATCAGCCAGGTATCAAAAGTAACAACTGTCTTTTTAAACATGGTTAAAATGCTTAGTTATTACATCTAATTCCCAATCTTCCTTTAAAGTTATAATTTTGAAAAAAAAAAAAAATGAAAAATATATTGCCATTAATAGCTATATATATATATATATATATATATATATATATATATATATATATATATATATATATATATATACACACACACACACACATTGCTGGACAATTGCTAAGGACGGATAACACTGTCATCCATAGCAAACACAAAATGAAAGGAAGCAAAATATTGAAAATTAGAATAAGTGCGGGATACAGTAAGAAGAAGTATGCAAATTTTTTTCCACTTCTGTTCATCACGTGATGCCGTTCATAAGAGCTTTAAAGGTTTCGACGCGTGTAAACAGTTGTTGTTTCAAATGAAAGTTTTACCGGAAAGATTTAATAGACGAACTTGAAATTTTTGGTATGTCTTCCCGACATCACTTAAGATGATTTTATGCAAGGCCAAATTATCGGAAAGATCGAAGAAGGGCAAAAAATAACAGATATTGCCAGGGAGTTCGACATCGCTTACAGCGTTGTTTCACGGCTGTGGAAGTCATTTAAAACTACTGGAATATGTAGTAGGCGGCACGGGGAAGGTCGTGTTAGAAGTATGATGCCTGCAGAAGATAAATATATCGCCCTATCAGCAAAAAGTAACAGGCACACCACAGCTCAACAGGCGCAGTTGGACTGAACAGTTCTGTTGGATATCGGTCCCTTTCCTGGATATTTTATGGTCAATAAGCAGTACCACTCTCGTGCCAGATCAGTTGGCATCTGCAATCCGATGACAGACTGAACCTACTCTCATCTGAGAATAGTACGCATGCCCAGTCCTGTTAAGTCCAATGGCGATGCTCACCACACCATTGCAAACGGGCAGTACGGTGCTGTCTGGTCAATGGGACATACACAACAGGTCTTGTGGCGTACAGTTCTCCTCCCCTCAAACGTCTGGCAAACAATTTTTCGGGAGATCTGCTTTCCTGAGGCAGCAAGAAACTGATTTGTTACCTGTGAGCTGTGGTGCGCCTATTCCTTTTTGCTGATAGGATGATATATCTGTCTTCTGCAGGCGTCGTACTTCTAACACGACCTCTCCCGTGCCGCCTACTATACATTCCAGTAGTTTTAAATGACTTCCACAGCCGTGAAACAACGCTGTGAGCGATGTCGATCTCCCTGGCAACATCTGATATTTTTCGCCCTTTTTCAATCTTTCCAGTAATTTGGCCACGCATAAAATCATCTAAGTGATGTTGGGAAGACATGATAAAAATTTCAAATTCGTCTATTAAATATTTCCTGTAAACATTTGACTTGAAACAACAACTATTCACACGCGTTAAAACCTGTAAAGCTCTTATGAACGCTATCACGAGATGAACAAACGTGGAAAAAAAATTTGCATACGCATACTTCTTACTATATCCAGCACTTATTCAAATTTTCCACATTTTGCTTCCTTTCATTTTGTGATTGCTATGGATGATAGTGTTATCCGTCCTTAGCAATTGTCCAGCAGTGTATATATATATATATATATATATGCACACACACGCTCATCTACCAACAGAAAGAAATTAAAATTATTATTTAAAAATTTTTAATTTTTCAAAAAAAAAAAAAAAAAAAAAAAAAAAAAAGCAAGAAACATGATATTAATTTATGAGTTTAAATTTTTCGATTCTGCTGAGTTACGTTTCCTTGAAAATTTTTCTTACTTTATTGCATCAATCATAATTGATTTTTTATTTTTATTTGGAGTAAAAAATATGAAAGTTCCTCTCGTTTGTGATCTGGAATTATATTTCAGATGTAGAAATTTCCTCTTTGATAATCAAGTCAATGACGTCATATCTAAGTACGTAACGAATGAGCTGTATGTGATAAGATTAAAGTTTCAACATTTCCAGATTTTTTTGCTATGAAGACAAACATATTTATTCACTTCACGCGTAGGAATGAGACCGCCATTTCAATAATCATACTGATAATTATGTCTAAGATTAATTTTTAAATGTTATCGGACCTTAAAAATTCGATTTTCTGGGTGTCAATAAATTTCATAGGTGTTCATTTTCTGCATTCATTGATATGCATAATGATGTAGAGGAAATCTTTAGAGTCAAACACTCTCTCCTTTATTAGTCAAATATTTTATTTATTCATTAATATTAATAATTATTCTTAAATTAATAAAATTAAATTATTCTATAGTTAAATAATTTATGGATTCGACTCTAATCTCTGCTAATTGTTATCATTTAGAGTAGACTTAAATATATAATGATTTCTAAAGATGAATGTTTCGATATAATCTCTCTCTCTTGAGGAATTATTATTTTTTCAAATCCAAATTTAAAAGGTATATCACCCAATTTTTTGCTCAGCGCACTCTAAAATTGGTGGCGATTGCAAATAATATTTGCATTTTAAACTCTTGATAATGCTTTTGTGTCTAAGCAGGCTGGTATTAAAATCATATAAACACGAGTTTATTATTTTATAATAAATTTTATGATGTGCTATCAAGTTGGTAGAAATTCTATTATTCTTTAAGTAACCAAATATCCCAACATTACTTTTTGTGGCTGGAACAATTCCGATATCATTTAAACTTTTTTTCCCTACCCATCGAACAAGAATATTTTTTAAATTCAAATGCATCTTTAACACTTTTACCAATAACTTAAATTCTAGAGTCGACCATATTTCTTGTAGTTCTTGGAAGTTAAATAATCTCATCAAATATAAAATAAAATTTGAATAAGTGTAAGCTTCCTGTCTTTGTAAGAAGTTCACCAAAAATTACTGAGTTATTTCATTCGTACCGAGACATTACTTGCCTGTAATAAGAAATATAATTTCATATCATCATATAAAAGAGAGGATCTGCCTCAATTTAAAAAAATAAATTTGCTTGTTTGGTACCTTTTCGACTCATTTCTTGATTATTTAATGTATCGAATGTTTAGTTATTGTCTCTTGTGCCAGCTAGGCTGGAAATATGGTGTGCGCTGTTCCTCTTTTCCAACGGAACCGTAATTTGCTGTGGAGTCCCGACTTTCTCAGTATACTTATGCCATAGGTACCCGTTTATAGGGTAGGCAACATTTCACAACCCATTCATACAAGGAGAGGACAAAGACAGGAGAGAGAAAGTACATCCATGCCCCAAACCAGGATTCTAACGCAGGAACTCCCTATCCGCAGTGAGGCACGCTGACCACCGGACAGGGTGGGATGCTAATGCATCGATTATAGAATACTTATAATTATTGTACTGGTCTTGATAATAAAATTTAAAATTATTTCAAATGACGGTCAATGATGTTTAAGAAAGATCAGTAAACTTCTGAAAGGCTATTTTTGTACTTTGAATTAAGTACTGAGATCTGCTTAATGCTAGAATGTATTATGATAATAACAGAATAAGGACATTACTCTACAATATCGAGAAAGAATGTTTTTTTAAATGAAAAACAAATAATTTTTAGTTTTTATTTTAGAAGGCAGCTTTGTTGTAGATTCAATAAATACCAAGTACCATGAGGTAAAAATTCATATGGAGCGGTGAATTTTAATGATCAGTTGGAACACGCGTAAATGCGTGTGTACAGAATATTATCACTATGTCATAGTAGAGTCAACGTCTTGCTGCTGAAACCTCTTCATTGCAGACCTGCCAAGTTATTTCGTCTCATGACATCGCTAGATGGAACACAATTCTGTTTGCGCCATTTATGCGCCTTTGTTACATGATATGAGCCCGTAATCTGTATATTATTAGCATACCTAGTAAATTCCGATTTCTATGAAAAAAAAGCGGAACCTAAATGTATTTAACTTAAGCAAACTAATGGCCGAAATAAAAGGAGGGTATTACTTCTCAATAGGGAATAAAATTAAAGGCGATTATAACCTAAAATTAAAAAAAATATATATATATTTTGATTAGTATGAAATACAAGTACATTCTCTAACAGAAAGCCTATATTGTTTTGTGTTATTTTTTAATTGATATCATTCAGATGGCTTAGAAAGGTATGTAATCATGTAGTACCTTTTCCTCAACGAATGATTATCATTACTATGGTAAATAATGGCCTTACTACCAAACTCATGCAATAGTATTTAGAATGGTTTACACGGTGTATATTTCTAATGACTTGATACCGGCTTATGATTGATGCTTAATTTCTAACATCATAAAATTCAATGTTGTATTTTATTCCAAAGTGGTGCAGTGTATGAATATTTGATAAAATTTATATTTAATTTGGCTAGATGTTGACTAAGAACATTTTTCCATCACTTTACATATTCAAATGTAAGAAGATATTCTTATACTTTAGAATATTTGAAGAATGATAAAAGCAATTTAAAAATCTTCGTAAAGTTGCCAAAATCTTTATAAAATTATAATACACTGCCAGACATTAAAAATGCATCACCAAAAATAAGTTTCCATAAAGTGGCGAAACTCGGCAAACAGAGAGAGGCAGCAGCGAACAATGAATGATATGCATTTTGAAATGATATGCACAATACAGAGCAAGAATAAGGTCAGGTCAGTAGATTGTAAGATCACCGTGGACAGCGCTATATGAAGCAACATATCTTGACACAGAAGCAATGAGAGTAACATTATATGGCGTCCTGAGCAATGACTCTCCATTCCCTGTCAACAATTTACTTAAGTGCGTCTTCTGAAGGAGACAGTGACAGGGCTTGAAAATATAAGAAATGTGTTCGATTGGTGAAAGATTTGGCAAGCTTGATGGCCAAGGAAAGGGAGTGTGCACGCAATCTTGTAGAACAGTTGTACACTTTGCAGGGCATGTTGGCTGATACAAGCAATATGCGGTAGGGCATTATTCTGCTGATAAAGGGCACTGGGCATCCTCTGAAGGTAGGCTATTGTCACCAACCGCAGCACATCATTCAGGTAAAGTTAGTCTGTCATAGTGCCGTGAGTACGCCCTAATGGTAACCTGGAATCCTACACATTGACGCCACAAACCATGATGTCGTGTGGTGAGGCGTTTCACAGTTTTTGGCGGATTGAACCTGCTCCACGTGGACACCACACTCATACGCGGCGACTAACACTGAGGAAACAGAAGCGTCACTCATCTGAGAAGACGATCCTTTGCTACTCTGTGTTCACATCACTCTAATCCAGCACCATTCCAGATGTTGGTGTCTATGCTGTTGTGTCAATGGCAGTCTTCTTAATTTGCGCAATGAGTGCAGACCTCTAGCAACCAATCGACAGCAAATGGCTCTGTTCGATATGGGAGAAACCAAGGTGTCTCGCACGTGCTGCAGAATTCCAAAGACATGCTTTCCGGGTCAACACTGCCTCCTATAGGACACGTCGATCTACGCGAGATGACATCACTTTGGCTGCACTGACATTCCACTAACGTTCCACAGTTCCTTGTTCCAGCCATCTTCGCCATAACTGGTGCATTGTGGACGTATCCAGCGGCGATTTGCCGTAAGGACCAACCTGCCCTTCTTAGTCCACGAATACCATTCCCTCCCCCGTAAATTCGTATGTCCGCTGGAACTGTCCAGCAACAATGGCTAGGTATTCTCTGTAATTGGCAGGCGTCCTTTGCGACAAGAACAAACTTTCAACGATCCTTTTCCAAGTAGAATTAACGGCACGAATATTGCCCTCTCTGCTGGTTACTCACCTTATATTTTATCCTACGTGTGTTGAAAAATCACGCATTTCACATCCTTTGCATATCTCGGTAAGGTGTGTCTACCTTAAAATTTGCACAATTTTTGGCCACTCCTTCTTGATGTTGCATTTTCAATGTCGGTCAGTGTACATTGCAGAATTGTAAACCAAGCAAAAAAAGTAGTCTTGTTGAATTAAATCTGTATATGAGAATATTTTATGAGGGAATTGAAACTTGAAAGTTTTTCTAATATTTAATAATTTTAAATCTGAAGAAAATTTCAAATCTGAAGTTTTTTTATTTTTTATATAACTGGCATCAGCAATCATAGTGTTCAACTTATTTTTTTCTTCTAATACAGTTGAACGCTACACTGTTCAATGGGTGATTAACACTCCGCCACATAAAGGCCTAAAACTGTTGCTCAATTATCATTACCTTGTGGATACCTGAGAACCTAGTCACGGAGGCGAGTTGCATTATTATCATTACTCCACCACAAACCCGTTTATACGGTACGCCATATTCATTCATCTCTGAAGATAGGGCAAGGGAAAACAGAGAGATAAAAAGGAACAATGTCTGTACTAAGATTCGAACCCGGTACTAACAGACTAGCAATCATGAAAGCTAATCACTGAGCCATCGGCAGGGTTGTCCAACTTATTATTGAAGATAAATAGTCGCAATTTTTAACCACAAAGTGGTTGTTTCTTTCATTCCAGTTCGAGATCATGAATATGTCACTTTCTTGCAATTCTCATTGGTTTAAAATATTCATAACGTCCGATGACGTTTCATCGACGTCATATCGTATTGAGAAGGTATCTTGAATTCGACTTGTCAACGAATTCACTGCTTGTCTTCAAATTTCAATCGTAGAACTGCAGCAAACAAGGCGAAGTTCACCACTGAATGTCTGAGTATCGTCAGCTATGAATAAAAAAAAAATCATTTATGATTTTTACCAGTAATAAAGAATTACTTTTTAATTATAATTTCTTCCGTTTGTAAAATTTTCGAAATCATGAAGAAAATTGCTTATTGTTCTAATCGGACTTCACTTCAAATTAAGGTCCAGTTGAAAAGTGGAGCAGCGCACCCCATTATGCTAGCCTAGCTGGCACAAGACAATCACAACAACTGTAATAAATTGCTTAACTTAACTCGTACATTAATTTTTAACATTGTATCAGTGACGATTTCTTTAGGTAAATGAGGATCTGTAGGTAAAGTAAAAAAGTAAATCATTTAATCGTTACCCTTAATGCTACTTCATGGCATCGCATCGAGTTTCCCGTATCCTAGACATAAAACCATGCAGTTTGATTTGAAAGGTTCTGTATTCTATTGTATTTATTATTTATTCCTCCACATTATTGGAAGTAAAAGTTCAAGAGCTACGTATATTTCGTCCTTTACGATACGTCTTCGCATCAGATATGATATCTCTGCTACAAAGTATACATTGTGGATGTTTAAGAAATTTTACAATAACCTTTGGTTGTTCGTTTACCTACTATACACTGCATAGAACCTCATAATTAAGTTTAGACCATTTAGATTTCCTGGAATCAATATTTCCAAGTGACGAAAAATTAAATTGTTGAATAATCTGAAAGCTACAGAATAAAGAAAAATTATAAATTTTCGATCATAAGTCTTGTATATATATTGTTCCACATTTGTTATGCACACCCTTGGCTACGAAGCACCTTTCTTGGCGCATTTCGTAATCACGCTATTTTTGGCAATCTTTTTACGCAAAAAATAGCCTTTTAACCTCAACACAGACCAACCTTTTTAACGCATCCTCAACACAGATATCTTATTTTGAGTTTCATTGGAAACAATTTTACTAATGAATTTATTCCTGATTTAATCAAAATACTTGGAAAAAACCACACATTTTTATAAATATTTTTTATAATTAAATAAAAATACAGTTTCTTGTAGGCAATAAGAATTGCATTTTCTATAGATTCATTCGGTAAGTTGCGGTATACACTTTCTTGTATGGTAGAAATTGCATTTTATTCACATTAATTAGATAATTCTGTAAGTTGCGCTATATTGGTAAGGAAACACATATAGCGAATGATAAGAATAAATGATGATTAAATATTTATAAAATATGAATTTTCTCCCTCTAAAAAGGGAATGGAAAAAACACATTTTATCATATGAATTTCATTCTTTAAATCTATAAAATGAGAAGATGTATTTTTAATTACTTAATTTTACAATAGCTTATATTTTCATAATTTTTAATTACAAGTCGCTACGCTTAACATGAATGATGCGAGATGAACTTGAACTATTGTTTTGTCATAGAAATGAGACACTTTGACCATGTATATCTTTTAGCCATTTGCATTTCATCTCATCAAGACCACCATTTGGAGTTTTGAGAACACGTCTAGAGCCCAGGCGGTTGTCAATGAGTCATCCTCGGTCAACATTACGTTGCATGTGAGTTAATTTAAGTGCTTGCGGTCTTTGCTTGTCTTCTCGTTTTTTGTTTCAAGAAGAAAGCGATTTAGAAGCGAAATATCTTCTCAAAGGTATTCACGCGCATAATGTGCTAAATTCGATAACAAAATTTGATTACATATCCAAACATTATGCTAATTAAGTAATAAAGGTGAATAAAGTGTTTATCGTTTTAGATAGCTGAGTAAAATTTAAAAAAAAATCCTTTTGCAACAGACCCATATTAACTTTATTGACAATAGATGGCGTTACTGCCCAATAGACTTACAACTTACAATATCCAATAAGAGGAGATTAGAATTGAGATGTGAGGAATGGGAGTCGAACCATCCGGTTCCTAAATAACTTTGTTTATACTTTGTACCGTACAGGCATTATGTAACCTTGCTTTGTTTGTTTGGTTTTAACTTCCGTTTTCTTACGTCCCTACAATGGCGCCCAACGTGGGGCCATTGTAGGGTATATTTGGAGAATCTGTGTTTGCCACAGAATACGATACAGGAGATTTTTAAGTGACGATAATAAATGATTCATCGCGGCGAGGCGAAAATTTGGCTGCAACACCACACTTTTATTACTTAAGTTTAGTTTGCTAACCAAAACTAAACCTCCTGATTTATATGTAGGAGCTGGTCTCCTTCTCTGGTCCGCAAAATGCTTGTTTTTATTTTGCTGTTCAATAAAGACCTCTTTTGCTTCAGATGTGAATCTTTTCAGTCTTTTTTGATGCGAGATAATTTCAACGACAAAGTTATCGTTCTGGATGATACCACGAAAGTCGTTGGTAACATCATCAAGTGTGCGAAACTCTCGTCCGAAGTTGAGAAAAGCTGCAGTTTTTCCAGTTGAACTACACTTTGAACTGTTCAGTGCGAATCGACTTGCAGGGAGTTTCTCGGACCAGCTATCATGGCGATTTTTAACTAATATGACAAGACGAGGTTTCAAATCCTGGTTTTTCCTTTCAACTGGATTTGCTTGAGAGTGGTAAACTGGGGTTAAAGATTGATGAATATTCATGAGATAACATAGTTGCTGCATAACAGCAGAAACAAATTGTGGTCCATTATCTGATAATCCTGCGTGGTATTCCGTATCTCCTGAAGATTTCTTCTACAAGAGTGACAGCACACTCTTTTACTGTTGCATTTTCCAAAGCAAATAGCTGGATCCACTTCGCAGTAACATCTTCTATTATAAATATCCATTTTTTCTCATGGCTAACTGGAAGAGGACCGAACAAATCAATGGATAACGTCTCAAACCTTTGGGATGGTACTGGAGTCTGCAGCAGACTAGCAGGTTTTTGGTTGGAGGGCTTGTATTGCATTAATTCTATACAATCTTTTACATAATTGGTGATGTATTCCCGCATGCCAGTCCAGTGATACTTTCTAGAAATTTTATCAAAAGTGCCTTCAGCATCGTAATGACCTGCGGTGGGATCATCGTGATGAATTCTAAGAATCCGCTCTCTTGCATCTTCTGGAATGACAAGCTGAGCCTCATCAGATCCTGAACCGGGTGCATATTTGTACAGGACACCTCTGTTCATCATAAAACCTTTTTCAGTCCAGTTTCTGTATTCCTCAGTCAAGTCGACTGCTTCCAAAGGCATTTATTATTTTCTTTACATTTTCATCTTGAAGTTGGCTGTTTCTGATTTCTTTAGGACTTTGGGTAGGAAAATCTACTAAAACAACAGTGGGTTGGTTAACAGTCATGGAGCATGAGTTATCTCCTTCGTGACAGGGAGGGCGAGATAATATGTCAGCTACCACATTGCTTTTCCCAGGAACGCACTCGATATGGAGGTTGAACTCTTGGAGTTGTAGAGCCCAACGAGCAAGTCGTCCTGATGGAGATTTTAAAGACATCAGCCATCTCAACGCCTGATGGTCCGTGGTAACTGTGACTTCTTGTCCCTCAATATAGCATCTGAATTTTCTTAAATCCCAAACAACTGAGGACTTCACGCTCTGTAGTGGTGTAGTTTCGCTCAACACTTGTTATTAATCGGCTTGCATATTCAATGGGATGTTGATCTTCCAGGAATTTTCCTTGGAGGAGGACAGCACCTAAGGCATATCCACTAGTGTCAGTGCGCAAGATGTACGGTTTACTCAGATCACAGAGTCTGTCTTCGTGACAGCATTCAATTTTCTGTAATCCACACAGAATCTATAAGCACCATTTGGCTTCGGGGTGAGCACAACAGACGCTGCATAAGGAGATTCGCAGGGTTCAAAAATTCCTTCGGTTAAGAGTCTATCAATTTCATTTTGCTATATTTCTCTCCTTGCTGGAGACACTTGATACGGAATGTAATGTTCAATAAATGGGGTTGCTTCTCCCCCTGGACTGAAGATGGTTTCAAACTGGGATAAGAGTTCATTTAATTCAATTCCTTGCTCACCAGTCAGATGAATACCTTCATCCTCACGCAAATGATGAGGATGATTCTGTAATTTCTTTTCCCGGGCGGGAGTCAAATGGGATGTTTCATCTTCAACAATACTACCTTTTTCATTTACAGTTAGCGGTGCATCCGTTTGGGAAGCATTTGATGTACTGGAAAAAGAGCTGGTGTCGGCTCTTCAAACGAAAAGTGTTGTTTGGGTTGATTATGGAAAAACCAACGTTTCAACTTTAGTACAATCCCAACCGAGTTTAGAAAGTCTATTCCCAACAGGGTGTTGTTACTTTTTGCCTCAGGGATGACAACAAGCTTCAATGACAACGTACGGCCTCCAAGACGAATTTTTACCTTTGTTGTGTGAACTTCTCTTTTCATCTTACTACCGTCTGCTAAAGACATTGGTAGAGTATTGGTGGCAAAAATTGCACTTTGTTTCTTCAGGATGTGGTAAGGCATTCTCCTGCGAGTGAGTGGGTTGCAGCAGTGTTTGCACATGCTTGGTTTGTTTGTCGCTCAACGGTCATTTTTGCACACGAGGGCTAATTAGACCGGGACGTACGGTTTAAAGTGGATTCCGAACCACCACAGACATCCATGCCCAAGGTGGGATTCGAACCCACGAACTGCTGAACCGAAGTCAAGAGCGCTAACCATTCGGAACTTTCTTCTTGATTTGGTCTGCAATGATAAGTTGTTTTAATTTTTCAAAATCCTGAATCTTAAGTTCAAGCCAGCCATCAAAATAGCTAGACAGATTAAAGAAGAAGTCTCTTAATGTTTTCTCTGGGTCTTTTTTGTGTTCAGCAAACAGTTGTCTGAATTTCTCTCCAGATAATCTAAATCTTTTTAGAAGTAGTTCCTTTACTTTAGCATATTCTTGTGTTTCTTCAGGTTCTCGAACGATGAGAGTTGCAATGTCAGATGGCAGGGTGCCCAGTAAGTAAGGGATCCATGAAGATTCAGGTAAATTCATAAATTTAACTTGTCTTTCGAAAACACTGAAGAATGTACCACCTAATTCTTCTTTTTTTCGGATCGAATTTTGGCAAAAGAGTGCTGAAATTACTAAAATCCAGCTTCTGGTGTGCTACCGAGGAACTAGTTGACGATAGAGGATCTATGCTTGCCAAACGCTGAGATTCAATTTGGAGCTGGAGTTTCTCCAATTGATATTTTTGTTGTTTCTCAAATTTTTCCTTCGCATCAGCTATTTCGGACTCTCTTAAAGCTGCGGTTTCTTTCGCAATTCACTCTTCAGTAATTGCTTGAAGCATACTTTTGACCATAGTTTTGTCGTAATTAGACGCTTGACTAATGAGATCTGTTAACTGGACTATTTTTAAATTATTTCCCACTACGAAACCAAGCTCGTCGGCTAAGATCCTTAAATCTTCTTTTCGGGCACGGTAAGTGAAGGCCATTCTTGATCTCAAAAGTTCTTATTATATAGTTTATTTAAATTAAGTTAATCAATTGAACGAATTTTTAAACATTTGTTTAGCAATATTAATGAAATTCTAATTATTAAATTAATCAAACACATGTTTTTGCAATTAATTTTCAACAATAATATAATTTGAAAATATTTTTCACATTTATCACATTCTAAGACTAAAAATACTACAGAAAACTAGTCAAGATATGTTGAAATTATAATTCAAGCTAAATTACAAACCAAAAGTAGTTGTGATAATATCTAAAGTTATTTCTTTTTTTTAAAAAAAAAAAAAGAAAAAGGAAAAAAAAGAAATATGAATAATAAACAATTTCTTCTAACAACTTCAATTACTATTCAATTAATAAATTACTTCCACAATAATTAAATAAATTATACACAATTATTTCTGAGTGAAAACAAAATTATTTCTAAAAGTAATGGCAGTATTTTTATTTTGACAAATTTTTAAATAAATTCAAAAATCAATTTCTGCATTTCACATCATTAGTTGCATAATTACTAACTTATAAGCAAATTATTTTCAATGTAAAAACTAATAATGTTCTTATACTTTATTTAATAAAACCATATCTAGTAAAAATTTTTAAATTATAATATACTTTTAGAAAATATTCAAGATAAACAAATAAATACAAAACATTTATTTCTAATATCTTATTTTAGCAACGTCATAAAATATAAAATTCTACATTATATACAAGTATTATTTTCTTTCAAAAGAAATAAAAAATAATCTTAAGATATCAATAGTAAAAACAAAAATAATACACCCCTACTCTGTCTTTCAAGAGAAACAGTACTTTCTTATTGAGGACACAGTATAGGCAAGCATTATTTTCATTTAAATTGCGCACACCGAAATAGAAGTGATCTAAATTACTTACTATTTTTAAAAAAGAATTGTATTCATAGTTAAGTGCTTATTTTGTATTTTTGCTAATTATTAATATTATGCATTTCAATAAAGAAATTTTAGGCGTGTTATTCACCTTATTGACTTTGAGATAAGCACATGAATATTATGAATTAAATTAAATATCATATTATTATGTTTATAATCAAGAAAATGTCGATTTTTCTTTTCTTTATTGATATTCAGTGGCTAAGTTTCCTACCCATGTCATTCCCTGTGGTTTTATCCATGCATGCACTATTCTGCTATTTGGTTATAATTTTTCCCTTTATAAGAAGAAATTATGCTTCTGTATATAAATTTATTTATATCTATATTGTAAAAGCATTTTACCTTCGGTGCATTTTTAGTCCAATATTAGAAAAAAAATTTTATATTATCAATAATTTGTAAATAAATGTCATATTCTTCAGATATAAAATAAGTATTTCACAGATGGTGAGTAAATCAAAAATCGTTTTATACGTGGATCTGAAGAACTGCTTCGTGATATTTAAAGGAAAAGCAGAAATCATGAAAAAATCAGATTTACTATTATCTGCTAAAACATGATACATAAAGGTATAACAGCTAAGATATCCTCAAATGTAATACATATGCAAGCGGAAGACATCCAACTAGTTTCTGATTTATCACTTGTTAGAGAGGAAATTTATGACAAGTTAACCTTTTCATCAGGTATATTTTCTCCTTAGGTGCAATGGAAAAATTCCAAGGATTGCTGCTGCTCTCAGGGCAGATTTATGGAAAAATTTCAACGAATGCTGGGGAAAATTGATAAAATCGTTTCAATAACAACAGATAGAGCCAGAATTAGGATAGGAATACACTGAGGAGGAACGTCAATTCTTCAGATAAAAATAAATCGCGAATTTGTAACATTTCATTGCATAATTCATCAAAAAGTGCTTTTTGCCTAAACATTTCCTGACGAAATAGTTGTGGTCATAAACATGATAATTAAGATTATTTACAGCAATTCTTGGCAAAAGCATTTCACCATGGCTAGTTTGATGACTTCACCATGGATTTGCTGAAGAAAGATTTGCTTTGTGAAATAGGTAGCCAGTTTTCTGATCTAGTTCTGCACAATAAAATGCAATGGCTTTCTAGACTTAAAGTATTGCAACGTTTTGTGTCGCGAGCGAAATAAAAATATTCCTCAATGAATGCTCAATCAACACCCTCACTGATGGGAGACAAATAATTGCAAAAATGGTGCTTTATGGTAGATAACCACTATGATACAAATGAACTAAATTTGCAACTTCGAGGAAAGCCAGACCAAGCATTGCTTGAAAAAGTAGTTTGTTTCGAAAAAAAAGTACTATTACTTGAAGATGTGGAGAGCGATTAATTACTTCATTTTAAAAATTTGAAGCAATATCTGGATGGCACAATGAAACGATTGACATGAATTACTTCAGAACAGCTTTAAAACTTTGAAGAATGGATTTTCTGAAAGATTCGAGTAATTCAAAATAAATAAAATAAAAAAGTCACGTTCATAGTAAATCCTTTCAACACACAAAACCACATGAGATCCACATTGAGTTATTTGGATTTGATACCAGATTGCTTCAAATGCAACTGTTGGATTTGGAGATCCAAGACTTGTTGAGTGGCAAGTTTACTGAACTCAAGGGCAAGTCGAAAGTGTTGCAGCTCCAGAAATGTAGGCTCGCAGCACAGCTCTAAAAGAAATTCCACTGGATGAGACCATTATATTCGGCGCAGTCTTCCAGAATGTTGCAATAAGAAAAGAAGTTCCAGTGCTGATAATCTTTGGGTGGATATACTTGAACAAGGAAGCATTCTCTTTTATGAGTACGACAAAAGTAAAGTTTGAAGTCAACTAACAAATAAAAATCTAGAGTCGTGCTTGACTTTTAAAACAACAACAAGTTATAAGCTAGATCTAATCAAACTCTAAAAGCATACAAAATCAATATTCCCATTGATGAAACGATCTATATTCGTATTTTTGTATAAAAAAAATATTTTTCCGTATTTAGAACCGTTTATTTAACGAAACAAATCACAAACATGTATGCGCAAATACTATAATATATTGAAACGAAAATTCTAAGTTGCTCTTTAAAAGTTGGGAAATTTCCGTAAATTGTAATTTTTTGTTCTTCCTTTTCAACTGGTTGCCGACTTCTTTCGTGGTTAAAGTCCAATCGGCAGTCAAACTCACTTTTCTAAAGGACAAATAAATATGAAACATGCAGATATTTTCTGCATGGTGTCGTTTACAAGGGCTCCAACTTATTATACAATTTTCCCGCAGAATTTAATTTATAATTTATTAAGTTATTATTTACGTCCGAATCACATTCAAAATTCTTATATAGAAAGCTATTAAATCTTTAGGTGCAGAATCATAGAAATCACATACCGAGTGGAGATTCAGTTTTAAATGAATAAATTCCACAAATTTATCCTATCTAAAACAGCAAAAAAAATTAAATGAAATTATTGAGTTAAAATTTTAATAAAATTTACTTTAAAGTATATATTAAATAAAAACGTAAAGAATTTATATTATTTGCTAAAAATTACAAAATATTGATGTTTATAAAGTAAACAAATTGTTATAATCGATTGTTTTTAAATTTATTGTTTTTTATTTTATTTTATTTTTATTTTTCCAGAATAACATAAAATGCAGAATGATAAAATGATGTCGTGATAAAAGAAATCTCTTGAAAATAAACACTCCAAGTGATGATATCAACAATATCTTGAATTCATTGCTAAAAACTTTTTTCCTTGAAATAATAAAAATTTTCATTTATGTGTGAATTTATTATTTGGAATCAATGGTAACTATATCTGTCAGTATTCAAGCTCAATGTTTCATGAAATATTACTAGTTTCAACGGTAAGGATGTCATATACATACAAAAAAACCACGATTAAGGCAGAATGGTATTCCTTGGATGCTGTTATGAAACAAACTAATGACTCCAAATATTGAAAACAAACGCATTTAATTATTAAAGAAACAAAAAATTACAAAGGAGTCATATTTGGGCTCGCTAACAACTCTCGCGCCTGCGTAGCGCACCAAAGTCAGTATCAATCTCCAAAAAAACGCAGCTTCGTTCGAAATTGGTAATCACTTTAATATCGCCTGGTGTTTTTTGATCTTGTCCCACAAAGTATCCCAAGTATTTAACACGAAGATGAGCGAATTTGCATTTTAAGGGTTTTACAGTCAATTTCAAAAATCGAATCTTCTCCAGAACACATTTAAGATGTTGGATGTGATCAGACCAAGTAAGTGAATATATAGCTATGCCATCTAAATAAGGTACAGCAAAATGTTCGCAATTTTTTAATAACTCAGCCATTGACTTACTAAAATAGTAAGGGGCATTCTCCAAATTGAATGTCATTCTCAAAGGTTTATAAACAACAAATGTCGTTGTAAGTGCAGCATATCTTTGAGTCTTCGGACTCAAAGGTATTTGCTAATAACCTCATGTTAAGTCTAATAAAGATATGAAATTCGCTTTCGAAACGGATTCAACGCGCCCTTCAGTATTTGGCAATAGATAATATTGCGTTCTGGTAACCTCATTTAACCTGCGATAATCAATGCATGGACGAGGTTCTTTTCCAGGTGCTTCAACTAATATTAAAGGTGATGTGTAATTGGATTTGCCTGGTTCCACCACCTTTAATTTCAAAATCTTGTCTACTTCCGATTTCAGAATTCCTGTCTGTCGCGGAGACATTCGATATGGTTTAGCCATAATAAGTTTATCAGATTCTAACTCGATGTCCAGTTCAGACAGTTCTGTACAACCCGGTTCATTTGAAAAAATATCATAAATTGAATCAAAAGTCTACTCAATTGATTCTTCTGCTCATCCTCTAACTTTTCATCAAAACAGCTTCCAGGAAAAGTCTCTAAAAGGGTAAATGAATTAATTTCTAAACTTGGGATACATTCATCATCAGAATTAGAGATAAAAATTAAATTAACATCTTCTGGACGCTGAAAATAGGGTTTCAACATATTTACATGGTATACATGTAATTTTTCTTTATCGGAAAATTGTATTATGTAATTTGTTTTGGATAGTCGTTTTACTACTTTTCCTGGATCTATCCAATGAACAGAAAATTTGTTTGATCTAGAAGGTGTAACAACTACCACAAGATCATTTTCTTTAAATTCTCTTTTCGCAGCCTTACGGTCATACCAAAGTTAATGTTTTTCTTTAGCATCTGTCATATTTTTCCCAGCTAATTCTTGGCATCTTTTCATTCTGTTCAAAAAATTAAAAACGTGAGTCACTCTATCTTCTTCAATGGTTTTACCAGTTAGATTTTCATATAATAGTGTTAAGGGTGTTCATAAGTTCCGACCATGAACTAATTCTGCAGGAAAATATCCATTGCTATCATGAATGGAAGTTCTAAGTGCAAAAAATGACTCAGGTAAAATCTTCTCCCTATCTGTATCCTTTTCTAAATAAAGGACTTTCAGTATTCTTTTTAAAGTTCTATGCAATCTCTAAACAGGATTGCTTTGGGAATGCTTGAAAGAACTATGCATTACTTTAATACCAAATTTTTCTAAAAATTCTGATGTCAGGACAGTCATGAAAGGTGTTCCTCGATCATTTTGCAACTCCCTAGGAAAACTCATGCGGCTAAATATCTGAAGAAAAGCATCAACCACAGTAACAGAACGTATATCTGGTACTTGGATGGCATCTGGATATTTGGATGACATGCAAATTGCTGTTATAATATGCCGGTTACCACAGGAAGTTATAGGTAAAGAACCCCATGTATCAACGTTTATTCTCATAAATATTTCCGGAATTGTTAGAATCAGTTTCAAAAACCCTTTTCTTATCTTGAGGCTTTCCTACTCGTTGATATTTGTCACAAGATTTAACAAAATTTTCTATTTCTGTAAAGCAGTTAGGCCAGTAGTTTTACACAACATTTGTTTTAGTTATACCTAAATGAGCAGCAGTTATCTCATGACAGATCCCTTTTAGCTGGTTGCGAAACTTCTTGGGCGCAACTAACTTTTTACAGTTCCATCATCGTCCATTTTATTATAAAACAACAGTTGATTTATTGTAATATATTTATTATCTTTTGAAGATTGTCGTTTAGATTGCTCAAAAAGAGGTTTCAAATCTTCGCACTTGTTGTTCCCAAGCAAATTCTTCTGGAGATACCTTTATCAAATCCATCCCTTCAACTTCGGTTTCTAATGGTGGCAAAATTGCCTTTTGCTCTAATTCTTCATTTTGTTTAGTTTTTAGGCAAGACCTAGAGGATTCTATTTCAGACCTAGAGAATCAATAATCTCTTTATTCGTGCTATTTTCCTTGCGTCTTTTTAAGCCCGAGCTTCTATGGCATTTATCAATGTATTTTCATCTCTTCATGTGTTTTAGCTTTCTCAAATAAAGCGGCTGTTTTGTTACCTGGTAAATATCTTCCTTGATCCAAAGAATCTCGAAGAACTGCTACCTCCGTCAAAATGTGACCTAATTCACAATTTATTTCAACCTTGGCAATAGGTAAGCATACCCAAGTTTCATCAAGAGGTGTTCTTAGCCAAACATTTTCCTTAGTGAACATATCAGGTTTCACGTATTTTCCTCAAATCAAATCAGAGTTGCTCCAGTGTATCTTAAGATTAGCATTTGAATTCTATTAACAGTGCCGATACTAGTGTAAGGAGCCATCAACTCATTAAAAGTACTTTTTAACGATTTCATTAGATGCTACCTATTCTATGTTCTTTTTTATTTTGTCACACTGAGGCCGCAAATGACTATAAGAATTACACTCATGGCATCGGAGTTGTTTTCGTTTTTCGAATTCCTATTCATGTGAATAATTAAAACTTTTATTCTAGACTCTTTTAAGAACATTTATTATTCCGAACTACTTCATTAAACTTAAAGGCATGATTTTCATTTTGTTAACGAAAACCAAAATTATTTCGAGGGAGTTTTGTAAAATCTTTCGTCCTAAAACTATCTCTTAAACTTTCATATTCATCTATTTTCTCTGCCAGATCGTACGGAGAATTTATTTTAAGCCATTCCGCTAAAAATTGTTCTTTAATTTCAATTGACACTCGACGTTTCAATTGATCTGTTACCATTAGTTCCTTAAGCTGTTCAAACGTCGTTATTTCTAATTCCGTAAGCCAGTCCGTAAAGTAACTATTTAATTCTTGTGCATAATTTCTCCATGATTTTTCTGACGTTTTCTGGTGTTTAAAAAATAATTGTCTTAAATTTTCGCTATTTAACTCGAATCGTTTAAGAATAAGTTCCTTCACGTAATCGTAATCATCAACCCTTTCTGGAGGTTCTCTAGCTAACATGTTAGATATTTCTGAAAGTAAAGCACTTACAAGATAAACTACCCAATCGTTTTTTGGAATGTGAGCCATTTCTGCTCTACGCTCAGAATTTATTAAGTATAAACTCATCTCATTTTTCTTTTCATCGAATTTTGGCTTGATTTGCATTAACTAAATTTTTTGAGCATGCTCAGTCCGATTTGTAACTGATTCTGTGTTCGAAATTGCAGCATTTGAAGATATTTCCAGACGTTTCATTTCAAAAATATGTTTTTTTTTCACGTCTAACACTTTCTTGTTCTAGTTTTTCTCACCTAATTCTTTCCTCTTTTTCTAGTTCTTCTCGCTTTTTCTTCTTGTTCCCTTTTAACTCTTTCCTCGATTACCCTATCTAATATACATTTTACTTCTCCCTCGTCAAAGTTTTTACTAGCTAAAATTAAATTTTTAATATCTGGGATTTTAAAAGAATCTGAAACCATATCCCCTAACTCTTCAGCTACTTCTACTGAACCTCCTTTTTTTCCCCGTGCTAAACAAGCCATTTTACTTACTAAGCGCTTTATCTCAGAAGGGATGCAATAATGAGAAAAAAGCAACAGACTACACCCACCTATATGCAAAATTTCGCAAGTAACTATTGATATTATTTACCACACACTACTAATATAAAACCTATCAATAACATTTAAAAATTAAATGAAAACAAACTATATTGTAATACAACAAATAGTGTATAAATGGAAAATCAATTATTTTGAAAAGAAGAACAAGCTTAATATTCAATCTTCTACTCTCGATTTCAAGTTTTTATCACCAAGCTAATGTTTGATATTCAGATAAATTAAATCACTAATCAAAAATGTAAATTAAAAAATGTATAAGTTATATAAAATCATATTCTTATGCAGATACTACTATATTAAAACAGAAAATGAAATTATATATATTTTTTAATTCAAAATATAGAATCTAAAATATATATTTTTATATGTAAGAGCAAAGGTATAAATTAAAAGCTTTAACTAATCTAAACAAGAAATCAGCTTTCGATTTCAAATCAATAAACTTAGTTATTCATACACGACATCAAATAATGATAATAACGTAAGATATTTTCAACATTAATACTATATCTTTTCAAATCCTTAACAATGAAAAAAAAACATGCGATTTAAATATCAAATAAATAAGTTAGATACATTGCAAACAACAATCAAACACATCAATAAAAATCTCACATTATTTTAAATTCAAACCTATTTGTAATAATATACTTTCGTTTCCACATAACGAAATCAAAACCTTTCTAAAATGTTTATTCATTTCATTAAATCTACTTTATATATCAGTGAAACATTAAAAAAAATATGTATATAATTGTACTTTCGATTTTACACATTAATCTATAACAACATAGTTATTTTAACAAGTGAATTGAAATACATCAAGCAAAATTAATTGATATAACTTGAAAAACATACCAAACTATTTATTTTCAATAGTAGCCAGAGAAGGGTTAATCAAAATGGTCTACCTGTATTCCAACATTTCGGAACTTAATCCATTATAGTGCACATAATTAATTTCCACAGGGGATGATAATGCAAAGCATTATAAAAACATCTAAAAACCCCTGCCAACAGAACATAAGTTTGTTATGAAACAAACTAATGATTCCAAATTTTGAAAACAAACACATTTAATTAACAAAGAATTACAAAGGAGTCATATTTGAATTCGCTAAAAACTCTCACGCCTGCAAGCGCACCAAAGTCAGTTTCAATCTAAAAAAAATAAAAAATAAAAAACGCAGCTTCTACAGACTGCTCCTGGCACCAACCGTCTCCCTACTCACCCTCCCCACCAGAGACTCTTGAAATCCCAAGTGTTGGGTATGAGACATTACAATGCATTTAATTTTGTCTTGTAAATGAATTTTGGATGAATTTAGAGATATATACGTTTTGCTCAAATAAAGGGTTTGTTTGTCTTTTTACTGTCACTTTATGCAAGTGAAGAGGCTCTGGAACAGAATGCACGGCTTCATGCGGACTCCGAGTTACTACGATTCTATGAACCAAAGGCTTGAAAGCTAACCACTCAGCTTCCAACTCGGTTCTGCCTTGATAGAATCAATTGGAAACTAGCAAAATTATTTTTATTCCAAAACACTGCAGCCACAAATACTTATGGTAGAAGTCTATAGTTCACTAATTACTGAGTTGAAAGCTTTGAAAATTTACAGGCTGAGCAGACTCACTCGCCACTTGAGTTTTACGAACTTACATTGCCCATTATAGCAACTGCCCAAACTGTAACAATCGTCAAACTATAAGCCAATGTTGTTCTTGATTAAGGAGATTACATTTAGTTCTACAATCGGCTAAATTATTCTAAAAAATTTCCTCATTTTTTAATGTGGAAAAATAAAAAAGAAAAAAAAATTAACAACTTTAGTCAAATATTGATTATTTACCTTACACAAACATTGCTTAACTAACCTTCCTGCCAACTGTGACAAAACTAATTCAACCTTCTTTCTCAGCTTCATTATTAGATTCAGAATAGGAATTTTTAAAATATATATATATACTTCAATTCACTGATAATTTAATTGAAAGATGTCGTAAGTAGAGATATGAAATTTCCAGTCATTTTGAACCACGGAAATTAACTAGGGAATTTCGAGAGAATAAATTCAAGCAAGTATCTTTCGTTTAATGGATTATTTTATCTTATATGAGTGAAGAGAAATAAAGTCAACTATGTAAATATGCAAAATACGTCTGTTCTGTCTTCTAGTAACGAGGATAATTAGTTTCGTACTAAATATATTAAAAATGTTTGTTAAAATAATAAAAATAAGGATAATTAATATTTAGTTAAAAAATATCAACATATATTTCTCAGAAAAAATATATATTACATTACATATTATACGCAAATAAATATTACATATTATACGCAAATAAATATTACATTTCCATGTTTCTGTCGTTATAAATTCATAAATTCGTGTATACAAAGAATAAAAAAAAAATGTTTCCTCAAAACTATTTTTTGAAGTTTTTCTAAATGGTCATTAACGCAAAATTATTTTCTTTTCCTAGAAAACTTTTAACTAACGTAATTAGTAGAAGAAATCATAAAATAAGTGTACTTTTATTTGTTTAAGAAATATTTGATAAAAAAAAAAGTTAAAAAATTTCTAAATCATCTGAAAAATTTCAAAACTTTCGGGGTCTTTCAAAATTTCCAGGAATTTTTAAAATTCCCAAGGGCTTATTCCCTTCTTTGGAACACTATCTTTAAAGAAGTATTAACATCTATAGTTTGAAAAGATTTCAGAGAAGATTTTTGCTAGGTATTTATCTTATTTATTGAGATTTATTGCCGCCTACCCTGTCTGGTGGTCAGAGTGCTTGGATGCAGATAGGGAGGTCCTGGGTTCGAATCCCAGTTCGGGCATAGATGTACTTTCTCTCTTTATCTGTCCCGTCTTTGTCCTTTCTTTGTATGTGTGGGTTGTGAATGGTTACCTACCCTATAAACGGGCTCTTATGGCATGTGTGTACTGTCGGACTCCACACCAAAATATGTTCAGTTGGAAAAGTGGAGCAGAGCACCTCATATTGTCAGCCTAGCTGGCACACACGACTACAACAACATTGAGATTTATTTATATGTAATTATATGTAATTGAAATCATATTAAAAGTAAAAGCGCACAATGTCTACATATCGATCAAATCAGAGACTTTCCATATCGAAGAGTTCAATTACTAAATCAGGGGAGTTTAAAAAAGGCATATTTGATATCATACAGTGGATTAGTTTACCATCTGAAAGACGCGAAGTTTCTGCCACTCTACAACATTTCGATTTTTGCTGGGACTCGTCTTGGAAAGTGAACCGTATTCTCATTCATAGGATGTAAAATTCCAGGGAATTTTGAGGATAAAAATGAATCATATACCTTTTAATGAATTGTTTTGCCTTACATCTATGAAGTAAAGGGAAATAAACTATGTAATGTTTTGCAAAAATTCTGTAATTTTTTTTTTCTAATACGAAAGGTAATTAATAACATTTTAATTTCCGAGAGCAAAATACGAATCAAAATAATAAAAACTATGAATTAGTATTTGAAAAGAAAATATCCAGATTTTTTTTTCAGTACTCTCAGAATAATTGTTGACATTCTTGTTTCTTTGGCTATAAATTCATGCTCAGAAAGGTTAGATTAATGATTATTTATTTTCTCCAACATTAATTTTTAAAGCTATTTTAAAATTATTCATACGCATTAAACAGCTTCCTTTTCATGGAAAGTTATCGTCCTTAATTTGTTAATAAGGTAAAAGTATATTGCTTACTTTAAATTATTCAAAAATACTTAATTATAAATAATAATACTCTTTTTTGAAAAGTTAACAAAAAAAATTTCATTTACAGACTGACTACATTGTATTAAAAATAAAATTAATAGATTGAATATATTATTATAATAAAAATTAATATTTAAAACTTAATTATATTAATTAAAAAATTACATTCACATACACAATTTTTAGATTCCTAATGCAAATTAGACAAGGACAAAATTTAGCATAATGATTGGCTTTGATCAACTCGCTACTCAATTTAAAAATGGTAATTAATTATAAATGCAATGATAAAAATATACACTTGCAAATTCATGTTTAAGCTGACATATCCATTCATGTATTTTTAATTACCCTTACAAAAGTATTTATTTTAGTAATAAGTTCTTTTCTAAAATTAAAAATTCAATTTAAAACATACTCCACAAATTTGTCACTTTTCAATTTTCAAGTTTTATTGGAATTTTTAATTAATTTAATGATAAAACGTTCGGAAATTATGTTCTAAATTTCATAGCAAAAGATCTAGAAGCAGGAAATGATGAGAAACGAAATTTATAACGAAGTCTCCTGAAGTGTTCAATGATTAATTCAATGTTAATAAACAAATCTGAAACAATAAATTGTTTTCCATTAAAGGATAAAATTTCTTAAAACATGAAAATAAATAAAACATTGAATATGCAATAGATATATTATAAAAGCAGAATTTATTAAGGTCTCCTAAAATGTTCAAGAATTTTATTTACAAATAGGAAACAATAAATTATTTCCTTTCTATAATAAAACTATTTAAAAAACATAAAAAAATAAAACATTGAACTAACAGATACCAAAATTAAGAGCATTAAGAATCATAGTTAAAATTGATCTACACATTAAAAGTATTTAATTAATATAGTCAAAAAATTTCATAAAAATATTTTATAAAAAAAATATTGTTAAAAGAACTCTTAAAGGTTTTTCCAAGACAAATTATATACAACTATACTTCAAAAATTAAAAAAAAGTATTTAAAGTAGTTAAATTTGATGTAAGCAATTCACAAATAAGTATGTTATTTTCAAATTTTCCTCCCCAATATAATCACAAAAATATCTTCCTTTCAATAAAAAATTTTGTGTGAAAGAACATAAAATTTAAAAATCATATTTTAGAAATTTGCGGGAAGCTGACATCCATAATAACATTATAAACACCATTATATTAATACGATTAAAATATTAATATATATGATAATCTCCATATCATCAGTGAAAGAGAGCAATCTAAATTTAATGAAAGTTATGGTTACTTCAAAGTGGTACTTTTTAAATCAATATAATTTTATCTTAAAAATTCTCTCTGTGTGTTATTCAATGAAAACTCTTACGAAGGAAGGGAAGAAGATTAAAAAATGGCTAATCTCTGCAAATTTAAATTATAATAATGTATTTATAGACATAAACCGATTTTTTTCACGAAATTTAAAAGTCTAAAAACATTTGCATCACCATTATTTATAAATCTCATACTAAATTGGCCTTCACCTTTAAATCACAACACCATTTTTAAGGAACTTAAGGAACAATTTACCAATAAAAATACATGGAATTAGCCGGCGTATAAGTCACCCTTTTATTTGAAAAAAAAGGGGTCTGAAAACTAGGGTGCCTATTACTAGGCACCCTAGTTTTCATGTTTAACTAGGGTTAACCTAGTTTTAACTAGGGTGCCGATACTTAGTTCTTGATAACATTTATATCTGGAAATTCCCCCATGTGCCAACCGATGACTGAGTGGTTTGCGCTCCTGACTCCTGAGATGTGGGTCCTGGGTTTGAATCCCGGTTTGAGCATGGATGCTATTTTCTCTCAGTGTTTCTCTGCCCTTTCTTCTGAGATGATGTATGAATGCGACCCACCCTATAAACGGGATTTTGGTGTTATGGTGTGGGTAATGCTAATCGCCTCTGTGACTTGGTTCACAGATGTCCACTGTGTAACGACAAATGAGTAACAGTTTTCGGCCTTAAAGTGGCTAAGGGTTAATCACCCAGTGCCCGCCGTTATTTAAAAGGAAAAACAAATAGTGTTATAATAAATATATTAATAATCTATTTGAAGTTATACAAGTTTTTCTTATTTTTAGCGTAGTGTGATAATATTAAGGGTCGCGGTAGCCTAATGGTTATGGCATCGGCCTTCCATTCAGAAGAGCGGGTTTCGACTCTCAATGTCACCAAAGACCCACCAAGTACATGAGATATACGTGCTCGTTAAATTTGTGAAATCGAAAGTCCTGTGATCGGTCATTGAGCAGTTACCATGGTTGTAATACTCTGGATCCTCTGGTGCATCTATTGAAGGAATTTTGAGGAAAGTCTTACTTTCACCTACGTGGTGTTTTGGTTAAACGAAAGACACACCCTACTGAACTAAACTCGCATAGCCATCGGCATAGTGAGCTTGGCTTGTCCAAGTGTCATAAGTAGCAACCACAATATCAAATTATATAGAGTTCTGTGAATGCGCATACTCTGTCATCGACGATCACAGCTGGATTCTCTGAAATTCTCCTTTTTGAAAACGACTTTTAAATATGTGAAATTCTTACTGTTGAATTTTCTTCAATGTGTTGGCAAGTCATGGCCTCAAAAACAATATCGGCATTGTTATAGAGGAGCATACAAGTGACGTGTGATTGCGTATGCCAAAGAATATTAAAACAGGGATACAGAGAGGCGTTTCGGGCTACCGCAACTGAGAAAATGATAATAACATTGCGGATACAGGAAGAGGATCTAAAAAATAGCAACTCACAATAAACATAACCTGCTCATCTTATGTAAAACAGAGTCAAGCGATCAGTTATTTAAGAAGTGTGGCATTAATAATACACTGGATGGTACTGAGAACGAGTTGTTGTGTGTGGACTTAGACTCTAATTTAGAAGAGATTTTAAATCACTCTACATTTATCTTTAGGGATGAATGTCTAGAATTTTGACAAAGATTGAAAGGTGCTACTTTCCAGACAGAGTGGGTGCTTAGAGAAAGTATTACTTCTTATTTGTATTACTTTATGAAATATTGTTACAAATTTATAAATAATAATTGTATTTGTCTTAAAATATCTCAGACAGATCGGAAATACTCACATTTTGGGCGAAAATTACGGCATTTAGACGTGTTGTACGTTAAAAGCGGGTTTTCTAATGATTTGGTGACTTGGCGATGTTTTGGCGAGATTTTTGGTGACGTGGTGAGAAATAGATACTTTTGGAAACATCCATTACCTAAGCTCTAGGACCAATATTTAGCGAGATAGACTAGAAGCTTCCAGAACCTTGGCGAAACTGGTAGATTTCCCCGCCAAGTCAGGTATAAATACATCAGCTCGACATAAAAGTGAAGCAGTTTTGTGAAGACGATTAGTCGTGACTGCTAGTTTAGAGAGGCTGTTCTCTGCCTGAGGTATTTGAGACCTGTGATTGGAAGCTGTTTCTTATTGTATCTGACGAATTGTAGCTGTATAACTGTGATTGTTACAGCTGGAATTTCTTATATCTAGTGGAATTTTTTACGAATAAAAGTCTTGTGTTCATTAAGTGGTTGCTTTCTTCAATTCTCAATCGACACGAACCCCGAAGCGCGGTACAATATTGTATATTCATTATAATGAATAGTAATAAAGTTCGGTAATGAAGGAGTAATGTGAACATTAATATCCTTCCAATATAAGTATAAAAAGTGTGTGTTTCTTGTATACCGGCAAACACAATAACTTAGATTAAAACGTTATTGGTAGTATAAAAATCAGAGACATTTACAAGACTTAAACTAAGCTAGCATTATTATTTATGACAAATTCATTCCCTCTGTGCTAAAATTTATGAAAACATCGATAAAATTAAAATTTGTATTGATAAAATTCACAAATCAAAAGAAAAATAACAAAAAATTACTTTGAAATAATTCATGAAAGACTGGTAAAAATAAAACGATCAACTGATCTTTTCAACCAATAATCAAAAAATCAACAGCGTGATGCATAAAAAAAAAAAAAAAAAAAAAAAAAAAAAAAAAATATTGCTTTCAAAATCATTTAAAATGTTAACAAAATAATTCCTTGGAAGTTTTTAAAAATTTTAAAATCTCGATGCGTTTTTCACACCAATCTATGAATGCAATCCATGTTCTGTTCGTCGTCCGAGTTTTTGTATAGGGTAGAATAAAAATGACTGAATGGAATGAAATGGAATTTATACCAGGATTTTGGTTTTCTGACAAACTTAAAAATAGGCAATAATTGAATCAAAATTTTAACTACACCGTCTGTAATTAATATAAATAATAACGCTGATTTGTGTATACACACAGTAAAATTGCTTTTACTAATTTAATTATACCACGATGTAATTAATTTAAATATTTCAAAACTATTCATTTCAAGCACAAGGGGTATTTGGTAGGGTATTTGGCTCTCTATATTTTCCAAAATTGTCCTCCATACGAAATCACTGAGGACGAGTAAAAAATATTATTTTGGATAGTCATTATCCAATGCAGATAATATTTCTTCTCAAGATAATAAATATTCCGTCTATATTTTCACAACTAACTTTTTTAAGATATTACAATAATTACTATTTTCACAATATGCCAATAATTATTATTTTCACATTATGCCAATAATTATTATTTTCACAATATGTCGCTAATAAGGAATACATTAAAAAGTCTGAATGAAAAGAATTCGAACTTCATTAATTAATCTTCGTGACTTATTGAAATTTTCAAGTACTTCACATTTTTATGGATTTGTTTTTAATAGATACGTGTTAAAATTGTTTTTAATAGATACGTGTTAGAATTGTTTTTAATAGATACGTGTTAGAATTGTTTTTAATAGATACGTGTTAGAATTGTTTTTAATAGATACGTGTTTTTAATAGATAATGTTTTTAACATATACGCAAGGCTTTATTTCACAGTACAACGCGCCGTATTGAAAAAAATTTAGTAAATATAACAAAAAATAATAAATATATATCAAAATTTTATGATTTAAATTTTTTCTCGAAATCTGGGAAAAAATTTTTCTCTGGAAATGACGGCTTGCTTGTTGAAATAATAAATTAAATCTCAACATATATGACTAACCTTCCAGTGAAATTGCGATTTTACGAAAAGTGAAAAATTTGTTATTTGTATATTTTGCATTTTTTATGATTGTTGTTAAGAATATTTTTAAGCAATTTGCACCAAAGATAAAATAATTTAAAAGTAATTTTCAATTTCATTTTAATCATTGCAAATATCTGTAATCGAAGATGGACTGTCAATTAGCAGCACCTGAACGGAAAGAGGATATTCAGCAATTCATCAAAATAGCTAGATACGAGAAGGAAATAAAACGTGATTTTTAATTCCTCGATAAGGTTCGATTTCCACCTGTCAATCATTGTGTAAGCAATAAAAACTGTATAATCAGAAATTTTCTGAACTCTTTCAATTCTTAATCAACGTTTTTAATTCACTATCATTTAGAAACAGTTCAACTAAGTAGGCCGAAGTCCAATCCATTTTGTTTCATCTCTATAAAAATGCAACGTAGAAAATATTTTGTCCACATTCATTTTCATGTATTACAAAAAATTCACACATGAAAATATATTTTAATATGAAATTACTAAGCGAAATTTTATATTAAGATAAAATTAAAAGTAAAATTGTAATGTTTTAAGGAGTACCACATATTATTAGACCACAAAAATGCATATATATATATATATATATATATATATATATATATATATATATATATATATATATATATATATATATATCTGTGTGTGTGTGTGTGTGCATTTTTGTGGTCTAAATAAATTAATAGATTGATTTTTCAACATAAGAAAGTTATATTCTCAATAGATTATAAAAATGAGAAACAAAAAAACATTCCATATTTATCTTCCAGTTACAAGTGTTACATACATGGATAATTCATTATGTGTCATAAATACTATTGCACTGTTATGTGCCACTAATGTGCAATTGTAATGTAATTCTTCTCACATTACTTTTCTTTTATTGCATTATAGATACGTTCTTTGAGAAGTTTGGACACACTATTGTTAATAAAGAAATTTTTGATATATTCTAATAAAAAGAAATAAAACTGCGTAAATCATAAAAATCTTGATGGTATTTGAAAAAAATCAAATCATACTTCTAATCCAGCATGTTTTTTTAACAGCGAATGTCCAAAGATAAGTCACTCCTTAAATTTTACAACAGGTAATTTTAGTATAAACATTGATGAATTCATTTGCAAATCCCACTGTTGGAAATTTTTAATGAGCTTCAAAACACATTAATGTTGCATTAAGAAAGATTGAAATAATATGTAAATAAAGATAATGTAAATACTTTTGTACAGTGTGACATTTTAGAAGACTTATTAATGATTGTATTGTTTGATTTATAAATGATTTATATTGTTTGTTGCGTAAAAGTCATTTTTTGTACATGAGAGCTAATTAGACCAGGTCCTGGTGAGCTATTGAATCGAAGACTAGAGCATTAGCTATTCGTCTGCTGGCTAGGCTTGTTCTCAAATGATTCTTTACAGCTAAAAATAAAATGGAACAATTTAATTTCATTTTTTGTTTGTCCGTTTTAAACACTAAGTTTTTGGAGATAGATCTCAAAGATTGAATCAGAATACCCATGAAAGTATGCAATCATATTCTAAAAACAATATATATTTCATATTTTCAACAGTAAATTAGTTTTTATTAATGGATGATTCTCTCCATTATAAAACTACACTCGTGTCAATAAATTAAGAATCATGCAAGTTCATGCTAAGAGACAGAAGCAAAACAAATGTAACTTTTTTGTAAACTATTTATTAAACAAAAGGTAAAGAGCAAAAAAGATACTATATGTTTGACATCATTAATAAAAATTGTAATTTTTAATCTCTGGAGCAAGTTTAGAAAAAAGAATCTAATTACAAAAACCATAACATGGTTGATATGATGGTTAATAGATAGTATGCTCCCCAGACGAATCCATACAGGCCGTATAACGCCTAGGCGTGCTGAGTAACAAATTATAGATCTGATCTCGGTGAATATTACACCACTCATCAAGCAGTGCTCTCCAAAGTTCCGGTAGAGGTAAAAGACGACAGACCCGTACAGGATTGGTGCGATTTCAAATTTTCGCGCCAAGCATTCTACAGCTCTGTCGCCAACCTAAATTACGCCACTATGCGCGATAGCCGTCAAGTCACCTTCCTGAAATTCATGTCCTGTCGCTCTTGTATCATACCTCGTCTTCATTCTTTCGGTCGTCAGGTTGATTCGGTCTCGAGTGAAGTTATGGACATCTTCAAGACGTGCCTGAAGGTCTCGAAGGTATTCCTCTGGCGATGAAGATGTATCCGGTGGACGTCCAAACTGAAGATCACAAGGGAGACGAAGTTCGCGACCGAAGAGCATTTGTGATGGGGTGTATCCGGTAGTCTCATGGACAGCACTGCGATATGCAAGCAGAAACAGCGGTAGCTTCAAATCCCAATCTTGCTGATTTCTGGAAACCATAAGTGAGAGATTATTTAAGATGGTTTGGTTAAACCTCTCTACCATGCCGTCCGATTGGGGGTGTAATGGCGTAGTCTGCGTCTTGTCTATTGCGAGAATTTGACACATTCCTTTAAACACAGCAGACGTGAAATTTGTCCCTTGATCTGAATGAATTTGTAAGGATGCGCCAAATCTGGAAACCCATTGCTGCACTAGAATCCTCGGCTTCTTGATCGGGGATTGAAAACGCTTTAGGCCACTTAGTAAAGTAGTTCATGACAACTAGGATGCATTTGTTGCCATTCGAAGATCGTGGTAAAGGACCCAAAATGTCCAATGATATCCGCTCAAAAGGTGCTCCTACATTGTACCACTGCAACCTTCCTCGGCTATGTTTCTTTGGTCCCTTATGTGCCGCACATTCATGACAAGATTGGCACCATTTCTCTACATCTTATCTAGTTTTGCTCCAATAGAAGCGTTCTCGAACTTTCTGCAGAGTCTTCATTACTCCGAAGTGGCCTCCAGTTGAGCTACTATGCAATTCTTTCAAAACACCTGAAATTCTTGATTTTGGAAAAATAAGCTGCCATTTGAAATTACGTCCATCATCCGACTCCCATTTCATGTATAACACGCCATTTCTAATATAGAGTGAGTCCCAAAGAGCCCAATATTGTTTAGTAGCAGGACTGTAGGTGGAGATGTCCTGCCAACTTGGTCTCATACTGGAAGATTCTTTTAATTCAAAAATTGGATTTATATCTGGGTCTTCTTTTTGGGCTTCTCTAAGTCCTTCATCACTTCATGGGTCTGGTTTCGATGGCGGTGAACAGTAACTTAGCGTACCGAAAGATTTACTAATTGATAGTTCTTCTCTACTCTAGAACAATATCAGCAGCTTCCATTACACGGTTTCCTTGATACTGCATCAGCATTTCCATGAAGAGTTCCCTTGTGATGACGTATTTCAAACTCCTGGACTCGTTGAATCCTTTCCTGCAATGGTGGAAGATCATTTCCACTATCTTTTGGTTTTGGGCAGTCTTTTCGGATGTGTCCGACTGCACCGCAAGTCCAACACTGAATTTTCGTGTTTCTGCCACCTTTACTCAGTTCTAAGCTACTGAATTTTAGCCACAGATCTTCAATTTGTTTTCTTAGATCACAGTCTGTATCAGTAGCAGAGACGGCTCTGATTGAGAGCCGGCCTTTACTCGTGGCCTGCTGGGCAGCCTCTATCTTAAGTGTGTAGACTAGGGTAGATCCATTATCTTTGAAATCGGCGAGTCTAAATGTTTTCTGTATCTCCGGATCTCGCACACTATAGATGAAGTAAAGGAGAGCCAGTTCTTGACGTTTCTCAGCTGGGCAGTCCGAAAATGCTAAACGGGAAAGTCGCTGAATATCGGCAGCCAATTCTTGCATACTTTCACCCGCTTTTTGATAGCGGGTGAAACTGTTGTCTTCTATATTCTTTATTGCACATTTCTCCAAATCGCAGCTCAAGCACACTCAATAGGGCTTGGAAATCATGCCTCTGCTCTTCCGGAAGCGCCTCGAAAATATCGGCCGCGTCTCCTCTTAAAGAAGCCGCCAGGTGAAAAGCTTGGGCCCGTGGATTCCATCCACATTAGCTTCCGCTACCATCATAAACTGGGTCTTGTATACTTGCCAAGATGATTTTCCACCGAATGTTGAGAGTTTTATCGTGGCTAGGGAAGACATAAATGCCACATTGGGTTCCTCATGTCTGTTTGATATTTGTTTCTTCAAGCTTTCAATCTCCTTATTCATATTGTCTAATGCTTCTTCAACGTTTTCTTCGATCTTCAAAATCTTAGTTTCAACTGAAGTTACCTTAACTTCCATTGCATTCACGTTCTCCTGAATGATATTGGAGAATTCTTCTTGAACACTTACAATGTCCTTCTTAAGTTCCTTTTTAATCTCCTCCTGTCTAGATTTTATCTGTTATGCCATCTCGGTTTTAATCTCTACTTGTCCAGATTTCATCTCTACTTGTCTAGCTTTCATCTCTTCTTGTTCAGCTTTCATCTCTTCTTGTCCAGCTTTCATCTCTTCTTGTCCAGCTCTCATCTCTTTTTGTCTAGCTTTCATCTCTTCTTGTCCAGCTTTCATCTCTTCTGGTCCAGCTTTCATCTCAGCCTTCTGTTCCGCTAATTTTTCGAGAAGACTTTTCATTAAATTCATATCCATTTTTCTTGTGACACGCTGCATCAACTCTTCAAACCCACTTCTGACACCAGTTGTACCGAGCTTCGGGGTTCAAGTGGATTGAGATTTGAAGAAAGCAACTACTCAATGAACAAAAGACTTTTATTCGTAAAAAAAAATTCCATTAGATACACCAGCTGTAACAATCACTATTATACAGCTCCAATTCGTCAGATACAATAAGTAACAGCTTCTAATCACTGATCTCAAATACCTCAGGCTGAGAACAGCTTTTCTAAACTAGCAGTCACGACTAATCGTTTTCACTCACTGACTGTCTTCACAAAAACTCAACTCCTTCTATGTCGGGCAGCGGTATTTATACCTGACTTGGCGGGGAAATCTATCAATTTCGCCAAGGTTCTGGAAGCTTCTAGGCTATCTCGCTAAATATTGGTCCTAGATCTTAGGTGATGGATGTTTCCAGAAGTATCTATTTCTCGCCAAAACATCGCCAAGTCTCCAAATCAACAGAAAACCCGCTTTTAACATATAACACGTCTAAATACCGCAGTTTTTGCCCAAAATGTGAGTATTTCCGATCTGTCTGAGATATTTTAAAACATATACAATAATTATTTATAAATTTGTAACATTATTAATATTTGCAAGCAACACGGAAACTCCAAAAATTGAATATTGAAACTCAATGTTTCAAGATTATTCTGGAATAGTTTCAAGGGTTACATACAAAACGCGCATGTCACGCTATCACGTTACTTGATAAAAGGAAAAACACGTCATACATACGTAATCCAAACCGGTAAACCTAGCGCACATTATCGCATGCTTGGCGCATACGCTTGGCGCATTTTACCCTCTGTATGCTTCTCTACCATTTAGCGCCAGTAGATATGTGGGAGGGGGTTGACGGAATGCAATTCGTCGGCCAAGTACGTCCCACACATGCTCTATTGGATTCAAATCCTGTGAGTATGCTGGCCAGTCCATACGGGTGATATCCTCCAATTAAAGGTATTCGTCTACAATTTTTTCACGGCTACGACGGGCGTTGTCATCCAACAGAAATTCGGCACCCATGGCATCCCGAAACAAACGTACATATTGTTTCAGAATGACATCCGGATAGATATGGACAGTCATGGTTACATTCTGAACATGCAGGTTAGTCTTGGAATCCAGAATAATTCCTCCCCAAACGAGCAATCCTGCACTACCGTAACTGTGTCATTCAATGATGTTTGTTCTCTTGGTGGTAACGGGTACCTACCTGTCCCTCTCCATATGAAAGTCCGACGAGAATCAAACTGAAAACTAAACTTGGACTCGTCGGAGAAGATCACACAAGACCACTGTTTTGGTGTCCACAATGCATGCTCTCTACTCCAGGCTAACCGCAGACGACAGTGAGTTGCGGTAAGTAGAACATATCTGACAGGCCTACGAGTACATAGATCAATGTGCCCTAATCATTTGTACACGGTTTGCCTTGAAACTGTCGTACCCTTTAGTTGAAGAAAGCTGACAAGACAGGTCTGATGTAGTGCTCCATCTGCTTCTTTTGGCTGTAACTGCCAAATACCGGTCCTCAGTTAGCGTTGTAACTCGTAGGCAACCTGTGCTGTAACATCTACTCACATTACCATAATCTTGGAACTGTTGTCAAAGCCTGGGCGATTCCAAGTTCCTCGGATATTTCCAGCTCGGTAGGTCTACATTCTAGACGGCCGATAATTCTACCACGTAAAACATAATTTAAATGATTCCTTTGTGCCATAAGTATGCGGTTGTTGTACTGAAAGACTTTTAAAGCGCTTGTAAGCAATTTTACTTCTTTACAGCCATTCCTTATATACCCCTCTCTTACACTCTCGTCATTGTGACGTAAAATCGGCGACATTTAGTGGTTTCTTGTAATTTGCATATTATTCTTCACGATGTGTGTGATAATTCTACATGTGAAATTTTTATTTTAAAGTTTAATTTCTGAGTGATTCTGAATTATTCTTAATTTATGGACATGAGTGTATGATACCCTTGGCTAACTATGATACTTTTTAGTTTATAAAATAACACACTAAAACTAATGAGAATATCGACTATAAATCATATTAAAAATATAGAACCAAATGAATAAGAAAAAATGCGAAGTTTAAGTAGCAGGGGGTGGGACAGTTATTTTTGTCAAGAGTAGTCTCCAACACTACCAAAACACAACACGCAAATTAATTACAATAGAGGCAACTTTGGTCACATTGACCTCGCTAACCCTACCCCATATTCTATTCTGCTCCACATACATTAAACCTAGACCATAATATCAATGCATAAACATGGATCTTGAAGTAATGCTGACAACAAACTATGATATTTTAATATTTGGAGATCTTAATGCTAAGCACACTGGAACTGTAGGTCACACAACAAAACAGGTCAAATAATTAAAAAAATTGCGGATATTGTCGAACTAAAAATCCATGCACCTGACACACCCACACATTTTAGAGCTAATTCAGCAACAACAATTGATATTGCACTCATCAGAGGAATTAATTATAACACTAAAATTTATACAATCACGGAACTCAGTTCGGATCACAATCCAGTCATGGTCGAGTTTGACTTAAATATCCCACTCTTCATAACACGGATTGGATCAAATGCAACCAAATTTTAAATAATTTTAATATATAATTCATACAAACACAGGAGATAAAATTGAAAATGAGACGATTCGCTTGGAGGCGGAACTGCTTGCAGCACACCGTGAATCAGAAAAACCTCCCTCCTCCCTCCCACTCACCTCCAACCCCGCTACCTCAGAATTTTGAAAGCAAATAGAAACAAACTCAGGAAACTATATCAAGTTAGCAGAGACCCCCGAATAAAAAATCAATATAATAAAGAGAATAACGAATTTAGAGCCAAGATAAGTTCATACAATTCACAGAAATGGAGAAAAAAATTAGAATCATTAAACACGCACGACCGATCCATTTGGAAGGCCGTCGGTATGTTCAGGAAGAAACCACAATATTTTCCGCCTATTCAAGGCCAAAATACAATTGAATACACAGACAAACAAAAAAACAGAAGCAATTGCTGACGTTTTTGAAACACAATTCACCACTAATGACCTACACGACACCAGAACTGAAAATCTGGTTGCCAGCAACATACTCAGATTTCTCTCCAGACCACACACACAAGTCATATGAAGCACCACCCCTTCGGAAGTAATGGCAATAATCAAGAAATTAAATTATAATAAATCCCCAGGAATTGAAGGAATAACAAACAAAATGCTAAAGCGAATTCCAATCAAAACATTATTCAAACTTACGATGCTTATTAACGAGATATTGAGAAAAACGTATTTTCCTCAAAAATGGAAAATTGCAGTAATAGTACTAATATTAAAACCAAAACAAGACAATTACCTTCCCTGAAGTAATAGACCTATTAGTCTACTGCCGTCTCTAAGCAAAATAATCGAAGCAATTATTCTAAATAGACTAGATGAATTTTTAGAAAACAATAGTATACTTATCCCTGAACAACACGGGTTCAGAAAATCACATTAAACAACTCATCAACTTATGAGAGTAGGGGAAATCATCACCCAGGGGTTTCAACAAAAAAACGTACAAGAGCAGTTTCTCTTGATATTGCCAAAGCTTTTGATCGAGTTTGGATTGGTGGACTTGTACACAAACTCATTAATATTGGTCTACCCGACCCACTTATTAAAATACTAATTTCATATCTTTTGGGACGAAAGTTCCAGGTTCGCATTGGTACTACATACTCAACACATAGACAAATCTTATCTGGCGTGCCACAAGGGTCCAAATTGGGACCAAGACTCTTTCTTATCTAAGTGAACGACATTCCAACATCAACACTAACTTCCTTGCACCTTTTTGCAGACGACACATTTATACTAGCACAAGTTAGGAAATATATCACAGAATCGCTTAACAAACATTTAAAACAGATTGAACTCTGGTTCGTTAAATGGAAAATTCTTATTAATGTAAATAAAAGTGTATCCATAATTTGTAACAAAAAAGACTACTTCCACTCAGTGTAATTAAGATCAATAACAAAATTATACCATGGTCACAAACCTGTAAAAACTTGGGAGTAACTTTCGACAGAAAATTAACATGGCACCCCCATCTGATCCAAATTATTAACAAATTTAAACGGCAAACAGCTGCATTATACCCACTTTTCAACTGGAATTCAAAACTTTCCATGGAAAATAAAGTACTCATTCATAAAGCATATCTTCGACCACTTATTTCCTAGGCCTGCCTTATCTGGGGTTACATCCATGATAGTAAAATTAAAAAACTGGAAACTCTCCAAAATAAAGCTCTCAGATTGGCAGTTAAGGCCCCCTGGTTCATTAGAAACCAAAAAATCAGACAAGAATTAAAAATCCCTACCCTGAAAGAATTCTTCGCGAAAATAATGTATAACGTGATTAAAAATATTGATAAGACTAATAACGAAACAATAATTAGCCTTCCGTCCTATAATGACCTAAGTACCCATAATAGATTGCATCCTCTCTCATTGCTCAGATATTGCCCAAAGTTTCCTCACCAACCACCATGAAATAAACTGTAAATAGAAAAAATTATCTTTTATAACTACTTCTTTATATGGAAAAAAAAAGAGACTACTAAAAAGATGAAATGATTTTTTTTGTTACATCTCATTCTATATGTGGAAAAAAAAACTATTTAAAATAAAAATGATGATGCAAAATGCTTATATAAGTGTGCATACTAAATGTATATAAAACAGATTTTTTTTAAATATACATGTATATGTAAAAACATAAAATATAAAAAAAGATAAATATAAATATATTGTATTACAGACCATTTTATACCTTGTAAATATTATAGCGTGTATAAATTCTTGTAAATACCTTTACCTGTTCTTATGTAAATATTCTTATTTCTCTCAATTTATTACTTAACTATTTCCTTTATTATTTTATTAGTTTCATTTAATTTAAATATATAAATGATAAATTAATCAACAATAATTTTTTAAATTCTGAAATGAATTTTATGAAATAACCATAGTCCCGTCCATTAAAATTTCAAACTCATTTTAACCCAATAAGATTCAAGTTATAGCTCACCACCCAAGAACCAGCTATCTAATGAGGGTAGAGGATCGCCAGATCTAGGGACCTCTGAAAACTGCCAACCGGCAATCACTTCAAGTTTTATTCTAGAATTTTAGTTAGCGTTAATATCATTAGCAAAAAGGTACCAAATTTGTATAAAGGGAAATATTCCGATAATTTATTTCTTTTGAAAAAAGAAAGTGCACATAAAGTTTCTGAACTTAGTTTTTAAATTAACAAATTGATTAAAAATGTTGAAATATTCTTTGCAAAATATCTAATGTTTATCGTTATCTTTTTTTGTAAAAACTTATCGTTTGAATATGCTCTCATTCCTTAAAATTTTTTATTATATAACTTCCAAACTGATATGAGCTTTGGAAAGCTTTAAATGATGAATGTCGTTATCACTAAAAACATGACGTATTTTCAGTGTTTATCTCAACATTTCGTCAGGCCTTGCTATTGGTGTATGATAAGCACACCCTCTTTAAATATTTCAGAATAGTCGAGAGAATAAAAAAATGCATAGTAATTTGTTTCTAAGCAACGTCAATTAGAATTGTTTATTGGTAGAATATAATCGAATCATAAGAAATATTCTTTTCAGTGATTATTTTGATCTCAAACCAGCATGTGCTGCTGAATGAGATTTTGGTGCAACTCAACTCATTTTCATTTCGGCTGATTTGTCCCCCTGTCTGTTTTTTGAATCGATTTAGTTTCAGAATTTCAGTCTTCGTTTTATCAATTGCTCAAAACAGTTGCATGTCTTCTTGTTAGTCCTTCATATATTGTCTGTGATTGTCTTAAATTATTTAACAGGAAAATGCCAAAAATATTGTTTAGTGTTAGCCGGTAAGTTTTCTTCCTTTCACATTCATTATTGTATCTAATCTATTTTTTAAATTAAAAGAAACTTATCTATATTAGCCTACCTATTTGATGCTCCAATGACTACCTTTTATTTGAACTTTTTCAATCTTTCATTTAGTAATTTTGATCTATTCAGCCAGTGATAATGCGGATTATTCTTTTTACACGCGAATTTATAATTTTTATTGTAATGCATTTTATTGTTGGATTAATATCAGTTAATTTTTAATACTTTGTAAATAATATATTTATTTAACTCCAATTGCACTGTCAAAATATATTGATAGAGAACTAAAGCATTTTTACCTTTTGAAATTTTAGTTTTTTCATTAACAAAATCGTAATTTTATATTTAGTTTTCAAATGTACTCAATTTTAACATTGAATAGATACTTTTACCAATTTCAGAAAGATTTATCGAATAATTTAAAATAGTTTTAGCAACTGTTAAACAATTCTAAATTATTTCTTAAATAAAACTTCGAATTTTGAAAATACGAAATACTGAAGCAGTATTTGTTATTTTCAAAATTTAAATTTTGATGTAATTTTTCTTATTACTCTAATAATTTGATGGCGTTTTAATTTCTTATAATTGATGTAAGAATTGTAATAATTTGTTTTTTAATAATTGTAGTATATAATGTTTTTTAAAACATAGTTTTCATAGTGCTTTTACTTACAGTAAGTTTTCTTAAAATTTCCTATTTGAATTGATTGAAATGCAATTAAATGTGGCTGTAAATTATCAATGCTTAATTTTTTAATATTTGTGTATATAAGTAAAAAATTAGGATTCTTTAATCAGATATCTATGCTCATGTATGAAACGTTAGTTGGATAAAATTGAGTTAAAAATTATTTTATTAAGCATTCACAAACTAAATTGTGTAAGTTTTTACTATTTAAATATTTATGTGAAGGAATTAATATTTATTAAGAGAATCATTATCAAATATTTTTTAGACAAATTTCAATAAAATGCATTAGTAATGTATATAATGCTATTTATATTATAAAGTTATTAAAATTTTATTTCTAATACAATAATTAGCAAAAGAAAAAATTTAGTCTATGTAAAATTCAACAATTATATATATATATATATATATATATATATATATATATATATATATATATATATATATATATATATATATATATATATATATATATATATATATATATTATAATAAGGTATGTGTATTTCAGATATTTTTAAATGTACTAGTTTATCAGTTCCTTATATTTAAATGTAATTTTCACTTAAAAGTATTTATTTAGTTGATATTATTTTTTATTTCTTGGCTTTTTTATATCTTTATAATTTTATAAATTTAAGTTGTAGGATTTTGACTACAGTTCTAATAAAATTTATTTTTTAATCTTTTGGTTTTTCTTTTAAAATGTAAGTCGAAATATTATATTTAAATCGATTTGGATTATTAAATATTAAGCTTATGGTAATTTAAATTAATCAAAGTTTCATACCTTTAAATGTCTAACATACTTTTTTGTTTAAATAAATAACATATTATGTATTGTAATTGTACATGTTTTTAGTCAAGGATAATTTAAAAAATTTTTGTTTTATGCTCATAATAAGACTTTTAAAATTTCTCCATTGTTAATGTTCTCTGTAATAGAAAATGTTAGCTCTGTTACAATGAAGTTCACAAGCTCTTTTAAAAATAAATTTTTAATAGAACTTGTGAATTGTCATATAGCATCTTGTTTCACTTGTATAAAAATTCAAAAAAATTTAATTGTCTTATCTTAGTATGAATGGAATAGAATATTTGCTATTTTTCAGTTTATAATATTTATGTATGCATCTTGGTTTGACTTTCAGTTCTGTCATAAATATTGTTTTTGAGATGTTTTTAGATGATTTATCCTTACCACATTTTTTATTGCATGCAAAACTATCCTTCACTGTTTAACAGTTCTGTTTAATTTTAAAATAAGTTTTATGTTGTTTTTAAGAAATTTATAAAGTTTATCTATGTAAAACTCTAATCAAAGTATCAGATTCTGCATTTATTTTAACAGATTGGCCTTTTGTGCAAATTTACAATATCTTAACAGCCAGCCAACTTGTCTAGTGGTCAGCGTGCCTGACTACAGATAGGGAGGTCCTGGGTTTGAATCCCGGTTCAGGCGAGGATGTACTTTCTCTCACTCTATCCTGTCTTTGTTCTTTCCTTGTGTGTGAATGAGGTATAAATGGTGCCTATCCTATAAATGGGTCCCTATGGCATGTGTGAGGGTGCGATGGTGCCCCCTGTGCACCCGGGTCAACGCCTCGGCAGCAAAGAGGTTGCTGTTTCTGGCAGATTCCTTGGGTATAAGGAGACAATGCATCCCGATATACCCTACTATTGGAAAAAAATCTCCAACATTACTTATAAATTAAAATATATGTGAGAGAAATTGTACACACTGCTTCTAATTATTTTGATAAAAATTGTTGATTGTTATGTTTATCTTATTGTTCCAAAAATAAACTCAAAAATTTTTTAGTAGTTTGTTCAACTATTAATAATTATCCATTGGATAATATGATATTAATGTCATTCCTTTTGAATAGATTTCAGAGTTCAAACTATTCTAGTTGATCATTTTGTTCCTAGTTTATGCTGTTTTATCGTGTTTAATATTCTGTTCATTTGTGTTTCTTTATCAATTTATTAAAATGTGTAAATTGATAAATATATGCAAGATTCATGAGCAATCATTAACAGTATTTATAACGTTATTGAAAAAATTACATCAATAATCAGTTATTTGGAGAAAATAACAAATTAAATTACATGTTTAGTAAAATGATAAACTTGATAAGTAAATTTATCGGATTTTGAAAATTTTAATTCTTACTGCAAATTTGCATATAACTACTGCATATTGTTAGCATAAATCAATATATTTAAATCTGGAATTCTCCTTTTAATATTTGTTTACAGGACTACAGTTCTCTATCAATTCTTAGTGTTTTGCAAATGAAAATTACTAGCTTTTTTGTTTCTTTAGTGTATCAATGACTCAAAATTTTGTTGAATACATTCTTTCTGTTTATGTGATAAGGTTGAAATAAGCCATTATATTTATTGCTGGCTGGATGTACATTTAAATGTAACATGTACATTTAACTGTAATATAATTTAAAATAATAATTAACTTTTAAAGGAATCTTAAAATTAAGCTCTTATGAACTTAGTGAATTACATGTCTTAAATCAGTAAATTAAACATCAATGAAAATTGTATTGCAGTTTAATTTTTATGGGCTAATGGTAAAAAGTAAACTATTTTAATTTGTATTTGTTTGTATTTTAATTTTGTTTTTAATTAAAGGAAAACAATTTGCTATTTTCTAAAGTATGAAATATTTCAATCCATACTGAAAATTTATTTTGTTAAAGGTTGTATTAACATTAGTTACGCATGTTATTTAATGCATTTTATTATGTTAAACTGAATTATCTCTCCTCTCAGTTTGTACCTAAAATTTAAATTATTTTTCAATATTCTATGTTCTCAGTATCATTAATGGTTTAATAAAAAATCTTGTGAAGTTCCTAAAAATAATTCTTATAAGTTTCGGTAATTCTAGATTTTAGAATAAAGATTTTTACATTTGTCGTAAAATGTTAATCATTCAGTTCTTAATTAAAATTAACTGCTGTATACATTCTTTGTTTTAAGAAGTCTTTAATTTGATTTCTTATGTTATATTAAAGATTTTATCAATGGTTTCTCTTCATGATTAGTTTAATGTTCAGATTTTCATTCTGATAAAATTTCCTTTTTATACTGTTGAAGTTTTATTCAGAACTTGGCTATGAAACTTATATTCAGTAAATGCTTCATTAAAATTTTGGTTAATACTTTAAATTAAAGAAATATGATGTGCCTTAAAAGTATAATTTTGAAATTAGTTATTTTTGTTAATAAAATCTTAGTTTGCTTTAAGCAAAATTAGTTTTAATTTTGAATTGACAAGAGAGAGAGAGAGATGGATTTTCTATGTGTGGGCGGTAATTCAAGCAATCAATAGATTTTGCTGTGGCACCGTTAGTGTTTAAAATTTATATCTGCTTACATAATAAAACTAGTATCTTTACTTTTTGATGCTGACTTAGCAATAGGGAAAAACGTAAGGAGAGTTATATTGCTGTTGATATTAATTCTTAAGTTATGTCTACACTTTTTATTGTGTGTAGAGGAATAATTTTCTTCGTTTTTTGCGATTTTATCTAAAACATTTGTGTGTTTAGATAAGATTCACATAGTTTATTTTTTATTGGAAATAATGCTGAATTAGAAAGATGAGCGTAAATCATTCTGGTTCTACTTGGTTTGAACTATGGAATCGCATTGATAAGATATTTCGTAAGTTTACACGTTCCTTGTGCGATTGCTTCATCATTAAGTTTTTAAGTTTCAGACATCTTATCAACGCCCATTTTGTTCTCCAGGCTCCTATATTTCCTGCATTTATTTTTTTTAAAACAAGTTTGAAGTATGATTTGTAAATGATTACTGCAGTTAAGTTTCCTAAGATAAAATCGTAATAGAATGCTTTTAATAAGTATGTTTATAAGTGTGAATTTATTGCCTTATTTAAATTAAAAACTCACTTGAGATGGAAGAATATTCATAATAAAGGCCAATGAAGTAAAGGCGTTATTATACATGTAATGATGAATGTCATTATCATAATTTTGAATGAAGAGTAAAAATGCTGATTTAATTAGTTAAATAAAACAAATACTCAAATTTTTGTTGCATTTTAATTTATCGTAATATATGTGTGAAATGATTTATAATAATCGAACCCTATATAAAATATTTTCCCTTTTTAATAGTGCGGTAATTTAAATGAAATTATATTTTACCTAAAAGTTTTTGCCAAGTATTCGTTTATACTACTTAATAAAGATAACATCTGTTTCATCCTTTGATTTCACAAGCAGGCTTAACTTTCATATGCATGTCAAAATAAATTTAAAATTTTCACTTAAAAATTTCTTATTTTCTGTATTAATGGCATTGCACACTTTCAACTATTCCTCCATGTATGAAACTGCCATTATCATAAGGTTGGAGAAAAATTAACATTATTTCCTTAAAAAAGCTTTGAAATATTGAGAGCTTTCATAAACAGAATTTCTTTAGTCAATCAGGATGACCATGAAAACATTTCACTGCGAAAACTGTATTTTTATACAGTTTAATTATTTAGTGTGTACTTTTCAAAAATACTTCCAGATAGAAAAAATCTAACATTTATTAATATTAATTTAAAGGCAACAGCTGATGGATAGCGCTTTGGTTTTCAGTTCAACAGTTGATAGGTTCTCGTGCTTATGTTGTTATTCAGAATCTATTTTAAAATTGTAGGTTTTAGTTCAGTTAGAACTCGTGCAATGAGCATAAATTATCAAACTATCTAAAATCTTCATTGAAGACATTTTAAAGCTGATTATGCTAAAATCAAACTATCGCAGATTCGTATAGGGTTTAATATTGAGTTCCACTCGGCGAAAATCCACATTGAGTTCAGAATGTGATGGACAGAGTTTTGGTTTTCATTTCAACAGTTCGCATGTTCAATCCTTACCTTGGATGTGATTGTTTATATTGTATTTATAACTACAGCTCCCTGTCTTGTTATTTCCAGTTTACAAAAAAATCATTAGATCGGATAACAGTTAGCGAAGATCTACTGTAATATGAATTAAATTGTATTAGAAAACTTGTAGGAATCGAAATATGAACAGACTAATTCATTAAGGAAAATTAATCATGTTAAAAAGTTGATCTTAATCTTTGAATTTTCTGACTTTCAAAGTAGTTAATGGTGTAGTAATGATGTAAGAATAATAACTGATGTTAGAATTGTTTGTATTTATCACTGAGCTGCTTAAGCGTTCAGCTTTTATTTCAGAAATTGTAGTCTGCTCTAAAAGTATTGGTATAATTTAAAAATAACCCATAAATAAAAACTATTTATCATCAAGCAAAATATTAAAAATGTATTAAAGATATTTAGAGCACATTAAAAGTTGTTGCAGACAAAAAGCATGTTTTTTGAGAGAGCAAGAGTTTTGTAACAAATATTTGTGTGTGGCAATTTTTTTAGCTTGTGATTTTCATCCTGAAGAAACTATTTTTCTTTAAAGACAGAATTTTGGATGAGGAATTTCTGAAATACAATATTCATTCTCTTTATTTTAATTCTTTCTGAAGAATTTGTCAGCCTTATAGAATAATCTGTATGTTAAACAGAGTTATAAAACATTTTAAAAAATCTAATATTTATGTCTAATGTCTTCACTCTGAAAATATTTACTCAGTTCTTTCCAGTGAAATCAATGATTCAGTCTGCGAACTTTGATTTCATTCGTCAAGGCCATTATTATTTTGGAAATGCTGGTGCTGCGCCAAAATTTATTCTACCGTGACCTTTTTTTTTTTTTTTTTCTCTTGAAATATTTTTTAAAAACAATGTGTTGGTTCATAAATTGTTTTTCTGTATATGAAAATATCCGTTTCACTATTTGACATCTCTATGAGCTATTTGGATTGTGTACTCGGTTCACTTATAGAACCAAATGTTCAATTTGTTTTACAATTTAAGGATTAAAATTCATCGTGGTTTAAAAAAATCATAAAATAGATTGGTTATTAAGGATACTGGCTACTGAAATGAATTGGTTATTTTACATTAGTAATAAAAATTTATTTTTTCTATTACAAGTTTACCTTTTGATATTTTTAATAACAATGAATCTAGATATCACATCATATTGTCAAGAATTTTTTCACAAATTTTAAGTATAGTAAATATTTAATATTTCTCTAAGGAAATTTATCCGAATATAATACAATTGGGAATTTAAACATTTTCATTTAAGACTTCAAGTAATATATGTTTAAATTTTTTTTTAATTAATTTTTAAATAAGTATAAAAATTATGACTATTGCTAAAAGTGTACTTGATATTTTTTGTATAGATATAAAAGACTAGATTTTTTCTTAATTTAATGTTGTCAAGAAATAAGAATATTTATATCACGATAGCTGTAATTGTAAGCATGAGAAAAATAGTTGTAATTGATTCATAATTAAGAATAGTGTGCGATTTTGTTTAGTGATCTTGGTCTCTTTTCTATAACTTAATTTATTTATTATTATATCAGGAAACTTATTTTAAATTTTCAACTATTTTTGAATTTATTTGACAAGTCTCAAGCCATGATACATTGTGATGGCTTTGGATTTTTAGAGATTTGTCAATAATCTTACTTATGATTTTTAATATCGCATAATTTTTTACATAAAAGATTACTTTTTGATGTAACAAAATCATAAGTAAAAGTAATTAAATTCTAAATTAGAAGTTTATTTGCTTTCAAATTTTACGCCAAGAATCAGTAAAAGAATCTCAGTTAACTTATTCTGGAAACTGATTCTTATTGCTTAAATATTACAATATTGCGTGACCTAGAACTATTTAAATATCGACAATTCTCTCTAGGCAAAATTTTATTATTTTATTGAATGTATTTTTTCTTCCCTTTTTAACAATAACTTCGCAGTTCGTTTAATGACTTTTCCCTGACCGAACTTTTCTGCGAAGGCCGAATTGAACGCATGCCAGTGACCGCAAAATTTAGTTTTATTCTCTGCACATTTCTATACCGATGTTTCGAGAAAAGGTGAAGTCGGTCAAGAAACCCAACCTACAACACTTTGAAATGGTATTTAATATAGTATAATTTTCCTGTAGCTTTTTGACCGGGATTCATAAATTGCTTTTATGATTGAAAACCGAAATGAAATGTAAAAACTAATTTAAATTTTGGATTTGATTACTTTTGTCATATCTTTCAGCAAAGTGCATTATATATTTTTATACCATAAATTATGTTTAAAATGTTTTATGAAACATAGTGGGAACCTGAAATCTTTTTCTAACGGGGTAGTTTCACAGCTAAAACACGAGTGCGGATTTCTTTAACGATGTTCTATATTTAGAATTTCTATGAATATTTCCAAAACTATGATCTTAACTGAATATCCGGATATGTCGAAAGGTAGAGTGAAACTTTAAAAAAGTTATGTAATTTTGTTTTTTCTTTGTTTTTATGTGCTTGATGTTTTAATGACTAGGAATTTAGTATATTCAATAAAAAAAATGACGAATTCTCATATTAATTTCATCTTGTGCGTGATGCTGTTTCAGTTTACAAAATCGAGAAAGCATGGGCATAGCTTCTTTATTCCCACTTAGTGTGAATTAATGGATTTTTCGTCGCAAAATAATACTTTCTTTGCTCAGCATTTCTCTTTGGAACGTCATAAGTCAGTTTTGTTTACTATCTGATGAAATAAACAGCTGGCTTCTCAAATTTAAGGAGTGTTCTCTATGGGTAGTGTGCGTTAGTTCATAAACGCAAATCAACTCGAATGTTCTCGTTACCCAAGGTTATTGTTTTGACGAAATAGGAACTTCAGCTTGCGTCAGAATTCCGTTTAATACTCAAAATACCCTACTTGAATACCTATTGCATGGATTAAAATAAATTAGGATGACACTAGCTTGTTGGAATAAATTTTGGATTTTTCCTTTACCGCAGAATATTGTAAACATTTCCGATAATCGTTAATAGTTTGAATTGTTTTTAAGCTTTTAATTTAATTTAATGATTAAAAGAAGTTATTTTTTTAGTTTCTTTTATTGATGGAATAATCAGAATACATTGCATGCTTTAATATTTACTTAAAAAGATGTATATATTTGGGGAGGCGAAGGCACCAGTTTGCCTTATAAACATTTAAATTTTGTAAAGTCAAAGGTTTTTGATAATTTTTGTTTATAATTATATTCTTATTTTTAAGAATAATTTGTAAACTTGCCATTTGAGTATTGCTTAATGCGTGCATCAGTTTAATTTTAAAGTATCTTAGATTTTATCAATTTATTTATGAGTATTTAACATTTTAAAATATTCATAAAGAAATAAAATGCAGATGCCGTATATTCCAGGATGCCAAATTCTGAGTTTAATGATTTTTTTTCGCAGATTTTCTTGTGTGTCTGGCAACTTGATTTTTATTACGTCATAGGTATGGAGACATATCACAATTATGCAGAAAATTCAGTTTGGCAACTCTAGTAATTACGTCATTGCATACGTCACACAATACGTAATTTTGGAAAAATTTCTTCATCGCCAAAAAAAATTTAGAATTCTGGATTATACGGCATTTATGCCAGAAATAAAATGTTTACTTTTAAGCGTAATTTTATTGAATGCATTCTTCAATATAACATTTATGAGATTTTAGTTGTTTTTAGAATTTCTAATCAGTGATTAAATTTCAATAGCATGCTTGAAAATTAATATAAACGTATTTTGATTTAATAAAGGAACTCTTAAATAATTATTTCTTTTCAAATTCAATTTCTAGAACAATAAATAGAAAAATATTTTTAAATTGGTGAAATTTAAACAACTTAGATGACCTTTATACAACAATGCTTATCACTTTCATTAAATTTTTAATAATGACAGGAGCACCGGTTATATTTAAGTATTTAAAAGTATGAACATTGCTTAAAAATGTTACATATATGCAAATTCTATATTAGAATCTAACATTTACTGATCTTTGATAAGTATTGAAATATAGGTTATTGTGAATAAATCCACAGTCTCCAAAAACTGAGCTGGAACAATGAAGACGTTTTTTCCGAAATTAATTTCTTAGTGACTTGAGATTTAAATTATTGTATTAAAATTTTAAGTATTATGTAATGAAAATAAAAAATTTTGTTATATCTATACAAAATTGATATTAAAAAAGCAATATGTTTATATAGGAAAGTCAGTTCATTAGAATTAATATTAAGGACACCTAAAGCTGGTATTAAATTCTATTCTCTTTATTTCAAGTTTAGGGTTGCTGTTATTTATAGTAACCACAATATTCAATTTTATATGTAAATTTTAAATTAAAAAAATTTCTGTAGTTTTTTTTTTTAAAGATGTCATTAAGTTGATATTTCAGCTATCTAAGGACTTTTATTTTTGAGGGTTATTGTCATCTGTTTATTTTTTGCAAACTGTGTAGCCGCTAAACACAACAGTAGTATAAATTTAAGTTACTGTAAAAGGATGAATAGATATTCTGAACTGATATTAGTGTAATCTAATTTCACTTTCCAACTAGTATCCAAATCAGATACCACTATTTGTGGATTGTATTTTGATGGTTCCTGGAATGTCTTGTGACTGTAACATAATGTGTAGATAATTTTGGTCTTCGACTAAATCAGTAAGTCCCATATTGAGAGTCTATACGTTCTCACAAGGTATTAATCTTTCATTTTTACTGTGATGAAGCTGCCAACTTTGCTTTGCTACCTAAATAAATTATAATTTTATAATAAAATTATAAATCATTTGTGGGAGAAAGGAATGCAACATTTTAATACATATTTTCTAAAATCCCTGTGTATTAAATTATATAAGTAGTGCTTCCACATTATTCTAATAAGGTAACATTGGAACATACTAAATTTTAATATGTAATTCTGAAAATTTTATATGCAGGCAATGAAAAAGCATAAGTATTTTGTACTTTATAATCAACTTTAGTTTTAATTTTTAGTTTTGTTATTTAAATAAAAATCTACAGCAAGAGTATTTTCAATTAAAAACCAACTGTTAAATTTATCAGTTTTGAAACCTTAATGATTTTCTATTTTGCATGCTCAAGTGCCAACTGTTACTGTGATCTATCTTAATCTCATTTCTTCTCTGTATATGCCTTGTGTATTGTGAAGTATTGTGTCTGTTGCCTTTCTTCTGTGTGTGCTCTCCTTCTATTACCCTTCTTCAATTTTGTGACCAGTGAATAATACAAAAAGATCAGTATGTTGACAAGCTTGACTGAATCAGCTGCTTGTGGCTCTCTGCCTCATTTAGAGTAAGGTTCTTCACTAACACACCCCTATTTCCCAGCATGCCATCCCTAGCCAGTGCATGATTTGCAAAACAATTATAGTTTGTCTGTTTTTGCTTTTTGTTTTTTGATATCAAATTATATCAGTAAATAACTCATTTTTTATTTTAAATTTCCTAGATAAGTTAATGATACTTTAAACTTGATTTATTTTTAAATTTGACTTTTCCCCTGGTGACGATTTTAATGATTTTTCTAATAGACCCATAATAAAGCAAAATATTTTAATTTATAACAATAAATTTGGTTATTTATTCTGAATTATAAAATAAGACACAGTTGTTTGTCCCAAAGCTTAAATGTTTCTAAACAAGTTTTGATTTTCCTTGGTATCATTTTCTTCGACTATTTGAATATCATTTCTTTTTGACTATTTGAATATTTATTTTTATCTATCTTGATTTTTAAAATCAGCTTTACGATATTGTCCTTACAAGTCCCTTTTTCGAAAGTGCTGTGAAATGTACTATTTTATGCTGTTGAAAACATAAATAGAAACTATCGAACATATTTACCTTAGTATGCTCAGATAACCTTCATTTAGAGTGATAGGTTTGACTTTAGAATTCTAAAGAAATTGCCATTAAACCTTTTTTGAAGAACATTAGTCATTGGTCAATACTTGGAAGTTTTCCAGTTCTCTTCTAGATTGACGTATGGATCTAACTATTAACATTTTGGAAGACTTCCAATTAGCATATTATTGACCTCAGATATAAAAGCTTTATCCTGTTCACCTCACTGCTCCATAATTTATTATACAATTAGCAAAAATAGTCTCACTAAATACTTACAATTTTCTATAATTGTAATACTATGTTTTAAAAGTAATTTATAATTTTGAGGGTAAAGAAAAAATATTAATCACTGATTTAATTTTTATCAATTTATATTTGTTGGTTCTCCTAGATAAACATATTATGAATGCTTTTCAAAATTAAAATAAATTTATACTATATATTCTCTTCATAAATATCAATTTTTTATACATCAATATAATTAAATTTAAACAAGTTTTTTTTTTAACTATGTTAAAAAATTCTACTATTCTGTTATTTAAACATATAATACAAAAAATTAAAATGATGCAATATTTTATTTTTCTGACAATGAATATTGCATTAATACCAAAGAAAGATTCAAATATAATGCATAGTTTAAAAATATAAAAATACTTAAATTTCTGAATCTAAAAATCATTGTTAGATGCAATTGTTAAACCTCAATTATAAATGGAAAGATAGTTTCTATATTTTTATATGAATAAATAATATAGAATTTATTATATTTGAGCATACAAACATAAGTATATACATAAAATATTGTAATGAAAATATGTGGATCAAGATATATTTCTACAATTCTAACATTTTAAATGATTGAAAATAATTATAATTAATGAAAACATGATGAAAATTAAAAGTAAGTTTTTAGTACTTGAAATTATAATTGTTGAATCATGACATCAAATCTAATTATCATTTTTTGCATATACCAGTATATACCCACAAATTAGTATTATATAATTTCTAAAAAGTATTAAATAATTTACTTTAAAATAAGATTTTTACAAGTTTTAGAATATGACATAACTAGCTATATTGATTGATTGGAAAATGGGGTGAGGTTCCAAAACAGCCACATTAAAATGTGTTAAAAACAAAATTATTGTATAAAATACATTTCCTTTGAGCATAGATATATAATGAAAATACTCTCTTGAATGTACAGATTAAGTAATCACTTAATACACACTTGAATTTAAATAACTATCCTGATCTTAAAGAATTTCTTTCTCTGTTTGATAATATTTTAAAATGTCTGATTTTTTGTGGTGTATTTTCCCCATCATGATTTCCAACTAGACGTATGAAAGCGAAATTGATCATTTGATCTTCATATCCTCAAATTAAGATTTTTCAGATCATATTCCTAGTTATATTGCATATCAAAAAGATTGAATGAGCTGTTTAGAAAATATTTAGAGGAAATTTTTCTGTATTATATTGAAACTTAAAAGAAAGAAATTTAGAAATAGATTTTATTATATTTGTTCTGATTTGATAAAAACTTGTAACTGTAAAATTAATAAAAAAAACCCATTAAATTTATATTATAGAAGCTTTGAAGTAAAGAATTTTTTCAAAAATTGAAATTCTATTGTAACAAATACTGTTATTTTAAACTCATTGGAGTTTTTAAAAATTTATTCTTTTAAACTGAAGGAGTTTAATTCTTAAACGTATTAAATATTCTTAAAACAATTTCGAGTAGCTCGTGATTTAAGAATTCCTTTTGTACAATTTATATATAATATGAAACGAGAATAACAGTTTTAACAGTATTGATTGTAATATAGTATTTAATATTCCAATATTTAAGAAATTGTTAAATCTTTCCACATTTGGGTACCATAGTATATACTGTGCTAATAAACCTTAAATATCATGAAAAATAGATTATTAATTTTTTAAAGTTACCTTTAAAGCAGTTTAGTTTGTGTCTTAAAATATTTTATAGAAATGCAAAATTTTGAAATAAATTTACATACCTGGAATTTCAAGAATTTTTTGGGTGAGGTAATTTGTTAGATGAATTTTTTCCCTATAGTTTATTATTTGAAATGTTCAGTTAGGTTATTAATGAGTATCATTAATTGATCTTATTTGCTGTTAAATATTTTTCAGTGTTCTCCATACTAAAATTATGTCTATGTTGTGCAAATCTTATTTTTTCCTGAGCTTTTTAAATTTTTTTGATTTAATTACTTTAGCCTAGATTTTCTTAATTATAAATATTTTGCATGCTTATTCTAATTTTTATTATAAAAATTTGATTAGTATTAGATATATTTTTATCAATTATTTCATTTCTTAACTAAAATTTGATTTAAGTTTTGTGATATATATAATTAAAGTTTTCATTTTTTTTCTATTTTTAGTTATGGCTCTATCCTGGTAAAAAATGTGCAGTGTATATCACATAGCTCTCCAGCTGTAAAGAATGTAAGAAATTTAAGTGTTGTCCATGGTGATCTAAGCAGGCTCAATGAGCGAGTAAGGAATTACATAGAGGATAAGGCTAGACTTTGTCAACCAGACAGCCTTCATATTTGTGATGGTAGTGAATCAGAAAATGATTATTTGTTAAATCTTATGATGAAACAGGGTATTGTGACTCCTTTACCAAAGTATGAAAACTGGTAAGTAATAACTTGTGAACTAGTTTAAATTATTGAATATTTGATACTGTTATGATTTTAATTAGTTTTTATAATTAATCTTATTGTAAGGAAATCAGTAGATAAACATATAATTTCACAAATTAATAGATATAATCATGAATAAATGTATAACTTTATTCATTTATAAATATGAGATTGCTAAAATGCATTAAATGAAATTCTAAAATATAAATTTAAAATATTTTCCAAAATAATTTTAAAATGTACTTCTTATTTGTAAGTTTCTTAATCACTTTCATTGTTTTATTTTCCCATCAACATATATAAAATAAACTGTAATAAAATTTATTAATTTTTATTAAAAACTTTTTAATATTTTTGATAGAATCTAAAGTTTTAATCACTTTATTTTTGTGACGGAGTTGTGTTATTATATGAAACAGATAAAATTGTACATTTTTTTTACGAGTAATATTCTGTTAAATTGCTGAGTAAATTTTCAGCAAGTTTATAAGAAGCGTTCCAAGAATTTCGAGGTAAAACTTAAATAATAAGGTAAAAATATTAATATTTATTTTAAAAAAATATTTATAAAATATTTAAAAAATATTTTTTAAATGTTAATATTAAATAATTTTAAAATATAAAAGGTAAATTTAATATAAAAATATGTATTTAGAGATTGTTTTATGAACTATTTCTCTTGATTTCTACTAGCTGAGATCTGATATCAAGAAATGAAGCTTAATAAATTAAATGGAATGAACTTTTACAGAATGGTAAATTTTTTCAAATTCGATTATATATACTTTATGATTTAATGTTTACAAGAGAAGAAATTGTTACTAGTATCCCAAATGATGTAGTGTTTAATTACCTGCTGTTTTATTGTATTTGTCACACAAGTATTGGCAGGTCATTTGTAACAAAACATAAAACATTAGCAATTACCATCATTAGCAATTACTTCATGGAAGGGGGAAAGGTTGTAAGAAAAATGTTACTGTGAATCTGCCAAAATGTGTCAATTTTAAGGAACTTGGAATATTTTTTTCTAGAATATAAAATTGTGATTCTATTTATTTTCTTTAAAGTAAATGATAGTGTTTTATCTATGTGTAATTTATCTTTAATATTTAGCGTGAGAAAGTTTCTATGCATTTAAAATAAATTTCCTTTCTGATTAGGGTAAACTCACTATTCAGTTTTGAAATTTAAATTAAGAAATTTAAGTATGTGTAATCTTATTTTGTAAGTTGTTGCTGGATATATTTACATGACTGTTATATACTTATAATTCTTTCAAATATAAGTATTCAAGAATTGGTCATCAGCATTTAATCTCTTTATATATTCACTTTCTCAGTTTTTACATATTTATCCTTATAGCTGGCTTGCTCGTACTGATCCAGCTGATGTTGCCAGAGTTGAAAGTTTAACATTCATGTCTACTCCTAACAAAAGTGATACTGTCCCAACACCCAAAGAAGGGATTAAAGGAACTCTGGGAAATTGGTTATCTCCTGCAGACATGGAAAAAGCATTTAGTGAAAGATTTCCAGGCTGTATGAAAGGTAATGTATTTTTCTCTATATTATTGAAATCATAAGTCTTCTTGGCATCAAACTTAATTTCTGTAATTTTATATGTTATATTGAACAGCAAAAGACTTTCATTTGATAAGTTGAGTGTGAACAGAAAATGCTTTGTGTTGATTAATTTCTTTGTAAGCAAGTTTTTTATAAAAATATCAAAATTTGTGTATTTTAATTAGGCAACATTTAAATAAGTTAATGCAAGAATTGTTTCTATTTTGTTTTTCAATTTACGTAATGTGTTTATGCTAATTAAATTTTATGTCCATATAAAACTTCTATTAAGTCAATGTAAATTTTTAAAAAAAAAATTCTGAAATTATTTATCATATTTATGTAATAAATATTTATGAATTTTTAAGATTGCACACATTGTTTTAATCAACTGTATGTATTTTGAGAAGTTTGTTAACTATTTACAAATCACAATTCTAAGCAAAATTCAAATTTTGTTTTCACATTATGATAAGATTCTAATAAATATAAATATTAATAAAAATAATTTAAAATTTTTTCTGGAATCAAATTCTGTCATTTGTTATTTGGAAAATACATGTTTACTTAATTATAAGTTATAATTATGCAGATATGTTTAATTGAAAATATTTTAATTAACTATATATTACATATTAATATGAAGTGACCAGTTCTTTTTCTTTCTAGACTCAGATTTAAAATTGATATTACAGATAAATTTTATTTACTTTTCTGCATTGAATAAAATAACTAAATAGTTGGAAAACTGAGTTTGCTAAAATTTTATCAGTCATATTTTCATAACTTTCATTCTCTTTCAGCAGGAAATAGATAGCCCAGTATCTGAAAAATATTTACATCTAACTGCCAAATAAAATAACCAAACTTGTAATCAAATCACTTAAGCTCATGTTTTCGATTTAAAAGTTTGCAAATTCAAATCCTGCTTTAGGTTTTGCTGAGCTGGTCAGTTAAATGTTTGTGCTCTTGCCATTAATTCAACAATTTGTGTGTTCAAATTCAACCTTGAGCTTGGATGTTTGTAGTGGTTTGTAATTCACTTTAATTCATAGGTCTCAGAATAATTAGACCTCTTTTGGGGGGAAAAAAACCATTTATCAACAAACCTACCTAAACAAATAAAATGTACTTAATAAGATTATACAATATGCGTCTCATTTATTAAAATTATTTTTTATATAACTTCTGTTTTTCAATTAGTTTATAAATTTTCTTAGTATTGTTTGATTCTTTTTTTTTATGTAATAAATGCCAGAAGTTGTTTCAAAAACAGATAAGGATCAATATTTTTCATTTACAGGGCGCACCATGTATGTGATTCCTTTCAGCATGGGTCCGATTGGATCACCACTCTCAAAAATAGGAATCCAGCTCACAGACTCTCCTTATGTGGTGGCATGCATGAGAATAATGACACGGATGGGTGCTACAGTACTCAAAATCCTTGGAAATGATGAATTTGTTAAGTGCCTACATTCTGTAGGTCAACCATTGCCTATGAAAAGTAAGGATGTAGATGCAAGATTAATTTTTAACAAGATGTTTGTAATTAAAAATTGAAAGTAAGGACACAGGAATTTTTAAAAGTGAACTTTGCTTTAAGCTTACAAGAATTGTGAAAATTCAAGCTAGTTTAATAAAATTTGATTAAAAATGAAATGATTGTCATTTTATGAAATTAAAATTGGCTGATAAAGGATTGTTGATACTATCGTAATAATTGATTTAAACCAAGGTATTGTTTGTCATGCAATCACTTTTTTAAATGCTAAATTAGATTTTAAAGTGTCATTACTGATAAAGTTTTTCTTGAATTTGCTTAGATTTGTACCCTTTAACAATATTGGAAAAAAAAAAAAAACATTTAGGGAAGTTAAGTGTTTTTTTTCAGTTACATTGCTTAGAAGGCTTATATTTTATATGCAGTGCTCTACTTTTTCTTATTTTATATGCAGTCTATGATTTATGTTGATTTGACATCACATACTAGTTTGCAAAATGTAAAATACAACATTAAAGACTAAATGAAAACCTAAAGAAATAAGGCAATTTATTTTTTCATTTCCTTTAAATTATGAATATTTAATACCTTACAAAAAAGAGAATCGCTATTTTTTTAAAAAATCCTTTTCCTTGAAACCTGGGTTATAAAAAATTAAAAGGCATTGAATATTTTTTTCTTTAAAGTCAATGTTTTCATTGGAATAGTGTTTTTATATTGTTTAAAAGTAATTTCAATATTTTTCTACTAAATTGGCAATTAAGTGGTTTGCATTCATATATTTAGTGCAATAATCTGTGGCTTTTTTACCAACTCTGATATGGATAAGTGGTTTGCTATTTTTAAATAATGGATCCTGATTATTAGACTTTAAATGTAAAAACAGATCCCCAAAGGACAAAGAGCAAATCTTGCTTTTTTTTTCGCAAATAAGGAAGTTGATTTTTTTAACCTAATGTAATTTTTTTTTTGTCATTTTCAGAATGTTCTTTGTCTGCATAAAGAGATTTCTGGAAATCACATTTCATTTGATGTACCTCATTATCCTTCATCTTGAATTTAGAGAAGTTTTTATATGAAAATAATTGTGATCGAAAAATACAACCATATCATATAAATTGTATATAATATTAAAATATTAAATTTATTTATCAAATTTTTAAAAATTAAACTTAGACACAGTGGTGAATGAAATTTAAGTTAAATTGTGATTTTAAGTTACTATGAAGTAACATCTTTGTAAACTTTTGAACAGTTTCACTATTTTACCCATGCTACTTTGCTTTACTTTAATAAAGCAGATATAATTGAACAAAATTTATGTTGAATTTATAGATTTGTATAAATTGTTTTTAATGTGTCAAAATACTTGTTTTTCCCCTTTATTCAAGAAATAGATTGGCTTAAAGCAATAGATATAAAACATTTAAAGCATTCTTAAATTCATTGCTTTGTGAATGAATTTTCAAAAGTCAGTTTCATAATTTTTATTGAAAATTTTAGTTTTCATTTCATTGCAGAAATTTCTTATTCAGTAACAATGAAGTAAAGGAATCTATTGTTTTTCTTGTATTATATGTTAATTATACTTTGTTTGCCATTTGAATCGGTTTTAAATTTTTCGAATTATAGTTAGTTGATATTTTTATTTTATTTTTGAAACAGTAAAAATTTATGAATATTATAACTTATTTGTTTGAATTTCTTTTTAATTGAAATTAAGGAATAGAACACTACAAAATTTTAATGATATTTTTCTTTATGCTATTGAAATTTTCATGCTATAAAAATAATTATTTGCGTTATTGCTTGAGAAAGGCTTAGTGTGCACTTTAGGAATTTAACTCACAGAAAAAAATTTAATTAGTATTGATTCTAATTTTAATTAGAATGTATTTCAACTGCACATTTTTTTGTATTAATTTATATTGTGTTTAAGTGCATATTTTATTTTAATTTCCTAATTTAATTTTATTCAGTTTTAATCAGTGATTAATAATTTACTGAAATATGCTACAATAAAAGCAATGAAATTTTATTTTTCAGAACCTCCTATTAATAACTGGCCTTGTAATCCCCAAAAGACTATAATTGCTCACATTCCAGAAAACAGTGAGATTTGTTCCTTTGGAAGTGGTTATGGGGGGAATTCCCTTCTTGGAAAGAAATGTTTTGCACTGAGAATTGGCTCCATACTTGCTAAGAAAGAAGGATGGTTGGCAGAACATATGCTGGTATAGAAAATATAGTTCTCTATTTAATTTTACTTTATATTCATGTTATAATTTAAATTTTGAATTTTATTTTAGTGAATTCTTTAGATTTTCCCAAGATTTCTTTACTTTTACTGTTTATCTAAATATTTTATTAGTTTTCTTAGTTCAAAAATCTAATTAATATTTTTCAAATTTATAATTATATAAATAAGTATTTTGTTAAAAACGCCAAAAAAAAAAAAAAAAAAAAAAAATAATCTTTGTGTTTTTAAAAGTGGTTTTAGATTTTTCAAATATAAAATTCTTTTTTTACAATTAATATAGTTAAAATTTTTGTTATATTTAAGTTTCAAATTTTTTTGTTCTGTCCCAATGGCCAAGAGTTAGGGCTGCTCTCTTTAGTTCATTTGGTCTTGAGTTTGATCTTAGCAACTGTTGAACGATTAAACATATTGCATTCCTGCCTTCTGTATATGTATATGTTAAATTTGGTGTTCAGGGAATTTCCAGGTTTTCTTCCTTGCAACATGTGAATACAGCCCATATAGGAAAAGTTCTCTAAAAAAATTTCATTGGATATTAAAAAATACCTTACAATGACCTTTGGCTGTCCATTATGCAGTGTTAAAACTTTTGATTAACTTAATGCAGATATTAATGTGCTTTTTATATTTGAACAATCAAGCTAATATTAATATTGTTAAAACTTTCTAACTGTGTGTTGAGATCTGTAAATAATGCATAAATAAAAACTTAAAAAATATGAATGACTTCAAATCTTGTTTTCATTAAATTGTGTTTAAAAAAAACTTAATAAAGATTAACTAGAAAATTATTTATAATTAGAAATTTGTGAATTTGTATTACAAAATAGATAAGATTAAAAAACAAATATTTATTCAAGATTATTTAAAAAATTTAAGATCATCGTTCTGCACCAGAATGATTGATTTATGTGACCAGAATGATTTATGTATTAGAATGTGAATTATTTCATATTTCACAATCTGATAAACTCATGATTTTTTATAATATTTATTAAATTGAAACATACAGCATGGTGTCTAAGCAGTTTTTGGCATTTCTGGAAAATTAAAATGTGAAAAAATATAAATTTTTATTTAACTTACTCATAAGATTCTGTAAGATATACTAGTATATTTGATAATAAATTGCTTTGATCTTCTCTCCATGCAATAGTGAAGAAATTAAGGATTTTTGTAATATTCATTATATATAACTGAAATTTTCAAACTTTTATCTTTTCGCTTATTCTTTGACTTGGCAGCTGAACAATTGGCCTTTTGACTTTGTATGTTCTATTTGCACTTTGAAAATACAAAGGTTTACTGTATTTTGGGATCCAATTTATTCAGTAACTTTTGGTTAAATTTAATTGGATGAGTAAAAAAATGACAATCTGTAAACTATGATCTGAGAAATCTATTTCATGTTATTTTTGTGTATGTTTTATGTTCCAAGTTTTTTAGAAAATAACTGTATGAAATTAAAAAAAGTTTTTCTAATAGATTTTCTGTGCTAAATCCATTTTTACTTTTTTTAAAAATTAGATACTAGGTATTACCAATCCTAATGGTGTGAAAAAATATATAGTTGCTGCTTTTCCAAGTGCTTGTGGGAAAACTAATCTGGCTATGATGAATCCAACTTTGCCAGGCTACAAAATTGAATGTGTTGGAGATGACATTTGTTGGATGAGATTTGATGAAAATGGTCAACTGAGAGCTATCAATCCAGAATATGGTTTTTTTGGAGTTGCACCTGGTAAATCATTTTAAATTTTGGTTATTATCCATGAAACTCTTATGTCTTAATTCATTTATATTTTTAAGTTTCAAATCTTTAAAACCTTTTAAACTGCACACATTTGACATTGTTATGATTACATTATTTATAGCTACCCACCCTGTCTAGTGGTCAGTGTACCTGACTGCAGATGGGGAGGTCTTGGGTTTAAATCCTAGTTCAGGCATGGATGTACTTTCTCTCGCCTGTCTTTGTCCTTTCCTTGTATGTATGGGTTGTGAAGGGTTGTCTACCTTATAAACGAGTACCTATGGCATGTGTGTACTGAGAAAGTTGGACTTCACACAAAATGACAATTCAATTGGAAAAGCAGAGTAGTCCAGCCTATATTGCCAGCCTAGCTGGCACAAGACATTATCTATAATCTTAATTTTAGTCTGAAATGTATGCCAAACATAAATCATTAATTTTGTAAACATATAGTGAAATTTTTTTTTGTTACTGATCACTACATATTTATGTTCTTAGAAAGGAGAGAAAATATCTTTAAGTTTTTAATTGACTAAAACATTATTGGAAGAATTTGTTCATTCTTGTCACAAATGCTAGGCATGATTATTTTCACTGTGCGCTTGTATATAGTTATAATTTGAAGAGCATAAGTTTTAATTTATTTATAAAATATTGTTAGCTTTAAAATGCAAAATACTGTGGAATTAATATTCAGAAATGTATTTTTTCTAATTGTATTAATTGCAAAAATGTAAATTTAAAACTTTTATACCATGTTATCTTAGTTTTTATGTTTTTGTGAAAACTATTCTATATTTAAGGATTTTTACTATTATAATATAATTTAGTATTAAATGTTTCCTTATTTTTCCACTTCTGTTATGGTTAAAATATGTTCAAAAATTTTTAAGTATCTTTTTATAGTTTAAGAAAGTTTTGCATATTTTATATATTAAGTTATAATATTCATATATTTTATAAAGGTTTCATTTACAAGTAGATTTGATACTCTTCTTAAATATAAATTCATTAGGTTAGTTTTTAAATCAGTATGTTGTAAAATACAATGTGTTTGATATTTTCTTTGAAGTTTGCTTCAATTTGTATAAATTACGTGTATTTTTTGTATAGCATCAAATTTAAATTATAGGCACTTCAATGAAAACTAATCCTAATGCTATGCTTACCATACAAAAAAATACAATGTTTACTAATGTTGCTGAAACCAGTGACGGTGGATTTTTCTGGGAAGGGTTGGAAGATGAAATCCCCCCAAATGTTAAAATAACATCATGGTTAGGAATGGAAAATTGGACTCCAGATGTAGGAAAACCATCTGCTCATCCAAATTCCAGGTGATTTTAATTATTTCTGTGTTTTATTTATGATTTTTTCTTTTGTTAAAATATTTAGCATTAAAGTTTTGATATTCAGTAAAAAATACTTGATTTTAAAATTTGTTTTTTTGGGAAGACTAAAATAGTAACAGATGATACAATTCAATTTTTTAAAAAAAATTTACATGACATAGATGTTTTTAAAAGTGAAATTTTAAAAACATGCAAAAATCAACAGACAGAAACTAGACATTTAAAACTTAAATTTTAATAAAATCTACCGGCCAATTATAAAATCAAATAAAAAATAAGTGTTTAGAGAGATATTCTAAAGTAATATACATATTATACTTATTATGTGGATAGCAATCTCAACTGCATTTATTTACATAATGGTTTCCTGTGTCTCTAGTGAAAATACCAAGAAAGGCAGTTGTAGAAAATGAAGTTGAGATCACATAAAACTTTTAGTTTAGTTTTAAAATACACAAAAATTGTTATCTGGTGATTATCCAATACTATCTGTTTGATAGTTCAAGTACATATTGTTCTTCCTTTATGTTTATTTCCCTAAATATGTATATGTACTTCACAGCTTTGAAACGAGTGAATATTTAAGCCCTCTGTTCTAAAATGGTTAGTATATGGTATTATTTTGAAATATTAATTAAATCAATTTTTTTGACATCAAATGTCAATGTCTAAAATTGTTAGCAAAATTCAAAAAATCTAAACCTATAATTGCTCTTATAATCCAAAACGAGAAATATCAAATTTATGAAAAAATTATTGTGTAATGCAGAACTAATATTATAAGGATTTATTAATCTAAAATATATTTAATTATAAAATCTAAAATTTTGAACTTTAATACACTTAAGTTATTTCTATTTGAGAATGTTTGCTTTGTTTGATAATATGATTTTATTAATGAAAAGTGCTTAATCTAATTAATATTTAAAAGGAATTTCTTATAAATAGGTTTTGCTCTCCTGCAAAACAATGTCCTATCATGGATCCTGCTTGGGAAGATCCTAAAGGTGTTCCAGTTAGTGCTATAGTATTTGGTGGCAGACGACCTAAAGGCAAGTTTTATGAGCACATAATATTATTATAGGTGACAAATATTTGACTTGATAAAAAATTATTCTTATTAAATATGCCGAATGTCTGTTTTATTAAGCACTATATGTTAATATAATACTTGTATGCTAAGCATTACTTAAAGTGTTCTGAATTTTTTTTAATTTAAATATTGTATGTCAAACTTGCATTCATGTCTGTAATATTAAGCTTTTATGTAATTATAATTTCAATGCCTGAAATTACACATTTGGAACTAAATTTTTTGTTTAAAGTATCATATAGAGACTGTTATTGAGAGATTTGAATTAATGATGTAATCTATGTTAATGTTTTTGAATGCTGCTAAGTTTTATATATTTATAAACTTAGGATATGCTTCTTAGTACATAAATAAACAATAAAAAAACATTAATATTATTATAGTTACTTAAATTGGAAATATTTCTTGGTAAATGAAAATCTTAAGCACAAAATGTTTAGATTGTGCCATTTTAAAAGCAATAACATGTTATTTTAAAGAAATTCAAAGTACTTATCAATTCCTCATTATGTTAGTATGAGTGCTATTTTTTCATGCTAGGGGTAGATTTCAGTCTTGAAAATTTTTGAAGATGAGACTTTAATTAAATTGCTTTAAGAGACACTCTAAGTACATCTTAAAACATAATTAAGATGCATTAGTTTTTATGCCTAAAATTTCATTTTATAAAAATACAGTTAAATGTGATTCTTTTATTTAAACTTTATCTGTTGAGTATTTACAAAATTTAACAACTTAATTTAACCATTTGAAGCCTAATGTCTTTAAGGCATAACATGGGTACTACTCCTTTGAGACTAGTTGTTAAGTCACCCTTAATCTGAACTTTTTGTATGGAATCAAGATACATAACACAAAGCTGTAATCACTGCATTTTTGAGTGAAAAGAATTTACTTCTAGAAGTTAATGCATTTATGCAGAGATTAGTTAATTTATATTTGTCTAGAATAAATATGGGAGAGGAGAAAACTTGTGCAATATGTATAACAGCTTGCAGTGTGAGCAAATAGAATTATAATTTTTCATTAAATATTGATGAAACTGCACATAAAGTAGGTGTAAAATAAGTAATAGGGTTAAAATTTTTGATAATAAATGGGTTACTTCATATTATTTAGGTTCTTAAAGAAATTTCTATCTCCCTCTCTCTCTCTATATATATATGTATATGTGTGTGTATATGTGTATGTGTATATGTGTATGTATATATATGTATGTACATTTATATGTATGTACATTTATATGTATGTATGTATATGTATGTACATTTATATGTATGTATGTATATGTATGTACATTTATATGTATGTATATGTATGTACATTTATATGTATGTATATGTATGTACATTTATATGTATGTATGTATATGTATGTACATTTATATGTATGTATGTATATGTATGTACATTTATATGTATGTACATTTATATGTATGTATATGTATGTACATTTATATGTATGTATATGTATGTACATTTATATGTATGTATATGTATGTACATTTATATGTATGTATATGTATGTACATTTATATGTATGTATATGTATGTACATTTATATGTATGTATATGTATGTACATTTATATGTATGTATATATGTATTCATTCAAGATGGTTATCCAAAATGTAAACTTTTAATTTTGTGAAAGCTGTTACGACAGCATTTTTCAGACAAATTGTAAGGTCTCTTTCACTATGATAGCAATAAAAATGGGAAATTATGGAAGTGAGAGTAATCATTTGTTATTTATAATATATATTTTTTATTATATAGATTGTAAATCTGCATAAAACAATATTTTAACTTGGAATTTTCTATATTGGCAATTTTTAAAGTGGCACCCTTGCATTAATATGTAATCACAAGTAGATGACACTTTCATTACTCAGTTAAAAGTGTGTTAGTTGTGCCTGTTAATTTACATGAAACTGTGTTCTCTTTGTAAGTGTAAGTTTAAAACACATTTACCTAGAGAAAACAGTTTGATGTGAATTAATTTGATTTCTAATGAAGCTGAAATCAGTTTGTGTGTCAGTTAAATTGATACTTAGAAAGAATTATGTAGAATTGTATACTGAGAATTTCCATTAATTATTTATGATGATTTGAAGTCAATTTTCATATACATTTGTTGCAAATTTGAATTCTACTAGCTGTACATTCTCAATAATTACAAATTACTAATATTTTACTGTTATGCATTAAATGTTTCATTTAAAAATGAAAAGCTGATGGTGGCAATTAAATTGTTAGTTCTATAGCTTCAATTTGAAAGTTCTCTTGTTCTACAAACATCCATATAGATTTAGGTAGGAGTTGAGATACTGAACAACAATTTAACCCAATTAAATTAGTCTTAACATACGAAAATGACTTCAGAAACTGCCAAACAATAAAATAAACTCATAGTAAGTCATTCTTTTACTAGTGAAATTACTGAATTATTTTATTCTTCATATATAATTCAAATTGTATGAAAACAGATAAGTCTAATTTTCTTTTATTTGTATTTAAAATTCTTATATATTTAAAATAAAGTGAAATTTAATTTCTTTAAGTTAAACATATGCAATTATCTATTTATCTACAATGATATTAATTAGAATTCATATTTTATGCATAACAATGGAATTGTTTGATATCATAATTGTAGTTCTGAAAAATTTTATGTAAAGGAATCAGTATTTATAAGTTTACATTGACAAATAAAAGTTTTAAGTATTTTTTTCTTGTATAATAAAATCACGTTTGGAATTTGAAATTACATCTAAGTACAACTTAATGTTTTTTAGGTGTTCCTCTTATTTATGAAGCATTTAACTGGAGACATGGTGTTTTTATTGGTGCAGCTATGAGATCTGAAGCTACAGCTGCTGCTGAACATAAAGGTTTTATTAATAATTTAAGAGATTTTTTAAAAATATTTTTACTAAACTACCAAAATGACCCTGTAATTTTTGAACTTAATAAAATGGTTTTATCTTTTATAATGTCAGAATAAAAATACATTGAAAATAATACATCAGAAAATTTTTTTTCTTAGATTTTCTAATAGCTGCTCAATTACATTTGGTTTGCTTGATTATACGTTAAATAATTTTTTAAATTATGCTTTCAAAAGGTATTTTGATGAATATAAAGTTTGCATTACTCATTCTATATAAAGTTCACATTACTTAGTGACACAAAAATAGCAATAATAAATTCAATTTTGAACTATTTGAATTATTAATATTTTAAAATCAGCCTTTTAAAAGTATTGATAAGTAAGATAAATTTAAAAGTAATTTTTGATTATTTGTCTCCAAACATTAATGCTTGTCTTAGTTTATAAATGAATATTTTATTGAAACTTTTTTACTTCCAATTTTGTTGAGTTGGCTGTTAAATGATTAGCACTCACACTTTTGGTTCAATACTTTGTGGGTACAATTCCATTCTCAGGATTATTACTTATTTTCAAGTGCACTTTAAATTGTACGTCCTGGTTAAATTAGATTTTATGCAAAATGTGACGAAAAGTAATATCTACCAAATCAGTTTTAAATATTGTAATACCTTAATTGTTACAAAGCCAGGCTGAGCAATTTCTATCTCTCTTTAATTCGCCTTATTTGAGCTCATATTGATTATTCATTCCCTGTTTCCTATTTAGCAAATGTACATATTCAGACAATTTAGGATTATCCATAATAGCTTCTTTCTGATCTGTGCAGTGTATTATTACATATTCAAATTTGAAAAATGGCCATGTCATCCATATGTAGCTCTGATTCTTTAGTACAGAACAAGAAAATATCTTTGGAATATGAACTTAACAATAAGAACTTTAATATAAAAAATATTGAGAAATAGCAAAATTTAATTGAATTGGTTGCTGGAACAGTTATAAAAAGTAAACGAAAAATCCTCAACTCTTGAAAAATGCTCAGTCTTTAAGTTTGCTTAGCTACTATCATTTGTGTATAAACATCATGGTATTATCGCTTAAATGGGAACTTAAAATATGTTGTGATGATCAATTGTAAAAAACATTTCTATGGATCAGAACAGTGTGCTGCTCAACTAATGTTTGAAAGAATTACGAGACAGCCAAAAAGGATGATTTAAAAAATAGTAACTCTTGCTTTGGCCGATTTGAAAACCAATGTAATTGGTATAGTATTTCAGGAAGTAAAGAAGTGCCAGGTGTTGATAAAGAGACTATGTCTTATAATCCAAAGAAATTAAAATCTTCGATAGATGGGAGTGGTTATACAAACCAAGTTATAGATGAGTCATTTCTTCTGGAGAAAGATGCCCAAAAGAATTTTTGTTACGTATGAAGAGAACATTTATATATTTTACGGTTGTCAATAAGCAGAAATTTTGTGGAAGGAAACCATTTTTGTTAAAATTTAGGAAGCCTCTATAAAAACTATTTAGTAAGCACTATAAATTATACTTTATTTCTTACAAAAATAATTACTTAAAAATTTATACTTTCATTTTTGAAAATTTCTATTTTCACTTAGTTTAAAAAGTTTGCAGTTTCTAAAATATTAGCAGATTTTTCAATTTTTTACAAATTCAATTTGTATAAGTTTTCATTCTTATCAAAAAAAAAAAATATTAATTGTACATGGGAATATTTATTTTGTTATTATGCTGTATTTACTGTAAATTTTTATTTTTACTGTTTAATATAAATTTACTTTATCTTATAGTTTTGTAGTTTTCAATTTGAATTTTATTGAAGATATTTTCTAAATTTTCTTTCTTCTCTGATGGTAACTATAAATAATTTAGATGTCTCAAATGTGTGAAAATAAACCCTGACTAATGCAAATTTGAACTAAGCAGTTATTTATAGTCCTATTCATCACAAAATTCAAATTATTGTACTTCCTACTTTGATTTATATGAAACTTACTATGCATATATTCGCTTTCTTTATCCTTTTTGGAGTATAAGTTTTGAACAGTTAGTGCACAAAATAATTATCAAGCCACAAAAGAATTAACCTTCTGCTTTGCATTTAACAAATACAATTAGACTGTGCTCTTGTTACATAATTAACTTTGTTATTTACAGAATATATTCAATAACATTGCCACTTATATTAAAGTTTACAATTATGGCTGTAATTTAAAATTTTATATACGAATATAATCGTATTAAGAATAATGTATAGAATTTTGATAAAATTGCTTGAAAATAGATATTTATGGATTAATTCCTGAAGAGTTTGTTATTTTATCTCTAATTGATATTGTAAATAATTATTCTAGGTTAAAAAGAAATTTTTATGAAATACAATGATTTTTAAGTAAATTGTACTTTGTTTCTTACAAAAATAATTACTTAAAAATTTATAACTTTAATTTTAGAAAATCACTTAGTTTAAAAAGTTTGAAGTTTCTAAAATATTAGATTTTAATTTTTTACAAATTCGATTTGTGTATAAGTTTTCATTTCTTATCAGAAAATAAATTTATTAATTGTGCATGAGAACATTTTCATTATGTTGTATTCACTGTAAATTTTTATTTTTACTGTTTAGTATAAATTTTATAAATTTACTTTATTTTATAGTTTTGTTAAATTTTCTATTCTCTGACATTCCATGCTCAATGTAAAACAGATTTTAAGAATTTCATTGGAAACATTTAATGTTATTTTTTTTGTGTAATAATTTAAATTTTGGTTCTGTCAAATATTTAAGTGTTTTTCTATTTTTAGGCAAAGTAATCATGCATGATCCATTTGCTATGCGTCCATTTTTTGGCTACAACTTCGGTCATTACTTGAATCACTGGTTGAGCATGGGTAAGAAGGAGGGTTTGAAATTACCCAGTATATTTCATGTAAATTGGTTCCGAAAGGATGATGATAACAAATTCTTGTGGCCTGGATTTGGAGAAAACAGTAGGGTTTTAGATTGGATTTGCCGAAGAGTAGATGGAGAAGATATTGCTCAGGTATTTCAAATTAATTTCTTCTTTTCAATGTTTAAATATGATTTTTATTGGGTGACACTCATAATTCCTGTATGGACTCTATTGCTATAAAAGATTTACAATAATGTTTTACAAGCTTAATGGCTCCAATTTATACCCTGGTTGCAAACAGTATCTGTTTTTAAGTGTCAGATGTAAAATGTTGGAACGAAAATCTCAGATGAGTAAATGATTGAAATGTTTCCTTTTTTTGCATTAACTTTTTTTTCTAGCTTATACGAGGGTTTCTCTGAAGTTTTTGAGGTACGTGTAGAGGAGAATTTACAAATAATGGTTTAATTTTAAAATACAAAGTATTTTAACACAGAAGACTATTTTTTACTTATTTACTTCAACTTGTTTAGTGTAGAATAAATTTTAAACAGGAGAGAAAATAGAGTTGACGTGAGAATATTTTCATGCTATGATTTTCTACAATTTTAAAGCAGGATTAAATCAAGAAGAATGCATTCAACGGTTGTAAGTAGCATTTGGTGATGAATCTCCAGCTCGTGGTACTGTATTCAGATGGTTTAGAGAATTTAGAAGAGGTCGCAATTTTCTGCAGGATGAACAATACACAGGCACACTGTCGGCAATAATCCCGGATAATGTGTCTGCCATACGAAAAATGTTAATGGATATAATCGTTGTACCTATCAAATGATACAGAAGGAACTTAACATTGGATCCGCAGCCATACACAAAATCATTCATGAAGAATTAGATGAAAAAAGTAGATTGCCGTTGGGTTCCCCATAATAATTGAGCACCAAAAAGAGGAGCGTGTCAGAATCAGTAAAGAAACTCTTAAATTGCTAAATGATGGTGGCCACAGCATCATTTCTAAAATTGTAAAAGGTGATGAAACTTGCATACCGTTTTTTGACGTTCCAACACATCAAGGAAACAAAGTATGGGTCTTTGAAGATGATCCCATGCCGTCAATGGTGAAAAACAATGCGCACTGAAAAAAGTGAGGTATGCCGTTTTCTTCAGAAGTACGATTTTGGTCAAAGCCATCAAGTTGGAAGGACAGAAGACAGTAACAGCAAACTGGTATACCACTAAGTATCTTCCAGAAATTTTACAAGAACTGAATGTTAGGGGACTAATACTTCACAATGACAATGCAACTTCACATACAGCCAGATTAACAATTGAGTTTCTTAAACAAAAGCAAAATAAACTGATCGAACATCCACCGTATTCACCTGATCTAGCTATGTGCGACTTTTGGTTATTCTTTAATCTAAAAAGAATTTAGGTGGACATCGTTTTTATTCAGAAGAAGAGATTGATGTGGCTATAAATACATTTTTTCATCTATTCCAAGAAATGAATGGCATTTAATCTGTGGAAAATTCATCTACAAAGGTGCATTGATGCTGGAGGAGACTACTTTGAACACATCTAAAATTTTGTTAGTATAGCTTTAAAAACCTAGTTGTATCTCAAAAATATTAGAGTGACCCTGGTATTACAAATTATGATTATTTTTTAAGCTATGAATTATTGATAAAATATTTTATGAAAATATGTATTGAATGTTATTGTATAGTTTAGAAGAGTTTATTTTATGGAAATTCTAAAGATAATGGAATTTATATGTAATTATATTCATAATTTTTTTAATTAACAAAGTTAATATCTCAATAAAAATCATTGAGGTTAATTAAATGTTTAATATTTGATTGGTTAGTTCATATTCATATAATGTAAATTTTTTTATGGTCAAATATAGCCAAATGAAAATTGTTAACATAATCGAAACAGCAATGTCTTTTTAGACTAAAAATATCTTAAAGTGTTTAGTTTTAAGAACTATTTTGCCCTCAAATACAATTTATTCTAAATTTTCACCAAAATTATACAGTTTTTTTATAGATTGCTACAACTTAAAAATCTTAGTTTAAAACATGAAAATTAGAATTTTATCATTTATTCCTTTTCTATAATTTTATAGTTAAGCTTGTAAAGCATTGTGTTTGATACTGAATATTTTACCAGCTGTGATAGTTCTTAATGTCTTATCCTTCTTTATTATAAACTATAATCTTGGGGTGAAATAAAAATTGTCTTTGGGTAACATAAATCAATTCCAATTAATGTCCTATTATTTTTTATGTTGTGTCTTATAATTTTTCTTATTCAGGGTATTGATTTTGCTGTGTTACAAAGTAAATAAGGAAGTTTTTGTTTTCGCATTGCCATTTAATGAAGTGGGAATAAATTTGCAGATTAGTGTATGATGTGGTTGAGATTACTGTCAGTCAAAAGTAGGAATATCAATCATTATAAAAGTAGGTCCATTGTGCACTTTTATCAATATCAGTACAGTAGCAAATAGAATTGGGCATGTTGAAGGAGCTCATTTGGTTCATTTGGCACAAGGTTGCTTTGCAACTTCCAAGTGTTGCATCAAATTGTCAAGCGTTTCGGGGATATTGCTTTAAAGGAACATAGAGTAAGACATTGTTTTCATGAATTTTGTTTTTCTGTGATGAAACTCACAGTGGATGACCAGAGGCCTACGAAGACAAAGCCCTACAGGTGGGCATTGAGGAGAACATTAATCAAATTTGTGTTGAACTTGCCAGACAATTGTTTTTAGTGGAGCAGATTTTGACTGTATGTCTTACCTTAATGGTGCTGATGGAGTGAGTTCCTCATGCGCTATTAGAAGTCCATAAGCAACAAGTGGCAGCTTGTTTATCTTGGCTTTCTCACCGCAGTAGAACAATATCCATATTTGAGTGCTGACTTTTGCTTAAAAATAGATCCTCTGTGAAATTCTCAAGTGTTCTCAACATTGGCTGTCACTCCAGGATACTAACCTGTGCAACACAAGACCACCTATGCACCCGAGCAAGATTATTCTTTGTGTCCGATGGACAAAAGATAGCAAGATTATTCTTTGTCATCATTTAGCTCATTGAGCTTCTACTAACAATCACTGTTGACCTTTACTCATATTAACTTGAACATGTGCAATAGAAGGATTCAGCACTGGCTAATCACAACAGTGTATTGTTCTGGGCCGACGACATGAGGCCTGAGGCCACATGTCACGCAGGTGTCCATAAATGCATACAGTGATTTGGTTAGGAGACTTTGTGCGATCTTCCTTACTGACCTGACTTTGCTCCATCAGATTCTTCCCTTGATAATCACCTTCATAGAAAATCTTCCACCAATGAAGCAGACTTGCACCAAACACTCAGATTTTTTTGTGACCAAAACCCCTGAGTTTGCAATCAAGGGAATTGCACTGTTGGAGGTGCTTGATGCTGAAATGGATTACTTCGGGGATTAACAATAAGTTACTTTCTATGGGCCATGTTTTGGGTCATTAAAAATGGCTCAAACCTTTTTGTTTACCTTGTACAACTAATTTTAAAAACTAGTTATAATATATAAAAATCACATTAGCCTTTGAGATTAAATTAACAGTCAAAATATTAAATAGAAACTAATGTTCATAATATAGAAAAATTTTGCTGTAATATGTGATTTTTCATCTTAAATTACATAAGTTGCTTTCATCATTTAAGATTATTTCTCTGTTAAAAAAAAAAAGAGAGAGAGAGAGAGAGAGAGAGAGATTGAGTGCAAAGAGTCTGCATAAATATAAATTGTCTGTCCTTAATACCATATCACTTGTATGAGCAAATTTTAATATTTGCATGGGATAATAAAAATAAATTTATGTAACACACACACACACACACACACACACACACTGCTTGAATTATTTGAATTGAATTTTTGATGTAAACTTGAATGAATATATTACATGTGATCATATATAATTTAGTGTTTTTTTTTTAAAAAAAATATTAAGTAAAATTTATATTTTTAAGTGGTTATTAACTTGGCTATAATTTACTTTGAAAAGTATTGGGTTTTCTTAAATAAAAATTAAAAAATTGAACTGTTTGTTGGCTTGGCATCTGTGACTTATTAGTGCTAGTCTTAAACTTAACAGTTACAGATTCAAATCATGTTTCAAGTGTGTATATTGCGATTTGAAGACTGCTTCAAACTAAATCCTGATAAAAATTTGATCCAATTAGTTTTCTTGTTCCAAAATTGATAGTTGTGATAGACAAACAGAACTAAAATTTTCAAATATCTGATAATCAGAATTTTTAATATCAGAAAATATTTCGAATAAAAATTCTCTTAAATTTTTTTAATAGCACATAATTTTATATTTTGGAAAACTGCTTTTTCTTTAATTTGTGAATGTTTTTAGGAAACTCCTATAGGTTACATTCCAAAAGAAGGAACATTGAATTATTCAGGTCTCTCTTCACCTGTAGACACCAAAGCATTATTCCATTTACCAAAAGACTTTTGGCTGCAAGAATGTAAGGACATAGCCAAGTATTTTAGTGAGCAGGTGCCTCAAGACTTGCCGGAGGAAATTGGGGATGAGCTTAAGAAATTGGAGGAACGTGTGAAGAACATGTAAATAAGAGATATTTTAATGAAGCTTTTAATAGTTAGCACAATTTTTTTTCTAATGATAAGTAAAAGTTTTTTTTTCTTGATCCTTTAAAAAGTTTTTAAATATTTTCATGGAGATTTTATCTATGTAGAACTATTTATTTATATGTTTGTGTGTCTTTGACAGAACTTGTTTGTGAAATATTTGAGGTTGTTATTTATGTAATATGTGCATTTGTTTAAATTCCTAAGCTTGCTAATGATAAGCTAATGACTTAAGGTTTTAATTAAAATGCCTATTTTTTTATGAATCTGTAAAACTTTTCTTAAACTTGGGTATTTGCAAAATCGTTTTGTGTAATTTTTGCTTAAAAGCTTATTTTTTCTTAAATTTTAGAATAATTATCTAAACTAATATTAAAATCATTTCTTAAATTTTAGACTAATTATCTAAACTATATTAAAGATTTGTTGACTTCCTTTAATATCTATTTGTAAATTTCCTTTAACTGTCTATTTTGAAAGACGTATAATAGACTGTTTATTTGCTTTGTAAGGGATTAAGTAATGTATGTAATGTAAGTTAATTTTGTTTTTGTCACTTTTAATGTTTTATTCCCAGTGTTTTGTTCACATTCCAAAACAATGTTTATGTTAATATCTCGAGCTTTGTTTTTATAAAAATGTGAGTGCTTTATGAGAAAGAGAAATGTTTATTTTTGAATATAAAATAAATAAAAATACTATAAATGTTAAAATACATTGTGCTGCTTAAAATTTAAAATGAAAAATGATACAACTATTTTTTATTATAATAAAATATTCAAGATTTCAGAGTATTTTTTGTTAAATTGTTCTGATTTTTGTTTTGATGATTTATGTATGTCAATTTATTATACATTCCAATTATATATTTTAATTGTGCCAAATTAGTAAATTTCTATAATTATAACATTATGCTTATGAATGTGATAATTTATGCATGTAATCTGATAAGAATATATTTTTTATAAGTAGCTTTTCATATAGTTTCACTATTGCTTTTTATTGCTTAAAGTACATTTTATGCTTTATTAAGAATTTATTTATCAACACATTGCTTAAAGTGGACAAACAGCATTGTATCTAAAACTGATTTGCTCTGTAATTATAAATATACTTTTTAAGGTTTCCATTATCTTAAATCATATAATTACACCAGATTTATTTTGTTATAATTGTGAAACAGTTTCTGTACTATTTAACTTTGTATGTTATATCCTGAATTTTGTGCGTTTTAATGTTTTCAGTTAGCAATTTTGTATCAAAAAATATTTTACTCTCTTGAAATATAGCTTCAATATATATAGATATGGAATATTTTTAATTTCTAATGTTATAGATATCTGTAAGTGGAATAAAACTGGAATTTCATAAATTTGTCTTTAGTTTTCTTTAAAAACTAAGTGAGTAAAAATAATTTTAATATTTAATGGTTTAATATTTTTAAATTGTAGGAATTTGTGATATATTCAAATTAAGTGTTTTTGAAAAAGCACAATTAATAATCAAGTAGTCTTCAGCTTAGCAACTCAGTTTAATTTTGCAGATGTTTAGTGTTTCAAAATCAATTTTAAATTTATATCTCATCCAATTAACTTTTATGTGCAAGAAATAACGTTTGGAAGCAGTTTCTTAAACGCTTGACAAGAATTTAAAATATAAGAATTATGAACAAAATCGCAATAAAATACAGGAAATTTAAACACAGCAAAGCTCTAAAACTCATAATGAATTGAGCATATTTTAATGTAAATATAAAAGCAATTTGTCTCTATGTTAACATTTTTAAAGGTACTTATGTTTTACATTTAAATATAAGTGTTTCTTACTGTAAGATTTTCATGGTAATAGTTTTTGATTTGTTTCCTATCTGGTTAGCCATTAACCTCTTCCTGATCCAAGAATTTTTGGTGGATCATGTTTAGCCTATTTTCATGAACTGATAAAAATTCTAAAACCTGAAAAGGACCTCGAAACAAGTCTTTTTGCTTAAGCTAGCAGGAAGTAGATAAAATGTGTGGTATATTGCATTTCCTACACACGTGGAAGATCTCGTCTCCTTGTCAATAAGACATTTCAGAGGTGTCCACTTATGAGTCTTGATAAAGTTATCTGCTTTATACTATCCTTAATGTGACCACACCTCCTAGATGCATGCCGCCGAGCTGGCAGCCAAATGGTTAGTGCTCTTGCCTTCGGTTCAACAGTTCGTGGGTTCGAATCCCACCTTGGGCGTGGATGTTTGTAGTGGTTCGGAATCCACTTTAAGCCATAGGTCCCGGTCTAATTAGCCCTTGTGTGCAAAAAATGACCATTGAGCGACGAACAAACCAACCAACCTAGATGCATGCCACCATATCAGTTATGAGTTTGGAGAGAACACCAAGATGAAACAATGGTTAGTTTAGACTTTTGAGCAGATGTAAAAAAAAATCAGTGTACTAGATGTTAAGGCTTTTAAGCTCCCTCCTTTACTACCAAGATATTAGCCCGCTCCCATAAGACCAACATGTGAAAGGATCCATTTTAGAGGTACATTATGTTAAGACGAGAGCCTTTGCAGCAGAGCTTAAATAAAGCGTTCAACGATACTTCTTGGTAATCTCTATAGCTTAAATTTTTAATATGTTTCTATCAAAATCAATATAACTGAGAACGCCCCGAGTAATATCGAATATTTAAATTTCTTTTTGATATTGAGACGAGATTTGATTTCACTAAGGGATGCATTAATAAGTGGAAACTTGCTTCTCTCTAAGTTTGTACATAAGAGCACGTATATGTACAGTAAAATTATATATTTTTAAAAGTTATCGGAATTAATACAATTGATTAAATTATTTTTAATATTCACTCCTTGTCAAATTTAGGTTACTTTGAATTTTTATGTATTTAATCATTTGGTATATGAAATTAAATGTCGTTAAATACCATCGTATGTACAAAACTCTTTGTGTATGCTACCAATCTGTATATATGATCATTTAAGGAGCGTTTATGATTACAGGGTTTGCTGCTTTAGTTTATTGAGGAATATTTTATTTTTGTTTTTAAATAGTTAGCGACTTTCTTCAAAAATATTCCCATAACAGGTATAAGCTTTGAGTGTAAATATACCAGATAGAAGTTTTTGTACATGGAAAAATACTATCACCTGTTGTATAATTTAAAATTTAAGTTTACTTTTGATTAAAGATTTTATAGTATTTTGCATGATTTTTATTTAATGGTTTCAAAGTGAGATACTTTTTAAAAAAAAAAAAAATTCCAAATCGCCTTTGATGAAGAATTCGATAGTCATAAAGTGGCATATTAACTTCAATCATCGTCTGTGTCTATTGAGTATCAATCTCCAAAACTGCTCTGGATGCCACTTGGATGACTTTTCTTTTTCACGATAGAAGGAAACTATTTTGAAATATTCGTTACTTGCAGGAAAACTTGACCTGTGCCTTATGTTGATGGAAATTTTGAATTATACATAGCCGTTACAAAAATTTCTGCTCTAACCATCAATATAAATAAAATCGTCTTGTTCTATTTGTTATTAGAATTTTTTTAAACATAAAAGGGTTTCTTTCGTTACAGTTGAGATCCTGAGTACGCCACTTTATTACAATTCTTATTAGTTTAGAATATCTATGTCGTCAGAACATCTCACCCACGTCACGTCGTATTGAGGCGGCACCATAAGTTCGATTTGTCGGCGAATTTGCTGCCTGCATGTTAATCGCATTCTTCGAACAGTAGCAAATAACTCACTATCAAACGCCTGAGAATAATGTCGAAGTTCAATCTGTTAACAAAATGATTTTTTTATATAAACATCAAAGCAACGGTTTGAGAAGCCATTTTCTATTGATTCAAGCCATTAAAGGTGACAATAGAAAAATTTAAATTTTTCATAATTTAAAAATAAATTTTCATAAATTTTAAATTAACAATAGAAAAATTTAAATTTAAAAAAATTTCACTAACAGAATTCTAAATTAATAATTGCAATACTTGTAAACAATCTCTTTTGAATCTTAAGTTGAATCCCCTTATTTATGTTAGCATTAAAAAATTTCTTTTATTGTTGCTGAAATAATAAAAAGCAGCAGAGATTTGTGTAAAACATACTCCAAAAGTTCATGGATATTTTTCAATTTGTTATTTTATTTTATTTTTACTTTCTTTTTGGTGTTAAATTGAGAACCAGTTTAAGTGAAATTTATGTATCAGTGGCTTTCGATTTCTGGCTTCAGCTTTGTTTTTATATTGATTACTGTGTTTGTAATTGAAACAGTGTTGAAACAGTTCATGCCGCCATGTAATTATTTTAATGATTCAACATTCTGAAAATTTTCTCACATAAAGTTGGTTTTTGACCGTTTTAAATTTTCATTTATGCGTAACCACAGTGAGTAGATAAAATATATTTATGAACTAGGAGTTCCCCATCTCTTAATTTCCACCATACCATGTGTTATTAAATATAATATTTACTATTTATCGGTTTTTGAAACAGTATTTTTCGTGACATACGAGATGTCGTTTTGTGGTACAAAGCTAAGCAACGAGGAAATACTTTTAAAATGAAATCCTTTCTCTAACGGTATTTGTTAGTTTTGAGAGGAAAATGACTGATGGGATAAAATATAACTTGTATCAAGATTTTGGTCTCTTGAAACAGGTTATGTTTCATTTTGAAATTTTGATGAGTGTTTGCATTAGCTTAAAACCATATTAATTAATGCTAATTTAAATTAAGTTTTTTATTCTTCTATGAAATTTATATGAAGTAACATTCTGTTCTGGAATCCTACACATTGCAGGAAGTAATTTGATGACAAAAAATTTTAACATTTGTGCTTTCAGTAAGATTTTCCATGTCTACTTAACTAAAAATTATATTTCCGTCATACCCAGGAAAAATAAGTTTGTATTGAAATTAATCTTTTGTATTTTAATTTGTATATTTTATTAGAATTTTAATTTTTTAAGCTTATATTTGTATGTGAAAGAAGTGAGATTTAATTCGCAAAAATTAGCCCCAATAAAATCTTCACCATCTTTGTTTTTTTTTAAATTCTGTTGTGCTGAAGTAGAGTTAGTAGCAATCCATTTAGTTTTAATGGAGCCATTAATTCATTATTGGTTTAGAAAAAGTATGAAAATTTATTTTAATGGATAAGTAATAATATAAAATTCGAATCATACCGTGTGCTGGAATTTAGAGCTTAGTTTCACTATGTTCTCTCTTTATTAAATTTAGAAAATACTTTTTTTAAAAAATAAGAATCAAGAAAGGATGTTAGACATAATTTTTATTAATAAGTTTTTTCGTGATCACTGTATCAGCCACTGATTATTGCTTAAAGAATTAAATAGAAAAGATACCCATTTGTTTTCCTATATTCAATATTTTCTGGAAATTTCTCTTATAAAGTGTATAAACAGTGTCTTATTTTTGCAATACTTTTACAATGCATTTTTAAGCATTTTTTTTAATTGATGCTTAGAAATGCATTCCTGATTTCTGTTTTCTATTTCTAAGCAAGTATTTGTAAGGGATAATATGTATATGATTTCATACATTATATGAAAGCTAAAATTGTGTAAGAGGCTTTCCACAAACTTTTGTTTTGGTAGATAAGTATACAAGAGGTAAAAAATGTTTGAGAGATGAATGCTTTTAAAATCTGTATAATGACTCGTCTTAAGGGTTAAAAAGGAAATTTATTCTTGTGTATAAAAACTTGCTTTAAATACAGTGATCAACTTAAATGACTGAAGAGTACATATAGGTATTAAGAAAGATATAACATTGAATTTCAAAATACAAATTCGACAGTTGTCTTTAGTAATTTGAAGTTTTAACTCATTTAATATGAATTTTCTAAAAATATATCCATATAAAAATATTGAGTGGCATGTTAAGAACTGACAATAACATCCAATCTCTTGAAAATTAGCCCAATAAATAAGTTTAATAAAATGAAGTACTTTTTAATGAGTCTTGATTCACTTTATCCTCCAATTCGCTCCTTGCAATATTGTTTAATCATCACTTGTGACCGAGACACTTACATGACGGACATATTATTTAGTTATTTTTTTAATTGGAGATAAATTATTTGTCATTGCTTCTTTATATATATACAATTGATTCAATGTATATATGTGTAGAAAATGCACTTAGTTAAAAAATATCTACATAATGCAGGTACATTTTCTATTTGTCATCTCTCTTAGTGGCGTTTGGCAATAGGGTAGTACACGCTCATAAGTAGGACTGAGCAATAGGTCGGTCCGGCTGATACGTAAGAGGTTGCAAGTGGCCGCAGGTGGGGCTGATGTTGCAAAAGGCAGTGCAGATTGGTCCACGAACTTCCATTCTGTGTATCCCTGAGTGTCTCTTACGCATCTCGTCCACGCTGACAGGATAATCTGGTCCAGGACTTTTTCCAAGATAGTCCGGTTTCCTGGGGTACATCTCATCACCTGAAAATGGATAATTAAATTGAAGTTTATAAATTATACATACACATATACTTGCATATAGGGATGTAAAATTCTCGGGAATTTTTAACCACCAGTATTTATTTACTCGGAAGTTTTGGGAATATTGAAGGAATAAGCTAAAACCATTATATTTTATTTAATGGATTGTTTTGTTGTTGTGTGCCAGCTAGGATGGCATTATGGGGTGCGCAGTTCCACTTTTTCAACTGAACCATATATAATTCACAACCCATTCATACAAGGAAAGGTCCAAAGATAGGAGTGATAGATAGATAAAGAGAGAGAAAGTACATCCATGCTCGAATCAGGATCAACCTACCCGCAGTCGGGCACGCTGATCACTAGACAAGTTGAGAGACAATGGATTGTTTTGTCTCGTATAGATGAAGAAAAAGTTAAATAAACAGTGAAAATATGCAAAAAAAAAAAAAAAAAAAAAAAAAAAATGTGTTCTGTTTTTTGCTAAAGAAATTAATTAGTTTCGTACTGAGAAAAGCAAAAATTCTTGTTAAAATAATAAAAATTATGAATTAATATTTAATAAAAAAAATATCAAGACATTTTTCAGGACTGCCAGAATAAATATTTACATTTCCACGTTTCTATCGTTATGAATTCCTAAATTTATATAGATAAAAAAAGAAATTTTTTTTTCTCGAAATTAACTTTTGAAGTTATTCTAAATTATGGTCAACGCAAATTTATTTTATTTTCCTGAAAAATTTTTTACTGCTGTAAATAATAGTGGAAATCATAAAATAAGTGAACTTTTATTTATTTTAAAAAATATCTGATTTAAAAAAAAATTTTAAATTAGCTGAATAATTTTAACTCTTGAGGTCTTTCAAAATTTCCAAGGGAATAAGCCAGGTTCAAACCTGGAAATAAACACACAACTTCTTTATATTTAAGACTTTATGAACCTTTATTCTATTTAACTCTATTATCTAATTCTATTTTTTGTGAGAGAAAAAGTAATATCTTAAAGAAGATTGTGCTAATTGTCTTAAATATACTGTGAGAATTATTCTGCTAGATAAGTTAGTAGGTAATTGCAAACAAGAAAAGGGTGTTTTCGTCAATTTTATTTTTATTTTTGGATTTTAAATTGATTTTTCTTCGAAAATTAATCATGAGAGAGACTACTATATTAAAAAAAATTGTTGAATGATAAAATCATTCCGGAAAATTTTTAATTGTGCAATCATGTTTAAGCGATGATTCAAAGCAATTTACTCTATTAAAGATAATTTAATGTACTAAATTTAGGAGATAATATATCTAAACTTGTAAACTCAAATGAAATAAAAAGAGGTTGCCGCACAAAATTATTTCATGTTCAGTCGACATCAGTTTTTACTCTTGTAAACACGGGGAGTAGAAATTAAAGTCCTCTTTGGATTTTACAGACTACATCAGAAGCAAAAATCATCTCGAGGTACGAAGGTGGAATTCTTTTAGACTTGATTAAACAATGGTGGAAAATTAATTTGACCCAAAAATTAATATCTAAGTATTGATCAAAGCCAGACATTTAGTTCCATTATATAGAGACAAAGCTTTTTTTTCCATCTAAATGATTGGTTGTGTTGGGCAAGTACTACTAAAACTCTGATTAAGAATATCTCATTATAAAATTAAGTCTTCATTCATGAAAGTGACCTTACTATGTTTTATAATCTAGTTTTTTTCCCTAGCAAATTGCGTTTTTACCATTATGATTACTTGTTTTCTTCAAATGGCAATTTTGATTGCTAAGGTGGGTCGCGACTGAATCTACTCCAGTCTCCCAAGAGAAATGTCATAAAAGATTTCTGAATGGAAGTAATGATCTGTGTATGTAAATGTCAAGATTATGAAGCTTGGATCCGTAACGGTGCAGCGACCTTTCAAAATTGTGTCGACTCTGAGTTGCAAAGATTGACATTCTTCAAGGTCACATGGACTCTACCAGGAAGTAAAGATATTACGTCTTTTTCCTTAGTAAATATTTCAGTTTTCATATTTTTAAAACATTCCGTTTTCCGCTGTGTCATGAAAACTTTGGTCCACACGCCCTTTTCATTCTATTTATTCAAAAGTTTGTTGTCATTGTGTTTAAAAGAAAATTTTTTTCAATGTTAAAGCTACAGCACTTTCGATATCTTGGAGAAAAATATATAAGATAATTATAGCTATTTCTTATAAAATCAGAGCTTGGTTAAGGCAGACGCATAGGGGCAGTAGTCCCGGACCTCTACATCAGAAAGGGCTCCAAAATCGAATGAAAGTTTATTTTACGTTGTCAATTAAATATAATCGTTTGCTAAATCGAATAAAATGTTTGTTGTTGTGGAGCAGAGAGAGCCCTCAAAGAAATTTCTGCCTCAATCCCAATTAGACTGAGTTGGGCGCTGTTCATAATAATATTAAAATAAGATTATGATTTTTGTTTCATTAATTTTAATCAAGGAGTTTTGAGGCTAGGTTCAAAATTTTATTTTTCATATCGTAGATTATTAATATATCGCCCCATAATTATACTTTTAATACATTTACTCAACTTAATATAGTATAATATCGGTATAGATAAAAGTATTTGTAGTATATGATGAAGAATCTGTGCAATTTTTGGAGCTTTACAATAGTTATAATAAAGCCAAAAATATAGGTAACGATTTAACAATTTCTCTGATATTAAGATAACGAAACCGGAGTTTTGTAGAAAAATGTAATCGCGTGGGAAGATTAAATACTAAAATAATCTTTTAATAATTAATGGGATGTCAATGTTGCTGGTAAATAATTAGTTAATTGAGAGGTGCTGCTCGTAAAGAGCGTTCTTCTCTCGTCTGACCTACCACCTTGAAGGATGCTTTTGACACCAGTTAGAGGGCGCACTAACATCTGAAGACCATTGGAAGGCATATTAACATCCACTGCGAAATTTGCATACCGGAAGAACTTTTCACAGCCGCATATATCGCAATGGAAGAAATCTTAAGAATTCTCAAGCACTCACCCCAACAGATAGCTTGCTGAAGGCAGACTTGTGACTTCTACCTTCTGTTGTTTATTAGTAGCGGGATTGAACCCGTTTATATGGAGTATTAGAGAGAAAAGAATGAATTCTGGTTTTTCGTCCTTTGATCGTAACTCAACTGAGTATAGTATAATACGAGGCTATCGGCTATCGGCAGTGTCTAAAGGATACACTCAGCGAAATTAAGCAATCAGAAATATATCCATTAAACTAATTCTACCATGGGAAATGGATGATGCATATTTGCTTATGAATCCACGTCTATCAGGGTGGGTTCCTTGGAGGCAACGGGATCATTTTTCCACGGGAGAACATCTTAGATACACAGTCTTTGCATTCGTTGCGATAATATTCCACAGGACACATTTCTGACTACCCTGCCATTTTAAGTATTCTCCCTCTGCTCCGGGAATTCCCCCTGATCGACATCGAAAAGAATCTGTACACCGATGACATCAGGGAGATGACCAGCTGTGTTCTGCACACTCATGGTCATCTTTAGTTCTCTCCATGGACACGACACCAACCAACTTACCAACCATCGAGATGGGTGTTTTCTTGGATTAAATTGAAAGCGACGGATGTTAAAATACCCTACTACGCATTGTCAAAATTTCTACAACATTTTTTATTAAACACATTTTCTCTTTAATAATTAGCTAATTTATCATTACTTATCTTATAAGATAATTAATGATAGCTTAGTATTGTTGCTTATTACCGAGATTTATAAATCAAGAAGGTCTCATCTCGAATACTAAAATAAAATGTACTTGTGAATAATTTTGGGAGGGTGAGAAAATTATGTTATTCTCTGCAATTTCTTTGGCGAGTACTCCCCTATGATTTGAGACTACAAAAACCACGTGGTTGGAAGAACTAACTTCATTTAATTGCCATGAATACAATGAAGATACTAGGAGGAAAGGTATAGAAATAATATTCTTAAGCCTTTTGATGTGTGAAGTCAGGCACTGATTATCATGTGATCATTCAAAATTATGAGCCCTTTGATGATCAAAAGGTTTATTGATACATTTTTGTATATTATTAATGTTTGAACATTGCAATTTTTATTAAAATGTCTTAATGTTTCAACACATTTATAACTCAAAAATGCTAAAGTTGTCAATATATTTAGTTGTCCATCAATCTTAAATTATTAAATGAAATGGTGATATGAAACTAGGCTTGTACATTATTTCTTAACCAATCGAAAAATCCTATAATAGATAAAATAATCCTATGATAAATATTACATATTATTGTGAAACAAGAAAGAAGGTAAGATTTATCCAGCAATTTAGTTCTAAAAATATTCATGGTGATTGATTACTGCAATAAGAATTTGCTTTGCTACACATATTTGTGATTTAATGGAGGCTTGATATTCCTTCACGGTTATTAGGTTGCAGGATCAAGGTCAATCGAGATTAGTCATTTTTCCATCCTTTTACGGATGGCTGCACAGCGAATCTGTTCTTTTGGTGCATTAGATTTTTATTTACCATTTAAGATATTCGGTATTGTTATTTACGATACAGTATACAACTAAATTGTTTTTAACTAATCCTTAATTTCAAAATATTTGGATGTTTTCTTTTTAATTAGTTCATGAACAAATGCACCAATAAGTTTTAAGTTTGTTAAATAATTTTGAACGATCATTTTGGAGAAAAATCAACGGCACACAAAGCGATATTTTTGATTCTTTATTTAATTAGTTGGTTTTTTTCCAGCATATTTCAAAGATAGGCTTTCTTTGAAATGCTTCTGCTTTTCTGCGAAAGTTGTTCTGAAAGCTATTAATAAAACATTTAATCAGTTATATTGAAATTTGGTACAACAGAGACCACAAGTTGATTTCACAACCATTCAAAGGTGAAATTTAAATTCAGTAATATTTTTTCATTCTCATTAAATAGTAAATAGAAATATATAATTCGTTGTATTTATAAATTAATAACAATACAAGCATATATATGTGTATCCAAAATTTTGAAAGAAAATTTTTAAGAAGCATGTTTTGGACCTGTTTATAAGAAGTAACGTGTGGAGAATCCTATACACAACGATGAGATCCATAAAAAATATGATAAATCCGGCCAGGTTGACATCATAAGAACTATCGAAGAATCATGTATCAGATGGCTAGGCCATTTCTACACAAAGCCTGAAGCTGAGCCAACCAAAAAGGTGACCTTACAAAGATTGAAGGAACCGGAAGTAGGGGGCGGACCAACCACAAGATGGCTAGATGATGTCTCTCAAGATATTGGGAGTTAATCGATGGTGGGCCATCGCCCCTGACAGGGTCAGATGGAGGGAGATCTGTGAGTCAGTCCTGACCTGCAAAAGGTTGTTGTGCTTATGAAGAGGAAGATGAATTCAAAATCTACAGAAAAGCTATTTTGCATACGGAGATGTATTTTGTCGAATCAGTTCTTGACCAAAAGTACAATGACGATTATTTTTGACCAGGACATTGATATGTCATTTTATGTGTAAGCATAAAATGAAAGATCAAATAAATATTTTTGATATGAACAATAACCACACTTAAACAAAGTGTTGTTACACTCGCTTAGTCATGTCTAAAATTTCTATAATGATAATCTCTAAGGATAATATGTCTCTGCAAAATATCTCATCTTATTATTCGACGTATGTAAAAAATAATGAGGTATGATATTTCCAGTAATTTGTGAATAAGTTTAATGTAATTGTTAACTAATGCCTACTGTAATTTTGTATTATAGTATAAGGCTTTTGAAAATGCTACAATTCTTACCACACCAGTGGAAGAACATAATATTCTATGAAAATTTAATGTGCATAATATCTGTTGGCCATGAGTCAAGCATAATACGGGAAGGGAATGGTGGCCACATTCTCAAGTAATGCCTTCATGTGTTCAGACCGCTTCATATATCCGCTTGATGTTACTTTGTTATATTCTATATTCTAATTGTTCGCCTGAAAATAGAAATCCATATTCTCTTAAAGTTGTCACGATGGCTTATTATGGTTTAATGATAAGAGGGCTTTTCTGAGGGAAAGCTCACAAATTAGAGCTTAGTTATTACTGAACAACAGAAATGGATATTGTGTTCCTAATCTTTATATGAACGCCTATCAGTGGATACTTTCTAACTTTTTCATTGAATGCTGCTTAAATGTTGAGTTTGATTTTAAAGCCATCTTAAATTTTGTTTGGGTCACACAATATTGAAGAACTTTACAAGTTCACACAAAAGAATGAGTTGTTCAGTGGTTACGGTATATGCAATGATTAATTTGAAGTTTATTTAAATTGATAAAAAAATGTAGCAGTTTGTTATTTTAATGACATTTGCTATGAAAATTGTAGTGATTCAACGAATTGTCAAGAAACAGGCAACTTTGAACATTGATACTTCAGACTTCTATGCACAGAATTATATGAATAACGTACTATCTTTACTACTGTCACTCATTAATAAGGCATAAATTTGATACAAAAATTTTAAAAATGTGGATATAAGTTTTATTATAATTTTCGAGCTTTGTAATAAACCTGGAGTCACACATTATTTCATTGGCTTAATTCTATGTTAATCAAAGCTGATAATTTTACTTCTTTTCATTGGTGATAAACTTAGGGAGTCTTGATATTTCCTAGAGCAGGAATTAGGAAGATCAACTAGTATATCAAAATGTCTAAAAAAAAAAAAAAAAAAAAACAATCATGTTATTTTCAATTCTAAATCTCAGCAAATCAATCAGGATTAATAATCCCTGAAGTTTGTCCAAAATTTTCTATCATGCATAAGAATCAGAGATAAAGGGAAGAAAGTTGTTAAGTTACTTTAATTTAGGGATTTCTTTTTCACACCCATTAAATTTCCTATTCACTATAAAAATTTATTTAAAACTTTATGATGTCTAAAGGGTTATATCACTGTAAAGCTACTATTTAGAGTTTTTATAATTTTTATAGAATTTTTTTTGTTTGTTTGTAATTTTAGAATTTGTTTCTTAAAAGAGGAAATTTTCGCCATCACTTTAACGGGAACATACATTTTATTTATTTTTTTAAATTTAAATTATGATGTTTTATTTGGTATTGGTTACCAAATTTGTCTGTAAGAGTTTCTTATGGGTACCCTTTGATTTTTGGCATTTTTTTGTCGCCAAGATAAGCGGCAAAATATGAATAATAAAAAGGCAGCCCTAAAGAACTATGTCAGTTAAAGGCTTTGAAAATACCAAGGTTACCAAAATTAAAGTTTATCACCAATATTTATCGGCAAATATTTTGTCAAACCAAGGGGTACCCTTATCTATACCGAATCCAATTTGACACTCACCTGGTAACAGAGAGATGGCCCCGTCCTTACATGTTATTATTACAGGCAACCACCTTTCGACACCCTTTTCTGATCGAGTCACCGCGAAATTGCGCAGAGACTGAAAGGACTGGAAATGAATGAGGCGAGACAACTCGTACACTTGAGGGGGAGCCAAGAAGACAGCATTGGTGGAATGTTCTTCCAGCATTTCCTGAGGGGTGCACCACTGAAAGAAAAGACAGATTTATAAGTTTTGAAAGATATACCTTAAATTATTAATTTACTAATAAGTGATTTGCTACATTAAAATATTATATATATATATATATATATATATATATATATATATATATATATATATATATATATATATATATATATATATATAATCCTTAAGTTGTTTGCAGGCTGAATTTTTGTTTTGGGTTGATGGAGAACGAAATGGGAGGAAATTCGTATCAGGATGTTGATCTCTGATTGGCTTAAAATTTAGAGATATTATAAGTGAGTCTTCATTTTGGGGTGCAAAACAGCTTTTCGAGCAGAGCTAAATAAGCAGTAAATATCGTTATTTATACAACTCGTAGTTTTTCAGTGGAAAATACGACTCGCTACAGATAGTGAGTGCTGTTCATCAGAATAGTCTGATTGTACACAGAAGAAATTAATTGAATTATTATTTGTTAATTTTTAGCCGCACTATGACAGAAGGTAAGTATAAATGCATTCTAATGTATGTCTGAATGAAAAATGAGAACGAGTGCTAGTTTATTCACACACAACTCACATTTTTCGTATTGATTATATCATTGAGTATAATACATTTTTGACTATTAAATGTGAATCGAAGCTAATAATCTCTTTGTTATTCATGATTATGTAACAAGATGGATAACTGAACTCTACTGAAAGATCTCTTACCTCAATATACTACTAAAAGAAAAAAAATCATGCGAATACTTAAATACTTAACCAACAAAATATGGTTATCTTTATTTATACACATAATGCGGATAAATAGAGGCCAATTTAAGCTTTTGTATACATACTTAGTGTAGTGATCAAAGTTTAATAAAATAATTCTGATTATCAAATGTGCTTGCCATAATTTTAACATTAAATTAAAGCATGAGTTAATGATTTAGAGTTCGAAAATGTAAACTATAATTGAATATAATGTTTCTTTTTTTATAATTATGAAGAAACAAAACTACAATGGGTGATCATTTTACGAACAGTTCTGATTACGAACAAATCGAAAAACCAACACTCTCAGAAAGATTTTTTGTGTTCAGAAAACGAATACATATTCGTACAACGAACTAAAATGAATTCTAACATACACTTATTGGCTTTCGGAGCATAATGTGAGAGTCGCTAAACCCAATGGTCCAAAAATCGTTTTTCATCTCCCTTGATTTATGTTGTTGGTCTATTAAACTTCAAAGTTCTACATTGAAAATCCCCCTCTATAGAATATTTATGAAAAATGTAGGATATCTATTTCGGTTTTAATTTTATTCAAAATAGAAACTGATTGCTGATTGAAACTCACTGCTTTCGATTTTAATCAAATTGGAATTCAGACCAATGCTAACATCTGTCATTAAAGATCTTTTGAAAAAGTGAGAAGATGTCAGAGCAATGGTCTCAGAATGGTACCCAAACCAAGCTGATGTCAGTAAGGTTGGAGATCTTTACGACGACAATGCTATTAATCATTTTCGGAAAATCCTATTAAAAAGAGGAATGCAAACGACACTGGATAAGTTCTTTAATGCCCCATAAACAAAAATTGAAAAGGACTGATGCAAGACTATAAGTATGTATTATTTTTTTAAAAAATAAATTTGCTAAGAAATTTTTCATCCTTTTTTTTAAATTTAACTTTTAGTGTCCCCAGAGCGAATTAATTGATTTCACAAAAAAATCTGTCACAAATCAATGATCGGTTAATGAACAATTCATATAGCAAGCATAATCTTGTAACAGATTATGTTCGTTAAACGATCATTCACTGTAAAGGATTAAAAGATTAGGAAATAAAATGAGGAATGATGAAATCTTTTAAATCTAGTTGTTTATTTCTACTGTAAAATAATTTTATTAGAGAAAGTTGAGGACATTATTAAAAACAAAATGCTGGACATGACAAACTGTTGGACAAAGGTGTTATTCTCATGAGCGAGATACAGTAGATTTGTCACTTAACCCAAACGGAGTTAACTATGATAAGATGGTTTAGGCACATAAAAAATTCCACAGGCTTCAGCTGATGCGGAAAAGAGAAAAGTGTGCCTTCTCAAATATTGACCACTTCTCTTGACTTTGGCTCAAAATTAAGAGGTTATGGTTGGCTGCATATAGAGTCATCCATCGGCAGAAATCAGCTGCTCCAAACATATCGCAATAAGCTCAATTAAGTTTATAAAATAACATAAAGGTTTCTATGACAAAAGCAATGTTAACCAATTTGTTGTTGCATGAGCATGCTACCCAGTACCTAGCCCTGAGTTGGGCTCTACCAATTATATAGAAGCAGCCGGGTGGAACCTTCGTGCTTTTGAAGAAGAAACCAAGCAGAAGACCCCAATCCTTGGCCTGCCACCCCCGGCATCCCCAAAGATATCATTTCACATGGTGGACTTAGCGACCACGCCCTGTTTTAACGTGCCCTAGCCACCTTTAGTGAATACGAGAGATCTTCGTTTAAGCTGGGTTTGGAACTCACTACCTTCCGATAGTAAGAACGACCCCTTTTCAAACCAAACCTCCACTGCCAATATAATATACAGCATACTCTAGATTTTTCTATCATATTCTAAGCTAATCTTATAAGTAATTTATATTCATAGGAGGAAATAGAATCGTCAGTTACAAGCATTTGTTTCCAAATTAGTTATTGCGGGAAAACCGTAAGAACCATTGTACAGAGAAAGTTTGTGTAAGAATTCGTAAGTCATAAAGTCCATCTATTGATATGATTTGGTGCGAAAGAAAAACGTACAGGGTTAACTTCGTCTCCTGAATAAGGTTTAATATTATTCAGCGTTTGACGACGGAAGACTTAATACAATAATCAACTAGAAAAATAGGAAGTCTCTTTATATATATTGCACATGAACATATCTCATAATTATTGAGCTGTACAGAAAATTTTGAGCATTTTTAGCTAATGTAGTTTTTAGCTATTCCAGGATTTTCATCCGAGTTAAAACCTAACTATATCAATAATTACAAAAAGAACTCTTGAGATGCTATATTTAGATTTCATTTTTAATGGAGGGGGACAACCTATTAAAAGTTATTAATTGAATTTAATTAGGGTTATTCAGTAAATTTGAAATGATTAATCATATCCAAACTTGAAAATACGATTGTGGATTGTATCTGAAATAATGGCGTTATTGAATCAAACATTTTATGTAAAAATTAAATATTTTTAACGAGAGTTTTTGAGATTTAAGAGATTAAACTTCTGTCTTGAAGATAACTGTTCTGGATAGAAAGATTAACATGATTATAGTTTAATGACGATGTTATGAAGAGATTATATATATTTCATTTTTGATATAATGTGTTGAAATATGAGCTACAAATAATTTCAAGGGATAAAAACTTTGGTCATAATCTCCATCTATTAATGTCCAATTTTTTTAAGGCCAATGTTAAAAAGTACTCTAACATTTATAAAATTTATTTTCTCTTAAGGTATTTGCAAGTTTTAGTCTTTTAACGTAACATTGAAGCCTTACGTTTGCTTGATAACCAAAAAGACCAAATAGAATAATAAGAATAAATATAAGAATTATACACACAGTTTATTATATAATGTTTGTGACGTCAATGTCTATCAACAATTTTAAAAAAAATTAGCGTTTTAGCCTGAAAAGGTAAATTATATAAAAGTCTTTTCAAAATCATTAATTCATTATAATATATTTTGAATAAGAATCGTTTTAAAAACCATAAAAATGCTTTAAATATTTGATAAGAAACAAAAAACTTTTAAAGAATATAAATAAAGAATAAAGTAATACAACAAAATGAGAAAAAATACTATTAATTTATCAAGAAGTTTATTTTATTGCTTATTTTATTTTAATTATTTATAAGAGCTGCCGAACTGTTTGATAGTTTTTATGTATATAATTACTATCGTATATTTTTCAGCCAAACAATCTTAAAACATTTATTTTGTCATATTCTTTTTATTTACGCAATCATTTACATTTGATCTGTCAGTACATTAAGTACTTGGTATACCAAAGATCATAGCTATTTTAAGTTTTATCATTCAATTTTTTTTCTGAAGAATATAATTTTTTTTAAAAAAAAGTAATAGCTTCAATTTAAAAAAAATAATAAAAAAATTTAATTTAGTGAGACTCTTTTGGTAAGAAGTACATACTGGGTTGTGAATGTTCTTCTGACTATGTCTAAAATTAGACTATAAATGTAATGTTTGTAAATTCTATAAGACTTGGTTTTACATTCTCCGCCAGGAAGTCTTATACTTTGATCAAAATTAATTTATAAATCAGCATGATAATTGTCAATTATTAATAATTGCAGAAAATTTAAACTTCTCTATTCTAATGTCATCGTTTGATTTTCTTATTATTTCATGAGCTTCTTTAATTATTGCGAAAAAACAGTGGCAATCATTTGATGGCAAACGATAATAAAATTTTGCTATCGCTTAGGTTTTTTTTATGAGCAACAAATCTAATTATTTGGATTACATAACTTCCTGGGAAGATGGTAAGTTTACTTAATTTCATAATACTTGCAATAATTTTATTGTTTTACATTATATAGGAAGATATAACTCCATGTTGTAGACAAATTTGGGACTAATAAGGTGAAGCATATCAAATTATTTATATATAATTTACGTGATGTTTATCTTAAATAAACTCAGATAAATTAAAAATTAATTTTTGTAGATAATCGAATATTTGTGAGAATATTTTAAATAACAGTAACACATTTCGAATTAAAAATCATAATGATAGTAAGATTAGCATAGACTTCGTTTACTACTTTAATACCATATTAATTAGAAAATTTATTATAGAAATCTTTTTAGTATTTGATTGGTTTAAATATGAATTATTCTTGGCACAGGTGCCGTATAATCCACGATTCCAAATTCTGAATTTTTTTGGCGATGAAGAAATGTTGCCAAGATGACGTATCGTGATGTATGCGATGACGTAAATACTAGGGTTACCAAATAATATTTTTGCATTATTCTTATGTGTCTCCATATGTATGACGAAATAAAAACGAGGTTGCAAGATGCATAAGAAAATCCGCCAAAAAATCGCCAATTTCAGAGTTTGGCATCATGGATTATATGGCACCTATACCTGATTCTTACTTATAACTGAATTATTTCATCAATAAATGGGCTTTTTTTACTTATCTGAAGGTACATTATTTTCCTATACATATTTATTGCTGTCAAGATAGTTGAGTTGGTGACTGCTCTAAACTGCGATTGACAAGAATACGAACTTCAATATTTCTTTTGAGAAATTTAATATTGATATCGTCATTTCTTTCTTTTTTTTTTTAACTCTTATAATTCAGTTTTGGGGATTCGGTTGATAAGTTCTCTTTTTTAATCTGCAGAACTTTGTTATTTTCCTTCTGATGTATTGTGCATTTTTTGATATGCTTTTGGGTATGAATCCTTTTGTTTTTCTATTTAATATGAGTTATGTGAGAAATTATTTATTTTATTAGCCAGAGACTAACTCCTACAATTATATTATTTTATTTATTTATTATTTTTTACATTTTGAGTTTCCTATCTTTCGATTTTATAAGAATACTACTGACGATATATAATTTTTGTGGCTTGTGTGACAGATATTTATTAAAAAGTCTTCCTTATGAAATACAGGCCTTCAAATATTTTGACGATATCATCCTCATAGATATTCTCTTTCTTCTCAAGAATGACTTCAGTATAAAATTCAAACGACCATTTCAGATTAGAAAGATGGTATGAAGAGTAGAAACACGAAATTTCTTCCTTTTTTTTTATCCTGAGTTGTTACGAAGTTACTTGCTTATTACATGGTTTATGCAAACAAGGGATTTATGTTTTAATTTTAATAATAGCTTAACTTATAAATAATATTTTCAGAAGAAAAAATTAACCTTCAAAGAAGGTGCCTAAACAAATTAACCTTCAAAACTTGTCTTAAAGCTACCATTTAAAAAGAATAAGATTAAATTATTTATTTACTTCATATTGTGAAGTGTGTCATCACAAGGAGTCTGAATTGCGCCTGTCATGAACTAAATATAGTTGTGATTTTATCACCGACCAGTAAATTCCAGATTTATATGCTCAGATGTACTTCTATTCATTTTTTAATAAAATGAGCCTGTAATCTCAATGAAAAACAAAAACTTTTCACTCTACACAATTACTTTAAGGAATTACTTCTCTTTTGAAGGATTTTCTTTGAGGATTTACTCAGAACTCTTACATTTCTTTCTCAAAGATTTTCTTTAGAAACTTTTCTATTTTATTTTCATTTGCTACTCAGTGGGAGGTAGCAAATGAAAATCGTGCAATCGTGCTTCAAGTGCCTTCAATATTTTCAGAGTGTATTCACAAAATGCAAAAAATTCCAATTCCAGATTTTGCATTTCTCTTAAAAAATATACCCTGCCAGGAAAAAATATCATTCAAATTTATATTGTTAGAGAGCTTTTTGAACTACACAGCAATTCACAATGATTCCCTCTGATATTTATGAACACATTTGAAATTGTCAAGAAGTTTGTTGTTTTTCGAAATTTTGTTTTTGTTTCAGGGAAAAATCAGTCGCTTAAATTAAATTTTTAAGATTGAGAATTTTCCTTTATTTCCGATAGAACCCACATTTTGTACTTCTTCAATTTTAATTATCATATCATCAAATCTCTCATCTTATCAAACTGACTCACTCTTTTTTCCTGACATTAATTATCTCAGTGGACCACAAGCTTATTTGATGTAAACAGTATTTGAGAGTTCATTCATCTAGTTTGGATTCAAAATCACTTAGAAATCCTATAATGAGAAAATAGATAACAAGCAGAATAGAATATTAACATTTATTATATCTGAATATCATATCCACAAAATTAGAAACATATTTTTTGCTCTCATTCATTCCATGTAATACAGAAATAAATAAGCCTCCAAATTTGGCTTATGCCTTCCACCAAGAAAAAGTCTTAGCATTGTTGTCAGTTTCCATTTTGAAGTAGTTATCTAAATATAGAACTATATCTTTCATGACAACTTTTATATAACTTAAAATTTTATCTTCGGATAAGTGTATTTTGTTAATTATTACATATGTTGCAAGAGAAGGTTGAATTTCATTTTTAAAATAAAAATGAAATAAAAGTATTAAAAAAATGAAGATAAAAGCCTTTCAAATTTTATTACTTTTTTGCTTTTAACTTCCCAAAACAAACACTTTCAGTTTTTATTATTTACTCACTCTCATTTCTTAAAGACGTTAATATTATAGTCATTTATAACACGTATTTATTAGAAAAATCAACGTATTTTTGAACCTTAAATGATTTTTGAGTAAACTTATCTTAAATTCCCATATTATAAGATATTGAATTCTTAGTGGTGAATATTCTTTTAGCACACATATTTAAAGTTTAAAAAAGTTCACGACTTGTGTGCAAATAGGCATTACAATTATTATTTAATTAAAGTAATTCTGAAAACATTTATATAAGAAGTTATATTATAAATAAAATACAAGGGTAAAATTCTTTGTCATTCCTGTTCGTGTAATATAACAAAAAGTGCGAAATTACTAAAAGGTTATTGATTGGAAGAAATGAAGGTTAACTAATGTGTAACACATTTCATTCCAATAGCAAATCTTAAATCAGGATTGAAAATAACTATTTTTTTATATTATTTGAGTTTATATACATATATATATAGTTATGTGTGATAACAATTCTCTGATAATTCATCGATGTTTATTCAGAAAATTAAAATTTTAACGAAATATTTAAAGATTTAAAGGAACTAGATTTATATTCTTAATTTATATATAAAGCTTATTTTAAATGAAAATAAAGGGATAATTTTTTAATATGAATTTTATTTAGAAGTTTTCGAAGTAATTCAATCTTGCATCCAGCCATTAGTTATAGCAAGCTAAATTACTTGTGTTTAAAATTATTTTATTTGACAAAAAAAAAAAAAAAAAAAAAAAAAAAACAGCGTAGCTATTTTATGCTAAAGAAAGGATGAAATTCTTAATTTTATTTTAATTCTTTTAAGCATTAAAACAACATTTTCGTGTTACTTTTAAAGCCTGTGAAACCTTTCCCTCAACGATGAGTATATTGAAAACAGCTATGAGGACAGTTGTGTTTTATGTTTCTATGGCTATGTAATTTTTTGTGTAGGGATGACAGAAATAAAATGTTAGCAAAATAAATTGTTAAAAAATTAATTGTTAATAAATTGTTAAAAATATATTTGTAGTTAAAATTAATGCTTCATTCAAAGTATTCGCTAATCTTGTTTATGAATATTTATTATAATGTATAAGTATATAGTGTTATGTAGGTTATGTACACTACATGTCAAATAGTAAGGCAATTTGAGTGAATATAATGAATTGTTTAAGATTTAGAATTTTCGTGTGTATTATTGTGGATAGCGAATTTACATGTATGTTTCATTATCCACACAATGTAAGCACACATACGTGCAATTGTAGAATTTTTAAAAATAGGCATTTTCTTCCCCTTTGATATGCATATCTTAATTATTTTCAGTACAATTATTATAGAATATTACAGAATTGTTTGATATCAGTTAGTTTTACTTATAGATTTCGATAGTCAAAAAGATAACCTGTGTGATTATTGCTGTGAAATAGCATTCTTAAATATTTCTTAGCGTTATCATTTATTTATTTCCTTTCATATTTTCTTTTATCATTCTTTAAAAATTAAACAATAAAATTTTTATGTATACATTATTAAAAAGATAGATATATTTATTCATAAATATACGCTCAGAATACTGGGAAATGTTTAAAGTTAATTTGATATTCAGTCACTTGTGAATAGAGACTGAAAAATACCGTTGTATAATTTCGCTCAAAAGAATAACTTAAATTAACTATATTTTTCATTGAAAAAGAATTTTGAATATTTCAACAGATTGAAATAAAAGTTATATCTGTAGTAGTTCTGATGATCTAAGAATTTTTGAGATAATATAATTATCATGATTTAGACAATCTCTGTTAACTTATGCTTTTCCAAACAAGATGTATCGCTCTTTCAAATATTATGCATCTCAGTAATATTAAAAGTTTACGAGTGCAATAAAAATTACCTCAATACAATGACAATACTAATTTAATCTTGATTTCAAGAAGAGAATTCATTGAAAATTTCCGTTATTTAATTTGAATTTTTTTTTTTTAAATTATGATCGCTCTCGTTCATTTATTTTTTTAAGATTTTTAATATTTAGTGCATAGTTTTTTACCGAAAAGTAATGATTATGCAGTTATGTTTAAGTTTTTCGACGAAACATAGCGAAGTTACTTTCAAACATGAAATAACGAATCATTATTGATTTACATTTTATGGGATTTCAATAATCGAATTTCTGTACTGAGTTTGTGTTAAAACCAGAATTCGGAATCACGTAAACGAAACGGATTTCTTATTTTGGTAAAAAACTCTTAAAGCCCGTCACGTATTTTTCTCACACATGTGCGGAATTTTTCGCTGTCATCAACTTAATGCGATTATGAAAGTTTGCCTTGTCTGTTAGAGTGACATCATTGAAGTATTTTTGGATCGTAGGTGACACTTGGCAAGTTCCAAAATTCCTTAACTTCAATCGTGGAAAAGAAATAGAGTGTGTCGCTTAACGATATTTCGGACACATTACGGATTTAATTTCTGAAGGGCGCTCACACACATACACCCATTTCATAGCTAAATAATTATTCTCAAAGGCATATATTCATTACAAATAACTTTGCAGCGCTTATTTATGACTGTTTCAAATGTAGAAAGTATATTCGTGTTCATAGTGCATAAAGTAAAAACATTAAGGTTCCGATCAACATTTTTGAAAAACTAAATTTTTTGAAATTATAAGAAAATATATATATTTGGTATTATAACTTGTGATCCTAAAGAAATAGCATGTTTCTTGAGGCGAAGCGAAAATAATATAACGTAGATACGATGATTTTATTAGCTCAAAATTTTATTGTATATATATATATATATATATATATATATACATACACACACACACACACACACACACACACACACACACACACACACATATATATATATATATATATATATATATATATATATATATATATATATATATATATATATATATATATACACCAATCACCAATCGAATTTTTTTCATGTAAAAATTGACTAAGTGTTAAACAATGATAAACAAGCTAAATGCTGAATAAAGTGAAAGCTAGTTGGTGCAAAAGATTGCTGGGTGATAATTTTGTCGCTTAAAAAGAGTATTATGATAATCATCACCAAGGGAAATAAACAGCCAAATAAGCAAAATTTAATTTAGTTTCATTGAAAAAAGGTATTATTACATTATACTTAAGCAATCGATCACTGATGTGATAGCTAAATAGTTTCCACCAAGAAAAAATAAATAAAAAACATTGGCGTTTACACAAGTTTTGTCATTAAGTAATAATTATTTAGTTTATAGAATGTAAATATAAAATGTTTGTATTAATTTTTAGTAATTACTAAAAACGTAAACCCTTTTAAACATACACAATGCATGGAAATTGAATATTTACGACTGCAATTAACGATTGTTTCCCTTCCCGTTACTGCGACTATGGTTTGTATAATAAAATGTTTGAGATTGAATTCTTTTTTAACGAGAAAAGATGTACTATTTTATCGTTACGAGCAATTTTTTGTTAGTTAAAATTTATAGTTTAACGATTTTTAATATTTATACTTCAGTTGGGAAGTTTTTCCTTATCTAGCCTTAAGTGAATTACAAGACTTTCTATGTATTTTTAACTATTTTTTTATCTAGTTTTGAAAGTAGCATTTACCTTATGTTTATATAGTTTAGATCATTTCTTTATCTCTTCGTAATAAGCATTTTCGGAACTATACTTACCTTCAAGGTTATGACTTCGCTGTGGTCTAAGACGACGTCGGGTTGTTTTTCCAGACAGCAAACATAGAACATGGTGTCGTATCTTCTGTGGCCCACAGAGGTTGGGGTCAGCCAGTCCCACCACTCGTGGAGCGACCAAATGTCCGGACACACATTAGCTTCCAGACAGAAGTCTGTGAAAGCCAAAGGGTCTTTGCGAATCTTTTCTTGCCACGCCACTAAATCTATGTCTTCGTACCAGTTGAGGGAAGAACCTTTCGACTGTCTTGGGCGTGTCATTAGGAGGACACCTGTCTCTTCAAACGTCTCTCGAATGGCTGCCAGACGCAATGCCACGTCCGATGGCAAAGGGTCTTGCTCTGCAGTCACATGAGCGCAGGTCAGAGTCAGGGACTCGGTGATCATGCGTGGTCGCGGACCTACCACTCTCTGGCTGAATTCCCGGATCGAGTCCCTGGTTACTCCATGGGCCTGGAACACTTCGTACCACTTGGGGGAGTAGTCACTGATTTCGGCCATGCCCCCTGGGAAGACGTATGCGTTGGCCATGAAGGAACTGAGGCTGCTACGTTTCACCATCATAAGGCGGTAGTCACAATGGTTCTTGCTGACCATCTGGCGGTTGGAGGAACGCGCCCGGTGCATCATGTTAGCCAGATTGTTTCCAACAAGTTCTTGCAAAGATGCTCGCACCACTATGATGACACTGGCCGCCTCCTTCCATGGTGGGATGTGTTCCATTTCTAAAAAGAAAAAGTATGTCTTTAGTTTTTACGGAATTATAATTTAAATATAAACTGATAACTGTGGAATATATCGCGTGTGTGAGCGAAACGTAATAAAAATCTACTAAAGCGCGGATATCTCTCTGAAAACATAAAAATATAAATGCAATTATTGTTTTAATGAATCCAATTTATTATTATTATTATTAATATTTACTGAATTTTATAGATGTAAAAAAATAATTTATAATTCTGAAGGTCCCTATCCCATGATTCCTCTAAATTACTAACATGTGTTCTGATGGTAGCACACTTAATTTCCGTTTTTTATAATAATATTTCGAATACGCAAAAATTTTAAATAATGCATATATTTAGATTTTAATGCCATAAAACTATAAAAATTAAAAATTTTTCATATCTTACAAGCTATGTAAGCGCTTTTATGCATACTATCTCAAAAAAACTTCTTAAAATTTACTTCATCAAAAATTTCAGTTTTGAATACAGGATGATAAAAACACAACAATATCAAATACTTAATACGTTGTAATGAAAAGTTAATTTATGATGTAAATGAAATATGCTTGACAGTTTAAATGAATTATATTATGTTTATTTAAGAGGGTATTTGAGAAAATTAAACCATTAAAATAATTGGATTTAAATTTTTATCTTGTAAATTTTTATACATTTCGAATTTAAAATATATATATTTTAAATAAATACCAGTTATTATTTTTCTTCTTTATAATAAATAAAAAAATTAAATTTGTTGCTTGATATTAATCACATTTCTCATTGGCTATTTTCGCTTATCAGTGAATTCACTTGTAAAAAATAATTTATAAAATTTGGGGAATACTAGTCTGTTTAAATAAAAACGCGCTTTTAAAGTATTCAAGTATAAAAATATACATACAATTTATGAAATTGTGTAAATAATATTATTTTTATTAATTATTTTTTCATCATGGCAATATTGAATAATATTGCCATGATGAAAATATTAAAAAATATCTTCAAATATGTTCAAAATCGTTAAAATTCATTTTAAAACCTAAAATTCAAGGACATAAATTATTATTCACATAATAAATCCTCAAAGTTTAATGCCAAAACTTACAGTATTAAACAGTGCATACTTAAGTGGAGCAATGAAAAATTAATAAATAAGAATTTAAAACTGTGCATTTATAAAAAATGTGAACGCAAGAAATATACTTAAACATTATACATGAAAATGTAAGGCATTTAATATTCAACGTAAGCTACAGATTTGGGAAACTATTTCATGAATTTACTAAAAATGAAGTGACATTCATTCCATGTTTTGCCCTATTTTATGTTTGCCTTCTGTTTTATTTAAACATGCGTTCTGAAAGGTTTTTCTTAAAGGCCTTTTAAATGTTTTCCATGACCTTACTCGACCTTCGTGTCACCATTTTGAGAAAGCCCTTAGCATCTTTTAAGACAGAAATCCAAAAAATTGTTTGAAACACACTTGTCAAACCTCTGACAAATGACTCTTGTTATTTCCTTCAAGTTTGTTTATTGGTTTGGAGAATTTTCGTAGGATATTAAGCAGTTTTTTTAATCATTATTAAAAAAAACCTGTTATTTTTTTCGACTGTGAAAGAGTTTAAATAATCCATTTCTGAAAATATGTTCCCTTTTGCATGCTTTGCAAACACACGATGCTCTTGAGATTGAGATTCTTGTTAAAAACTAAGATATATTTTTATGTCTAATGAAGATTTGAGTTAAACATTTTTAATTTTTAAAATATATATAAAGCAAATACATATTCCTCATATAAAGAAATTATCAAGAGTGAGTTGGCTCCTATAAAAATGGATACTTTTGAAAATTAACAAGAAAATATGTTCAGTTCTATTTTACTTTCGTTACAATATAAATTGTGAAAATAGATCAATATAGCTATGTAACATATGATAGATTTTTTTAATATATATTATTTTAGATATTTTATACATTTATGAACTGCATTAACTTTAGAGCATTTCCTATATAAAAAATGTAGTTTTAAGAAATTTGGAATATTTATTTGTAATTGATAGTCATAATTATACATTTTGTAATATAGTGCACAATTTGATATATTTTGGAATATTTATTTAAAAGAATAAAAGTAATTTTTTTGTATTATAATAAGAAGTTTTCTTAATAATTAAAATTTCAACTTGAATTGAATTATTTCCTCTCAAATAAAATCTACTACAATTGAAATAGTATTTTAAGTGGATATGACAAACACATATTTTATGGCAACCGTTTTCATTTTTTTAATAGAGATTAAGTTCACCATCAGTTCTCAAATGTTGTCATAATTTGAAAGAAATAACTGGATTAAACTTAATTTAAATCAAACTTTCAGAAAATCATAAATAATTCTTAAAAAATTACGTTTTTATATTAGTCACATAAGTATATTTTTAAAAAAATTCTAAAAATTAATTTATTTTAAAGTAAATAAATTTTTTTTAAAAATGCATAAGTTTTAGAATATTTATTATTGGAATTTGTATACAGTTACTTTTATTGATTTTAAGTCGATACTTTGCATTAGGTATAAATTTTCTTAAGAAAAGAATTGAAAGAATGCAGTAGAATGTTTGTAAATATCACCCAATAAAGAATTTAAAATTAATGATTGTATTATTGAAAGCTAATGAAATTTGAATACCATGAAATTAAATCACGAATGAAAAGAAAATTTCTGTTTATATAATTTGGTAAATACATTTTTGAAACACGAGAGATTACTTTTAAATAATCACAAAATGGCAGAATGTTGTTGATTCGTACAATATTATGTTATTTTGACTATTTTAAATATTGTTTTATAAATATTATATTAATTAATTAATTGATTTGATATTTTATGGAAATAATATTGAAAATAATTTTTTAAATTAACTTTATTTTGAATAATCATATAATGCAAATATAGTAATATGTTAATATTAACAATTACTTATTATGTCATTGACAATTACTTAAATTAGAAATTATTCAAGGAGTTTAAAATGTAAAACATCAGTATATTAGAAAAAAATCACTTACATTCTCTTTAATATATACTATTTTCATTAGAAAATAATATATATTTCAAGAGAATGAAGTTTTACTTTGATAGTCTTGATAGTATAGTCTTGATAGTATTTATATAAATTAGCATTTTTTTGAATGAATATAAGCTTGAAACTCTATTATTACTCAATTTGCATTTAATACGTAATAAGGCTTTAACATATTATTTCACAGTACTTTCATCAAAATTATATCTTTAAAATATTTCAATAAAATGTGTTTTCTAGTAATATTTTTTATAGCTTTTATCCCATTAGGAGTAAGCTTTATGAATAACCTTTATAATTATTTCCTTAATTTTAATTATACTTTGAAGCATTTGCAGATTTCTAGATTGGGACCCAATAGATAGAATAAAAATCACATTTATGTCATAAAGTGCATTTCTATTTCTTCATGCCTCCTACTTACGTTATAAAAATTTAGTTATTGTTTTCTCAATTAATGTAAAGCTAGAATAAAATGTTTTTGCGCTCAAATTAAATTATAATTTTATTTTAAAGTTAAATTACTCTCTCTCTCTCTCACTCACTCACACGCACACACGCACACACACACACACACACACACACACACACACACACACACACACACACACACACACACACACACACACACACACACACACACACACACACACACACACACACACACACGGTTTAATAGGTTTCTACATTCAAAAATTTATAGTATAAATTTGGATAGTTTATATTTATTCTATACTTTGTGTTCTTAATCAAATTCTAATAAAATAAAAATAATAATAATTCAACTTTATTTAGCATTACTCTTTAAAAGTTCCTTTTATTATTACTAGTAAATGTTACATTTATTTTCATAATTATTACATATTTATCAAACTCTATTCATATAGTTAAATTTGACATAAAATTCATTTCATTTTTAAATTTGAAAGATAAATTTATTATCTTTCAAATTTAAAAATTTTTTATAAAGATATTTTGCTGAAAGTAAATTTAATTTCCTAGAAACTTTGGTATCATTTGAAGTTAAATTTCAAATATGAAGTAGGTTTAAAATATTCCTATTAAATGTATAAGTATATACTTTCAGTATTTTAGACTTAAATTTGATTAATTAATTTTCTATTTAATTATAACTACGAAGATGAAAACAATTACATATTTTCATTTATTAAAAATAAAATTTTATATTTAACAAATAAAATCACATAAAATTGATTTTCTCTCAGCAATTCAGGATAATATAGATGTCGATGATTTTGTACTTTTTTCACATTAAATGATCTAGCTAAGCATTTTAAAACAAAAATTAAATTTATTTAAAATTAAGCATCGAATTTCAAACTTTCCAATTAAAATATTCGATTAAAATTTAATTGTTAGAACTAATTTAGAATAATTTTCTGCCACCCATTTTGAAAATCACAGTACGGAGTATAGATAGGAAAGCAAGCATGAAATTGAAGGTGAGAAAGAAATAGAATGAATACGAAATCGAATGGACTGATAAGGTAAGGTTATGAAAGGGGTTTATTTGTAAATAAAGGGTTCCACACAAAAGAGTATGCGTAACTGAATCGAACCACATGCGATAACTGATTTCGTAAAGCTCCACTCACCTCGTCAGGCTGTCATCGGAAAATGCTCACATCAGCTGAACGTCATCTCTGCTCTTCCGCCGAATATCCATCTCCGCGAGAGAGAACATCCATCCTCAGTGCACGGTCAATGAGTCTTCGGCCCGCGGCTTCCGAGCCCTCCCCCTGACGTCAGAGACCTGTTTCTCTCCCCCTAATCCATCTAATGTGGTTTCACTATTCGTGCCACGCACTGAATATGTGACCCCTATTTCTCAGAGGCCCCGGAAGATGAGGAGTCCCACTTCTGCGGAGAACTTTCTTCATTTTACTCTGGAGGATGCTTTTTCCATTTGAGGTTTGCGTAGTTTTATAAGAAATGCAATACGGCGAATATCCGAACTATGTCTTTGCGTAAAGTGCCACGAGTGTTAAATATTGAATGCATAAATATTACATTGTAATATTTATGCATTCAATATTTAACAGATGATTCAATACAGAGATTCAATATTGTACAGATGAAAAGGCAACTATATATTACATATTCTTAAATGCGTGTGTTTCAGTAGATGAATATAATTAAAGTTAGATTTTTAAAGACAATATTTGGTTTAAATACATCTATGACTATAAATATGCACATGTATTTAAAATTTTTTTTATTGATAATTGGAAAAGTACTGTTTTAATTATAACTGTCAGCTATAATTATTTTGATTCCTGTAGTGGAATCTTGTTCTTTTTCAAATATTTGATACGCATTTCATAATTATCTATCAAATTATTACAGTTTAATATTGTTCAGCTAAATCAACTGCAAAATTTTATTATAATACTATAGACCTGACGAAGAAAGGAGTAGATAAGAAAGACGCATGATTGAAATTGAATTCATATTTCTAATAGGCAAAATATTTATGCACATAATAAACAGAAGAAAATTTTCCTTCGAATAGCAATGCTGATATACTGAAATGCGATATTTTGAGATATGAAATTACTGTGATAAACCAATATTATGAATGCATTTTAAATACATTTGTTATAGGACAAAGCTTTTGTTTAGAAAATTATTTATATATTTCGAGTAGGGTTAGTTCTTATTGATTTAATAACTACACAATTAAATATAAATTTTGAGAAAACTCTCTTAAAAAGTTCATTTAATTATATTTCTTGCAAATATAATTAATTTTTTTAATTATATTTGCAAGAAATATAATATTTAATTATATTTCTTGCAAATATAATTAAAAAAATTAATTTAGTGAATTATTTCTAATTTCAAGCATATGATTATATTTTATTATATATCCTCAAGGATATAACTATATATATATTTTCATCTTAATTATATATCTTGCATACATATATGAAATTATTTAATTTTATATGGCAAGATAATTTTGTTTTGATTTTGTTAAAAAAATAATATACATTTATTTAAATAAAAATATACAAAAGGCTCTGAAAAGGAACAAACGTTGAGAGTGAATTGATCAAATTCTCATAAAATATCAGCTAATTAAACTAGTTGACACCACTGCTAATAAAAATAATCTGTATTAAAAGTTATGTATATTAGCAGAGACATACACACTTTATAGAATCTTAAATAAGGCTTATTGGAAAACTTAAATATCAACATGAATTAATGCTGTATGAAAGATATGCATGCACACATACTCACATATTTCACTTATTATCTGAATCTTTTAAATCTGAATTGAAGTTCGTTAAGTTCAGTTTGGAATAGTAGTGTAGGTTAAAATTGAATTTTATAAAAATATTCATTCTGGATTTGTAATTCTCTGTTTTTTTATTAATGATCATTAATTTCCATTTACCTGATTAGGAACACATAAATTTAATACTTTACTAACTATACTCTACGTCAAAATCAGATTTTAAAAAGGCTACACTTCAAGGAAAAAAAATTATTCTTTTACGTCCTCACTGAAACTATTTTCCCAAGAAATAGTTTTAGGAATTCTCGCATTGTACTTGGTATACACAAATTCATATTAGGGTTCTTTCTTTTAGACTCCTTTTTATAATAAACTGTATCATGATCTTATTGTAAAAACTATGACTTAAAATTTTCGAGAACAATTTTCTGAAATTAAGTATTTTTCTGCTAAAGTATTGATTGATAAAAATTTCATTTCTCAAAGAAAATTATATTGTGGAAAGGATTTCCTCCAAAATCATGTTTTGTATTAATTTTTAATATGGAATTCAACTCGCTTTGTTTTATACTTCTATTCGTTATATTCTGCACAAAACAGAAACCTTCGAAGGAATGTCGATTGAGCTCCAGTGGGATAGAATTGGCTTAATTGATTGTGTGGAAGAAATTTAATTTAACTTAAAAAACATAACGTCACGTAAACTTAAAATTTAAAAACTGCATCAAGATGCAAGAAAAGTTTTTAGATTTCACGCAGCAATTGTAGTTGTCAAGAAAATCCTTGGAAATCAGAAGACATTAGGGAATTCTATGTTAAATAAGTATAGTGTACAAAATATAAACTTAGTATATCAAAACATTTTTTAAATGACGTATATTTTCTTTAAATTAAGGAATTGCTTTTATTATTATTCCACAAGAATTTATGAAAGTATAGTAATATAAATCAATTCGTGATTCTTTTGAAATTAGGCTTATGCATCTTATTAAACCTATTTATTTAAAAAATTATTCCACACATTTGATTTAAAATGCACGTTGCATAGAAGCTTAATAATTTAATTTGTGTACAATTGTCGCAATAAAAGGTTATTCATGCGAAATCGCTATAACAAACTGTCTTGACACAATTCTGACAATCACACTTGAACTAACGTAAGACTAGAAAAATCCATCTCACTCAATACTGTTTTAATGGTTCTTTCGTTATTGTTATAGATTTGCCAATTTCTTTCATTTATATAATGAATTGAAATCATTGCCTTTATTTGCTTCAGGTTGTAGCCTTTAAAAATAAAAATTCTTAGAATGGCTTCAGATCAATTTAAAACCTACTGCATTTTTTTTTTTTTTTGAAGTTATAGGATGAAAATATTTTTCAAACCATTTACATTAGGCAGATTTAAAAATGAATACCATGAAAATAAAAGGGTTGATGCTTTTTAACTTTTACATCATAGAAAATATTTATATTTCAGAGCAAAAGAGTTTTTGGTTTAGGAAATATTTTAAATCGATATTTTTTATCTTGTTGTTGTTACTAATGATACTTGGTCAAACCAAGCTTGCTTACATTTTTTATAAGAATATTATGTTAAAAAATAGTCTAAAAGCAGAAGGCAAGTTATACTAACAAGTTTTTTAGATAATTATTTCCGAAGTATTCGAATTTCACTCACCAAAATAATCCAAAAGGATTCTAGCTGGCATTATTTATATTTTCATGTTATTACAAACAGAAGTTACCTTTTTTATTTATTTCAAAGCTTTCTTGATTTATAAACCAATACGGTATTACGAATAATCACAATTCTTTTTAAAACAATTATCATGTGGTGTTCCATAAATTTAAATAAACATACGTATGTATTTGTAAGTAAACCTTCTCCTTTTCGTCTCTCTCTGTAGTATTTATATATCATCTAACTAGAATAGTACCGGAAGGGTTTCATATAGGATTTTTAATGTGTGAAGACTTAAAATAATATTTTAAATGAATGAAATCGTATTTTACTGCGAAAACAACAAAGGTTTTTTTAAAATTTTTTATGCAAAATGAAAATATTTTATACGATTTTTAATAAATTAGGATACATTTACTATACTAAAAAAGTAATATTTTATAATAGTAATAGAGCTAAATCTTTTGAACCATTGCAAAACCATGAACTTAAATAAAATGAGATGATAATTATTCGAAGTTTTTTAATTTAAGGTCAATATTTTTAACTTTACACTTCTAATTTAACTTTTAAAATGTATTTTAATAATTAGATCATTTTTCAAGAAAAATATTTAGTTTGGTAAGAAAATTAAATATCTTAACCTTTGAATAAGAAATTAAGAGCCTTTAATACATATGTCACTCAGAGTGAATAATTATTTTTATATTTAAATTGTTTATTAGTTTAAAATTAAAGTCGCGTCATTGACTTCTAGAAACTCCCGACATTTTTAAATTATAAAATTAATTGAATTGTTTTAATGTTATGGAAAAATGAAATAAACCTTTAATTCTAGTGAACTATAAATAAAACTTCAATTAAAGTCAGTTACAATCGTATTGATGCGATTTCCATTCCGAAACGATCACCAGAACAAAAATTGACCATCTGTTTATGTTCCAATTATCGAAAAAGGAATAAAATTCTGTTTCAATTGAATACGGATTTATTCAAAGAATTCTTAATCTATTTTAAATGCTCAATCACATGAAATGTTTACAACATAATAAATTTTTGAATTTAAATTTTATATTCGAAAAATTGTTGTAAAACTATTTGAGAGAAGCTTTCTAAAAACAATTGTAAATTACTCAGGAAACAAATAGCATTTTGGCGTAAGAGTTTTTTAAGCTAGCTAATATATTTTATTACCAAATAAATAAAATAAATGTGAAATTATAGAATGTGCGTTTGACTCTTTCAATTTACCTATTAATATGTTGTTGTTAATTAAATTGTCCATATATTTTCGTTACAAGAAAATACGACAAACATTACGATTCTAAGCAGTGTATATACTATTTATAACACTTATGTATTATAAACGATATTTACAATTAATACTGAGCATTTTAGTGTTATGTCGCTAGAGTATTTATTTATGCACAGATAAGTCTTATATGTTTGTGTAACAATATTTAAATTAAAATTTTTTCAATTAATTTTAATTAGATATCAGAGATAGCAAGATTACTTAGTGTTAGCTTTAAGAGAGACGCCTTGATTATTTAATTTGACTCTAAAATGTTGAGTTTTCACAAATACATTTTTTATGTTGAAGAATTGGAGTAAATAAAATTTAATGGAAAAGAAAATGGAACTATAAGGGAAGAAGAATCCGTGCATATATATATCAAAATTACTACAAGGGAAATGAAAATATATTTTCAACACATGGTAATGGAGAAAATTAAAATTAAATCACACATTTTTGCATAAATGCGTTTAAAAAGTATGCTTATTATAAATAATAGGTTTAATATAATGTTTCTGTGCGTTTTATTAACGCATTTCTTTGCATCTTGTTAAAACTGAGAATGTATATATCAGCTGAATTAATTATCCCAGTTTTTGTTTTTGTCATTCTTACGCAGAGGAGGATTACATATGCAATATATTAACACTAATGTTGTTTTAAAATACGAAGGTTGTGTATACGTGTGCGTTATGTATGAAATGCGAATTATTAAAAAAAAAACACCAAGAGAACATTTTGATTAAGAATTGCTGGAAAGTTACCTCTACAGTGTTGTCCCATATTTTTAATCTCACATTTGAGGAAGTGCTTAAAGAAAGTTTGTCAAATTAAGAAACTTTGGGGATCCTAATTTAAGAATTCTCATTAGTAAGCAATGTTTCTATTTTTTAAGTTTTTTCTCCAGAAGCATCACTTTCGCATTCGATGTTTCATCGGATAGCTAATATTCACACATTCTTGCAGCGATCATAAGCGGAAATTCAAAGTTCTTAGTTACTTAACGGATGTTAGGTTACAGCTACAATATTACTTTCAAAGTTATTTACATTTTGGCAGTACAGAAGAGCCATACTTTGTGACAATATGGTCAACACCCCCTGATGAAGCTGGCCATGTTGGTACTTCGTTCCATTTTATATCTTTCTTTGATATTACACACACACACACACACACACACACACACACACACACACACACACACACACACACACACACACACACACACACACACACACACACACACACACACACACACACACACACACACACACACACACACACACACACACACACACACACACACACACACACACACACACACACACACACACACACACACACACACACACACACACACACACACACACACACACACACACACACACACACACACACACACACACACACACACACACACACACACACACACACACACACACACACACACACACACACACACACACACACACACACACACACACACACACACACACACACACACACACACACACACACACACACACACACACACACACACACACACACACACACACACACACACACACACACACACACACACACACACACACACACACACACACACACACACACACACACACACACACACACACACAAACAAAAACAAAAAAACACACACACACACACACACACTGACACACACAAGTGTTGTTCACATAATTTTGATAAATTATCTAATAAAATGTTTCATAAAATATTTCATTTGATTCGATTCACTGCAGTGCATATGCATCATAATGTAACTACACACATATATATACTATTTGTAACTATATGAAATCAAGTATTAAAAATATTTAATTAGGATTACGATTTTTATCAATTGGTACTGCGTTTTGTGTAAAAAAAGAAAGTAGGCACAAAATTAATGTGTTCATTTAATTATTTAATAAACATAATTTTATAAGAGCTGCTATGCAAATTACTATGCAATATAAATCATGTCACTATAATTACATTTCTGCGTATATATTTGAACATTTTAAAATGGATAATTCATTCTATCTTCTGTCCTGTCATTACAAATAGAAATATACAGCGAAATTAAAAATATTTTTAAATGCAATTAAGATATTTATATTAAATGATTTTATTCAGATTCAGAATTATTATTTAACTTCAAATTTCAAAACTTAAATTAAATTTGGATCGCATGCATTGAACTATTGAGCTTAAATAATTCTATAACATTCCATTGACAAGAACAATATATATAGTATATTTGTTGTAATCTTCATATAACTCATCTGTAATAAACTTTGTTTTCTAAAAAAGAATCATACCTCGTGCTTGCTTATAGATAGTTTGAACTTCGGAAATTTTTTTCTGTGAAGAGAAAATGTTGAATCCAGAAATTTCTTGTTTTTTTGTAAGTATCATTTTATGAAAGAAAACTTACATTACTTTCTTCTTTTTACAGATGTTTGTGTTTGGTAAAATCTAAAATTTAGGTAGAAAACTAAAATAGACCCTATTTGTGTGAATTTGCCATAAGTTTTTAATACAAAGGAGTAAAAGAAAACTCAAAAACTAGAGAGAGAAATTCTTGAAGCAATTTGTAAGTCAGTCATATTCGGTAAACTAGGGAGATTAATCAGATGTCAAACCGTAGAGAACTTGACCTTCGCTTCATATGACCTAAATTTGAGCGGCGGAAGAATGCAGAAGAGGCGGATGTTGAACCATCATTGACCCGGAAAGAGCAGATGCGAGAAATCGCTTACGAGCACCTGTACGCTAAGAGGCGGCTTCTATAAAGCGTAAAGAGAAAGATTCGATAATGAAATGATAGTGTCATTCATTCTTTATGCCTTCAATGTGACGACGAACGTCACGGGATTGACTAAGGAACGTTATTTTTTTGTCGCCTATTTAAATTCCCTGTTATCCTTAATGATATGAATTTTATTTGTGATAGTCTATGGTACGTGACATCTCAATTCGTAGGTCAAGTCCCATATAGATGCATATTGACGTAATAAGTTTCATTTATTAAATTGTTTAAATTAATCGCTATAATCCAATAAAAAAGAATTTATTTCAATGAAAAGAGTAATCTGTGATGATTTTAGTTTTTTTACCCTAAGATCAATGATATACACTACTGGCCATTAAAATTGCTACACCAGGAAGCAATATAGATAAAAAAAGGATATTTATTGGACAAATATATTATACTAGAAATAACAAGTGATTAAATTTTCAAAGCATTTGGTTGGATAGATCCTGAGAAATCAGTACCCAGAACAACCACCTCTGGCAGTAATAACAACAGTTATACGCCTGGGCATTGAGTCAAACAGAGATTGGATTGCATGTACAGGTACAGATGCCTATGCAGCTTCAACACGATGCCACAGTTCATCAACCGTAGTGACTGGCGTTTGGTGACGAGCCAGTTGCTCGGCAACTATTGACCAGACGTTTTCTATTGGTGAAAGATCTGGAGAACGTGCTGGTCAGGGCAACAACCGAACATGTTCCGTATCAAGGAAGGTCCGTACAATACCGGCAACATGCGGTCGGGCATTATCCTGCTGAAACGTAGGGTTTCGCAGGGCTCGAATAAAGGGTAGAGCCACGGGTCGTAACACACCAGAAATGCAACGTGCACTGTTCAAAGCACTGTCAATGGGAACAAGAGGTGATCGAGACGTGTATCCAATGGCACCCCATACCATCACGCCAGGTGATGGGCCAGTATGACGATAACGAATGCACGCTGCCAGTGTGCGTTCACCACGATGTCGCCAAACACGGATGCGACCATCATGATGCTATACCCAGAACCTGGATTCATCTGTGAAAAGATGACGTCTCGCAATTCGCGCGCCCAGGTTCGTCGTTGATCATACCATTGAAGGCGCTCTTGTCTATGACGCAGCGTCAAGGGAAGCCGCAGTCATGGTCTCCGAGTTGAGAGTTCATGCTGCTGCAAACGTCGTCGAACTGTTCATGCAGACACTTGTTGTCTTCCAAACGACCCCGTTTCTTGACTCACGGCTCGTGACGTGGTTGCACGATCCATTACGGCCATGCGGATAATATGCCTGTCTTCTCGGCTGCTAGTGATAAGTGGCCGTTGAGATCCCGCATGGCGTTCCGTATTACCGCCCTGAACCCATCGATTCCATATTCTGTTAACAGTCATTGGATCTCGACCGACGCGAGCAGCAATACTGCGATAAGATAAACCGCAATCCCGGTACGCTACAATTCGACCTTTATCAAAGTCAGAAACGTGCTGGTACGAATTTCTCTTTCTTACACGAGGCATCACAACAACTTTTCACCAGGCAACAACGTTCAAATGCAATTTGTGTATGAGTAACCGGCTAAGCAATTTCCTCATTTGAACACAATGTAGGTGTCGCTACTGGCGCCTGCTTTGTGTGAATGCGCTGAAAAGCTAATCATTTGCATATCACAGCACCTTCTTCCTTTCGTATAAATTTCACGTTTGTAGCATGTCGCCTTCTTGGTGTAGCAATTTTAATGGCCAGTAGTGTATTATCTATGTGCTACACATACGAGTGTATTTGTAAACTCTATATTGCTAAAAAAGTTAGGACTGTCAGTAAAAAGGTGAGGAAACATTTTCTCAACACCATTTATGGTCATAAAATTTAGAACGATTCGACTTATGAATTGCAAAATAATGTCCTAGTTGGAAGTGATGAAGCTGTTTAATGTGATAATTCGAATTACTAAGACAGTTGTACCTCTACTTTCCATTGATTCAAAGAACTTATCTTTGAAACATCAGAAATGCTGTCCTCAAATCCCAGATACTCAGTAGCGACAAGGGATCGCATAAATGTATCAATTAGTTATGGGATAAAATTCCACACATGACATCAACATATCGTGCTCTAAAGGAATTCAGTAGAGTTTAAATCAGGGGAGGACGGTGGACAATCCATAGCTTCAAAGATATTGTCCATGAGGTTTGGGATTATCTTTTTTATTGAAACGAAATTTTTCACGGTATAAAGTTTTCATGAATTGTCTTCATATCAAGAGGTAGTTTTGAAGGTTGCTTACTCATACTGATTCTAGTCCTTATCATCATCTATGTTGTCTGCAATGCGATCGTTTTCGTACGAAAGAATTATTTTCAATGCCCTTTTCTCACCATACTAAAGCAAATAAATATTCTGCAGTTGAGAAGTATTGACAGTTGGGCAGATCTGCTTGTTTCATCTCTGCAAGTTTTGAGCTGAATATATTATCTGTACTTAGCTATGACTGGATGTGAATGACCTTGTTTTGGGGGCTATTTCCATGATTCCCCATTTCATGAAATGGTGACTCTCCTCATTAACATCTATTATAGTGCCTTGTAATAGAGTAAAATCTCCCAGTAAAGAGTCAATTTCAGAGTCATGTCGTGATATTTTCAGATCAAACTCTCTCAATTTCTGCCTAATTGCATTTCAAAGCTAAATCACAAGATAGCTACAGTGAAAAAATGATTTCTACACGTATATAATATATAATTTTTTTTTCGTTTTAAGACGTCACACATAAACGTTGACGCACATATGAAAATTTCTTCTTTAGTTTATTACGCTATCCATTAAATTATGGCATTTCATTGCATGTTAATTATGGATATAAGTGTTTTGTGTATGTGTGTGTATCATTTCGTTAAAAAAAACAATTTTTTAGTTTTATGATCAGAGGAATGTTTACAATAATTTTCTTTAAGTTAGTAGTTTTAACAATTTCCTTACAATATAAAACTCAATTCAATAGTTCTCTTTCCGAGAACAAAATGTTTCGAGTGATTAGATGTTCATTTCAAATTGTAGGTATCGCAGGAATTAACACACATACCAAAAATGACTTAAAAATGATAGACAAATCAAACTCATAATATACATTGAATAAAGTTCTGAAAAAGTTATATTCTCTGAAATGCTTTTATCAGTTTTTGCGTCAAAAAGTTAAAAACTTTAATAATAATTTTCAATTCTCTGCACATTTTATCTAGAATTTTAAAACAAAATTGATTTTATACAAAAATATCATCTGCAAATCAATTTTATCAGAATATATTAGTTATAGCGATGAGATTCTTCATATGTTGTTTTTGATTGGAATAAAAATGTTATTTTTTGGAAGATTCTTAGTTTTATTTATATACATTTCTATACCTTAAAATGAGAAATGCAATTTCTAAGATTCCTTATTTCATGAAATGGTTTAAATGTAAATAAACAATGAGAAGGTATAACGATGAAGAATTTTAAATTTTAAAGGTATCGCTCCTCTTTCCTCTGATATATTGCGGCATTAAATTGATTTATACCTTATTATGTTATGATGAAGCAAACTTTTCAACCTTTCAGCAAAATCCTTATGTTTCATAGTTTTTTATTTGTTCAACTAAAAATAAAATTTTATTTTACGGATTTTTAAAATCAAATATTAAAACTATTTGTTACAATATTTATAATACACAAGATAAATTTAGTGTCTATTATTTATTATATTTTAAGTGAATTTTAGTTTTTTGTTAGTAAATAATACGGTACTGATATTGTAACTGTTTTCTTTCCTTTTATTAACATACCATTTATTATAGAATTATTTCGTTAGAATCTATGCGAAAGAAATTTTTCCAGAAATTATATTTTAATGGTGATGCAATATTTCTTTATGCAATGGTGATACATGAAAAGACTAAATCAAACAATATAATTTAAGCTCACAAGCAATTTGAATTTTTTTTTCAGAATCTGTGCCACGAATTCGACAAACATTACTATTTTTGTATCATCTTTAATGCATTGTCCCCTTTTAGTTTTCATTTTTTAGACCAACAACGCTAAGTTCTCCTTTGATTTGTTTTGTCAACGAAGAGAATTCCATTGTACCCTTGCATCAGAAGACTATATTTGTCGTCTCTAAAATTTATCAATAATTTAATTTGCTAGTTATATATTCCTTTCTTTTCTTCACATTTAATCGAACTAACAAATTTTTTTCAGGTAAGTCACTTTTTTCAATTTTCTTTATTTCTATTTATTTCAATCAATTTGATTAAATTTTTACTGAACACTATGAATAGAAATTCCTCTTAGGGGTATGTGAAATAGAAAGCAACTTTGTGCAAATTGAAATTTTTTGTAACGTTATTCAAACACCAAAAAATTAAGACCAATTTATTTTGGAAGGATTTTTTTAACCCGTTTCTCAATATCCACATGATTGATAGACACACATTTTTTTCATGTAACACAACAAACATATATTAAAGAAAAGAAAGGCATTTTAAGATAAGGGAGGGTACGTGAACATAAAAAGGAAAAGGAAAATATCATCTTCAAATGGAAAGGAGTGAGAATAATTGGGAATGACTTAAATTGGAGCGTAAGATAGCTTATGCATATAATCCTTAAATTAATTTTTTTACTTTTTTCTATTTATGTGTTTTAGTATGAAAACAAATTTTATTCATGAAAATAATTATTCCTAATTTTTTTCATAAATTATAATAAAAAAGTGAAACACTTCATAAAAATTGTACTAGATTCTTCTCACCCAGAAAATTTAAAATAAGTTTAATATTATTGTGGTTTTGGTGATGCATGTTGACGATTTAAAAATTATTCGTCTTTTAACCGAACTATTTTCAATTTATGAAATAATATAACCCGAAATATTTTGAATCAGACTGTTGAATATTTTAATCAGCAAAATATAATATTTTGAAACATGCAGAGGCGGCTCACGATAATTGACTTCAGCGTGTAAAATTAAAAAAGGAAAATCAGCAACGATTTGCTTAAGTATAACTCATAAGTATTTAGAGCACATTTTACATTAATTATGAAATATTTGCAACTTTCTCTTTATGTTTTAAAATGTTCATCATGGTTAATTATGCGAAGAGTAAAATATAATTATCGTGGTGGAAGAGTTCAGGCTATTTTAACACCATTTTTTCCCAGATGTTTTGGAAATGTTGAATTTGGCAGTAAATGTTCTAGGAAATTTGGCATCTTTTTTAAAAAAGAAGAAACCTAAATATATAAACATCGATTTTCGTGAATGTCATAATTCAACAATATTTAGTTCGCAATGATATTTGGAAACTGGATTTTTTATATGATTAACGAGAGAGGGAATTTAATAGCTTTCAATTCTAGCAAAATTTGAATAAGAATCATATATATTAGAAAAAAGAAATTTTTTTCTAGTTGAAATATTTCTCTACTATATAAATTTAGATATTGTGTTAAACACAGATTTTTTTAAAGAAAATAGTTTTATAAAAAAGTTTAGTTTATTTACTAACATACCAATTTACTTCACATACTACTTATATGTATTCTCTAGCTAACTAAAACATTATACTGGATTTCAAAATTAATGTTATGCATTCTCTCTTTGCTATAAATAGAAGAAACAAAATATTGTTCCTTCAAATTCTCTCTCTTCGCAGTGAAAACAAAAAAAAAATTTTTTTAATGAGCACTTTGACTGTTCAATCAAAAGCATTTGTTTTGTAAACAAAGAAAAAAAGATGAAGCGTTTGTCCATTAATAATAAATTGCACTCTCTCATCAACTGGGCATGTTAAGTATAATTCGCACAATAATCAATCAGACAATATTTATATTTTACAAAGGATCCGTAGCATATTTTTGCGGATGAAGATTAGAAAAATGAGGAAAAAATCAGTACTGCCAAATTACATGATATCACAATACCACTGGACTCACGGAGAATTTTGTAATAATAAGCGATTTTTGTTGTCCTGACAAACTGAGCTGAAATCTTGGCCACGATTAATGTGTAAATTAGCATTAGTGATATTTCTTTTTTTGATAATAATTAAGAAACATAAAAAATAAGTTAATTGTATTTTCCAACAGAAGATTTCAGATGAGCACTGGATCTTTTTTTTTTCGACTTGAAAAATAATATAAATAACCGCATCAATATTTTGAAATTGTAAGTATTGAATAAAAGTTGCCAAACTTTCCATAAAAGTGTTTTCAATGAAAAATATTTTTTCTTTCGAAATAGTGAAGTGAAGCATTTAAATTTGACTAATAACTTAATCTTCCCGAATATTGAAAATAAGAAAAATAAATTTTAAAATGAAGAAAAAATAAATATTTTCATTTTGCCCTTCCTTTCTTAAAGTATCTTATGAATCATCACATTTGTTTAAATGTAAATAATTTTTACTTATTAATGTATTTAATTTTTATAAATTCAGTACCTTCATATAGATTTATTTTTGTAGGATGCTCGGAGAGACAAAAGTAGTTGCAATACATGGACGAAATATTTTCACAGCGAAAATTCAAAATTCAGGACATCTTTCACACACATAAGTCATAGCAATCATGTTTTTATAACAAACACTTACCGTACGGTACAATATTATAAGAGCCAAAATGCCATTAAGCCTCAGGCTACGAATTTTCGAGTGAGATGGCACAATAAAGCGAAAAAAGCACAGGATACTAAAAAATTGTTTTCATTACCCTTGATGCAACACAAAATGTCGCAGAATCCAGTCAGTGCCTTGCAAGAGATCTGCGTGAAGAAGGGATGGCATTTGCCTTACTACAGGACCGAAGAAGTGAGCATGCCTCAAGGACTTTTTTACCTGACTCTGTGTGAAGTCCAAAACGTCAACTCTTCCGGGAGAGACCAGAACAAGCGTATATCGAAAAGAAAAGCCGCCATAGACATGTTACATTTCTTAAAAGAATCGGGAGAGCTGACGAAATTAGGAGAAAAGCAGCTATTTGAAAACGCGTCATTAAGCCTCAGTTTCATCAATATGGAAACGATTGATAAAGCCGACAATGTATTGAAAGTTTCTGAAATTGATGAAAACACGATAGACAAGAGTGAAAGACCAAGTCCAGAAAAGAGCTTGAGTCATTCAAATGAGAAAAGTGAATTTTCAATGAATGTTGGAGCTGTTCAGAAAACGAGCGGACAAAATACTCATTGTTTCAATAGCGATACCAGGAAAGATTTGAAAGTTTTAAAAAAAGATGAAGCAATAATTAATGTGACTGGAAAGGACGACAACAGTCAAATTTATTTGTCCACAAATAATGAAGCGGCGGAAATGAGTGATGAGGAAACTTATATTAATCTGACGCATAGCAGAAAGCGAGTGCCCATTAAGCATGCAAAAGGCGGTCTACGAAAGAGGTTGAAATTCGCACCTGAAGAACAAGAAACGTTACTGAAATTAAATAATCTTAAACTATTTGAATGCATATCTAAAAACGAAAACAATGGGCAAAGGTTTCATGAAAAAAATACAATTGTACAAAGAATTATTTCTATATAAATAACAAAAAATAACTCCATGTGATCATGTCGTACTTTCAACAACGAATACTCCCCTACCTAACTAAAGCAAACTAATATTCGTCACTTTAAAAAAAGACATATATCATCATAGTAATTCTTTATTTAAAGACTAAATAAGGTATTACTATGATGATAAATGTAAGTTTTTTTATTTGCAATACCGAATGATTTAAATTTGTTCCTTGCTTCTCTAATTTAAATTTATTCATGATTTTGTTATGGGTTCCTTATAGAAAATATAATCACTTTATTTCTTTTAAAATTAAAGAAAAGTTTTGTTAGAAAAGGAGTTCAAATAAGCAGAATTTGCATAAAAAATAAATACGAAAAAAGAGTTTCATAAGAATATTTAAACTGAAATAAATGTTTTTATTAAATAAAATTACAAGAATATTTTAAAGCAAACTTAAAATTACAGGAAAAAAAGCGACACATATATGAAAATCGAAAATAAATGGTCGGTTTGGAAAAGCTTGTGCAAGAAAATCGGGAGAAGTTATTAAGTTTTGGCTAAAAAGGAACTTATTATTTTTGTAGTGAAAAAAAAAATTAATAATTGATTAACCGTAAAAAGAAAAAAATTTTAATTACAATCTTTGGTGTTAAAAATTGAGAGTTCATTATGAATATTGATTAATCATAATTTCTGAAAGTGTTTTTGTTAATTAAATGTATGTAATAGAATTATGAAAATAAAATCATGTAAATAAATTTATTTTTTCTCTGCTTTTTATTTTCTCAATTTTTCTTTAAATAATTTCTCTTTTTCAATTTTTCATTTTCTAATAATTATAATTTCCTTAAATTCTGTTTGCTTTTATTTTAATATCAATAAAGATTTTCTTTTTATGTGAAAGAATGTTTCGCAAAACAAATGTTTTTAATAATATGATAGCAAATCAAAAGTTAGTGTCATCCGAGGATTTTTTTATTTTCATATATTTTCTAAACTCATCGAAAGATGGCGCGACTGCATATTTAAAAAAATTGAATAACTGAAAAACGAATATTTGCTTATTAAAAAAATCTTGAAAAATAGAGTGGATTAAAAATTTTAAAAATGAATTTAAATTTGAGTAAACTTAAGAAAAATTAAAAAATTTATTTAACTTTTATAAAACATAGCGAAACTATTGATTATCATAATCATAAGATCATATTCATTATCATATCATAAGATCATATCATATTGATTATCATATTTATAAGCAAGTTAAAGCTTATAAAATTCCTTTTATCATTAATTGCATGAATCAAAAATCCAATTTTCGAATAACAATGCGAACTAAATGTTGTTAAATTAAGACATTCACAAAAGAAAAGCTATATATATATATGTGTGTGTGTGTGTGTGTGTATTATCTGTGAATGCAAGCTTTTTTGTTCACCTAATGATATTTAAACTCATATTTTAAGTGAATTCATAATGTCAACAATAAGTTATTGCCTTTATTATAATGTTTTTTGAATACTTGTTATATTCTTGTATAATGCCACTTCTTTGATTAAACGTATGCTGTGAAATGCAATTTAGATCTGAGCACTAATTATGAATCGATTTTTAATAATAAGTAAGTAAATCTAACTACAACAATACTTTTTTGTTGATTAATAAAATTAGAAAGCTTTCTATATATTTATTAAGCTAAAAGCACAATTGAGAAACAGAAAAATTAAAGTGTGCTCTTTTGGCTTAATTTTTCATTTAGGACGAATGGTTGGTATATGACACTAATGCTAAATATATAAGAATTTTTACTTTTACTACAAAATTTTCCATTTTTACTCTATATTAATCTGAGAAAATTGATAGTACCATAATCTTTAAAAATAATTGAAGTTCAGTTATATATAAAATTATCCTTTAAACAATTAAATTTAGTTTTTTAATCTTAAAGTCTGGAAACAAGGTAATATTAAATAGATGTTTCAAATAATTTTTTCCCATTTATAAGATAGGTAAATAAAATGATGTGATTTTTCTACTTTTATATATATATAATTTATAATGATTCTGTGAGTGTTGCCTTATAACAATAGATATTAATAAAGATAAGATTAAATATTAAATTAACTTTTATAAAAGCAATTCATATTTTTTGTTGTAAATTTTAATGTCACCCAATATTATCGCTGTTATTTTTAACTTTGTGATATCTAATGACATCTTTCATCGCATTTTTTTTATTCTAAAGTTTAAGAAACGTTAAAAAACAATGAATAATAATTTTTTGACAAATAATATAATTATTAATAATAAAGTGTAACTTAATATCATAAATATTGAAATAATAACTAGAGAATTAATGGAAATAATCATAGAAATTTTAATGAAGATAGTGTATTATTCTTTAAAAATTAATTGTATACCTAAAATTTCGAAGAAATTTAACATTTCTTAAATCTATTGAAATTGTACATGAATTTAATGTTGAATAAGAGATGATAATTTTTCATAATACGAAATTTATACTATAATTGAATATTATTAAAATTAGAAAACCGACATTTAACTTATCTAAATTTCTAACATATTTTAACTTCTAATTGCAACTTATTCTAAACTTTATGAATGAATTTACAGCAGTATATTTGATTATTATGATGCGTTTACATGAACTGAAACAAAATTTATAAAAATAAATTCCGAAAAATACTGAATATAATTTTTTTTCTATACATAAAACTGCTTTCGTGGAATTAAGGTAATGTAGATAATTTCCGTCAAAAAATGATATTCTTTTTGTAATTTTTAACATTTTTTTAGTAATTTTCGTTTAATTTAAATGCTTTTTTTAAATTTAACATGAGAAGCAAATTTTGCTTTTGTTAAGATCCTGCAGTTTGAAAAAGTTTTTGCAAAATATTATGCTTGAAAAATCTTTAAATAGTTAAATACACGTGTGCGTGTAACTCATATTTTGATTTAAAAAAAAGGATTTTTAGAGTTTTATTGCTTCTCATTTTTAAAGATTCTATATCGATATATTTAAATTGTTGAAATGCAAATTTAATAATTGAAAGATATATTCTAAATCATTATGACAATGCAAAAATTTTATTCTTTTCAAATAGACGATAAATTTATATCTTAAAATTGGAGAATGTCAATTATTTTTCCAGCCCATTATAGTAGATATTTTAATGTCAAAATTGTTACCATTGTTAAGAGCAGTACTTACGTGAGCTGTCTTCTTCGGATTCACAGCTTTTCTCTACACAGGCACTTGCTATAGAATGCATTTCAGACTTCAAAATGTGAACTTTTTTCTAACTCTATTTGTCTTAGTGACAGCTTTCGCTTCAAACCAAGGATTCGACTCTGTTGCTTTGAATTGGCCCAAGTGTCGATCTTCGAGAATCCATGGGTTTAGAAATGGCTGACCTTGACTTGCGCAAACTTGATTGGGTGAGGGGACAAGGACAACGAGTGCAATCCAAACTAGAATGTTAATCTTAAATATTTCCTTTTAATGAAGAACTTTCTCTTAGCCTTATTTCATGCTAGTATAGTAAGCACAATGAATTAGGGGAAAAAAATGTATTGAATAATACGTAAAATTAACGGAACGTAATTTTTTTTACATGGTTTTATGTGAATATGGAATATAAACCAATTTTGAGTCAGATTCCTCATGAAAAGTATGATTATGAGACAGATTTTTTTTAAATTTCCATTATAAGCATCCTTTTTTCATCACACATAATTGAGTTTCAGAGAACATTACATTGGTTATTTACTTAAATCTATTTATTATCTATTCGAATTATATATATATATATATATATATATATATATATATATATATATATATATATATATATATATATATATATATATATATATATATATATATATATATATATATATATATATATATATATATATTAATAATAGTTCATAAAAGTATTTTAATTTGGAGACTGTAATTTTAATGCACAAATTTTACTTAAAAAGAAAAAGATCCTAATAAGATAAAATAGTAAAATAAGGGAAAAGTTAAGAATGTTCTTATCAAAGCGCTATGTCATCTAATATACATAGATTTAGAAAAAAAAATAACCAGAGGAAAACTAGAGGATTTGTCTTCTGTAAAATACTATGTATGATTTCAAACGACATTATTCCTTAAAAATAATATTTCATCTGTTATAAAAAAACTTATTTTATGTAAAATTTACCTTATAAAAATTATTTTTTATGAAAAAATACTAAAAAGAAAGAACTGTATTTTAAAAGAACTAAGCAAACAATTACACAATTGAATATCTTTACAATATAATATTAATACAATTTTTCCTAATGTAAGCAATAAGTAATAATATTAATACAATTTTTCCTAATGTAAGCACATGTCACTTAAGATGCCCATGATTTAAGAAGTACAACAAAAGAAAATTTTTGGAGAATATTCAGTTTAAGTAATAACGTAGTTAAAATGAAAATACAAATGAGTTGTAACTGTGAAGATGTAGAATTACAAAATAACGAAAGTATATCAATTAAATGGAAAAAAAAAATCAAGATTTATTTTAACAATTATAATAATTTTTTTTAATAAAATTGCGAATATTAATTTATAAAGGATCATAATTCACATTTTAAATAATATATAATTTTTAAAATTTCATTTTTGAGCTCTAAATATATCGCACAATAGAAATGGATATCTCAACCTCAAGATTAATTTTTCAAAAAATTTCGACTCTCTCACATAGATTAATATTTTCCTCGAAATATATTTTTTATTATCATACACAAATTTCATGGTGTTTTATTTACAAAGGAAGAATGAAGATGTGACATTGATTGTGAATGCAATTTAAGAAAATTAAAGAGTCATTCCCAGGGAATATATTTTAAAGTGACAAATGCCTCGTGATATGCTCCTTCTTAGACAAATGTGAAGTAGCTATATGCTTCCTTTCTTCCACGCTATAGAGATACTTAACGCAACACTTTTCCGGATGAATAGGCTAAAATATGTTAGGCGGTACCCTGCGGAGTTCCTCTCGTGTACAAGAACAAGGAAGTATTTAAATATGCGTTCATTAAGTTTTTAACCCAAAGGTTGCGAAGAATTTTAACAGGTGTAAAAACACTGAACTCTTTTCCAGTCTATTTTTAGACTTTCGAAGCAAGGAGCGAAGTTTACACCAGAGTAATAATACGTCATTTTGAATGGTTATTACACAAATTCATTTCATTGAAGTAATTTGTTCAAAGCATTACTTAACTGAAAGCAATTTTTTATATTTTATAAAGAGAGTTAAGCAAATAATATTTGATTTTATTGTATGCAATAGGGGATTTGACTGGTTAAAATTATTAAATTTTAGTGTTCAAAATATGTTTGCACTCTTGTAAATAAAGGCATTTTGATCAATGTCTTTTATATTAAAAATTTAAGCCTGAATATTAAGGCAATTCATAGCAATATTTCTAAATTAAAGAAAAAAAAATTCATTTTCGAGAAATAGGATCAGTTAATTTTTTAATTTATGGTAATGTTTATGGGGTAATTTTATGTATGACTAATTTATCCTATACTTTCATAAAATTTTATTATAGAAAATATTTCAAGTTGTGCATAATCCCCATCTTACAAATTTAAGCGATTTTTCAAGTTTTTAATTTTTTTCATCATTTTCCAATTTTGTCTGTTTTCTTAAGAATGATATCCTTTCTAATATAAGAAAAACCATCTACTACAAAATATAAGATTTCAGGTTTTATTGTAGAGGATAAAACGAAACATGCGCCTTCAAAAAAAGGCATGAAGTATTCAAATCTTTCAATTTTTAGTTTTTCAGACAGAAGAATTTTTTCTTTTTGGTAAATGTTGTTTTCAAATTCATTCCGCATTCGACACTTTTTATAGGATAGTTAATAACGTTTCTGATTACTAAAAAATAATTAGCAATATTTTTTAGTTCGCCTTTCAATTTAAAGATTCGTATTTTTAATTTGAAACTGTTAATTCTCTATGCTTTTACACGTGGGAATCAGTAAAATTATAGAAGTATAAAAATTAACGAAATAATAAGTTAAAGAAAAAAATTTTTGTTCTTTAATTAATTCAATTGAAAAGAGCACCTAGAAAGATGTTTAAAATGTTGATAAATTTTTTTTACTGTAAAAAAAATTTAATTATCATGAATTGTTAAACCTGAAGTGATTCTGAGGATAATGTGGTATGATTTCGTAGCGTTACCTGGCGATGCATCTTAATTATTTACGTAGTATATAAAAATGGACATAATTTATTTTTTCATCAAACATGTAATCAATCATTTTTAAATTGATGTTATTTCATTTTAAGAGAAAATATTTTAAAAAGTTCTGGAAAATAAAAGATATATTTAATTAAAAGTCAATGAAAATATTTTTTTATTAATATTGACTTGTCATATAACATTTACATTATATTTGATCATGAATTGTTACAATAAATGAATGTTTTCTTTTATTGCCGGGAAATTCTCCAAAATTATATATATACATATATATATATATAAAGATAAATTTTGATATAAAAAAATAGAAACACCTAGTTTGTTGAACAGATAGATTGAGAGATTATCTTTAAGATTGTGGCAAGATTTATTACTCAATCAATTCGTTTTGAATTATATTTTAAGCTAAATGATTCCCAGTTTCGAAAGCACAAAGCAGTTTTTGAAGTAGAATCGTATCATTTTCATCTAGAGCCTCTATTGCACGTTAGATACATCTAGAAAACAAACAGTTTGAAGGACAGAAGACAATTCAGAAGAATAAGTGATTGCATACAGTCCCAAAGCCCTTGTCGCAATTTTATGCATTGTATGGTATTTTCTTTTTATTATGTTTTTTGACTCGGAGGCATGGTTTAAAGGTTGCGATGAAACAAACTGGTCAGTCAAGTCGCCGTAGTTTAAATACAATAATCATGTGGTCGTATGTATACCTAAAAGCTAATTATTAACAGAGGAGAAAAAGTATTCCAATAAAAAAATATAAAATTCAAGTTATGAAAAATTGAAAATTGGCAAGCAAATTTTGTATAATACTTAAAAGTTGTTTATTTTAGAGATGTGTTTTTTTTCTTTCTAAAGTAGATTTATAAAAAAAATATTGTTTGTTCAATAGCCATTAATTTAATCTTATTTTAAGGTACGTTTTAAATTATATATTAAGAGCATTTAAAAATTAGCAGTAAGAAAAAAATAGCTTAAAACAAATAATTTTTTACAAACGTCATTTTTCCTTGTATACACATATTGTTATGCTCTCTTCATATATATATATATATATATATATATATATATATATATATATATATATATATATATATATAATTTCAGAGGTAAAATTTTTTTATTTTTTCTTCTGGGAAAAATATTTTTTGTTACCGGAAATTTTTTTACCTGATTTAATATTCATTAAAAAAATTATAATTATTCAGTAAATCTTTTAGGAAAAAATGTAAGCTTTATGATTTGAAATTAAGACAAATTTTTAAAAAATAATTAGTTTTTCTTATAAAAATTGAAATGTGAGCATCATATTAATGCAAAATTTTACTGATATATAAAATATGAGGTAATTTTTGTACTGTCTCCGATATTATATATACTTATAAGCATTATAATAGCAGGCACCTTGAAGATACTTTTAGAAACAGTCGCTCCGTGCATTTTTGTGTGTATTATTATGTATACTTGCACACATATGTTAGCAGAAGAAGCATTCTATGGTATTACAATCAAAATTTTATTAAATTATGCATGATTATATTCTGTTAAGTTCTTATCGAAATCTCTAATAACGCGTTTATTGGATTTCGTTTGACAAGGTGTATTTAAAATTAGAAGAATATTTATTCTTCATCAGTTTAACTTTCACAGTTAATATAAACTATATTTTTTAATGTTTTTTTAAATTTTGATTATTTTAAATTTAAATGTTTTAGTAAACTGTATATAAGCATTTCTAAATTTGGTGTAAAATACTACGTATAATTCAAGTTATCTTGTGTTTCAACTTCCGTTTCTCAACAAATAAAATGGCTGCAAAATCAAGCAGAAGTTAAATAAATAAGCCGATTTTGGTCATGCATTAATGATTATTGTATTTCACATGGCATTGATATAAGAAATCACCACTTTAAAGAATATGAAAAGTTTTGTTATGTTATAAGGTTTGGAAATGTGTCAAAATTTCCATTTCATAAATTTAACAAGAAGTCTTTTTTGACTTCAATAATACTTTTAACATAACGTTATTGAAGTAAAAAATCCTACTATATTTTTTGCTACTTGGTAAATGGAACTATTTGTGGTTAAGGGTTCAGGAAACAGTTGTTGGACATTACTAGAATTACAGTTCTCATAAGAACTGATATAGATTTTTTATTTCACAGAATATAACTTTTTTTCAGTAAAAGTTATTATAATTCTTGAAAATCTTTAATGAAATAATTTTTAATTCTTATTATTAGATGAAATAATTTGCAATAATTGACAATTATTGGAAAATTTATAAACATAGAGAAATAGGAAAGTTTCTTACATTTTAATTTTAGGATATTTAGAAATAGTTTGTACACTCAAAGGATATAACAAAAAGTTTCAAGATACTTGCCTTTAAACATACATTATTTGAAAGTATAGTTTTTATCTTGACATGAATAAAATAAAACGTTTTGTTTTTAATTACAATAATCTTTAAAGCATAAGTAATTTAATAATCAGTAAGAAGATATTTTATTTGTGAAATATAATTTCTAATTAATATTCGTATAATTTGCTGAGATATTAAAAATATACTAGAGTATTTAAAAACAATTCCACAAAAAATAATGGTTGTTTTTAGAAAGAAATATTTAATATTTCTAGAAAGGAATATTTAATAATAATATTTATCGCATTTTAAAAAGTGTTCTGTAAATCAAAGAATTGAGCATTGCAATAAAAAAAAAAATTAAAAAAAAATAAAAAAAACATACATTAAAGTCAAAATTAAATAAATTTTTAGAATGAAAAAATATCTAATCGTCCATTCATTATTCAATATCTTCTTCGGTAATCGGAAACTAAAGAAGCCGGAGAAGAATATAGAAGCTATTACGGTAATTCGAGTACAGATTCTGAAATCCATGAATTAGAAAATGTTGCTGAGTGCATAATTCGGCACCATTCTTAATTTTATTCTTCAACGAACTATGTCATTTAAAAATCTGATTCGCGTGTTTGCGCCGTCGGCTACTACAAAATTCGCGACATATTTCTAGATTTTTTTGGAGTTATGAACTTAAATTCGTAATACAATTTGAGTGAATTATTTAAAAATATTGTAAGAAAATTATTTTAAAAATGTGCACTATATTGATGTATCTTTTTCATATACTTATTCCAATTATTCATAAATATTATATTAAAATGTTTTGTTATTCCATTTATGATAAATAATTTTAACATGATAGAAATTATAATACCATTGCAATACTTTTGACTTTATGTTGAATTCCAAATTTATTTTGCAGCCTTTTTTAAATATAGTGCAATAAAAATCTTAGAAACATAAAAGGGGTTATTTCACATGTCGCTTGGTAGAGTGGAGAATTTCTTCCATTCTCATGAGGATGTACAGAGATGAAATTAAGATGATGTTCTAGTTCAATGAGTGAAATATCATTAAGCTTAAATGATTTGCTTTGTTTCCAGTTTTTGTTTGCATTCATAAAAGATTAAAAGGAATCCTTACCAGACATGAAGATGGACGCCACTAAGGGACTGCTGACGCCGGGAATAGCGAGATACAGACTGGAAGCTACATTCTGCTTTTAAAACTAATATTATTTCCTGAGGCGTGGGCATGTCGCAACAGGAATCGAATATCATCTTGGTCCGCGTCAGAGGGAAATTGCAGAATTTTGTTGTACTGGAAGCGGCGTTTTCGCTCTCGGTTGAGTGGCACACTGAACGCTCTGTTTCCGATGACGACTGCAGTAGGAATGTAATTATGGCGGAGCTGAGTACATCACAATCATTGTCTGAAATTAGCAATCGTCGTTAAATAGTTTCAGACTTAGCAATCGGAGTACTTTTTACGGTGTCTGCTTACGGAAGGGATAACAAATGCGATATGAATGAAGTTTCGTCATTCAGGTCGTTAACGCAGAAGTTGTAGAAAGGTAATTTGAATCTCCGTAAAATAAATACGGCATGATTGCATTCATTGCTATAAACGGAGATTACGACAGAAAGACATAAAATTGAGTACACCAGAAAAATAGATTACAGTGGAAACAATCATTCAGTTTGCCTTGAAAACTCTTGAAGAATGAGGACAACGTTGAAATAAATAGTTTTTATGTATAAAATAGGCATTATAAAAATTATGTCATCATATTTTGGAGGTTCGGATCGGATTCATATTTTGAACTTCGAAATTCGGAGAAGTGTATTTCTTAAGGAAGTTTTTTACTTCAAATCTAACTGTAAATAAATTGAATTCTCTGTATTTGGAACCTAATTTATTCATTTGAAGATTTTTAATCTTTTCTCGTACACATGAAGCTCATGAGCTCTTTCACCTTAAATTAAAGGCGTATATATATATATATATAAATGGTATATATATATATATATATATATATATATGTGTGTGTGTGTGTGTTTGTGTGTGTATGTATGTATTTAAAAAACTCGTTGTTTATAAATATTTTGATATCTTACCTTCACTAGTGCAATTAACGAATACTTTATTTTGGTTTAATGGTAATTTCTTCGGCACATATGGTTCGGGGTACAATTCCACCCGTTATTGAAGAATAGGAGATGGATATTGCTCTTCAACTTACTGAGTACAAGTACCGGATGGGTGCTTGGAATTAGGCATTTCTCCCTTAAGACACATGCCCACTATCTATGAAAAGTCCTTCCAAGTAATGTTAAGCATGGTTAAATGCAGCTATCACCTCCACAGTGTCAAAATTTACTGTATACTCCATAATGAGGAACTTTCCAAGAGTCGTATATTAAAAAAAACTCAGAAAATCCGTAATATATCTGAAGAAATTGGTACTAGGTAGTACCAATTTCTACAGATATATGCGGCTAGAATTAAGAATACAAAACCAATATATCTTGTTCTATAGTGAGTAGAAAGGACTGAATGTGGGATATTACAGTCCAAATAGCTTTCAGCAAAGACTCTGGTAGATAACGCTAAATCTTGGGAATATCCAGTGATTGTGGTACCGATGATTGGTGCTCAGCTACCTTCACTCTTCTTGAGCTTTTGCTCTGAAGTAGCCCTCATGATTGCATAAATTATTTGATTTTATACGTTTATTTCGTTTTTTTTCTCTCATGGTTAAGTAGGAACTATAAAGGTATACACTTCCTTAAAAGTAATGTCTTGAGGGAAAATTAGTTACATTAATGATTCGACAAAATATAATGTTGATTCATATAAACAAACATATTTATTGTTGTATCAAAAATTCAAATAAGTGACTCAAATTTATGATTTGTGTTTAATATTTGGGTAAAAATTTCCCCTATGTATCTTGAAAGATAAAGGTAAATGTGCTGATAAATGTAAAATATTCTAAGCATAATATGAGCTCTTAATATCTATTGCATTGCTAATAACTGATTATTCGAATCCTTATTTAAAATAGTTCGTTTAATAAAAACAACATGTCACAGTAAGCAAAAAATTTCATTTTGTAGGTTGATGAATACTTATTCAATGTCGCCTCTAAATGGGTTTAGAAATAAAGAAAATTTATGCATCGCGCGATCGATCATATTAATCTCTAAAATTATTCTAGTTGTTATTTGTATTTTATTAAGTACTTGTTTTTGATGTGTGATACTACTAATATCTATTGTCGAGTTCTTGTTTGCCACTCTGACTACTCAACTGCACAATATTTTTAAACCAAGAAGCTTCCATTAAAAAAAATTCCTGTTGTATGTAAGAGAAATAAATTATTACATGGAGATACTATTAAAGGCTTAATAAGCTGCATACTGATTTGTTCTTATGGCAAAAGGGGAAGGCAATAATTTTTCCAAAAATTACATTCATTTAATGCAGAAAAATATTTGAAAATTCAAGCACAGCTTAAGAAAAGATGCCATATTAAAATATTTCATGATTAGCCCTGGACCATTTTTATTTTTAAATGTTTGTTCTCAGGAAAAAAAAAAGAAATTTAATTTAACAGAAAGTTAAGATTTTGATTTTTCATGCTGTCATTTTGAGTTTATTTTATATAATGTCTCTTAAGTTACGGAAAATAAACTTCAGGAAAGAAATATGTCATACATTAAATTGCAGTATCAAAAATCTAAATTAAAAATGGTTCCAAGAAAGATGCTTTTCTTTCAGTAAACCGAAGAGAACCTTCGCACTAATTTGCGTTTTAAAAACTAAAATGTTGAAAAAACTGTAGACCCTGAATACGACAGGCCAGTTTTATTTCCCGAGACGGTTAAGTGAATTAGTGACATGATGCAAGATTATATATCGAGCCCTAAAATCAAGCACCACGAGGTACGTGGTCTGAGTTTGAAAAATGACCACATACATCGTTACTGACCCAATTGGACTTAGTGGTGCGGAAACCAGATGGATGGAAGCACACGTCTCCGGTGTTCTCTTTTGATTGAATCGTCAATCCTCTCGGACAGCAGGGCAAGGTTGAGTTAAAAAGAATCACACACACACACACACACACACACACACACACACACACACACACACACACACACACACACACACACACACACACACACACACACACACACACACACATAATGATAGTTGTATATGTATTCAATTGGAGCTTGAAATTAAGAAAAAAGTAGATTGCCGTTGGGTTCCCCATAATCTAACTGAGCACCAAAAAGAGGAGCGTGTCAGAATGAGTAAAGAAAACCTTAAATTGCTAAATGATGGTGGCCACCGCATCACTTTCTAAAATTGTAACAGGTGATGAAACGTACATACCGTTTTTTGACGTTCCAACACGTCAAGAAAGTAAAGTATGGGTCTTTGAAGATGATCCCACGCCGACAATGGTGAAAAAAACAACGCACACTGAAAAAAGTGAGGTATGCCGTTTTCTTCAGAAGTACGATTTTGGTCAAAGCCATCAAGCTGGAAGGACAGAAGACAGTAACAGCAAACTGGTATACCACTAAATGTCTTCCAGAAATTCTACAAGAACTGAATGTTAGGGGGCTAATGCTTCACAATGATAATGCATCTTCACATACAGCCGGATTAACAGTTGAGTTTCTTAAACAAAAACAAATTAAAGTGATCGAACATCCGCCGTATTCACCTGATCTATCTATGTGCGACTTTTGGTTATTCTTTAATCTAAAAAAGAACTTACGTGGACGTCGTTTTCATTCAGAAGAAGAGATTGATATGGATATAAATGCATTTTTTTTATCTATTCCAAGAAATGAATGGCTTGAGGCGTTTAATCTGTGCAAAATTCGTCTACAAAAGTGCATTGATGCTGGAGGAGACTACTTTGAACACATCTAAAATTTTGTAAGTATAACTTTAAAATCCTAGTTGTATCTCAAAAATTTCAGAGTGACCCTCGTGTTATAGCTGATTTTGAGGAACAATATAAAAAAGTGGGAAAATATCACGTTGTGTGAAAAACTATTGTTTTTATTATCAATCGCTTTATCTTATACAAAATAAGTATATTTTTGAGGAAATAAAGAAAAATTGAACATAAATATATAATTTATTAAATGGAGTGAGGATCACATTTTCAAATTTCATTAACTGAATATGCAGGCAAATGCTTTTAATGTTTGTGAACTCATATTTATAATTTTTACCGAAACACCTGTTCATTTTTGGACTACTTTTTTTGAAAGTTATTGAAAAGAAATTTTATGATGACAATGATTTAAATATTGCATTTTAATTAATATAATAAGGAAATTACTTCTCAATTATTTTGAATAAATGTAATTCAAAACAAATTTTTTATTATATTTTAATATTCCATTTATGTATAGTAAAAAATAATATTGTTATACTATTTTTATAGTAAATTTATTATTATATTTATAAGTAATTGAAAAGAGTACTTTTTATTATTTGCGCATTTATTAAAAAAATAATTTTAAAATGAAGAATTTCATTGATTTATTGAGTTAAAGTGGAAGCAATGCCCTTTAATTAACAGTATTAATTCAAATTCTTTTCTTCAAATGAAAAATACTATCAAATTGTATTATAATGTTGATAGGATTTAACTTAACCTTCACTTGAAACATTTTTTCTGAAAATGACTAATCAAAATAGAAATTGTTTTAATTGATATATAAATTACAAAACTTTGTATAGTACCATTTCAAAATTTGAGGTATTGTTTTTGATACAGATAAAAAATGTTTACTTTTTATTACCACTATTTCTTATATTTTCTATTAAGAATTATTCTGATTCGTTGAATAAATGCAAAAGAGAGCTATGTGGTAGAAACATGACTTATCAAACAAACTAACTAAAAATCGTATTGAAATTAAAATTAAATATCGCTAGCTAACATAAAAATCAGCAAACAGGATTTGAAAGATTCATTGAAGAAAAAAATAAAATAATAAGTGAATACATAAAAATAGTGAAAGTAAGTCAGATTCCAATTATCGCTTTTATCATAAAATTTGTCAAATTTTCTGTACTCACTGAGGATACAAAAACTCTTTTCATTATTGTAATACAATGATTTAATTATACAGTTTCATAAAAAAGCTAACTTACATCTGATATTATCAAATTAATACATTTTTCTCGTTAAATATATCATTAAAATATAATATTTTTGACTAAATTAGAATTTTAAAAATAACGTAAAATTGCGCTAGCAGTTTATGCATAGATAAAATGCAATCCCAGTTTATACATAAGGAAAAACTTCCCTAGTAATTAAATCACTTCGTTCTTAAAATTTCATTCGTTGAAGCAGAAGTTTCTTAAATGCTATAATTTCTCATAATTCAAATTTAGTAAAATATTTATTAATTTAAATTGAAAAAAATGTTAAGTTTATACAGTTAAGTTTTATATATTGATATTATATTTACAATTTATGGCAACAGGAAATGAAAACTTATCTCAAGCATGCTATACTAGTGTTATTTTCTTGATAAACTTTATGTTAGTTATGAAATCATCCATTTTATTAAGTTCCATTTCGTGGGCCTCCGAAGACTAACTATGAATAACTGCATACGGAGTCTAATCGGTTGATGCACCGAAGTCTAACTTTAAATAAATGATTGAGAAACACGTGTGTGTAAATCGTTACTGCTTGAGCTCCCTCCCGTTACTTGCTTCACGTTGCCGCCGGCTGTTTTCGAAAACAGCTTCACGATGCTCTCATTTTTATCGTATAGCTACCGAATAAGTAGTACCCCGAGGCTTTGTCTTTCGTTGAGTGGCCAGGTCCCAAAGACAACACGTGGTGCTGTTGGAGAACTTTACCGAACATTTCTCATCGAAGGGAGAAATCTTTGCAAGAATAAGAAAGAGGCACCCTTTAGATTCCCCAGCAATTTCACACTAACATACTATTCAATTGATTTCAAGTCAGTGCATCAAATGTCAATGCTGATTTAAGCGTGTAGAGAAAGAGAAGAAACAACAGTCTCATCCTTTGGTTAGAAATGGTATGTCATGAACATCAATAATAAATAAACTAATTAACCAAAGGGGTCCAACGGTATTCGTTAATTATATCAGATTAAAAGAAGTTGTTTTCTGAAAACGCAAGGAAAATGATATCAATAAAAAGCATGAAATCTCTTAGAAGTTTATAAAATTCTAACGAAATTATGAATTTCTTATAAGACGTTGCTTATTATCTTGATTTGAGAAAAATAGTTAGGTAAAAGTATTAATTAATGGGATCACACACACAAATTATTCCTTTTCTTTAAAAATAAATAATTTTAATGTTAAAGTATTTGCTAAAAGTTTTAGCATTAAAATTACTTATTCTTAAAATTTGCTAAACTAATTATAATTTAGAAAGAGAACGTGGAAGGAATGAGGTTGAGAGAGGGAGAAATACCTGCTCAAGATTTCTCATAAGAATAGAGAATTAAATATATTTGTTTCACTTACAGATTATAATTTTTACAGGATCTTCTATGAACGTAAGATAGATATTTTTATTTTATAAACATAGAAAAGACATAAGAATATATAGTGGATAACTATTTATAGAAGAATTCATCTAAAAATATGATACAATTATACAAAATTTGGATTTTCAAAAGTGATTTTTTGAAAAGAACGTGAGTTATTAAGCAGTTTTTGTCTGCTTTTTACTATTTCATCTACGTAAAAAACTTCTTTTTATACTTTTTGCAATACTGCAAAAAATATAATATATATTCCTATATACACAAAGATTTCTGTCATGTAACATTTATTTCCTACTTGTAGTTTTGAGATTGAAGAGGAAACCAAATGGTTAGCCCATTGCTTTCGATTCAATAGTTCGTAGATTGGAATCATGCCTGGAGTATGGATGTTTATAGTAGCTTGGAATCCACTTTGAGCTAAAGCTTCCAATCTGATTAGCCTACGTGTTCAAAAATTTACCGCTGAATGATTCTTCGCACAGATTAGTTTAATATAGCTAATCTTGCAGGTTAGTTATATCGAACTAATCTTACTTAACAGAGAATTGGTTTAACTTTATTCTATATTAAGATTACATTAAAACTTTTTTGGATAATCAAAAATAACAGTGTAATGGAGAATACTGCTTGCATTGTTTTATGTCTCTTTGAGATAATAATATTATAAAATTTATCCTTTTCAAATTTTGAATAGTACTACTTTTTTATGATTAAATGAAATAACTTTATATGAAATAAATTTTTATGAATGTTATGGAAATCGTATATAATCTAGATTTTATCAATAATTATTAATTTTAATCAAAAATTTATAGCAAGATGAAGTTATTAATTTTATCATTCAAACAGCGCATTTTAAATTAAAGAATTTTAAATTTTACTATTTTAAATTTATTAAACATCGAGTATTAAAACGGTTATCTGATTGTTCTTTAAACTTCTTATATTTAAAAATAGCCAATTTTTTAATTAAATTTCTTTACGTATTTAAATTTAGAAATTTCAATTGAAAAATGGATCTATTTGTAAGAAATTTGAAAAGTGATCAAATTGTATAATGTTATCCGCATTAACTATTTTCTATATATTTTTTATTCATTTAACTTTATTCTTCTAAGTAATATCTAAAGAAAATTAGACGAAATTTTATTCTCAAGTGCTGTCAATGTTTATTGCGTTGCTCCTATCATAAATGTAATGAAATATATTCATCAAAACAATACTAATAGATAATTAAAGCTCCAATATACTTATATTGATAAAAAATATGCTTCCGAGAGATATTGTTGCTTGACGATCAACTTTACCTCTTTTTTATGATTGACATGAAAGGGCTATCGACACGTACCTTTCTTTTGGTCAGCGTTCTTCTCGCTTTCCATGATCATGCTGATGAAAGGAGTTACTGAGGGGAACATGACCCGGGCGATGGTGGACAACATGATTGATTTTTTTTCCCTCACCGCAGCACCGGAAGTCAGGAGGTTTCCAGCGTGGAGCTCGATCGAATTAACGAAAGAATCAGCCTTTACGACACCATTTGAAGTATTTCTATCGCGAGGTCTAACACCATCCACTGAATTCCGTGTTTCAAGGTCGACCAACCCGATCTCTGCGCTCACTTCGGATGCTGTTCAGCTGCAACAACACCTATACTGATGTTGCAATCTTGAAAAGGAGCGTCCGTTTTAAGTTCATCGGTCTAAAAAGAACTGTATACACACACACACACCGGACCGGCTAGTTTTTCTTTGTTCCTTTCAGAGTTGTGTTTTTCTTCCGCAGTCCTTCTTCGCTCGGTAACCCGCGGCAGGGATTTGTGCAGGCTGTTCAAACCACGGGACAAAAAAAAGTAAGGCGAAGAAGAGGAGGCGGAATCTTTTGTTATGGTCCGCTAAGATGCAGCGGAGAAGATGAAGCTTCGCTCGTGAGATGGGGAAAATGCATTGATTAGTTGGGATAAGATGCGCTCTATTGGTTTCGATCTCGTTTATAATTGATAAGAAGCCTTAGATTTATCTGTTTCAGTGACTAGTTAAGGAATCGATTGCTACAACGTTCAGAAATTGACTGAAGGAAAATCGGTTCTATAACTATTCACTGAGTTGGCGAAGGTCTTAGCTTTGCTCGTGGTGTTTTGCATGAGTTGCTTCCAACGAATTAAATGCTGAACCTGATCTTAATAACTGCGTGTAAACAAATCACTGGACAAATGACTCTCACCTTAAAATGATATCTTTTTGTAAAGCAAGAGATTTTAAAATGTAAACAATTCATTATTACCTTAGTTCATGTTTTCGTAGGAAAATTGTCTGTGGGAAGAAAAATATCGAATTTCGGAAATTGTAAACAGTATAATGAACAGTAAATGCCAGCAATTGAAGAACTTTTTCAGTACATAATACATTTCTGTACATAATATATTTATTTATTTATTTATTTATTTTTTTTTTTGCGTGAGACATTTTTTCAATTTAATAAAAAACAGGATATTTCCTAAAGTAATAAATCAATATGGTAAATTCTGCATTTAAATTAAATAGTTTTTTAATGATAAAACTATATTAATTTTCGGGAAAATCGTGAGTGTGTGAAACAGTTTTTTAGAAATATTTTCATGAACAGGATATGGAAGTGACGTAAAATATTTGTGATTCATATGAGAATGAACTGACCTTATTTATGTGATCAATTAAAATTATTATCCTCACACAGTCGAAACCGATTATAAATTTCAATTGCATATAACTATCAAACTGTAGTTTGAAGTAGATGCAAAAAATGAATCACAATTGCTAAAAAATAATTTTATATTCCTGATTAGAATTCTTAAACAAGTTTTTTGCTTTTGGCTTTCTTTCATGCCAATTAATAAAATCAGCATTGATCACAACAAAAAATTGAATAGTTATTATGTCACTGGTTTTAACAGAGTAGCAAACATACCGATCCTGTCCAGTAATGATTCTAGTCAAAACGGTAGGAAGACAGAAAATAGTTAGCAATAACTATTTTCTGTCTTCCTACCGTTTTGATTCCCAGAAAATATGTACTCATGTGGAGCATGTCATATATCATTTTTTTCTATCATTATCTGTTTGGCTTCATTTTCAAAAATCCACGTTGTATTTTCTAACATGATGACAGGTCAAAGAAAAATGCATTTCATTACAAGTTTGTAGTCTTAATGGGGTATGTGGAAGGAAATGGACTGAAAAACACATTTTTCAATTTTAGCATTTAAGAAAAGACATAGACATTTTTAATTCCAATGGTATTAAAAGTTTGATTATAACTGCACAAGAAATATTTTACTTTTATTTTTAAATTATGTAAGCAAATACCTTTGCTCAGTGCCACTTGAATTGAAACCGAATCTAATTTGTATGCTTGTTGTTTCCATGAAAAAAATTTCTTTAGAAATTGTGAGTTTGTTTTGAATTTATTGTGTTTAGTTTCTACATTTATTATAAAATATATTCTGGTAATAATATGCCTAGATTTAATGATTACCTCTTTTAAAAAAAGGAAGTTGCTTTGGAACTTGCTGTTCAAAAATGTGTGACAGAAATAGCAAGCGACAATGTTGACGAAGTAAATGTTTCGGATTCTAAAGCTGGAATAGGAATGAGTTAAATAGCTGTGTGTTAAAATAGGAAGTTTTTGTGAATGGGAGTAATTTTGTTAATGAAATAATTGATCTTTCAACAATGTGCGATGCTTTGCAACAATTCGTATTGTGCAGAAACTGTGAAAACTCTCTCAAAACATGTGCAATGTCTTGTAACAAAACTTTTCCTTTTTTGTAAAAAAAAATAATTTTTTTGCGTCATTTTTAAACACAAAATATGTTACTAAAAAGTAACGTCAAGCATATTAATGTGTATAGTGTAAATGTAAAATTAACGTGTGCATTAAAAAGCATTTTAAAAGGAAAGGCTGCAGCAAAAAAAAAAAAAAAAAAAAAAAAAAAAAAAAAAAAGTGGTGTTATGAACTTGCCTTCTTTATCATATAAGCTCAGTGAATGAATTAAATTATGTCATTAGAAATGTTTCCGTAAAAAGTATGATTGCTGTTGAAGACAAGAAAGAAAATCAAATGCCTTGTGACATTTCGGTAGGTATTGATGGAAAGTGACGAAAACGTGGACACACACTTCTCTGAATGGTGTTGATACTGGTAAAGTATTAGATGCAGAATGCCAGTGCAAAGATAAAAAAGAACAACGAAGGAAATATTCAATCCAATCACTATGGTAACAGTGGTTCATTGGAAGTTTTTGGGGAATCTTGTCAATATTTTGTTACTAAGAGTCACATCATGGATTACGATATGTAAAGTTATTAAGTGATGGTGATTCTAAAGCATATAAAGCTGTTAAAGAAAACAATACCTATGGTGATTTTGATACTGAAAAATTAGAATGAATAGATGCTGCTGAAAAAATGATGGGGACACGACTTTTAGCTTTGAAGCAAAGCACGGAAAGAATAAAATTATCTGGCATTACGCGGATATGGCAGATTAACTAAGTCTGAAATTGGTCGATTGCAATTGTATTATAGATCAGCTACCTCTGCAAAAATGTCAATAACTTATTTTCTATGAAGCAAGCTGTTTAGGTGACGTTTTTCCACAAAGCGTCTCAATTGATAAAATTTCCCAGCATAGTCAATGCCGTAATTCTGAAGATACATTGTGTAGGTATAAACAAATTATATTAAATGTTGCAATACATACGCATAAAAACTATTCATCGCAACAGCTGTTTAACACTATAAAAAACATATACAGAGATTTTTCAAATCCAGAATCTCTTGTTAGGATGAAACGCAAAACAATAATGAAAGTTTCAATAACCTCTTGTGGTTGAGGATTCCTAAAAATGCTTTTGCACGGTTAGAAACTTGGAAATTTGGTGCATATGAAGCTACTCCTTCATTTAACAATTTAAATATATCAAAAGGCAAGATTTGTATCATTATTATACATTTTTAGAGTTGTAACGGATAGAACTTGTATACAAAAGAGAGAAGTTATGATAAAAAGCAGAAATCTGTAGTGGCTACGAATAAAAGAAAACATGAAAAATGTAGAATGGAAGATTTTGTAGCAGACAATGCAGGTAATTTCAGTTATGGAAATGCAAATGTATTGATTATGCACTATTCTCATATTAAATCTTGTTTTTCTCAAAATGAATTTTTTTAATTAATAAGAACATTTCCAAAAAAAGTTGTCAATTAAATATGTTAAAACTTAGCATACTTACCAAATATGTTATTTTACAAATTTTAACCTAGTATTTTTCTCCATATAATATTTTGGTAAATCTTTTTAATTTAAAGTGTTTGAAAAGCGCAAGTTGTTATTATAGTTATTCATATCTTATAAAATATTTTTATAAACATTTTTTTTATAAATTATTTTTTAGAAATAAATAAAAAATGCTCAGGTTATATTATGTAAAAATGAGTATTTAATAAGGGAAATCTTTCAAACAATTTGGTTTAATAGTTATTTTTGAAATGTTCCTTAACAGAGGAACTTTTAGCATTATTGGCATAGGCCTTTTGCTGCGACAACCCTTAAAAATGATGTGCTTCCATCATGCCATTAACTCGCTCCAGAGTTATGCTCTTTTAAGCATTACATCTAATTGTAGAGCACATGCTGCAAAAAGCCAGAGTTGTGTGTGTGTGGATAATTTTACATTATATAGGAGATTATTTCATCTATAAGGTATCCAAATCTATTTTTTTTTTTTTTTACATGAGTTGCTGAACTCCAGGTACCATGATCAGAATGGTAAATACATGCAGAAATACACATGAAAATTGTGAAATGAGTCTTTAGTGTTATCATTCAGGCTTGTTATACTTTTTTCTGGGCAAAAGTTGTACTTAAGGCCGTGAAATGCAAAAATCATTCTTTATTTCAATACGATGGTATCTTACCTTATACGACGGATTCCATTTAGTTTTTTTTCACATCCTCATAAGTTTTGTAGACAAAGATCTTCCTGCGTGCTTTTTCCACGCCTCAATTTTTTTATATCCTATAAATATTAAAAAAAAATAAGAAAAAGTAAAGCCTCACTTCAGCTGAAAGTTTGGATTGAATTTAATTTTAAAATTAAAGAATATCGCACTTGCATCAGGCTTCGGTGTTATCTTCCTCTTTTAAAGTCTATGATGTGATAGACCAAATATTATTGTTATTACAGTTCTTAATGTGCGAGAATGAAATTGCTCTAATATTTAATCATTGACATATTATAACCAAATAATGATAAAAATTTCTCTGTAGGTATATCATAAAATTAAAACTTATTGATATGTTTGTTTTTTTTAATAATAATATGCAACTCCTAAATTTTGTTTTCCATGGCATAAGTATCTTTTATCAAGAAGAATTTCATTAAGAATTCATTTAACTTTTAGAAATTAAAAAGGCTTAATGAATAGTAAACGACGTAAATGACTTTTTCACATTCAAACTTTTAAAACTCGACTTTTTATTTTTCATTTTTTTTTATTTTTATTTTATTTATTTATTTTTTTTTACAGAACAAAAATTTAAAGATAAGTAATACTTGTCAAGGGAAGTTTATTTCTGATTGGAAATGTTAATTGCGATTGATATTCCTATTCTTATATATTATCTATATTTTTTTATGTTACTTATCTGCTTTTTATTACTTGAATAGACATAATATGTCTTTGAAAATGCAACACCTAGAACGCACTCACATAAAGTGATCAAAATTGATGAAAGTATAAATAATAACACCACCTATTACGATGTTATAAACTTTAAAACAGAGCCACTATACTGAGTAATTTTTTACGCAATCATTTCGGACGATCGTCCTCAGCATGTTTTGGAGGCAGTATGTCTAGTTTCAGACTCAAAGTACGCGCAAATTATCTCCCAGGAATAATTGTTCATTCTTTCTCAAATTTTACCCCTGTTTTTCTTTTGAATTGGCAGAGTATGTTGACTGATTTGAGTTGTATGTCTGGCTTATTTTATTAATAAATGCCAATCGACAACTGCTGAAGAAAAAGCGGATATGTGAATGGTATGTTTTTTTCCTTATCGGAAAAAAACATACCATTCACATATCGCTATGCCTTTATACCGCTTACAATTCAGACTATTAGTGTTCTACAATCGTAGCCGATGCCACTCCAAACCATAATGTTATATTGCCGTACTATATGATTCTATATTTGGGCAGTATTAGGTCCGTTCCAAAGTAAATGTCAGTATAAGTAAAATAATGTATGTACATGCATATTTATTTTCCCTAATGCAGTTTTGTACTTCATTCTCATTGATTTAAAATACACTACTGGCCATTAAAATTGCTACACCAGGAAAAAATACAGATAACAAAATGATATTTATTAGACAAATATATTATACTAGAAATATATAACAAGTGATTAAATTTTCAAAACATTTGGCTGGATAGATCCTGAGAAATCAGTACCTAGAACAACCACCTCTGGCAGTAATAACAGCAGTTATACGCCTGGGCATTGAGTCAAACAGAGATTGGATTGCATAAACAGGTACAGATGCCCATGCAGCTTCAACACGATGCCACAGTTCATCAACCGTAGTGACTGGCGTTTGGTGACGAGCCAGTCGCTCGGCAACCATTGACCAGACGTTTTCTAATAGTGAAAGATCTGGCGAACGTGCTGGCCAGGGCAACAGCCGAACATGTTCCGTATCAAGGAAGGTCCGTACAATACCGGCAACATGCGGTCGAGCATTATCCTACTGAAACGTAGGGTTTAGCAGGGCTCGAATAAAGGGTAGAGCCATGGGTCGTAACACACCAGAAATGTAACGTGCACTGTTCAAAGCACCGTCAATGCGAACAAGAGGTGACCGAAACGTGTATCCAATGGCACCCCATACCATCATGCCAGGTGATGGGCCAGTATGACGATGACGAATGCACGCTGCCAGTGTGCGTTCACCACGATGTCGCCAAACACGGATGCGACCATCATGATGCTGTACACAGAACCTGGAGTCATCTGTAAAGATGACGTCTCGCCATTCGTGCGCCCAGGTTCGTCGTTGATCACACCATTGAAGGCGCTCTTGTCTATGACGCAGCGTCAAGCGAAGCCGCAGCCATGGTCTCCGAGCTGAGAGTTCATGCTGCTGCAAACGTCGTCGAACTGTTCGTGCAGACACTTGTTGTCTTCCAAACGACCCCGTTTCTTGACTCACGGCTCGTGACGTGGTTGCACGATCCATTACGGCCATGCGGATAATATGCCTGTCTTCTCGGCTGCTAGTGATAGGTGGGCGTTGAGATCCCGCATGGCGTTCCGTATTACCGTCCTGAACCCATCGATTCCATATTCTGCTAACAGTCATTGGATCTCGACCGACGCGAGCAGCAATACTGCGATAAGATAAACCGCAATCCCGGTACGCTATAATTCGACCTTTATCAAAGTCAGAAACGTGCTGGTACGCATTTCTCCTTCTTACACGAAGCATCACAACAACTTTTCATCAAGCAACAACGTTCAAATGCAATTTGTGTATGAGTAACCGGCTGAACAATTTCCTCATTTAAACACAATGTAGGTGTCGCTACTGGCGCCTGCTTTGTCTGAATGCGCTGAAAGCTAATCCTTTGCATATCACAGCACCTTCTTCCTTTCGTATAAATTTCACGTCTGTAGCATGTAGCCTTTTTGGTGTAGCAATTTTAATGTCCAGTAGTGTATAATTTTTACTGTGTATAGTAATTTATGTACCTTGGCTGAATTTACAGATTATTTTGTTCAATGTGTTCCTTCACTACTTTAAACGAAGCGGATACCCTGTTGGTACGGATTAATAAGATTCTACTGTGCTTCAAGTCTTGTGTCGCTTTATTGGAAGCAATGAATAACGTTGCTTCCCACAAAGGATTTGAATGATGATGAATTATTCGCGACAAGGTACAATAACTCTAGGGCAATTTTAAGAGAATTATCGTATTAATGATATGCAGTGAATTATTAAACCTTAATGATTCATTCTGCCCTATCGTAAAAATCTAATAGGAATTTTCCCCATTAAGAAAATATTGTATTTTTTTTTCTGTCTGTTGTCTCCAAGTATTTCAGCCATTTCCATAAGTAAATCGCTTTTCCTAGTAAAGGTTAATAAGGCATTTGAGGCTTGTTAAAGATTAATAACATTTTTGGTAGTCAATGCAGTAAGTCTCGTCAATAGAATTCTTTATTTTGGATAATTTTTTAATAATGAATTGTTCAACAGTTGAAGATCATATGATAAGCCTTTTCACCAATCTGCAACAAAATTAAAGGAAATCATATATGAATTTACAATTCATCAAAAGAGTGATGAATAACATTTAGTGATGTGTAATAAATTTTTTCATTTGACATATACTAAATGTTTAAAGCTACTAATTTTATTCATTATAACATTTTTATAATACTAATGGATTTACTTTTTTTTTGATAAAAAAATGTCTTTTTTCAGTTTTAGTTATGTCAATTTTATTTTAATTTACTCTGTCCAATATTTTTGAATATACTATGGAATGGAATTTTTAGAAAATACACAGTGTTCGAAGATAAAATTTGAATTTTCTTGGTATGATAATTATAAGGGATAATTATAATAATCAGTTTACAATTTATTACCAAGTTGATGCATTTACAATGCTCACAACCAGTATTTATAATCTTAATATCAAGTCTCAAACTTCAATTATTTTTTCTCATTCTTGAGTGGGTTATAACAACAAATTTCGACATGCAATGGATGAGATACATCTCTACCGAGTAGTCGCATTCTCGAAACATCTCTATGACTGACATTTTCACCACCCAATACATTCAGAGAAGTTTCGACTTACTTGATATATTAAAAAGCAATCAAATTTGATTATAAAACCTTGAAACAGAGTCTTGCTCTTCTTTTTGCGTTTGTAGAGCATACGAAAATACCATGTAAGCGACAAATAATCAAGAAAAAGAGATTCAATATTAGGTATTTTGTAATAACTTGGTATACATGCAAAGCTAAAAGGATCCATATGCACTCAATAACCGCAGGATTTAGTCTTTCGCCATTAGTGAAGTCGATGTGGCGCAGAGGCAGGTTAACTTATACAACCCATTACGTTTATCGTGGTTTAAAAGTAGGGTGTTTTTGATTAGCAAGAAATAATGGTATAGTTATCATGAAAAGTAACCCTTTCTTAACTTTTCTTCTTAATCATTTTTTATTTCCAGAGCTGTCACGAAGGATTCATTAGCTGCATTAGAATGAATTCATATTTAGATGGGATGTTGCTATTTGATATTGTATTAAATAATTCCAAATATTAAATTATAGATTTTCAATCAAATTTTTGAAGTATTTCATTAAAAATTGCTTCTCTTGACCAATCAAATACCTCATAAATATGAATTTCCTGTAACACATATCGGGAATATGAATCATTTGAAATAAATTTCTAAGTATTCTCGTTCTAAATCTTTCTCACACAAAATGTATTACATTGATTCCCCCTGGAATTTCTTTTCTTTTAGCTAATAATAACATTCCATATTTGTGTGATCATAAGCAATTTTTTAACTCTACTTAATGTTATGTTTTTAAAAGAAAATTTCTGGAAAATACACTTTGAAAATGTTGATGACAATAAGTCTATTAGAGAGAAAACAATTAACCTAACATGAAATTATTATATCTTTTTTAAAAAGGGAAATTTAGAAATCTTGAAATAGGGACTGCATTCATTCCACTGCTGTTGAAGCAAAGGCCAGCTTATTAAAAATTGCAATTGAGTAGAAAACGTGGGCCAATATCAGCGATCAGAGCGAGACAAGGTCAGAAGACACAATGCCACTTTGTTAGTAGAACGAGTTACAGATCTGCGGTCAATGATCCATGATTCCAGTGGCCAGAAATATGACCTACTTAAACTACGGTATTTTTCTAATGGCGTTATCTTCCAGTTCTACTAAACTGCCACTTTCTCCAGTTTGTTTTGTTAAATCATTTAACCTATGTTTAATGATTTTTGCTGAGGACTTTTTAAAACTTATTGACTGTGTTCCCCCCCTCATAAAAAATTCACTGTATATTTAAGTATAAAACGATAAGTATTAGTCACTAATGTAAGCATATCCCATACACAGTTTCTTCGCTAAACGATATGTAATATAGAAAATAATTGTTTGATGGATACCCTTTATTATATTGTATTGTTTGAATGACTCTGTAATTTTGTTTAATTATATTTACATTTTAATTAAGTAGTTAAATATAATTTCTTTAACTGCAAGTCGACCTTGTTTTTTTGATTTTTCATAAAAAAAAAACGTTTTTTTACTTAAATTTATAGAAACGTTTTTTTTAGTTGAAATTATTTCTGCCTAAAATGTGATTAATTAGGTTTATGTGCTTGTCTTTTTGATTTTTTTATCATTTGTCTATTCCAAGTTTTTTTTTATTCCCTTAATGGAATTGGTTTTCATGTCCTTTATGAAATACCATAAGTTTCCCAAATTTACTTCAAAAATCCTCTATTCGAATAAATTAGCTTTTCCATACTTTTTCGCGAAGTAAATTGATTCAGTTATCTCAAAACTATTTTTATTTAGATGGAACTTAAAGAATATACGTGTGTGATGCACAATCCCAAAGCCAAGAAGTAAAATTTATCATTTTGATTTATTGGTTCAGAGTAAATGAAGCACTTTATAATACGCGTACGTTTTTTGACGTGAAATAGTCCTAAAAAATATTTCTGTATAGAAAAAGGAATTTTTTTTAATTCGTAAAAACTCATTGCTTTTTTAATGAAACTTATATTTATCAAATTTAGATTTATTTAACTCTTTATGTAAATTTTTTCATCTTACAATGTATAAAAACTGTAAGATTCCAAGTTGCAATTAATATATATAGAATTCATCAATAGATAAAATTATAACGTTTATTTTATTTAAAAGTCAACATATTTTAATGCATAACATTACTACTTAATGATTTCTTGCTTACTTTTTTATTGATACAATCGGTCTTTCATGATGTATTTATAAAATTAATTTTCATTAAAGACCTTTACAAAGATGTAAAAAATTGTACCTAAAAAATGAGTAGACATTTCCTTTCCTTGCATTCATCTTATTATGTGTGAAAATTACATATTTTGATTTTTTTCCTCAATAATTTACCTTTCTCTAAATAGTACTGACAGAGCTCACTCCATCTTTTTGCAAGCTGTTGTTCACCACTTCAAAGTGAAAGCAAAAATTCTAATCTCATCCCCATAATTGCGTCGTTTTTGTTACCAGAAGGTTGTAATGTCTGAAGGTAGTAACTGAATTTCCATCCTATTCATTAATAACATCCGGTGCCACCCACCCTGTCAGCGTGCCTGACTGCGGATAGGAAGGTCCTGGGCTCCAATCCCGGTTCGAGCATGGATGTACTCTCTTTTGTCTTTGTCCTTTCCTTGTATGTGTGAGTTGTGAATGGTTTCCTATCCAATAAACGAGTACCTATGGCATGTGTATACTGATCAACACCGAATTACGTTTCAGTTGGAAAAAAAGAATAGCGCATCCCATAGTGCCAGCCTAGCTGCCATAAGACAACAACAACAATAGTACCTGGTGCATGTAATATATGATCACGTAATATATGTAGCTACTTCTCAAAAATATCGCAAAATATAGCGTTAATAAGGGGATGGGGTTGGCTACGTCTGAGTATATAGTACTTGTCACTAATTAAAGTTAAAATGATGCGTCCACTATCACTAGGATGACAGAACACCGATTAAATGCATAAGATCTAATTAATTTTGTCCTTTAGTGTCAAAAGTTTAAATTATCTTAGTCAGTCAATGCATTAGAAATAAAAAATGTTGTTCTAGGAAATTTTGTCTTTACTTAGCTTTTCTTTATTTAAAAAAGGAAAATAACTTGGTTAATGCAGTGCTTGGTTGGTTGGTGTCGTGTCCATCTGAAGCCAAATCAAATTACTTCATGTGCCAAAATCATGCCCTTAGCAATGTGCACAATTTTGTCATTATAAAGATTTCCCTGGAAGGGAAACTCGTCAAACTTCTTATGATGGCCGGGCAGTTAAAAATGTGTTCTGGGGTGAGCTCCTCCTCAGGGCAGTTCCTGCATGATTTGTAAGTTATTTATTTATAGTCAATGCGGTGCATATACACATAAATATAAACTTAAATAATTTATTAATGATTAAAATTCTGAGTAAACTATTTGGAATTCTTTGGAAGAGAGAATACTTTCTAATCCCTTTTAACGCTATGAAAACGATTTTTTTTTGTTTCATGTTATTTGTGACTGCATTACATCGATGTCAAGTAGATGCAACATAAACTGATTTCGGCATTCATTCATAACGTGGAAAAAGCTATTATGTCCTTGTTATTTATAAATAAGGAAAATTTCATGTTCTTGTTGATATTTAAAGCGCTCACGCACTGGAAAGGAATCCTGTTGTGACATGTTTGCGTGCAAGCTGCTCGAATTCTAGCTTCAAATGGAACCATTATACTTTATTATAAACACGCAATTAATAGAAAGCTAAGCATTAACTTGTGAACCTTGAGTTTTATTTAAGATACACTTTAAAAAGAGACATTACTTTAAAGCTATTTATGTGTAGGAGTGATTCCAGGGAAGTTTCCGAATGAGTTTTCCTTAAAAAAATAAAAATCCTGTGCAGGAAAGAGTTTTCATACAATTAAATAAAATCGAAGATCAAAGTCAAAAAACAATTTCTTTGAATCTATATAAAATTAGCTTTAATAAAATATAATTATGCTACCAATATTTATATTATCAATCCCTATTATTCATTTGTATTTGCATAGGTGTAATTAAAGTATAAATTGATTTATGTAGAGTATCAGAGCTGTATATAAAAATTTGCTTATAAATTACATCGAATTTAATGAACGTTATAATATATCAACACGTATCATAATTATATAGTTTCTATAATGCGCATGAGAGAGAAATTATTTATTTGTAGTTAAACGATAAATGTTTGAAATTCGCATCTGATTGTAACTACTAACAAGATATTTGAATAATGTAAGAGAAAGAAAACATTGCTTATTTAATTTTTGTTTTCAAAAAAAAAAAATACTTTAAAGATATATTTGTCAAGAATAATCTTTTCCCATCATGCAAATGCTTACACACACACATATTCTTTTATAATAAATTACTAAAAGCGCATTTTTAAATGCTTGTGAAGGCATGTTGATAGTCAACTAGCTGCTGTAAATTAGCCCACAAACTTGAAAATATTATTTAAAAATAATTTATTTTACATTAACAAAGAACTTAATAGCAAACAATGAACGCAGTTTTACCTTTCAACGATTAAACTGATATCAAAACTTATTGATATTTTAAAATTATATTATATAGGTGGCAAAAAATAAATACAAACATATGTAATCATATTTTATACTATCACAATATGCTGAACTATAAATATGTGCTTAAGTAGATATTATGATATTTCATGACTATAACAATCAATTCAATTTTTTTTATAATTTTTGACAATGGGTGGGGGAGTACGCATATTTATGTAAAAGATATGGATTGGTGTATTATAATTCTTCGAAATATGCAACTGGATGCACAAAAGTGGTAATTTAATTCACAGAAAAGTGCTTTCTACATTGTTAACAATTCGAAGCTTCAAATCCCACGTCAAACGTGGACTTTTGTAGGGTTTTGAAATAAAATTCAAACTAAAAATCATAAATCAAATTAATTTGGTGTATTGATTACGAGGTCATCAAAAAAGAAAGTCATGAAAATAAAAGCCACAAACTTTATGGGTTTTCAGGATTGTCAGAAAAAATTAATTTGTGCAGAGCAAATCTAGGAATTTATTATAAAAAATTTGAGAATATATATACTTTGAATCAAGTCTGGTTTCAATTTTGCGTAAGACAAAAGTTAATTTCAATAAAATTTATGTATTCTATAAATATACACTCCTATGTGTATCTTTTTAGTCATGATTATTACATGTGACTTTAACTTTAATATCTTAAACATAGTATACGAAGGTCACTCTGAAATTTTTGAGATACGCGCAGACGAGAATTTAGATAATAAAAATAACGATTTAATTTTAAAATGCAAAGTATTTTAACACAGAAGACGATTTTTTACTGATTTACTTCAACTTGTTTAGTGTAGAATAAATTTTAAACAGAAGAGAAAATGGAGTTGACGCGAGAACATTTTCGCGCTATGATTTTCTACGATTTTAAAGCAGGATTAAATCAAGAGGAATGCGTTCAACGGTTGCAATTAGCATTTGGTGATGAATCTCCAGCTCGTGCTACTGTATTCAGATGGTTCAGAGAATTTAGAAGAGGTGGCAATTTTCTTCAGGATGAAGAACACACAGGAAGGACGTCGTCGGCAGTAATCCCGGATAATGTATGTGTCTGCCATACGAAAAATGTTAATGGATGATAATCGCTGTACCTATCAAAGGATACAGAAGGAACTTATAACATTGGATCCGCAGCCATACACAAAATCATTCATGAAGAATTACATGAAAAAAGTAGATTGCCGTTGGGTTCCCCATAATCTAACTGAGCACCAAAAAGAGGAGCGTGTCAGAATCAGTAAAGAAACTCTTAAATTGCTAAATGATGGTGGCCACCGCATCACTTTTTAAAATTGTAACAGGTGATGAAACGTACATACCGTTTTTTGACGTTCCAACACGTCAAGAAAGCAAAGAATGGGTCTTTGAAGATGATCCCACGCCGACAATGGTTAAAAAACAACGCGCACTGAAAAAAGTGAGGTATGCCGTTTTCTTCAGAAGTACGATTTTGATCAAAGCCATCAAGTTGGAAGGACAGAAGACAGTAACAGCAAATTGGTATACCACTAAATGTCTTCCAGAAATTCTACAAGAACTGAATGTTAAGGGGCTAATGCTTCACAATGATAATGCAACTTCACATACAGCCGGATTAACAGCTGAGTTTCTTAAACAAAAACCAATTAAAGTGATCGAACATCCGCCGTATTCACCTGATCAATCTATGTGCGACTTTTGGTTATTTTTTATTCTAAAAAAGAACTTACGTGGACGTCGTTTTCATTGAGAAGAAGAGAATGATGTGGCTATAAATGCATTTTTTCATCTATTCCGAGAAATGAATGGCTTGAGGCATTTAATCTGTGGAAAACTCGTCTACAAAAGTGCATTGATGCTGTAGGAGACAATTTTGAACACATCTAAAATTTTGTAAGTATAACTTTAAAAACCTAGTTGTGTATTTCAAAAATTTCAGAGTGACCCTCGTAAATATTTTGGGATTATTCATTACTTTTCTCTGCTGTAACCTGAATTATAATAGCATTTTCTTTCAGATGTTATAATTCACAGAATTTTTTTAAAAGGTTCTAAATTTCATATTATTTTTTCTGGTGTTTTTAAAATTTTGAAAGTAAATTTAGGAAAAAGCTTAATAAAATATATTTTCTTTTATATAAGTTTTCATTAAAGTTAAAAATTGCAGTTTTATTTTAATTATAAGGCATAAAGAATGAGAGGTACTTAATAAAGCAGATTAGTAAAAAATTTAATTTTTTTTTACAATTCAATAAAAACTAAGAATATTCTTATAGAGTGATAATAAATGTCTTCAACTTTTTATGTTTGAAATTTAAAATTCTGACTTTATTTTATTGATAAATAAAATTAATATGAATGAGATAAAAATTCTAAATACTAAAAGATATTTTCATTTTCATTTTTGCTATGATTATTTATTTAAATATTTCGACAGTAAAAAACTCTCAAACTTTCTTATCCGTTAGCTTTTAAAAATATAATAATATGAATGAGATAAAAATTCTAAATACTAAAAGATATTTTCATTTTCATTTTTGCTATGATTATTTATTTAAATATTTCGACAGTAAAAAACTCTCAAACTTTCTTATCCGTTAGCTTTTAAAATGTTTATAAAGTTAAGCAAGTTTTAACATTAGAATGTTTTATTTATATTGAAAAAACAAAATAACGGAAAACCTCTCTCTACATAAATAAGTATTAAAATTAAAATCAAGAACAAAAGAATGTTTAAGGATATAATTTTAATTCCATCTGAAGTCCTAAGTTTTTTAATTGAATTATTTACAAGTAAAACATAGGTAAACATTTTTGAATGACGATTCCTTAAAACTTAAAACCATTTAAGATTTATAATCAGTAAATCTAAAAAAAAATTGTCCTCTTTTAATCAATAAGTGAATGTGATTAAATTCTTCTCTATATTAAATACAAATTTTCAAAAGAGTTATTTTCAGCATGGAATAGCCCTGACCGATGGCTGAATGGTTAGTATTTTTAACTTCAAAGCAGTAAGTCTCGGGTTCGATTCCTGGTTCAGGCCATGATGTTCCGTTTTATATGCGTGTGTTTCTTTATCCCTTTTCTTTCGGGGTGAAGATGGCACACCCACTGGGTACCCCCTCTCATCGCATTCACACCTTGTATCTCTGTATCTAATGTGCAGCTGGGCACTGGAAAAGAAAAGCAGTATTATTTTGTGTATCATTAATGCAGAGAAAAAATTCTGGAAAAACATGTAAACTTATTTAAAATAAAACTTAATAGTTCTTTTACTTTATTTCTTCTTGGTAATCAAAAGTATCATGCCTTTGTCATTTTGTAGAATCCTGTTACGCAATTTTTCTTGGTATTGCAATAATTAAGCGTATGAATGAGAATAAATATCTATAAAGAAGACAATGACATATCCAACAAAAAATAATCATTATTCTATAAATTTCATATGTTGGAAAACTGTCATAAGGAAATTCTATTTTCTCAGAGAAAACTGTTTAATGAAGAATAGACTTAAAGGATCTATACAGAAGTATCTCCTAAATTAAAATACGCTTAGGTATGTTAAAACTTTCTAATGGTTGATGGAAAAAAAAAAAAACTGTGAAACTGTTAGAATAAACCAAAAGAAAGATCTACAGTACAAACAGCTTCAGTATAAAGTAATACTAATATGAAGACAATCATAGGATTCCCTTTTTTTAAGGAAGGATTTTAAAAGTTAGTGAAAATTAAAATAAATACTCTTATAAAGACGTTAAACAAGAAATCAAGATTTTGCAAGAGGTAGCTCTTTTTAACCAAATGTATGTCTGAATTTAGAACAAGATTTATTTGACATATTTGTACGTCAAGCTATTTATTGCATACATTGCTTATATTCTTTATAATATGTAAGGTTTTCCGACCTCTTATCTGTTGTTATTATTGTGAATTGCTCCATTGAGTGTGCATTATCAGTAATTACTACTTCCTTTAATATGCTAATTGCAAAAGTTGAAATGAATGTATTTTTCAGTTGTGAAGAATAAAAAAAAGAAAGTTTGAATGACATTGAAACGGGGATAATGAAATAAATGTTAAAGAGGCCAACATTTGGTAAAGCAGGAGATTTTGAATCGCTTAGTCTTTCACTTCTTTGGAGAAACAGGTTGTTAAATTTTACAATCTGTTTTTCCAAAAGATTTTATTAAAATAATCAAGTGATTGAGACAGGTTACATAATGTCAGCAATGAATTATTTTAGAGCAGTGAGACAAATTTATGCGAGGAATGAATTTTTAAACACATTAAAAATAAAAACTTTTAGAAAGGAGAAGTATTTAACTGTTTGAAAATTTAGTCTTGTTTATCATTAAGAATGTATTTTTCCTGCATGAAAGAGTTTATTGCTCAAAAAAAATTGCATATTTTATTTAAATACATTTATTTAAATATTTCAATACGAGTTTAAAAAATTAATTGGGAAATTAACAATACTGCCATTTATATTTAAATCCTATCAATATCCTTACAATATTAAGGATATTGATTTTTTATGTGTTTAAAAATTCGTTCATCGTATAAATTTACCTCACTGCTTTAAAGTAATTCAGTGTTGCAATTATGTTACTTGTCTCAGTCATTGTGTTCAAAAATTCTATATAATGCAGGCACAACATTCATGTATAAATATCTGAGAAAAGTTGTCATCCACAGTGCTATAATTTTTAACATTTCACTATTTTGGCTTCTTCAAAAGTTTCATGCATATAAAGAAGTAAATCTACCCATTTTGGAGAGAAATTTTGCAATTGCCTATTTTTGTACTTTTAAACAATTGAAATGATGACTTTAAATTTAATATTTTACCTAATTTTCAGATGCGAAAAAAGTCTATTTTAGTTAACATTGTAATTGAATAAGTTTTGGTATTAAATGAAATTTTAATATCTGGTTATAAAGGTAACTTTGAAGTTGTTTTAAATATATCTAATTAATTCAATAAAAAATAAAAGCAACAGATTAGAATATTAAGGATTACATTTTAGGAGAAAATATTAATTCTTATTAGCTTCACACACACAAATTGTAGTATATTTTAGCGGATATTTTACTAAAATTTTATTAAATGAATTTCAGAAATAGTTTACCAGTTTGTTTCAAATTTAAAATAAATTATTTTTATATTTTTAAATGTTTGCGGCAGTTTTTATTTCAAATTAATAAATTTGCTAAAGTATAAATTTGATAAGGGTACATTTGCATGTTAATGAAATGAAAATCAGTATTTGACAAATGTGCAAATTTTAAGAAAGAATTTTTTTTATAAATTAATTTTTTTTCGAACTTGTCGTCGCCCCAAATCACCGTGTTTCAGAATATTAAAATTATTGCTACATATAGTTAAAATTTTTATACAAATTATTACAAATTAATATATTTTAATCAACAATGCAGAAAGGGTTTTAAAAAATTGTTACTTTAAATTGATACTCTTCTTAAATTTGGAGAACATATTTTAATTTAATAACTCTGATTAAATTAAAGAAATATTCTTCAAATTGTACTGAAAATAAAGAAAGTTGTTGCTTGAAATGTACAAAAATTCACGAAATTTACTGTTTCATAAATACTTTGACTTATTTACTTTCCATCGCACCTAACATCACATTTCTGAAAATTTTGTTCAAATTATGAGAGGATTCACTCACAAATGTGTCTCAAAAGTTTCCATTAATTTTCTTATGTAAATTATATAAAGCTAATCATATGCTTAAATACAATTACTTATTCATAGAAATAGTATATTAATTACATAGTTTATCAATTGAATTCAGTATCAGTAGCTTTTGATTTCTGTTTTTATATTTCATCATTTTTATTTGTAATAATTTGACCTGTCTTGCACTTATTATTAATTAAAATATTTGTTTCAGCATAACAAACTTAAATCATTTGCTATTTTTAACACATTGCATTTTTCTTTTTCTTCCTCAAGGTGATTTCTATCTGTCTTTGACCCATTCATCTCTATATCACTAACTTCATTTCTTAAAATTCAATTGTTATATGTGGAAGAAATATTCAAAAATTGAAAATCATTTCCTACATGAAGTTCCATTCGTTGAGAATCATCAGTTTTGCCCTCTTTTTCCTTACAATTCGCAGTCATAACAATCATGGCAAAGAATCAAATAACTTAAAAGTCCCTATAACGACACAATCTTTTCTGAAGGATAAGCAAATTCTCAAGGATTCTGTTCACTTATTAAACATTGGGAAACAAACTTTAAATTTAAGTACGGAAAATCCTGCTTTGTTGATGGGATTAATGGAAAACTCAAATATTAAAGCAGATCAGATACATCGTCTTATAGAAAACTCTTCAAGCGATCTTGCTATTCCTGGTGGTGTACAGTATTTGGTTTTATCTGGAAACAACGGTCTCATTAGAGTAGACAACTACACAAAAACTACAGACATTATTCCAGTGAACAACGACAACAACCTAGAAGAAGTCTTCAAGATTGTCATGGAGAAAAAATATCCTCAAAAAGCTAATGGAAGTGATATATTCCGTAGAATAACTATTCTCGAGTCGACGCAGATGAGGCCATTTGATGAGAATGAATTCCACCAGAAAAGGCTTGGCACCAGCGATAAGCGACACAAGAAACGGCATTCCAGGAAGTTTCAGAAAGAATTCCACTCTAGAGAAAAACGAATGAGAGATGAATCAGACTCGAAATATCTCCTTGAAAAATTTCCATTTAACGAGATATTCAATCAAGATGGCAATTTGGATAACACCATAAAAAAGCCTATTCAGAATGACCGCATTGTCCACGGATTTGAATTTCCAGTCGTTCCAGATAATAGGCGCAGGCTTATGCCTTACTATGATCCTCGTCTGTGGAATGATTTAAACTTGGATGGAAAAAAGAAAGAAGCCAATGATTTTAAAATTCCCGATGATAGGCCAATGCTTCAAATTGCACATGAAAATAAATTGAACGTCGACACAGATATGTCTAAGGATATCAGCACCGAATCGCCTTCAATAACCAAATACGCTTTGAAGAATCAGATGTCTCCTGGCTCTCACGAGGATATTTCCTTGGAGAATTCATTGTTAATGCGCGTGCTGCAGTTGCACGCAAAAGTTGACAGAGGACCGAGCGTTATCTTACCAACGGCTGCTTTTATGTTTGCTTTCGTCATGTTCGTTTTAACGACTTTTCTGCTATATAGGTATTTCATTTAATCTTCTATATTTCATATATGAATGCTAAAGTGTGATTTTTGTAACAAAGAAGTTCCTCTAAATCAGTGAACCTTTCCGCTTCTGGGGGAGGGGGAAAATTGAGAATATGTATTTTCTGTTAAAAAACAAGAAAGAAGGGAATCTGAAAGATTGCAAAATATTACGAAATGTTCAATAGAAAAGTTAGTTTCATTCAAAGCCTTCATCATCCAATAATATAAGCCATATGCACTGATATATAGGCCGTTCAGTTTCATAAGATTTTAATAAGCTTTCTACGAAAGAAGATGATTATAAAAAGCTTGATAGACTGACGTAGTCTTTCAGTGTTGACAAGTGAAGTGCCTTTGCTAATAAATAGCAGTCACCGAAGAAAGTCACTTAGTTTTATATTTGATGTTACACTGTTGACTGACAATACTCCAGACAATACAACCTACAGAAAAAAAAATCTGTTTCTATAAAAAATAGTTAAATGGATCAATTTTTTTTTATTAATTTTTGGTTTTGGGAAGGTACACATATTAAAATCTTAGTCACATATTCTGCTTAATATTTCTTCAAACCAAATAATTCTTTTTTAGCAAAAACTTTTCAATATTTATAAAGTGATGTGACAAATACATTAATTTGGTCTCTTGGGGTGTTTTAAAGCGCCTTATCACACACACATTTACACATATACACACACATACGCGCGCGCATGTGTGTGTACGTGTGCAAATGTAAGATTATATTATTAGGATTTCTCCTTGTATATATCGCTATAAATTACATTATTTTTATTAATTAATGTCTTTACAATAATCATGATGACCATATAATAAAAAGAACTACTGAAAGCTATTGTTCCATTTTAAGAAAATTCAGAATTTAAAATTGAAAAACATCTTGATGTTAAAATTTATTTGCTTTTTTGAATAAAGGGAATCAAATTTATTTTTACAGAGGTAAGCACTTAGCTTTATGACTAAATGTAATCACATTACCAAGTTTAAAATTCGAACTCGCATAAGCAATTAAGTAACTGTTTTAAATACTTGTAGCACAAATTATGATTTTCTCTAATAATAAACAATTCATCGCACGTTCATAAATTATTAAGAATCTTTCCTTTAACATTTATTACTGAGATGATAAAATAGACAGTGTGGCTTTTATATTCATGTAATTTAAGTCTGTTAGTCAGTTCTAATTGTTAATCTAAATAGCAAATTTTTGGAATCCGCCTGAAGAAATCCAAGTGGATATTTAAAATTAGAGTGTGGATTCTCTTTATTAATTAACTGACAATGTAAATACAGAACGGAGCAACAAAAAGGGTGTTAGCGTATACTGCGATTATCGGAATATAATCCTTCGTGGTTATACTTCACTCATGTCCATAAATTAAGGATAATTCAGAATCACACAGAAATTTAACTCTAAAATAAAAAATTCACATGCAGAATTATCACACACATCTTGCAGAATAATATCCAAATTACAAGAAACCACTATATGGCGCCGATAGTACGTCACAATGACGAGAGTGTAAGAGAGGTGTACATAAGGAATGGTTGCAAAGAAGTAAAATTGTTCACAATCGCTTTAAAAGCCTTACAGTGCAATAACCGCAAAAATGAAGTATTTGGATGGTGTTTTACGTGGTAGAATTATCTGCCGTCTGGAATGTGGACGTACCCAGTTGGAAGGAGCTTGGAATCGCCCAGAGTATCATATCCAGGCTTTGACAACAGTTCCAAGATGATGGTAATGTGAGTAGACGTTACAACACAGGTCGCCCCCGAGTTACAGTGCCGAATGAGGACCGGTATTTGGCAGTTACTGCCAAAAGAAGCAGACGGAGCACAACATCAGACCTGTCTTGTCAGCTCTCTTCAGCTACCGGCACGACAGTTTCAAGGCAGACCGTGTACGCTTAGGGCACATTGATCAATATACTCGTAGGCCTGTCAAATATGTTCCTTTTACCGCAACTCACTGTCGCCTGCGGTTAGCCTGGAGTAGGGAGCATGCATTGTGGACACCAAAACAGTGGTCTTGTGCGATGTTTTCCGACGAGTTCAGGTTTAGCTTTCAGTCTTGTTTTTCATATGGAGAGGGACAGGTATTCGTTACCACCAAGAGAACAAACATCATTGAACGACACCATTACGGTGATGCAGGATTGCTCGTTTGGGGAGGAATTATTCTGGGTTCCGAAACTAACCTGTATGTTCAGAATGTAACCATGACTGTCCACGTCTTTGGGATGTCATTCTGAAATAGTATGTACATTTGTTTCGTGGTGCCATGGGTGCAGAATTTGTGTTTATGGATGACAATGCCCGTGCAAACATTGTAGACGAATGCTTTCAATCGGAGGATATCACTCTTATGGACTGATCATCATACTCACAATACTTGAATCCTATAGAGTATGTGTGGGACATGCTTAACCGATAAATTGCAGCCCGTCAACCCCCTCCCACATGTCTAACGTAACTTCGGGAAGCATTGCTTGATGAGTGGTGTAATATTCCCCAAGATCAGATCGATAATTTGATACTCAGCATGCCTAGGCGTTGTACGGCCTGTATTGCATCGTCTCGGGGTATACTATGTATTAACCATCATGCCAACCATATTATATTGGTTTTTTGTAAATAGGTTCTTTTTTAAAATTTGCTCCAGGCAATTTTTATTAATGTCAAACATATAGCATCTTTTTTGTTCTTTACCTTTTTTTAATAAATCGAGTTTACAAATAAGTCCCATTTGTTTTGCTTCTGTCTCTTTCTTTGCCTGAACTTGCATTATCCTTAATTTATGGACACGATTGTAAAATCCAAACAATTAGATGACATTTATGAAAATTAATTAATCATCATTTATTATTTCTATACAGAAAACAGTATTCGTGAAGAAGGGTATTAATTAAAATTTTTGTTCATTTCACCAAGGTGAGGAAAAGAGTAATTAATTTTTGCTTAAGGCAGGTAATTAAAATATATATTGTTGGTTAATACTGTTACCAAATTAAAATTATTTCACTGAAACAAAATTTTCATTAGTATAATTTGAGCATCTACAACAGAACAGTGAAACAAAGCGGTCAAGCGTATAATAATTGTTACAAGAAATATTATCAGACGTTCGTTCACTTAAATTTAAATTTCATATTTGTTAAGTATATTTCTAGTAAGATATCTTTTTAAAAGTTTCAGTCTATTCTCAATTTTATAAAAGTATCAATTTACTTAATTGTAGTGATTTTGAAATTCAGTCATTTTTTTTTTTAAATGAACAATTTTTAAGATATGTGATATTGAAAACTTATTTATATTAAACAGTATCTTGACACACACACACACACACACCGAAATTTTTAGCTCATATCAGGCAACTTTAAACTTTGTCTTGAATATTCACTGGAACGATTAGAGCTGTTACAGAGTTTGTGGTTTCAAATGCCACCTTAGCCGCAGATGTTGTGTTATTGGTTCTGAATGAACTTTTTATAAATGTAAGGACCTTATCGGCAAATAACGATCACCAAGGAAATGACGAACCAATCCTCTCTTTTGTGATTGGTATTTAGCAGAAAAGTGTTTTTGCTTAGACTTTTAATTTAAATATGGAAAGATAGTTCTGAAATTTAATGAGATTTTAGAGAAAATTCAAGTGACGAGGTAGATTTTTATGTTTGCAATTTCTTTTTTCCCATCACACAACACCATAAAAGGACTCTGGTCTCATGAACATTTTCATGTCCATTTCTACCGAACAAGCTACCGACTGAACTCACGAGCAGCGCATTTTTCCTGCAAAATTATCACTTTTTTCCAACTTGAAGATTTATGAGTGAAAGATTTACTTTGAATACCATAATCAACAAACACTCATCATGAGGTTTCTTTATAAACATAGCAAATTATCTGCATTGCTTGATTAAGTAATTATCAAATTTTGTAATATTTTTCAAATTAGCTATTAATCAATTATTTGATTCATTTTTCTAAAGAAACTATAAACCTTTATTAAATTTGCATTTTAGCTGCCATTTTATTAATTAATTTCATAAACTGAGTTTCTGAGACGTTTCTCTGTATTACCCATAATTTTCAAGCAACTCAACAAGAGCATTCTGACATCTCCTTGTTTCAGACTCTGGCAGATGAGAAAGAACCGGAACTGCAGAACTCTGGAACTAAAAGAAGCGAACGTCATCGTCAAGTTTGAAGACAGTCTGGAAAAACCGCTTAAAAATCTCGGAATGAAGACTAGGAAATACTTCAGTATTCCCGCGGGTAAAATGGACTACCAGCTCGTGCCTGTGGAGGAGCCCGGTCTGGATCTGGAATGGCAGTCCGAGAATGGGGAATGGCTACCAGATGGTGACTTTGAGCTGAAAGAAGTCTACAGCTAGGCGTATTTTCACCTGCTTAAATAAATATGTTATTACTGCAAATCATTTTTGTCATCGATGAGTCAATTAACCCTAACACAAATTGTGATTGGTAATTTTTTTAATTTCCTTATTCTATGAATATATCTCACTTTCGGATTTCTTATTTCTTATAAAATATTTTTGTTGCTCATTAGAAGAAAATTAAGTTAAGAAAGTTTAGAAGACTGTATCAGTAAATCTTAAAAGAATATGAAATAAATAATATTTATAACTATTTACATAACTAATAAAATACAAAGCTCAACTGTTTGACTTATATATTTTAATTCACAAACACATATTACAAGTTTAAGCAATACAGAGGACAATTTCCTCCTCCTACAGGTCAATGTCAAAATTAAGGGTGTAGATCCTCTGGTGGTGCCATCTATCGAAGGAGTCTTAAAACAAAGTCATAATTCACCTTCATGGACACTGATGCTATATAATACAGGATACTGAATCCTGAGTTTGGTGATTTTTTTTTTGGCGGAATTTCTTATGTATCTGACAACCTGGTTTTTATTACGTCTTAGATTGGGAGATCTATAAGAATTATGCAGAAAATTCTATCTTGACAACCTTATTATTTACGACATCGCACGCGTTACAATACGTCATCTTGGAAGCATTTCTTTTCGCTAAAAAAATTCAGAATTTAACCTCCTGGATTATATGCATCTGTGCCCCTTCTTGGTGCTCTTATTAAACGAAAGACGCACCCAATTGACTTAAATTTGCATAGCCGTCGGCAAAGCGAGCTTGACAAGTGTCATGAGTAACAATAAAACACGCAGAACACGATTTAACTGCCAATATTTAACAATAAGATTAGGCAGAAGTCATTAAAATGGGATGAAAAGAGAAGTCAAGATGATATCAACACAGAACAGGGCGTTCTGCAATATGCGACTAGAAGGAATTATTTTACAATTTAAATTATGTATATCATATATATATATATATATATATATATATATATATATATATATATATATATATAAAATATGTAAATGAATTAGATATAACTTTAATTATATATATATATGTATGTACATATATATATAATTAAAGTTATATCTAATTCATTTTTCCACTTCCTATTATAATTTATCATAATGAAAACGTAAATATAGTAGTTATTTTTTTTTTAAGTATATTGAATAATTACTGCTACCACTATTATTTATTTGATTGCCAGTGATTTCTGATGAATAATACAGTGAAATCCAACAAAATTCCCAGATGTTTTCCGTTTTAAATCAGTTACAATGCCAAATGTTTGCCAGCCACGGCAGGAGCACCATACGCAGTTGTGCTGCTAAGTAAATTCCAGTCGAGGCATATTCTGCTATCAAATACTCAGTTGCGGAATAAATATCATTTGCTATTGCAGTACCTGCTAATGAAGCTCACTTTAATAGTTCTTCAGTTATTTCAGAGTTACTTTTAATACCTCGTATAAAAAACAGCAAGTTGAGCTGTATCAACAGTATCAGTGCTCTCGTCAACAGCCAGTGAAGAGTTTGTAAATTCCTTAATTTTCTGCTTCTGTTGAAGAACCAAATTTTGAGATAAATCATTTATTCTTGAAGCAACAGTGTTTCTTGACAACGAAATATTTTGAATTATTGTCTTTTGAAATGGAAATGCAACATCAGCAACTTTCAACATACAGTCTTTAATAAAATCGCCATCAGTGAAAGGTTTTGATCTCTTCGCGATTTCTAATGCAATAATAAAACTTGATTTCAGGGCGCCTTCGCTTTCAGTATTAGCTTTAGTAAACATTGATTATTGACCTTAAAGTTTAGATTTTAAAGAAGACAATGTGTCCATTCTTATTTTTTCAGTGTAACAATCGAATTTTGACTTATAATTGGTATCATAGCGTCTCTTCAAGTTAAACTCCTTACAAACAGCAACTGTTGGATCGCAAATCAAACACAGCGGTCTACCCTTCCATTCTATGAAAAAATAGGCAATTTCCCATTTACACTGAAAAACTTTGCACTCTCTATCAACTTTACGTTTTTATGACATAGTGTCAAAATCGTAGCAATTATGGAACTCGACAAAAACATTACAGATATTGCAAGCACATGACAGAAGCAAATGCACAATACCTTCCCAGTCACTGGACCTCACAATGACTACTATAAGCAGTACGACTGAAATCCTATCTCCGACCTTCGACAACTCGACTCAACTGATGCAGGCTGTGCAGACGCACTCCTTTTATATCGATAAGGAAGGTTCTAGTCTAGACTCGAAGCGCGTGGAAGATTCTGTTGTTCTCAATAAAAATAATAAGGTATTTCCGCTTGTTGCTAGCTGACGGCTATGCGAAAGTAAATCAGAAGGGTGCATCTTTCGTTTAAAATAAGCAACACGAACATGAAAGTACGACTTTCTTCTAAGAATCCTTCGATAGATGATACCATCAGAAGATCCACTCCCTCATTTTTGATTTTGATCTGGAGGGGGAGGAAATAATTTTTTTACAGATCATTACACCCATGGTGACTGATGAACAACCGAGCACAAGTCTTTCGAATCCAAAGATTTAACGAGCGCGTATATCGCATGTATTCGGTGGTCTTTGGTGGCATTGGGAATGGTACCCAGCCCTTCCGGACGGAAGGCTGATGCCCTAAATCACTAGGCAACCACTCCCTGAAATTGCACCTAACAGAGACAACCATTATCCAAATAAATCTCATGAAATCCTGCGCTCGTTACACCAATCACCCATTTTCCAAATCTCAGCCTATTCACTGCTAAGTCATCGGTGAGGAACAAGACAGCTTCCTCAAAACACACTTGATGAAACACTACAAGAACTCGATTCCATCTGCACCAACCTCAAAGACGAAAATTTCATATTAGAGGCAGACCTTAATGATCACCATATTCTCTGGGGATACAAAGACAATGACGATCGAGGAAAAAAGTTACTGGATTTCATCACCACTAAAAATCTGCACCTCCTTAACACCATGGGTGATCCACCTACTTTCTATTCCTCCATCTCTGAAAGATGGCCAGATGTCACACTTGCTTCTAGCCCTCCACTAACATCAAAGTGCAACTGGGAAGTGCTCGACATCGAGTCCCTTAGCGACTACCGCTATATCAAGATTAAACTATGTAGACCACTAGACGCGTCTACACAAATTAGGTTCAAAACTAAATACGGAAATTTCCATCTCTTCCTTAATCATGTCCTCCCGCAAGTCCCAGGCAGAATTCAAAGCCTCAACTTCTGTCAAGACAGAGAACAATTAGACTCAACCACAAAAGACCTCCAGGATGCAATTGCACACTGCTGCAACAAGTCCTTCAAAAAGTTAAGCATAGATATAATATAATGCCGCAATGCTAGACCCTAGCTCTGAATAAGAGAAAGCAATAATTAAACCAGAAAAGAAGACAAGCACAGCAAGATAACAGTGACCAGAAAGCACAACTTCTAACATTATATAAACAACCTCGGGCCATGTACATGAAAGACGTCAGAAAAGCAAATCGCTCTTGCTGGCGCAACATCTGCTCAGCTGCAACTAATCCGTACTGAAAAATCTACAACGCCACATTCAAAAATAAAACAATAACCACCAACTTGCTCAGTACAGGCCAGCAAACTGGTACCACTATTAGCTTTGCAACCAGAATTCTCCAGGAATTCTATCCTCTACAGACTCCATATCAAAGAAACCAAACGGATACCTCTGATGAACCGGAGCAAAGCGAAGGAGAAATTGGGAGTCATTTCCTCTCGCCCAAATGGAAAAGCACCGGGACCAGATGGCATTGACAATTTAGTCCTAAAACTAACTAACGCCCCAGGAGATTGCATCACTTCCCAAAGTCACTCGAACTAGGTATTGTCATTCTCTTCTACAAAGAGGACAAAGGTATACACAATGTTAAATCGTATAGGCCAATTACACTACTGCAAACCCGAGGGAAAGTCCTCGAAAAGCTTGTCCTAACAAGATAAACGTATATTTTGGAATTCAACCACCTCCTTCGCAACAGCCAATATGGATTCAGGTAAGGCAAATCTGTCGAAGACGCCTTAAGCAATTTAGAACATAACATCCACACAGCAAAGTCGCTAAACACTGCGCTATAATCTCCATTGACATCAAAGGTGCCTTCGACACAGCTCCTCACAACTCAATCAAACATGCTCTTGAAAGGAAAAACTGCCCCACAATTCTAAAAAACATCCTCTTCAGCAACCTGACGGACAGAATGGTCGCAATTAATACAAATCAAGGGCTTTCTACACAGCATCAGACAATAGGATGCCCATAGGGTTCCTGCAGTGGCCCATTAATGTGGAATCATCTTGCAGATGAGCCACTCCAATACAATTGGCCCACAGTGGCGAAATCTCATGATCCTCACTCCAGCATCACCCTAAAAGCCTTAGCTGATGACTTCGTATTCATTATTGGAGCCAGCAGCGAAAGGAAGCTGGGGAAAGTAGCCTCTGAAGCCCTTACTATCTTTCATCAATGGACCACCAAGTATCACCTGGTAATCTCTGTGGAAAAGTCCTGTTATATGTGGTGTTTATAAAATTTCAATGTGTCACACAAATCTTCTGTGACAACCAAAAAATAAGAAGGTCTAAGTCCATTAAGCTGCTAGGAGTCACTTTTTATGAAAAATTCAACTGGTCTCAACATATAAAAATGCAAGGCGCCAAAGCTTCCAGGGTTCACCAACAGCTTCTTAGGCTTGCGGGAACAACCTGGGGGTTCTCATAGAAGCAAAGAGTTATCCTGTACAAAACAGTTGCAGAACGTATTATAGCACACGGAGCTCAGATCTGGGGTAGGGACCTCTGCGTTAAAAACCAACTTCTTCTCAACAAGATTCAAAGGAAATTCCTGCTAAACATAACTGCAGCATTTAACACCACAGCTGCTCTACACGCTATTGCTAAGATACTGCCATTATATCTCGTTATCAAAATGGAGGCAAATATTAAGTACAGTCTGAAGAACACCACCAACCTTCAAATCGAAGAAAGAATCACCAAATTGTCCATCCATCCAGGTGATTTCAATGTAGATAACCACATAAGCCTCAACCATTCGATGAACTCTAAAGAAGACCAAGATTCATTCCAACTTTTTACCGATAGGTCTAAATTGGAGGGCAGAGTGGGGTGACATTTGTTGCAATACATCATAACTCTCAAATCCACTCTGAGAAATTCAAGCTAAGTGAACATAACACCGTCTTCCAAGCTGAGCTCTATGCAATACAGCAGGCAAAAAATGGGCAATACAATTTAACCGCTCCTGTCACATCTGGTCTGACTGCCAAGCTGGGCTTAAGGCAATTGGTAACCCAACTACCATTAGTCCCCTGGCAAGGAACATCCAAGCTGACCTAAACATAACCACTTCAATCACCCTAGGCAAGATAAAAGCCCATGTTGGAATTACAGGGAATGAACTAGCGGACTCCCTAGCCAAGGAGGCTACTACATTGAAGGATGAGCAAACTACTGTCCTACCTCTCGCTCTTACCTCTAAAAGAAGCTTAAAGATGAAATTTACCAAGAGTGGCAAACACTATGGGATCAGGCCACAACGGAACGCCTTGTCCATAACATTATACCAAAGCTACACTCCTTGTTGGCCACGCCAAATTAATCTCTTCGTCAATGAACACGGGCTTTTCCCCACGTATCTGCACCGGATTGGCGCCCTCTCAAGTGACAACTGTGCTTGTGGAGACTCTGGAAGCTCATACCACTACGCCACCACCTGCACACTTACTAGCTTGTGGCACTTTAACAGACCAAGTGAATATCTCCGTCTAGAATGGACTCGGAACATCGTTGGCAACCACTATGCCAGACCGAAGCTAATCGCCCTCATTTCATACCTTCTCAATCATACCAAGCAAGAACGGAGATGATGATGATAGCCAAGGCGACCTGTTTGACTCGGATACGGAGTATTAGGAGCCACTCTCTACTCAACACATATTTCGCCAGTGTTCACCCTCATTTGTACTCTTATCATGACTACTAGGACTGTATCACTTGTGCATACTCTTATAGAGTATTTTCGCATTCACAGAACATTTCCCCGCAGTACATCTACTGCTCTTATTTAATTAAGATTTTCACCTGAATTCTCTTCTCCTTGTATGTTACTTTTATCCCATTGTATTATGTTTTTATTGCCTTTATTCCGCAATCCTGCTTTTTTACTTGTACTCAATCATCTTGTTTTCTAAATTACGCAACATGCGTAACTGTCTCCCCCATTCTTTCACCCAGTCTTCCTATTGTTTCTTCCTTCCAGCAACTTCTACCCAAACTGTTAGAACCCTTCTTGGGTTAGGCACTGGGTACCTTGCTTGTGTAAACGTAAACTACCTGTAACATATGTAGTATAGTCCAAATCAAATCTAGGTACAGGGACGCACTCTAGTGCAACAACTACCTGGAATAACAAAACGGTTTAATTTTTTTGATTGTGTCACGTCAGCCAGCTGTGAGCGATCCTTTTCATGTGTCAGGAGGCTGAAAAATATGTATCGAAGCACAGGGGTAGGGGGAGACGAAAAAAGACTTTCATCTTTGGCTGATTTAGTAATCGAAAAAAACACGGTTCTTCGTTATAGTGATTTTGTAACACACTTTTCGTTTCTTCCACAAACTGACAATAAATGCCAGACTTCAATCGAATGTTCTAACTAAATTATTTTATATAAATTTTAAATTAAATTATTCTGCAGAATTTTTTCATCGTTTTTATGATGATGAAACAACTTTTATAACATATAATATTAAAATGGCCAATATTACAGCTATATTTGTAGTATTTATGAGTTTTTATACCAGTGAATGCTGTTGCGAATAATACACATAATTGATTCTAAATGAATCTAAAATACTCGTATATTTGTAAAAGGAATAAAACTTTAACGACTATTGATTTGAGATGCTGCATCCTGAACTAAAATAACTTAGAGATATGATTTTCTCAATTCTTAATTATCATTTTAATTATGAATGAGAAATTTATATTCTCTGACATTTATCTGAAATTGTTAATTTAATTATTTTTTAAACGTTTAAATTAAAATTTCTAACAATATATAAAAATTAGTTAACAAATAGAAATATATAAATTTATTTTTGTTGACAAAAAGGAATAAATATTAATTTTTTTCCGATAGGGGATTGAAACATTTTAATAATAGAACAACTCTAACTTTATATTTTATTATGTTATAGTTAAAATTTCTATTATACAAAGGCTTGCAGCCGGTATTTTCTTGTGAAACTGTAAATCACACAATGATATAACTATCGATATTGCATTTTGAAATAGTGGAAACACTAAAAATTGAATAAAATAATTTCTAGTTTTACATATCAAATATAAATAAATAAAATTAATTTTGAATTAAAGGGATATAAATTTTTTTTAATTTTTAAGTATTGCTTATACCAGCAATACTAATATGTGTGTATATATATATACAGTTAAAAGCAATACTATATTTATTTTTAGAACTTTATGTAGATTTCAGATTTAAATGCATCGACTAAGCTGAATATTGTCTAATATTGTAAATAAAGTACTTTATCTTAATTAGGATTTTTTAACGAGACATTACTCTGTACGTTGTGACATATTTTATTTTCAGGAATTGGAAATATCATCGAAAACGTAAATTTCATCGGCTAATTTTTCCATTTAGAACAAAATTTCTGTGAGTAAATTAAGTAGTTTTGAAATGGAACAGATTTTTGTAAGTTTATAAGTTTACAAATACTAGGACAATATACATCTCCAAAAACAGATAAAAGTATCTATAGAATTATTTTGATAGAAATATATATAAAAAATTCATTCCCCCCCCCCCCCCTTGAACTAAAATATTGTGAATTTCCTTTGCAATTTCAAGGAATGAAACTAACACAAGTGTGTAGTTAAGTCTTTTGCTTGAAAAATTTAGTTAATGCCAAATATTAATACATTTACTTGTTTTCCAAGAAAAGAGAAGGACATCCAAATACAAGTCGTCTTTCAAATAATAGAAATGTATAAATTTTTATGAGCAACATTAACGAATGGAATTCTTTGGCACGAAAAATTGTCTCTCTCTCTTACAGCAAAGTTAAAAAAAAAGTATCTTTCCTAAAAAAATATATTTGTTATAAAATTATTAACGTTAACCGGGGACAGTTTAATTTATTATGCAAAATCCAATGTGAAAATAGGTTTTTATATTTTACAAGTGTATAATAAGAGTTGTCTATTGATTTCAATGATAATTAATCATTGATTCTTCAGCTATCACAATTTTTAAGATGTTCATTATTTTTCAAATTCTGGTCTTTAAATATCATATATCGATCAAAAAGTAAAAAAAAAAAAAAAAAAAAAAAAAAAAATTCCGACTATTAATTTAAAATTTTATTGATGAACGAAATTTTTAAAAATTGAAATTCCTTGCCTATTTGAACTAACCATAAAGTGGATATTTTGTCATTCCTTTTTCATTTTACTTTTTCTGTTGTTCTGTTGTCCATGTGCTAATGGCTTGAATCCATGGGAAACATTTTCTCAAACTGATGCTTTGCTTCTTATATAAGTAATCATTATATTAACAGAATTCTATTAATGAGAATTTCAACAATTTTCTGATAGACATTCAATAGTGAACTTCGCCTTTTGCTTTTTAAACTTTGCTGCCGTTTGAAACGCGATTGGAAGGTAGGCAGCAAATTCGTTGACAAGTCCAAATTATGACCCTGTCTCAGTACGATGTGACATAGATGAAACATTATCTGACGTCATGGATATTTTAAGCCAATGAGAATCGTAATAAAGGGGCGTATTTAGGATTTCAACCGAAATGAAAGAAACAACCACTTCGTGAAAATAAATTTGCTACAGAATATAAATAAAAACATATTTCCAAGTTCATCGATTGGGGCTGTGTGTACTGAAGTGTGCGTGTGTTGCCATAGACTAAATCATGATTGAGTTCTAAGACTATTCTTTGGAGTGTTGTATCTTCCGCTATATTCTAACTGCTTTTAAAATGCCTAAAATGGAATCTATCTCCGTATGTATATCTTCCAGGGAGACATTCCGGTTTCTTGCATTTCAATATATGAATAGAAGCCATTGTCTATGAAAACTTTTCAGAGGAAATAATAAGCTGAGGATGTGTTAAATATTTTTGTTTCCATGAAGTGGTATTAAATTAGCATCTAGTAGTTTATTATTTTTTTTTAAAAAAAATTGATTGGCTACGGAATTTGATTATCTTGAATCTGTTAAAAGATGAATGAGCCTTTGTATTTGCTTTATATATCATAAACTAATAAATAATTAGAAGATGACAAAATCATTATTCAATGTCCCTCAGTTCTGTGCTGTTGTTTGTAGCCGTTGTCAGTAAATTAAAATCATCACTCGTTTGATACTTCAGCTTGTGTTATCAGCCGGTATCTCGCAGGTTGCCTTCACATATCACATATCAATAGAAAAGTTGTGCGCATTTCTGACAACAGTGATTTTCACGCAGCTTCTCTTAAGCTTTCATTATATATATATGCAATATTTTTTTTTAACAATTCTTCAAAAGGTAAGCTTTATTGCTTTATAAAAAGTTTTGAAATCACATCACATATTTTTGATAATGCTGGATACGTATTGGAAATGGTAAAGTGTCGCGTTGTTATAGCAAGAAATTGTGTTCCTGACTAATGGGGTTATGGACTCACTCCTTTTGATGTAAGTTGTTATCAAACACATAAAGAGTGGTTCATCTTCTAAGAGAATCAGCTAATTTTAGCTACACCGTGACATTAATTGCTGAAACTATCGCATTATTTTTAGTTTCTAGTACATTTTCTTAAGTTAATTTAACTTACGGATCCTTTCAAACATTAATTAAATAAAAAAAAATCCCTCTTTATAATCAACTAAATGCCCAGAAATAGAGTTTAAAATAAATCAAAAATGAATATTAAGGAACACGCTTGTGTATAATCTAATTAATAGGACACCCTTCCATCAACTGAATGAAAGATAGTTGCTGACCTCACCTGCCTGTAGAAGCGGTTCCCCATCATGAAAAAGAGCTCCTATTTTGAATTTGTGAGGGAACAGTTCTGGTGATGCCATTCAACTTGACAAAATAATTGGTTTAGAGGAAGGAAAATAATTCTTTGAAAGGGATTTCAAATCAAATATGTAATAAGTTTGGTGCTCTTGAGTAAATGATTAACGAAGGTCAAATATATTTGGTCGCATCCTTTGCTTGCTTAATGTACATAACAAATAAATAAATTCCTGACAGTTCCATTTTTTTTAAAAATTTTATTAGAAGTATTAATTTATAAAGTCACCCTTGGAAACAAACGATTGTAGTTTTAGTTAATACTACTTCTTAATTTTAAAATTATAATTGTTAATGGGAATGATAATAAAAACAAATATTAAGCGAAAATAAATTATTTTTTAATATTGCAATTTTGTTGTAGTCCTCTTAGTTTAGTTTTTTGGGTAATATGACTCAGAAAAGAAGTTCGTGTTGTATGCATATATATATATATATATATATATATATATATATATATATATATATATATATATATATATATATCACAAGCATCAATTGAAATAAATACAAAACTAAACATGAAAATTATATTCTTCAGATTAAAGTTTTAAAAACTTTAGCATTGTCTTCAGGCTAAAATATTAAAGATTTTAATCTGGGACGAGTTCAGAAAACCATACTTTGTGCCAATGTTCCTGAAGAAACTGCTCATATTGGTATTTCATTTCATTAGTCTTTTTATTTTGTGTGTTTCTTAAATTTTGAACTATCTTTTGAATATAAATTCCATCTGTTTACCATGTATTTTTTTCACTTTATTATTCTTCATTTGGCATTTGATTGATTAAAAAAATATACATTAATGATTACATACATGCATATATATATATATATATATATATATATATATATATATATATATATATATATATATATATATATATATATATATATATATATATATATATATATATATATATATATATATATATATATATATATATATATTTGTGTGGGTGTGTGTGAGAGAGAGAGTCATGGAGTACCTGATGTGATGCACCTTTACATCATGATGTGATGAAGTGCTTGCTACTTCAAAAGCGATCCTGGTGTCAATGGTTAGAAAAGGAACTAGAGATGATAAGAGAAGACGGTCATGTTAAGACGTACTTTGAAACTTAACGGTTCCGAAATATAATTGTTATATTCATAATCCTATTTTGTAATTATAACTGTAAATAATGTTAAATACACTATAGTTATAATGCAAATTCTTTGTATTATTAGTGTATGAAACTAATCCACACACACTAAAAACTTAAGTATTTATCATTATAATATGTATAATTAAAGGAATACCCATTATGCTTATCATAGCAGTTTAATATAAATTTATAATGGTTATAACAGAAGAATTTACTTAAAAAAATACATTCTATTTGACATAAACGAATTTTCTCTACTTGACACTTAAAACACGTAGAAGGGCACCTGCGACATCAATCGACGGAGTGTTTCTGTGATTCCAGAATCAACTGAAGTCAGCTGACAACATGTTCAGGAGCTAAAAAAAAAAAAAATACTTTTTACTTCAAATAGAAAAGCAACTGTAAATAATATTTTAAATTCAAAAGAAAAATTGATATAACTGGTGATATTATCGCGTTTTTTGCAGATGAATTGATAATATGATTTTGGCGTTGTAGCAACTGTCATTTAATGAGCTAGATATGTATTCCAATTTCATTTAGATCCGACAAAAGCAAAATTATATTGATTCTACCTATATCCCAATTTAGCCTAATTAGGACCCAAAGCAACAACTTCTTTGGAGGCACTCTCTGCTTCATAACAATGAACTTTTTATTTGATTTGGCAAACGATTCTTATCGATTGAAAACGTAAAATTAAATAACATTCGAATTGGGAGACCCTCTTATGTTTGTGTCCGGGGTAACGCTACAAATGCCCTTGCTTTAATGAGATTCAGACGCTACATATTTTGTAGATTTTAAATACATGAGTTACTGAGATGGTACTTTGAAATATGGCAAGAGTATTACGAAAGTACAATGGTGTGCCTGATTTTTAGAGCGAAAACAAACGACATTGTAAAATCTTAGGAGAGCCCATGTCCTTGGCGAGAAATTGAAAAAAAGTGCCAAACCAGAATGAGATTCCAGAAATAGTTAAGTCTACCATATCTATTGTATCGAAGTAGGTTTCTAAGATTAGTGCAAGCCACAATTATCTCCAACCACTAAAGACATTTGCTTGAAGGATCGAACCACAAACAATAATATGTATTTGCCGAATTTTTTGGCTCAGATAACTCTTACAAAATTCTAAACACATTTCAGTGGTGGCCATTTTGGAAATAATGCATCATTCATAAACTATTTAGATTATTATTATTTTGACTTTGTAGATTTTGATGTTCAATATAAATCAAGTAAATATATTCATTTGTAAATAGTTGTACTAAACATTTTTACTTATTTTCCTTCATTAAATACGCAAATATTTGCATTGTACCAAAGTTGTAATAAAAACGTCCATAATTTCCAAATATTCTTTATAATTGCAATTTTATCAACAATTTCTCTCACTGCTTTAATCTAAAATATTTAGATAGATTATTTAATACAATGAATATTTTGGGCATGATTTGTTGGTCAAATTTCTTGAAAAAAATTATAAAAACGTAAAGTATGAAGCATTTTTTTCCAATGTAAAGATAACTACAAGATGGTATTCTATTGTCAATTAAAAATTAAATTTGTTGGATGTATGGGCTTGTATATTTAGGAGAGAGAGAGCTCTAAGGAAAAAGTCTCATTCTAAAAAATGAATAATTGAGTTTGAATAATGACTGATGAAAACATGAAAAATGGCAGCATAGCTAATTTTACAGAATGTTCTTCCAATCATTTTTTTGTCAGCTCGGCACAATTCAAGGAAACTGAAGAATTAATATCACCATTCACACGATATTCTCCTGAAGGAGTACTGGGAAATGTCAACGAAGTTTTCCTTTAGCAAAAAGCATGCTTTGATAATCGATTAAAAATAGTTTTAATGCAATTTTATAATTTTTTTATTTTTATAAGAAGTTTCATAAAAATATTTCCTTTTATTTATTGTTATCTCTTAATTAAATTGCACTTACATGCTTTCCTTAATTTATTTTTATTTATGAGAAATTTATAAGTAAACAAGCAAATTGTTTATATTTTCAAGCTTAACAAGTTAAGAAACCACATGAATCATTTAAAATTTGTTTTTTCAAAATATTTTGTGTAGTCGTTTGAATCAGCCAGAATTATTTTAAATCGCATGGTGCTTCCATAAGATCGTGAGTAAATGCTTTCCCAGACCAGATTTAAGCAAAAAGAACAGATTAAGTCGCAATGAATTCACGTCACATTTCCTCTGATATTACAGATAATCACTGAAGCATGAATGCGATAAAAGTAACGATTCTTTTGGTAACAACTGTTTTTAATTGGAAGTATGACCTTTTAATGCTCTTTCTTATATTTCTTACGCTAGTTTCAATTTAATGTCCTTGACGTTGAAAAAACTTTTCTCTTTCTTTCATTAGTTTATTAACTAACTTCAGCTGGACCTTATTTTTTGGGGTAGGAAAAAGTAGTGCAATGTTTAAAATAAATAATGACTTCACTGTAGCAAATAATTAATGTTTGGTTCTTGTGTGCATATGTTAAAACATTGCATTCATTTAAAAATGCTTGTTTTTTTCTTATACATTACATTTTTAAACGTAAATCTTATTTTGTTTAAAAAAATATTATTGCAAGTAGATTGAATCAAATTACTTTGTTATAAATTTCTTGTTGTATTATTTTCTAATACTGTTGTTTATCATAAAGCGTTTTCATTAATAAGAAGTGAAGTCATCTTTGATATCTGGGCAATGCTTTTGTTGACAAAGGTGAAGAAAAAAACAGAATAGGAAAAAGGACGATTTTAATGAGCCGTTTATTAATAAATTCTTTGTTAGCCGTTGTTAGCTTTGTTAGTCGTTAATAAGCCGTTTGTTAATTAAGTTGAAAAAGTAACAGAAAATACTTTTATCTGTCCTGTTATTAGACACGTAATGATACATATATTAATAAAACTATTTTTACATTTCTGTTTTCTTAATTAAAGGATACTTCGGAAACTCCACATGTAAACTGAGAAGGAAATTAGAGATTATAAAGAGGAATTTTGTTAATGTAAAGAAAGGGGAGGATGAAAATCAGATCTGCTCGACAGTCATGTCATCAGATACTGACATAAGATACAATAATATCCCAAATAAAAAGCGGCGAGAAGAGCTTTTTATCAGTTCCACAAGAATATTTTCAGTAAAAGGTATCAAAATAAGAAGTTACGTGAAAAAATGTTAAAAAATTTAACCCATTTGCATTCATGTACACTGACATCTACGACGGATAAGTTATTGGATTTTTTTCAGAAAAGATAAAATTTCTTTTTGGAAACTATTCCGATACAAGCGTCCATTGGCTGATCTATTTACTTACCTAGTTTATGTAAGAGAAAAATATACCTTTATTCTCATTCGCAAATATCAAGATTTCGACCATCAACCCCTTATCTGATCCGGGCATATCTATACTGATCTTCACCAAATTGCAACACGGAGAAAGACAAGAGATGTCACAACAAAATTTTTTTGTAGATGACGTGTTGACAAAGTATGAAATAATTAAATTTATAGACTTCTGGGAAGTGTGGCAAAATCAGTAGCCAGAGTAGCCGCCATTGTTGGAGATCACATCTGCCACACGCCTCAGCATGGATTCAAAGAGACTGGGTATGTGTTCTTGGGGTACAGCAGACCAAGCAGTTTCCTCACTTTGCCGAAGTTGATGTGGCAGCTGGGGATGTAATCTGGATCAATAGTTGAGCAACCATGGACAACGTGCTTTCTTTCAGCTAAAGATCCGGAGAGCAAGCCGTCCAAGGGAATCAATGCAATCTGGCAATTGACCCTTGGACAATGAGTGTCACATGTGATTTTCTGATGAAATATGGCTGTGGGCAACCCCTGAAGGTAAGGAAGGACAACTGGCTCCGACACCTCGGAGATGTAGCGCTGGCTGTTTTAAGTACAGGCAATGCGTATTAGAGGAGTGCGAGACTAATATCCAACACCGCTACATACCATAATACTTGCTGCAGTGCAAGTGTGGCGGTGCATGACGCAGCTATTCAATATCCTTTTTCCACAATGTCTTCAGACTCGAATGCGACCATCATAGAGTTGCAGACAGAAGCGTGACTCGTCAATAAAGAAAATTTCATTTCATTCTACTGTCCAAATTCGTTTTCATTGTACCATTGGCGAAGTCAAATGCAGACGAAGAAATGGAAATCTTGCGGGCAGACCACTCTACTGTATAGGGCGTCGAATGATACGCGCTGGCACTGGATGATGCATTATAGAATAAATAGGCTGTGCCATGGTTCGTGATGTGGCTGAACGATCCATCACTGCCATGTGCACAATTTGCCTGTCATCACGTGAAGTTGTGCACTGATGTGGATGCGATCGAGCACATCAGTCCATCGTACCCTCTTTCATCCAAAGATCACATATTTATATTCCAGTTGTTTGGTTTCGTCCAACACGGCTACCGATTTCCTTGAAAGATAATCCACAATCTCGGTAGGCCACTATCCTGCCTTTGTCGAACTTGGATATTTGATGAAAAAAATGATCGCTGTTTTCTACGAGGCATAATTATGTGGTTTCTTTTGAAAGAAACCACATAAAAAAGGCAACTATCTAACTAGAAGTCGTGGAAATATCCAAACCTTAAATAGCGCTTTGTAGTGGTGCTAAAGGCGCGCGTGATATGGATCTGCGCTGAAATTCTAATTATTTGCATATTTCACCCCCACTATTGCATGCTTTAGATTTCATGTTATTTGCATGCTTCCTTCAGGGTGTTGCATTTACGGTGTCCAGAAGTGTGCATGCTTCTGCTATGCACAGCTGTCAATGAAGCTCGAGCCATAGATTCGAAATGCCATAGAATGTTCCTGACATTGTTTACTGAGAAGTATACTTTTCAAAGAAAAAGGGGCGATTTGGAAAGGGGAATAATATTTAAAACCAGTGAAGCTGTTGCTTGTTCCACATGTTGCAGTTATTATTTCTGTTTCTTTTCTAGCAACATGTAACTTTTTCTTTCATTTCCATTTTCGTTATAGTGTGTTGTAAAAACTCATTTTTTTGGCAAATATATCGGATTAGCGAGATGACTATTTTCCGACATTTCCAAGATCAGAAACGTCGCAATATGACACTAGATCTGATGAAGATTCTGATATTTTTAATTATAATCTAACTTTATACTTTAAATTTTATATTTTGGTTCTTTTTTTTGTAAAAAGTAAACAATTGGAAAAGATGCAGCTTCATTTCCTGCGATACTCCGCATAACTGCGCGCGCCTGTGTGTAAACCAGTGGCACTGGGGAGCGAAGTTTTCCTAAATCTTCGCTTGGCCCATACACTTCGATTTTCTGACAATTTCAAAAATACAGAGCGTTTAGTGGAAAGCTTTTCTCATGGCGTGCTGCAGATGTTGGTCTATATTCATTAGATAACGCATGAAGTGAATATATGTGAACTCAGTTTACTAGATATGAATATCGAAACAGGATAAGGTCAGTATAAAGGACTCGATAAGTTTATCACAACGGCATAATGAATTCTAGACAAGATTTCGTATTGGCTTCTGTTAGTCCATTCAAAGTTTCCTATCATTCCTATGTGCGAGTCAAATGGAATGCAGAAAACTGAAAGACATGCAGAGATTTAAAATCGTTTTTTTTTTTTTTTTAAAAAAAAAGTTCCCCAGGATTATCTCTTGATAATTGAAAGAATTATCTTTTGCTTCATTTGAGACAGTTGTGTGATAATTTAAAACTTTTCGGAACATTCTCAAGATTCTAGCCAATAAAAATATTACATGAGGAAAGAATCTATGTGATCTATACTTTAAAGGAATCAGTCTGATCATAGATTATCTCTGACAGAATAGGTTTAACTATATTTGATATAAGCCTGATTTTTTTTTTAATTCTGTTAAAGAAAGCAATGAAAAGCACATAAGAGTTTGTTTTATCTATTTTTGAACACCTATTGTGTGATGGATCGAATTATTATTTTATTGAGGTAAATTTCTGAAGTAGAGTATGAGTCATGAATGGTTATAAGAAAACGAAGGCAACATAAGCAATTCTTACGATGTTAGCAATTCTTACATGTGTTCTCATGAAAGGCTTTTAAAATTTAATTCACGCCTGCCAGGAATTCCTAAAGAAGTTTACGGACTTCAGTAACTGAACAAGCTTACGATAGATAGCGTATGTATTACTTCCACTGGGCTCCTTTCATTTTCAGGATAAATCGCAACAAGCATCCTGGCACAACTATGAGAATTAATTTTCCGGAGAACATAACAGATAATGTAATTATTCAATATTTTATGGAATTTTTTTAGAAAGTGTTGTCATGTAATTTGTAAAAGAGACGATTTTCCCCCCTTTAAATCTTGACGCTAATCCGTAATCGTAGGGAATATTTTTTCAGAAGAAATATAAATTAAAAAAAATAGTTATTTGTTTTAGGAACATCTGAAAATAAAACAATGTTTAAGAAAAATAGTCTAAATTCATCAATGAACTGTAATGTGGTATGACGCCGGAGTAAAATGCAGTAGACCCTTGTTTTTACGAACTCATAAGGACCGGTAAAACAGTTCGTAAAATAGAAAATTCATATGAAAGAAAGTTCATAATATATTACTTTATTAAGATTCAATTCTTTTTTAAGAAATATTTTTTCATTTGCAAATAAAATATTATTAGAAAAAATATTTAGAAAGCGCCATAAAAAACACATGCAAAATGAGATTCATTCTGAAAAACAACTCTTAATTTCATTCTATTGCTTGTACTTTTCACAATTTTTTGAAGCTCAAACCTTGTCAGGTGAAAATTTCTATAGCCAATCACCTGATAGTTTGAAATTCATTATTTTCAGAGCTTCATGACAAAGGCGGTTGGATTTCCTTTAATTTTCTCATCATCAGGAGTGTTCATTCTTCTCATTTTTGTCAGCTAGGCAAGTAAAGCTGTTGCCAGTTTAGGAGATTTCGCTTCTTCATAATATTTTTAATTTTATTTCAAATAAATTGATGGTTTTTAAATATTAACCATGTCAGTTTTTTTTTAAGTTTACATAAATACATACAAATACATACATACATACATACATACATACATACATATATATATATATATATATATATATATATATATATATATATACATATACATATATATATATATATATATATATATATATATATACATATATATATATATATATATATATATATATATATATATATATATATATATATATATATATATATATATATATATATATATATATATATATATATATATATATATATATATATATAATTCTTAACAAATAAAAGCCATTCCGATTCAACGAGTTAGCTATTTGAAAATAGAAAATTTATTAAATACAGTAACGTTGATGCTGCCATCTATTGTAACATATAGAAAATAATATTAAAGCTGTTGAAAGACATTAGTTTCTATTTGAAAGAATCATATTTTAGTCAATAGAACAATTATTTTTTCAATCAATTAAATTGTGAGTTCATTTTAAATGTATTATACATTGTACAGATTTTATATCACTTTTAATAATTTTAACTATTTATTGTAAAATGATATGAACATTTTGATAAAACATCTAATAAAAAACCATTGAAAAATGATTATATTATTTATTCTTGAAGATTAATAACAAAATAAATATACATATGAGATAACTTATGTAAAATTGGATAAGTAATCTTTTTAAAATATTTTTTTCAACGATTAATTCAGAAAATTTTGATTTTAAAATTGTTTAATTTCCATCTCTATATTTAAGGAATTATCTGAAGCCAATAAACATTCATTTTATGATTCTATAAAAACATATATCTCTTATTCTTGACAATTATCTTAAAAATAAAATTTTTAAGTAAATAATGTGTTTGGGATATTTGTGATTTTTCTCATTATAAATAGATATTTGTTAACACTCCATTGCATGAAAAGTTACTTACCATATTTCGGAGTATTATTTCAAACGTATCCATAGAAGTCATACTGCGGTGGTGCTGGTACAACGTACCTACTTGGGTATCCATAGTTGTATACGGGTGGGTAGTTGTACTTGTCAGGATAGGCGTACCGGCTGACGTAAGAAGATGGGAGAAAGAGTTCAAAATTCTGGCTGGCAACACAGAACGCCAAGCACAAAAATGCCATAAGAATCTTCACAGAGACGGGCAAAAATAAACCATACAAATTATTTTAAGTTCCATTTACATGTTTAATGCACATTTATTTAGTAACATTTAGAGATATAAATTTTCAATTATTTACTGGATTTGAAGAAGAAAATTATTAGGTAACCAAAAAAAAGGAAATTGAAATAAAAGTACAAAGTATTGAAGGACATATAATACAAACCTTTAGATTGAATTAAACTGATATTATTTTAATAAAAATCAAATTTTTTCGCAATTAGAAATTAATTTTTAATCATTATGGAAACGTTTTAGATTTAGTTTATTGGTAAAGTCACACGTTTTATAGTTTGGAAACGAAATACATATTTTTTCAATTTGAAAAATGTTTCAAAAATTGATTACTAGTGAATATGTTACAGTAGCTTTCTATATAATTTATGGATTAGTATTGTCTATATTGAAGCAAAGACAAATAGTTACAGAATAAATAAAAAAAAACTATAGAATGTTATGAATAAAAGAAAATGACTAAGAGTTAAAATACATGAATCCTATTTTTTAAATTATAAATTAAACTTCAAAAAAATAACAAACTACAACTGTTTCTTAAATTTATTCCAGAAGTGTAGGTTGTATGCAATAATATATATAAGTAAAAAATATTCCAATAAATAAAAATGAAAAATTCTTTTGAATGTTAAACAAATTTATTAAAAAAAAAAATCCGTTTATTCCTCACTAATTTCTTAATTTCCTGCTAAAGTTCCTTAATAATTTTAAAATAATTTTCTTCTGCCTAAATGTAAATAGTTCATTTTTGTTTCTTTGGATACATAAATATTATTTAGTTGCCAGCACAAGTTCGTGGACCACAAATTAGGAATTTTTATTATAAGTTTTTTATCCTTGTTTTAAAACATTTACTATTTATAATATTAAATTTTTTAAATTAAGTTTAAAAGTTTATCGCTGTTAAGTTTCATTAAATTTAATTGTATGCACTGAATTGATGAAGTAAGTTCTTTTAAAGTAACATTTGTTTTATCAGCACAACTTAGACAAGCGTTTTATTGTAAACCCGCCGCTTATTGGAGTCGCTTAACCAGCAGGAGCAGAGAGTAGCCGTTGAAAGATACCAAGTTACCTTTCAGTAGATGCCAAACTCTTTTGTGGACTGATAAGCAGAAAAACATAGCATAATGTCTGTTGCGGCAATAGTTTTAAGACGTAGAATATAAAGGGACAGTTAACTAAAATAGGTTCGTCCCTTTCTGAAATTTCTGAAGAGAGTGGTTTTGATGGCGGAATTGGATATGTTGCAAAAAACACAACAAAAATTTGAACAATTAAAAATGGACATTTATTCTTTTGTGAAAAATGAAGAATTCTCTGAACCTGAGGCTGCATTCCAAGTTATTGAGGAGGAATTCCAGAATTTGGAGGTAAAGATTAAAATGTTATTGTTTAATATTAACTCAAAACCAATGAATAATTTGCAAAAAAATGATAATAATTGAAAAATTTCTGTAAAATTACCAGAAATCCCACTCCCAGTATTTTATGGAAAATGTGAAAAGTTTTTAAATTTTAAAAATCAGTTTGAAAATTTAATGCGTGATAATTGTAATCTTAGTGAGAGTCAAAAACTTTATTATTTACGTGCTTCTTTAAAAGGAGAAGCAAAGCAAATCAGCAGACGTTACTTACGAATATTTGTTTAAAGCTTTAGAAAATAGATATAAATATGAAAGATGTGTTGTAGATACTTATATGTAAAATATATCTTAAATTATGAAAAATTAACTCAATAATTTGCTAGAGATTTGAGAAAATTTTTAGATTGTATTAATAAAAATTTAAGATCTTTAAAACTTTTAAATTTTGAAAGAAATAATTTTTCTGATGTTTTATTAATGAACATAATTTTGCAAAAGCTTGATAGAGAAACTAATCTAAAAACTTATTCGTAAGTAGTGAAAATACAAATTATATTTTATGTCAAAAATATCATCATTTGTCTAAATGCGATGTATTTTTAAAATTTGCTCCTCAAAAAAGATATGAATTTGTGAGAAAACATTTTTTGTGCATAAATTGTTTGAGTAGTAAACATTTAATTAGATCTTGTTCATCACAATATTCATGCAAATATTGTAATTTAAGACATTCATCATTACTGCATTATAAGACTGAATGTAGTTTAAAAGAAAATAATTCTGTGGTTAGTTTATCAGATTCTAAAGATAAAAGTGACGCGAATCAAAATAATATTGAAAGGCCAAACATGGCGCCTCAAGATAGTTCAGAATTTCAAACGCTCACTTCCTGTGTAACGAAGGAGAAGAAAATTCTCCTAGCGACTACGGTTGTATATATTTTATATAGTTGTGGGTTAAAGGGGTAAAAAGTAAAGGGTATACAGCCCTTCTCTCTGAAATAACCAAAGCAACCACCCTTTAGAGTATTTGGAACAATTGGCTTTGGAGATAAATAACAATGTTCCTGTTGAAGATCTAAAAATCTACACGGATGGTACCGGTGACGATCATCACCATGTCGGCAGTGGAATTTACACTATTTACCCTGATGAAGTTCATGAATCAAGATCCATTAGAAACCCAGATTTTTGTGTTTCGCAGTGAACTTCTTGCCATTCAAACGGGTCTGGAAAATATCAAATCTGTAGCCACCTTTGATAAAATCTGGATCTTCACTGACAGTCGAAGCTGTATTCAACACTTGAGCAATTGGGATAGAGTAACGGGCCAAGCTGGTGTTTTTATCCTTCGTATGTTACTTGCTCTATCTGCCTGCCACGACATCCATATTCAGTGGATACCTTCTCACGTGGCCTATTTGGCAATGAACGGGCTGACCAGTTGGCTAAGGATGGTACTTCCCTTCCAGCCTCTCCAAATTTGACCCTCACTTTTTCAGAATTGTTTTTTCTCCGCAAAACTAATGTCAAAAAAATATGGATTGTCCCTCCAAGTCACAACTGGTATCGCCGCAGACGTCCTGGTGGAGCCCTTGGCATGCAAGGGTCTCGTGCTAAACAGATCGCTACCTGTAGATTTTCCAGTGGTCATACTAGGAGTCTCACTTTCAGGGGGCAAATTAAGCTCTTTCCAACCTTTAAGAAGTGCAATTACAGCGAGGCTAGTCCTCAGCACCTACTTGATTACCTGGATTTCACTATGTAAGAATTTCTTGAGAGATCTCTCCTTTTCCTCAATTTTTTTTAAGGTTTACGGCCTCATGGATCTGATATAGCGGAGCTATATCAGATGGGATTAGTAATAACAACAACAGTAGTGGGGTCTTTCAAAAAGCCCGCGCCTGCCTTGACTGTGATTCTCAAGTTCAGGCTATGATCACTTCATTTTCAGATTTATTGGGTTTGCGTAAAGAAAAAATAAACATCGCAGTCTCTGGGCTGAGTGGGAATTCTGTTCCTGTTAGGGAAAAAAAAAAAAAAAAAACGAGTGTTCTCATTTCTGATAACTTCTTCTCTGAACTCTATAAAATCACTAATGATTATAATAAACTACTTCGTATTGTGAGTTTTATTTTCAGATTCATTGATAAAACTGCATTGATTCTACTGATAGAAGGAAAGGACCACTGCAATTATTTGAATTGGAAAACGCCTTGTTTGTATTGGTAAGGAAAGCTCAAACCACTTCCTTTAAAGAGCACATTCAAAATTTAAGTAAGAGTAAGGCTTGGAACCAGTAAGGTAAGAAATTTAAATCATTTCCTAGATAGAAAAAAGTTATTAAGAGTGGGTGGTCGGCTCCAAAATTGTGATATAGAAGACGTTCAGAAGCATCCACTCATTTTACCAAAAGGTTGACAAACATGATTGTAGAAAATATTCATATGAAGTATTTACATGTTGGTCCTCAAGAATTGTTATATCTTGTGCGCAAAAAATTTTGACCAATTAATGATCGATCAATTTGTAGAAAAATTGTTCACAAATGTATCACCTATTTTAAGATAAAACCAGTTTTAGAACAGCAAATTATGGGTGAATTGCCTAAAGAGCAAGTAAATGTAAATTTAGTATTTAATTCTACAGGTGTTGACTTTTGTGGACCTTTTTTCATTAAATATTGAGGTCAACGTAAAGGTATATTTCAAAAGATATATGTTTGTATTTTTATTTGTATGGTTACAAAGGTTATATATTTAGATGTAGTTATTGAATTATCTACTGAAGCATTTATTGCTATTTTAAAAAGATTTATTTCTAGGAGAGGTAAACCACAAAAAATTATGTGTGATAATGTTACAAATTTCAAGGGTTCTAGTAAAGAACTTAAAAACTGTATAGAATAGTTTTTAACCATGATAGTAGTTTGAGTAACCTTTTATTGAAGAACTTATAGAATGGAAATTTCTGTCTCCAAGAGCTCCAAATTTTGGAGGTCTTTGGGAAGCTGGAGTCAAGTCTTTTCAGTATCATTTAAAACGTATTGTTGGAGATACAAAATTAACTTATGAAGAATTTCTTATTATTGTTACACAAATAGAAGGAATTTTCAATTCCCGCCCATTAACTCCTTTAACCAATTATATTGAAGACTTGGAAGTCTTTTAACTCCTGGCCATTTTTTAATTGTGTGATCACCCTATTAATAGCATCATTGAATCAGATATTTCAGAGATCGAAAGTAATATATTAAATCTGTGGAAAAAATGCACTAAAATGGTTCAAGTATTGTGGAAGCTATGGCAAACTACTTATTTATATAATCTGCAGCAACGTAACCGCTGGATGATTGTTACAGACAATATTAAAGTTGGTGACATTGTTGTCATCAAAGCGGACGAATTAGCTCCCTGTTCATCGAAAATAGGCAGAATTATTAAGGTTTATTATGGTAAAGATAATTTAGTAAGAGTGGTAAAATTAAAAACTAATAATGGTGTATTTAAACGACCAATATCTAAAATTGCAATTTTACCTATTGAAGAGTGAATGTATTTTGTGCTACTTTATTAATTTTTGTTTGTCATCATGCATACAATTTTTGTTACTTTTTGTATATTTGTATTGGTATTTATGTTATGTATACATGTTTGTTTTGCTAATGTAAATAATTAATTACCATTGTAGAATTAGAAAAAAATTATAGCATTAACTTGTTTTTAAATGTTAATGGTAGTAGTGCTTACATGTTGTATTTTTAGTTTTTCATGCTCTCAACCTCTTTTAACTGAAATTGATATTTCAACGGGGCGGTACGCTTACGCCGTTTTGTAGTTTTGATTTGTTACTCAACTTTAATTTGATTTGTTCTGATTTGTTGGTTTTATGGGGAGGTAGGAGTATGGCACCTTAGGGTTGCTAGAATTTTGGGGTTCAAACGAAAGAAAATGTAAAAAAAAGGGATATATATATATATGGAAAGTAACTGCTGTGGGGAGAAGAGCTCTGGAAAAAGACTCTCGCTCCCTCACTATTTTATAGTTTTATTATGTGTTGTTGAAATAAATTTGTTATTGGATTGTTGAAGAAGATTGGTTTGTCTCATTTTTATAGAATAGTAAGAGCACAAACTAACCTCTTAAAGTAGATAGCAGAAATATATACATACAGTTAATGTGAATGTTTTATAGCTTTAGTGAATAATTTTTTAACTCTTAAAAAAGTATTCTTAAAACTATTGCAACGCAAATTATAATATCGAAAAATGCTTGCAATGCATGGAAGTGTAGGAAAATAAATACATAAAAGTAATAATATGAAAATAATTTAAGAAAAGAGAAATTAAAATATTATCTGGGTAAAATAATACTTTTTTACCATTTACATGAGAAATGAGCAAGAGAATTAATAAGAATATAAAAGAAAGCTAAGCAGAAAAAATTATGTTTTTCGAAATTTAATTGGAATTCTTGTTTTAGTAGCCATACATTTCAGGTTTTTGGCTCAAGTATTTATCACAAAATAACGGATAGAGACGGGAAAATTTCGCGACAGTTGGTCTTTAATTAATTCGCTGATAATATTTTGTATCTTTTTGGAAAGAAAAATGATTTTCATTATTTTATGCTTTCCTTTCTACTAAGAAAATAAAATGTCTTGGGTAAATTTAAAATAAATTCCCAGTTCTATTAAAAAATTTGAAGAATAAGAAACATGTTTCGCAGATTTATCTTTCATTTATTTTTTTGAAGATATAAATGCTAGCGCTACGTAAATACCTTTTGATATTTTTAGAGCATTATTACAAAAGCCGCTATGTTTTATTTGTTTGTCGCTCAATGGTCTTTTTTTGGCCGAGACCAGCTAATTTGTCCGAAATCCAACATTTTAAGCGCATTCCAACTAAAACAGCATTGGGATTCGAACCCATGAACTGTGGAAGTAATAACCAGAAAGCTAACCATGCAGCGGCAATCAGTTGAGCTTCGAGGATACATTAATAGCTTTTAACATGACATCGCCTGAATTGTCAATTTTTTAAAGAGTTCAGGAGGAAATACTGATTTTGCATTATTCTTTTCTAATTTACGATTCATAATTCAATTCTAAAACCGTTTAAATTGGTTCGCCCTATAATAATCTTATTTTCTTCTAACAAGTGTTAAGAAATGATTTAAGAATGTGAAATAGAGATTATGAGCTGATTTTGAACAAAAATCCAGAGTGCAAACCATTCAGCTACTTGTTCAATACTGAATAAAACGATCCTCTTAAGAACTGTGATTTTTGACTTTTTATATTTTGAATGCAATGTAGTAAAAATTTCTCTTGCTTTTATACTTTCTTTATACTTATTAATTTTTCTGCTAAAAGTTATCTACTGGAGGCATATATATAGAGAGAGCGTTACATTTTAGGCAATATTAGAAAACCTAAGTTAAAATTATATCAATAACTTCAATAATCTCATTATTTTATGTTGGCATTTTTCAAAAAAACTGAAATGGATGAAGTGCACCTGAAACTTAAAGGGTGTAAGGGAGAGACAGTGTAACGAAATTTCTTTCAGCTGTCTCCGTGTTAGAAAAAAATTACAGATTTCTTATTTTTAAATCAAACTTTAAAAAAAATCATAAAATTTACAGTTTGTCCAAAGTTAAAAGCGTTTGGTGAACATTTCAATTTTATGTTTGTAAATAATGTGTGATCATAATAAAACCGTATCTTGAAATTTACTCCTAAAATTTATTATAAAGTCAATTTGCTCTCTGAGATGATATTGTTTCGAATATTTTATTTGTTATTATAAATAACTCTCTCTATATTTTTATAAACCTATTAATACATTTTTAATGCTTTCATGCCGAGAAAGTAGTTTTTTTCAAAAAATGTTTTAAAACCTAGAAATATTTTTGTAAACTATCCATTGTATTAACACTAGTGAGCTTTTGATACTTCAAGAGTTATGTATTTCATTGATTGGGGCAGCATATGTGGGGTTATAAACAATTAAAACTTTAAAATAGATATTAAGAATGAGTTTACAACGAATATTTCTGCAAATGAGAAATTTATCAAGCTTTTAATAAAATATCATATTTTAACCCGAAGAAAAATTTAAATAATAATTGCTGCAGTAGGAAATACTATTATAGGAAATTTAATGTTCTCATTCCAGATGCTTAGAGATTGTGATAATGACCAGAAACAGAATAAAGCAAATATCTCAAAAGCGCTTCTCAGTTTTAAAAACAACAAATACAATAATCAACAGAGACTGTAAAGAAAATAAAGGACCAAAAATCTTACCAAGAGCTTCATATTACCAACAGAGAAAGATCTGACTCCAAAGTATTAATCTAAATTTTACGGTACAAATTGATATAATATGAAGTGGGTTACACCTGATATATATAGGAAATCTTAAACCTTGAAAAACAGATCGCGGGAGATTTTAGCAAAATATGGTTTAGCCGCCCCTGAATAAATTTGGAGGATCCTCTATAGAAAGGTCTTATATAGATTTTTATTGCTATTTTATGAATTCTCAATGCCAAATCTTCGTCCAAATGCGCGTTTTCTTCTCTCTACCGATGCTTAAAAATTCTCAACATAAAAATGTTTGTATACAGCTGAGAATATTAAACTCACATCTGCTTCAGACAACACGTTATGCGGTGGAAGCTCAGCTTTTGTGAGGCTCGTTGCGGACGTTACCGAAAACACAAATTATCAATTTTCAACACGTAATGCAGCGAAAAAAACATCTGCCTGCGCAACCAACCTAAAAGCAATGGTTGCTCACTGAGTTACGTACACCGGGAAGTTATTTGAAGGCCATTGAAAAACAAAATCCGCAGAACCGTTTTAAGTTTCATGTGATTTCAAATTTCTTCAGTGAAGTGTCATTTTGCATTCATGATTAATTAATGAACGTGTGAAGAATGACGATATGCTCCATTTTGAGAGAGAGAATAGTTTCCTTCATTTTTTCTTTCTAATAAGAATGATTTTTTCCCAACACAATTTATAGGGAACCTTGAAATTTTTAATTCCTTTAGAAAATGGATTTTTTTTTGCAGGATATAAATTCTTCTCTCGAATGCGGTTGTCTCTTAAACTGACATAGATTATGAGGATTTGGCGATTATTGGATGTCATTTTTGATACAACTGTTCAAACGCAGACCTCCTCATTTTTTAAATTAGTTTTTAATCCCGGAAGTACTAAAATAGAAAAATTAAAGTAGTTTTAATGTTTAATTTATGATAAAAATGTTAATTTATGGTAACATTATTTTTTGTGTTTCTGGCAAGTTCTTAAAAAGAAGTATGTTGGAGACTTGTGGCATCGGAAATCATAAATCAGTTGGTCCCATATATAATGTGGAAGGGAGAGAAAATTTCATAACTTTTATTTTATTTTGTAAAAGGGAATTAGATATTTTTCCGGAAATATTTACGGATCCCTAATATATAAAATCGTATATATACTCAAAGTACAAATGATGGTAATGGTACCATTGCTAATTAAAGACCTTTAGAAATTGCAAATAATTATTTTCTGATTAAACTGAACTGAAAATATAGGTTAGAAAATATGTGTGCCTTTTTAAGCTTTTCCTGTTGTTGAATGTTCTCTTTGGCCAGCAGCGCTAAACCAGGTCCATGACGTTAAACTCCAAAATTTATCACCAAGAAAGGATCGTCTTATAAATCTTGCTTGGATTGTCCTAGGCCCTCAAGAATGTTTTCTGGAGTAGCTTGTTCTCCGAAACAGTTGATGAAGGGTTCGAAAATTTGGGAGCCCTCAGAAAATTTCTGTGGTCTTAAGTGACCACGTTGAAAGCGGGCGAAAGCAGTTTGTTCCAGTCTTTTAAAGCTAAGCTTCTCCGACGAGAACACTGATACCATTGGTGCTCTGGATGGAATTAAGTGTGGTCTTGATCATGTATTGTACTCTTGAAAAGATTTGCCAAAAGGTGAGAAGTGGCAACGGCTCCAAGTTCCCGCCTTGGTCAAAGTTTCATTTCCCCTCTAGATTTACATGGAAAGGTATCCACTGAAGATGAATGTCCTGGGACATGTTGTTGTTGCACCAGCATGCTTTGTACCTAGCTTTGAATTGAGCTCTACCAGTTAGATAGAAGGAGCCGGGAGAAGTCTTCGTGAATTTGAAGCAGAGATCTAGTAGAAGACCCACACCCAGAAGTATCATTTCATTTGGAAAACAATGCGACTACGCTCAGTTTTAACATACCCTAGTAATCTTTAGCGAATACGACGGATCTTCGGTTAAGCCTGGATTCGAACTTGGCTACCTTCCGATAATGAGCAAATGTCATGGGACATGGACGGCCGTCTTAATTTGTTGGGTATCTATTATCCAGCATTGTCTCTCACCCTTTGTAAGTTGTCCAAGTGCTGAATCACTGTCTTGCTTCTTCCTTTTGTTATGAAATACTCACAGAAATACTTTTAGAGCGTATCATCTCTGAATAAAATAAATCCTTTTTAATGACATTCCACTCATAAGGTCTCACCGATCAATATAATTCACACGAGGGCTATTTCGACCTCAATTTGGAGAATGATATAGGTTCCGCACAATTGAAGGTATAAGAATTGAGAGTGGAAACCACTAATTATTCATTTGAAATCCACAAACTCTTCAGGTGCTAATTTGGTGCCCTGGTCTATGAATAGACGAAGCTGAATCAGAGGTAATATATATTAAACTCCAGAGCTGCTCTAAAAACTATAATTAGAAGTCATATAGTTAAAAAAGTATTTCAATACTGAACAAAAATATTACCTCACCATCGTCATAACATATAACAAAAGTTTTAGCAAACTTGTATATTCAGTCATTTTAACTTGTGTTGCACAATTTAAATGTTTAAACACAATTTCTTTAACATCTCATTAAATTAAATGTTGCATTTATAAGCCAATAAAACCATATCGTAATACTTTGGAAGCAATGATTCGATTTATAATTGATGGATACATATAATTTTACGTGTTCACCTTCATAATTAATAAACTGTCTTCATAACACTTCAATATAGGATAAAATAATGTATTTGGAAGGATATTCTTTGATAGTGGGCCATTTTCTAATGCTGTGACGTATAAGAATCTGATGCTGTGAGGTAGAGGTGGGGAAAACAGAGAAGCGCTTTTCTGACATTGTTTATAATCGAACTTGGTACCTTTCATCGCGAAGAAAACATAGTTGTACCATAGGCTATGCTAATCTCTTTTAAATAATGAAAATATAAAAAAATATATATTCAGAAAGCAAATTTTTGATTTCTCAGCACATATAGAGTGCTACCCGCAAAATGAACGTATAAAATAAAATGTAATTTATTAAATATGATTAATCTCCTTAGCTGAAATGAACATGTGCTGAAACTGATATCCATTCACTTCTTCACATATATAAGCGCACTTAAGATTTATATATATTCTTGTCAGTTCTTGTGATGACATCCTAGATCCTGAGTTCTTCAATTGAGTGTGGACTTGTTTTGTGTACTCTTCTTCCCATTAGCAGTCTTGAATGTAAAAATCGCAAAAGGACAGGGCAAAGGAAAGTGACTGAGAAGACTACAAGCCTTTTCTGAATTGTCTTTTCTGGTTTAAACACCTCCTACACACAGGATCTGATTTGTGATATGTTTCACTGTCCTGATGAAAGCAACCTAACTGAAGCTTCTCATCTGGAATATTTGAATGAAACTGCTCTAGGATTCCCAAATCGAATTCACTGCTTGCTGTCGTCGTCTCAAAGAGTGAGGTTACCTCACACGAGGATTTTGTCTACAAAATTGTAATATACAAAAATTACTTTGGAGGCATCTTATCGTGAGGCGAAATAGCAAAGGGTCTGAATATGGAAGAATTGTTAAGAAAATTCTTAAAAAAGAAGAAAAATTCAAATAAACGAGAGAATAACTGATTTTAACAATTATACACAATCAATAAAATTTTCGTTAAATTCGCTTATTTCACTGGAGGATGCTAACTTACGCTCCAAAAAATATTTTTGAAATTTTTATTTACTGCTTATAAAATAAATAATATTCAATGAAGAAATGTCCAGAGGAAGATCTTTTGACAAAACTATGTGATTCTGAGGGATTCGCATGAATTGCGATAGGGAATGAACAAAAACTGCCACATTTTATATGCATAATTATTTATTGAGATTAGACCTCGAGAAATCCTTTTATTTTATTATAATAGTTACATATCTAGTTTACAATGGAACAAATTGCATGGAATTAAGTTCCAAGGAACCCCTATCAAGATAACTGCATTAAATTAAAAAAAATATACTTTATTTCTAAATGATGATTCTATTTAAGTGTGGAATGTATTTTCGGTGTTTTGAAGAAACCATCCGTCTCTAGGGCATTAATAATTAAGCAGTTATGTTATTGATTGTTAATCTTTATCTCACTTGGTGCTAAGGAAGTAATTTTAAATGAGGACAGGACATAGGGCACTGTGTGTACTGTATTGTTTTTCTTCTGAATGTATTTTCTGGATTAAAAAGAAATATTAATTATTAAGGGAATAAAAAGTAAGTAATTATGGTCATGATGACTGAAAATAAGATTTGGTAACGACAATGCTCAAATTGTGATAAAAAATACACGAAGCAAATTAATTTCAATAATTAACAAGTGAATGTGGTTTTCGTGTTTGTGTTTCCTGTTATGGCATCGAGTTATTGTATCATATCATTATGTTTCCAATTGTGTTTTCCTACCTAACAATACAATCAAACCAATTCACCTTATAATTTTGACTCACGATGAAATGAGAAAATCGATATAATTGGCTCATATCCTTCTATCTAAGCTAATATTACACAAAAGTGGATGGATATAACACCCAACAAATATTCAACATGCTTAATTTCTTTCAGTTCGATGGCTTAGTATTTGGGGAAGCATGGAACCCTTTCGATAAGAAAGAAATGACATAACTTTGATACCCCTGCAAATGATATGAGATTGTATTGTCTGATCCAAAAGGATTTTCTCAATCGATAATATTTTTAAACAAATATGTAAGCAGAAAATAAAATTGCTTCGAATTGAAACGAAAAAAAATAGACTGAAAAATGTTAGACATATTTACATTAATATTGAATTCAGCAGATAAAATAACACAAGTCAGTATCAACCACTGTTCCCTTCGAGTGATGCTCATTCGTTAAATGTTGCATACATAATTTGCATTTTAAATTTCAAATAAAAATGAATAGATTATGAAACATCATAAATTAAGGAATATCTAGGAGGAAAAACCATGAAAATTATTCATGAATTAAATAAAATGATTGGCTTATATAGAGTGCGGCAGCTTCGGACTATTTTACTGTCAGGTTCCTCCCCCCCCCCCATAAAATAACAGTATCATCTTTAGATTTGAACGTAAGAAAGAAAAATGCTGCATCTCAATTAGGAAATGTTTTAAAAAATTACAATAATAGTCTGTCAGCATATAAGAATACTTAAACAACAATAAAATCTGATTCTTACAAAAAATTGCTTTAAATCTTTCAAAGGAACTATATAACGAGTCAAAAAATCATATAAGTGCGCAATTCGAAATTTAATGTGTTTATTTAGACGTGATGCATTAACAAAGATTACTTTGGGTTGTTTGAAGAGCGTGAAGAATAAGTTGAAATGACACGTGTTTCCCATATATATAAGTCTATGTGCTGATCATTGTGAAAAGAATGTTAAATACAATATGTTCGAGTAAAATGACTCTGAATGAGGAGGAAGCGTAAGCTTTAAAGAAAGAAATTTAGTTAGTAACAAATTTGTGCAGTTTCTGTGAAAAGTGATTTGTCATCGCTTAGCGCATTACTCAATAGTTAAACAGCATTTATTGCATTAAATTTCGAGAGAATGTTTTTTCATCCTCCCGTATCATCGGTCATGGGAAACGCTATATTCCCATGTCACGAAGGAAAAAAGAAAAAATTATTTTGGAAACCCTCAAGCATTCACATTGACAGGTGTGTCAAAGTAAATACTTGAAAGCTTTTCCGGATTCAATGCAGAAAGTCAGAATGACATTCTTATTTCGCCTCGTTAAATAAACTAAAATCTGCGCACACATTTTTCTTTGGCTTGTCATGGGTCCTTTGCACGCATAGCAGTTGTAAAGAAAAAATGGTTTTAAATCCTCCTTTCCAAAAAAGAATAAAATAAGGTACTTAATATATATTACTTATTTTTTAGATTTTGTAAGAATTATTTTTTATTTTTAATACGAATAAGTAATAAAATTTAACTTTAAAATACAAAAAATGATAATCTATGAAGAAAAAGTCATAAAAAATAGGACACAGAGGCCAGATTATCAAATTCAGAATTTGTTTGGCGATGACATAAATAATAGGGATACAAAATACAATTTTCTGAATAGGTCTCCTTATCTATGATATAATAGAAACCAGGTTGCCAGACAGATCACCACACAAACTCAGAATTTCGCACCCTGAATCATATGGTATGTAGAATTTCCTCCATTGTATTCTATATAATTTTCACTCACTAAAACTCCAGCCATTAACTATTTTTGAAATTAAAATTTTCAATGGCAAAAATTTAGTTGCTTAGAGTTCAGATCAATTGATTTTTATAATTATTCTTTTATACATACATACAAATCATTGGTGTAGAAAATATTTTATTCTGGTAATATTGCGTTATGTGGATTTTTATTTTATTCTCAGTTAGAAACTTATACATGATATGTCATTCAAATATTTAATTTGTTTTAAACATGAGCAAAATAAATATTTTCTATTTATTAGGATTATTTGGGATAATTTTATTACAATTATTAAAACAACAGTATAGTATGATATTATTTAACCTTTTCTATAAGGCGTTCTACCACCGATTTCATTTATTATTTGAATAGTAATAAATGCTATACAAATAAAAGCATTGAAAATTGTAAAGTAAATTTAAAAAAATTATATTTCTTATAAATTTATTTAAATATATTTTACTAATGTTATCAAAGAAGATTGAGTAGAAGATAAACGTAAATTTTATGTTATTGAAAAGCGTTACTTTGTTCATGAAGTGAAGAAGAAGGCGCAAATATGCAAACGAAACACACGATCATTTCCTTTGAAGAGCTACAAAATCCCTGTTTTGTTTGTGTTTTGAATTTCCTGTTTTGTCTATGTGTTTCAAGTTCAGACTATTCTCACTCTAACATTTTATATTAAATCATCTCAGCATGAGAATTATGGAATGGAAGTGTGACTATTTTAAAGCTTGTTTTCTATGCAGTAAAGAATGTGTTTTCTCTTTACATTTATCATAAAAATAATTTCATTGTGAAAGTACGGGTACATTTTTCAAAACATATCATCATTATAAAAATGAATATTTTAACGAAGTTCTGCTTGCAGACTGCAAAGAATAGTGTTACCATGTTTAATTAAACTGAAAATGAGGGAAATATTATTCTACATCAGTTCATAAATCAAAAATTATATTTAGATCACTTCAATTTAAATATTTAATGATCGTACTCGATGCTCACACCCACAGCAAATTATTCACATAATCGAAATAAATAAAGAATTATCTCGAAAGCTGTCTCTTTCAAGGATACTAATATTCAACTTTGAGCTTTTTTGAAGCCAAGGATGCCTCTTCCATAACCAGGTTCTTTTGTGTGTGGCAGCTGAATTTTCTAACTTGCATTTTTTCAGTTAGCAGGAGGTTTCGATTATGTAAGTTGCCTCCAGGAACCGGTTCGCCATTTTTTTTATTCCATTTGCGTACCATGTTTCCGAATTTTATATCCAAAGAAGATATCTGAATATTTAAGTTAATGGAAAGGAATATTTATTGAACTGGGCTTTGTTCAGAGAATTGATTTTATTGGTAAGTGTTCTATTTTCAAATTTAGTGTTCATTATTTATATCAATGATTTATTAATATGGATTGCACTTCATAACCTAATCTTTCTTTAGACTAAAAAGTTGAAAAAAATTAAAAAGTATTTGAAATTTGATATGATCAAATTAATGACGTGAAGAAAAACAGTAAATAATGAAAAGTTCAAAGGGGTATTTGTGTTCCTTATTTTGACTAGTTTTAACATTTATAAGGATGAAAAAATAAATAGCAAACAATAAATTACTTGATTGTTTTGTCTTTCTGTAAATAAAACTGAAAATTTCAAAGGAGTTTATTAATAATGATTTAAAAGATAAAAATGTAAATTCTTAAAAAACAGTTTCTTCGTTTGCTAGTAAATTTTATAACTTAATTTTAATAGTTTCCTTTTTCTTTGTCCTAAAATGTGGTAGAATAAATAATATATAATTGTTATATATTGTGAAATATATTTGATTCCTATCCAGAGAAATGCTATCTGAGGAAGCTTTATTGTGAGGAAGCCTGAATAGGAACAATATTCTTATTGTTAAGCGTTCTTGACATTTACCTACAAAAATAATAATATTTTGGCGAAAACAGATTTTTGGCAAAGTGTGCTTTTATTTGAACAGTTGCATAGACATGCTTATCTCGTACTACTGGGCAATGATATATATTTCTTTCTCACCGATTTTTCGAAAAATCGTTACATATTTAAAAATATCAAATCAGATTTTATATAGGAAAATTGAAGTCCCTTTATTGCTTCTTGATTACTTTTCCAGTAGAGTTAAGAAGTATTTCACATGATCTATTGTTTGAAAAATTCTATCTAAAACTACTTTACAACTATACATTACTGAAAGCGCCTAATTCCTAGAATTTAAGAAATTATTTATCTAAGTAAAGGTAAAATAATTGAGATTATTTTACCTATACTTAGATAAATCTCTTCTAGAAGAAGTGTGGATAATTCGGACATTTTTATATATTGATATAAAATTTTTCTTATTATGATTTTATAGTATTTAATACATTTCTCTTGATTTTATATAAAGTGATTTTTTCATTGTTAACATGAAAATAATTAATGGTATTATATACATAGATACAGTTAACATATTTATAAGACAGATTTGAAAATCTCTTATTTGAATACTGCCTGGATAACTGAAAGAACGAAAAATTGCATTAAAAGCAGAGAAAAGGATGCCATTTTAATTTTTCTCATGATATGGTATAATATAATAATACTAAGATTATGCAATAAATACTTCAAAATTTGATTGCAAAATTTTTATTTAGACTTTTACGATTTGTATCTCATGTAATGAATATAAGTGTGGTAATGCGAACAAATTTAAATAACACACACACACAGAGAAGAAACTTATTTCTAGATAAAAGTTTAAAGCATGAAGTCGATATAAAAGTAAGAGAATTATTTAAAGGGATACAAGAATCTGAATATTAACTTAAAAGGATGGGGATGAAGTGGCTATATAAGCACATATAGGTTATATATATATATATATATATATATATATATATATATATATATATATATATATATATATATATATATATATATATATATATATATATATATATACATGTGTGTGCGTGTTAATATTAATTCTTGATTAATTGGATGATGAATTTCTAAAAATTAAGTAAATTCTCAATGCAATCAAGAAATGGAAATTATTTGAAACTTATTTTTAAAATAAATATAACAAATAGAAAAACACAAGCAGAAAAAAAGCTCTTTTGAACATTGTTGAAGATGTTTTTCGTAAGAAAACAAGATGCTTTCTCAGAATTACAAAAGGATGGAAGGGAAATGAGAAAACTAAAGTTAAAAAATTTAAGTTAAAAAATTGTATTTAAGAAAAAGAAAATTAAAAAAAAATTTGATGTTCAAGAATGGAATATGTAAAAATGCGTTCTCTTATATTGTGTGAAAGGAGTTAATGTTTCGAATTTATTTTGTAAAATTAATCTAAAAAATACAATGCTAAATTAAAAGGATATAAAAAAGAAAGAATTGAAAGGTAATGAAAAGTATACTACAATGTATAATTAATTGCTTGTGTTGGCTTAAAAATGATTTAAAAAATAATAATACTTTAATAAAATAGTTAACAAATAATTTTAAATGATAAATAGATCGAAATTTTAAAAGTTTAGCGTTGTGAATAGAAATATAATCCGAAATCCAGGTTCTTGCAAAAGAATATATGAAACGGAAAACAAAAAGAAGCTTGTTGCCAAACGAGATTGAAGTAAATAACTTTTATGGTTAAATTACAATTAAAATTAAATTTACTTGATATTAGTAAAATGTTGAAATAAAAAATAAATTATGAAAAACGGAAGGACATCATAGGACGAAATTATTATGATTCTTAAAATGAGAAATAAAACTTATTAAGAAATATGATAATATACAGAGCTCACGACAATATTAAAATTCTAGAATATCTTCAGTAGCTTCAATCCCATTCAGATCAGCAAAGTGAAGCATCATTTGAAGCGGGCAGAGATTGGGAGGCTGACCAAATGTTCCCTCCCTCACTGGGTTGCTTGAGTTCAGCGCGAATTTAGAACGTGTCCTCGTTCATTTGTGGCGCCCAAAGTCTTTCCGTTGGCTTGGTGTAGAAGTGGAGATAAGTGTGCTAGCTCAGGTGTAACCTCGTCACCTGACCTCGGTTCAAAATGACGAGGCATTTGGTAATGGGCGTGATATAGCAAATCCGTGAATCTTAAGGTAATGATCGCACCGCTATGTATTTATTGATGTATTTCAAAACATTATCAATGATTTTCATAAAACACCTTAATAAAATTTTTGTAGTTGTTTGGGCCGATATAAAAAAGCTGACATTTAAAACGAACCGTCTCTAAAATACTTTAGGATTAAACGTTCATTGAGTTTCTGCTCAGAAAATTAGTTAATTAATGTCGTGATTACTGAGTAAAATGGAATTAGATTGTACATATGCAAAATCTCAGTTTATTTAATTTATAATTCAATAACGATATTTTTTGAAAATCGAAAAGAAATTTTAAATTAAAATAAATTAAAAAATGAAAAATTAGAAGGAATCATAATATAAATTAATTTTATTTAAAAGAGAAATTATTTTAATTTAACTTGGAATTGAAAAAAATCTCTGATAATGATATGAGCAAAAACTCGAAACTAAACATAAATATTACATGAATTTGGAACTGAACTTTTAATCAAGCATTTTAATGTAAAAGTGATATTCGCGATTCCTTTGTTGACCGTAAAAAAATGACATCGTCTTAATTTAGTTAATTTTTTAATAATTTCAATGATTGAAATTTATGTTTATACGGAGAATACTTAATCCAAAGCGGGTTTCTCACCGATAAAAAGATTAATACAAGCCATCGTAGCACAATACATTTATTAACAGCACATACAGAAAGACAACCAAAACAGAAGTAAGTGAAAGTAAAAAACAAAAGAGTACACTTAAACTCTAACAGCTGCAGCGGCGCCGATACACTGCGCATGCGTGGGGGAAGGAGGCAAAAGCTCCTGCTATTGCCACTCTCCTCAACATTCTCCCACCTTTTGAGTGTCTCCTGGGAAACTCAAAACATAAAATGCCTATTAATACTAGTATAAATGAAATACAAACATACATAAAAATATTACTTTCACATAATCATAATGAATTTCACCCAAATAAAATTAATAATACTACAGAAAATAAGGAAGTGAAATGAGCTAACTGAACAAAAAAATAGGTCTTTAAAATTATTTATTAGCTGGTTTCACAGTTCGACCACTACTAGTTACTATTGGTAGCAGTTCGTCATTTCTATCAGACACTGGATTTTGTATTTCCAACCTATAAAGTCATTGGACAGGTCTGAAAAGTTCCGAAATTTTGGTTTTAATGACAGCAAGTCTTATCTGACCATCGCAACCAGGAATTAATTTTATTATTTTTGCTAAATTCCAAAAGGAACGCTTTTTGTTAACATCTTCTACAAGAACAATCGCTCCAATACCTTATAATTTTTATCCTTATAATTTATAGGTTTATCCTTATAATTTTTTAACGACTGCTGTCCTAAATATTCTGAACAAAAGCGGGACTTTAAAGCACCTATAAGACGCTGTAAATATTTTGTTTGTTCGCTCAATTTCACTTTGTCAATAATATCAAAGTCTGGCACTCCAGACGTTTTAATTTCGTGCAAGAATTATTCGGGAGTTATAGGTGGATCACCATCGATGTCTTCGACACATAGGTAAGAGGCCTAGAATCGTTCACAGTCACATAATACAGTAGGTAACTCTTCGTACTCAAGAGAAGCTTGACCCAATATTTTTCTTAATATTTGTTTGACAATTTGAATGAGACGCTCCCACCAGGCTGCGATAGAAGGATTAAAATATCAGTGTATCTTTTGTTCACAGCAACTTTGAAATGGAGACTATCCCAGTCAATAGTTTGCAAAATCTTGTCTGCCCCTATGAAATTCTTTCCGTTACCTGAATAGATGGTTAAAGGACGTCTTCGATGCGCAATAAAACGTCTTAAATATTGAATAAAACATTCAGTATTTAACGATGTGACGAGTTCCAGGTGGACAGCTCTATATACTGCACACAGGTGTATAATACAATATAAGATTTTCTTCCATCTTAAATAAACAATGTGCCAGAAAGATTACATCCCACAATTTCAAAAACCCATGCATCGTGGACCCTATCATTTGGTAAAATACCTGGGGTTGTCTCACATTTCTTTGCCTTGAATCTCTGACATTTTACACATTTGTTTATACAATTTCTTATTGTCTTACAGGGTTTCAAAATCCAGTATTTCTCTCTTAAATGACGGTAGTTCTTGCATGTAACAAATCCTTATGTGTACACATTTTCAATAATTTTACAACATAATGATCAAAAGTTAATATAATAAGATACTTAAAATCATATTTATTATTTGATTTTCTCTTATGAGACTATAAGAATCTACTATTGTTCTAAGTTGTTTTAATTTGTCATCCGTTTTTCACTCTTAAAATATCATTTTTGAGCTATCATCATTAAACTAATTTCTCCTTTTCCAATTTCTTATAGTGTTAAGTGATTGCAGAGATTTTTATCAACTTTTCTGACGTTATTATAAAAACTGAAAATCCATGCTATCATCCTTACAGTTTTCTTAAAAGAAGAACAATAGCTATAGAATTTTTTAATGTCATTATCATTTTTCGTTCAAATAGTTGTACGAATGTCATGATGTTAGGTGGCGCTGCTACGCCACTTGTAGTTCTCTTTACCAAAAAGGAAATTTGAGAAGTAGAAAAAGAAAATACTTGGAGGAGTTATATCATGGTGGCTATAAAAGCAGAAACTAGATGTTAAAACTTTCTTGGCCGCATATTTGCGGTATTTATTGTAAATATATGAACAGTTTAAACTTTTCATTAAAATTTGAATTAAATATATATCGGGTTTGAATGATTTAACTCACTTGAAAAAGAAATTTGAACTCTGTCTTGAGCAAACAATAATTGTGATCATGTGGACTATCATTGCTTGCCCATTTTGCAATATTTATGACTGTTTTGTGAATTCACTAATTCTTCGTTTGATAGAGGCCAATTAGGCCAATTCTGTCTATTTTCCAGTAACCATTTAGGTCCCTCCCACTATTTTTTTCCGATCATCTCTTCAGCGGAACAACCCCTAGACAACAAATTTTCAGGATTGAGAAATGTGAAGCAATTGATTAGGCGAAGTCAAAGAACAAATTTCTATGACACGATTGTTTTTGAACCAATCCAGCAATGTATATCAACATTAGCTAGATTAAGATCTTTCAATATGGAAGCGATACCAGACGAGCAGCTATGAGCATGCTAAGAATTCAAGGCGAGTAATCGTCTTACGCTTCAAGGAAGCTACCCTGGATCTAACATGAACTAAACTCATTCTGACCCCGTTGTTATTTTCTACTCATATTAAAAACGCATGCACCATTCGCTTTCTGACTTCTGTCACAAAACAAATGTAATCTTATTGATTTATCAACCAATTGAATTCCAAACCATCTGGAAATACTTATTTCTGGAAGCAAATGCAAGTTTTGATGCCAAGGCTTATATTTTTTAGCCAGATCATCCGGAAGGTTATCTTCCACTTGAGCTTTATATTCCATGTTTCTTGTAGAATTAATTTTTGAATTAACATTATTGGCGCATTATAACCTATTATATCGAAAACTTGGTTAGCTACAGCTAAAACCATTCTTTTCGTAACCGATTCCTGTGGTTGTTTTTCTCTCTCTATTTTGCACGACAATGTATCTTTACCAGTATGCCATAGAAGGCCTAAAACGTAAGAAATATCTTCCATAGCGGAACTATCTTCGAACAATTCACTTCTTATATTAGAATTCCAACATTTTAGATTAAATGGACCAGAAACCATAATTACTTTTGATTCCAAGAAAAACTTTTTAAATTCTATCTCAGAATTGAGACTCTTTAAACATTTATCTACGTAAAATGCTGTTTTTAAAGCTTCTACAGTGTGTTTTAAGTTTTCCGGAACCTTATTTAAATGATACTTTAAAGTAGCTGTCAATAAATAAGTGCTGCAAGTTAAACCAAATACCACTATTCGTTGGTGATATTCCATTACATGTTCCCAATTTTCTTCATCGAACCACAAAACCTGTAAAGAACCCTATCTTTTGCTCTTATAGATATTTGCAAGAAAGCATTTTCAATATTTGGTGCAATGCCAACGTGATTCTTACGAAATCGATTTGGACTTGAATGAATCAGTTTAATTAAATTTGGCCCTGAGGACAAACAATCGTTCAACGACGGAGAACCGGGTGGGTGGCAACGAGCGTTTAATACTGGTATAACACTCGTAGTGCTGCTCTATTTTATTACAACACGATGGGGTAAATAATGAACTCTTTTTATATTTTCATTAGAAACCTTTTCAATAATGCCAAGATTCAACCAATCCTTAAAAACACTACAATCTTCTTCAAATTTTCCTGAAGTCATTAATTTTCCTTTTGTGCTTAAAATACATTTATCTGTGCTCATCTTATTATCAGATAAAAGCTAACTTTCCAGTACCGAAGGTAATGTGACTTCATATCTACCTTCACGATTCATTGTAAGAGTCGCTTCAAAATATTTCTGAGTATCCTCTTGTAACTGAGTAACTCTTGTAACTTTATTCTAAAGCGTGTTCAGTAATTCCCAAAACACCGAACTTCTACCCATATATCTATCATTTACAAGTAGAGATGAAAAATTAAAAGAACCTGAACTTACGGAGTGTCGTTCAGAGTCAGAATCAAATTTTTCCATAATAGTCCAGCCAAGTCTAGTATTAACTGCTGTAATTCCTGACTTCAGATTAGCAATTTCACCATTTAACAATTAACCAGCAATATCTTCCCCGATTAAAAATTTAATTTCCTTAACAACATTAAATGAATTTTTTTCTAAATCATTTATTTTAATTTCTTGATCTCATTTAACATGTACAACACAGAATTTTGTTTAATTTCAGAACAAATGTGTTTCTAGGTAAGAACTTCTATTTTACATTTGTATTTACATTCAATATCACTTAATTCAATTCAATAATTTTTATGCACCTTTTCAGGAGTCTCAATACCTCTAAATAAAGATTGTTTAATTTTAGTTTCACCAATGCAATTAAAATTTATACTTTTAACAATATCTTCAGATACATAAGATTTCATAGAAACAGAATTATAGCTCTAATATGAAATATAGCTCTAATAAATTTTCTCTTTGAACCATTATGAACCTGGATGTTTAAAAAATTAATGTTTGAAGCAAAACATCTGTAGATGTTATATGACTATTAAAAGTGATTGTTTTATTTTCACATTTTTCTACGTTTGATTTATCACCTGCTTTATGAGATGGTAAATCTGGCCATATGGCATACTAAAATTGGCGATTTTTACATGAAGGACGCTTATGGCCAGATCTGCATTGTTTACTTATATGATTTTTCTTTAAATAAACAAAATAAGCATTCTTCTTTTTTACAATATTTAAGATTCCTAGAAAATGTGTCATTACAATTTTCTGATAAATGAGATGACTTATCCCAAAAAATACATGCATTGTTTTTAAACTCTATTATTATAATTATTACTAATAATAAATTCACATGCAGTAGTAGTTAATAAGTCAATGAGTCATGCATTTCATAATAAAGTTTACAGATAGAATGAAGCGCTCACCGCACCGCTATTTGGAACACAAGGTCTAGGGTTTGATCCCAGCCATTGTTGAACAGTATTACAAAAAGTGCTGTGCTTCTGCCTTAAGCATGTACGTCTAAAATGAATGAAAAATTATATCAGTGAATACACGTACAAATGACAATGTGAAACCAAATAATAGAAGATAATAAAAAATACAAAAGGAATGCATATCAAAATTATTTTAATTTGTTATTGTAAGTTGGTTCCTATTAGTGAGGGAAAATACATTCACATTTTGATGTAATGAATATGACCGATTGATGATGTTTCATTAATGTAAATTAAAAATACCCCTGTGTAATATTTACGCTAAAAATAATCAAGAACCATGAAAAAATATAAGCAAGAACATAAGAAGAAGTGTTTACAATGAAAATCCTACACCCAAAGCTCACCGTAATCAAGTAGACTCTTGAGAGTGAAAGATCCGGGGTTCGATATCAGCCGCTGTTAAGCAATGGAAAATGGAAGATGAGAATTGATTGTCTGCATGAGCATTTTGAAGGGTGGGTACTTGGGAGTTTTTCAGATTTGCTTCTGTATGGAAGTGAATGTTGTTGTTATTTATGACATTTGAACAAATGATTCTCGCTAGCCGACGGTTTTGCTAAATTAAGTTAGAAGGGTGAATCTTTAGTTTAACTAGAGCACTACAAAGGTGAAAGTACGACTTAGCTCTAAAACTCCTCCGCTAGATGATACCACTTCCTCAATTTTGACTTTGATCTGAAAGGGAGGAAATTTTCTCCACACTCTATGGTAACTGCTCAACGAACAAGCCCAATACTTTCGATTCCACAGATTTAATGAGTGCGCGTGTCGCATGTACTCGGTGGGTTGCAACGCCTTTACGGACGGAAGGCCGATGCCCTAACCTCTAATCGTTCCTATGAAAGTGAATACCACCCACTGGCTATGAAACATCCTCACGGAAGACAATAAGCACTGGGTGATCAACTGATTTAAAACGGCCTTTGGCTATTTTAAATCATTTGATAACCCAATGTGTTGTTAAACATAAATATAAAAGTCATTTGTTCGCCATGTTGTATTGAAATAATACACAATGGATATAAATGTTTGTCATGTTTTACTTTACTTTCTTTATTAAAAGATGCGACCACTATGGATTATTATATTATTTGTACAATAAATGAATAACTGATAATTTTATTATTATTCAAGAAAGTGATCTTGATGTTTAAGAAATAAATTTTCTCTGCATTGGTATAAACGTCACAAAAATAAAATGCGCGCTGTCCTATTATATATTGAATATAAACTATTCTATACAAATTATTTATATTAAATTATTATATTATTTCTATAAAACTCAACTATATTATATATATATAAGTAAAAAAATGTTTAAAAAATATTTTTTTCGTTAAAATTTTTTCTCGCTTAAAATTAACTTTCCTATTTGAAAAGTAGGAAAGTTAAATGTGCTTCTGAAAAACTAATGTTTTTAAGGTAGAAGTTATTTTATCCTCATGAGAGGAATTGCTCAGCTGCAATGTTGGTCCTTCCAAAAGAGGAAAAAATAATTGTGTGGGAGTGAAACTTATCAAAGTGTAAGTTTGGAGAAAGTCCAACGAACCTGTTATATTTTGATGCTTAAAAATAAATGTATTTAAATAAACTTAAACGAAATTAAATTTCACATGAAACACACACACTACTTTTAGTGAAGTATAATACAAATAACTATACACACTCGAAAGAGTGAAGTTTACTTAAAGTATCACAATTTTCTTAAATAAAATTTATCAGATTTTTTTTTAAATACTATACTTATCTTTCCAATTATAGTATTATAATTCATTTGGATAATTTCATTAAATATATCAATGGGAGAACTAATGTTATTTTATTATATTTACACTAAATATTAAAACGTCAATAAAATTTTGAGTCCATGTTTTACAAATCTGCTTTTTATTATCTCAGCAATATTAACTAAAAGAAAATTTTTATTGTTGGCTTAGGCAAGGTATTAGATTCAAAAGAGATTGCTTACAAATATTGCAAATATTAATTTAGAATTGTATTAATGAATGAAATTTAAAAAATTTTTAAGGCACAGATGCCCTATAATCCAGGATGCCAAATTCTGAGATTGTCTACTTTTTGGCGGATTTTCTTATGTATCTGGCAACCTCGTTTTTATTACGTCATACATATAAGGCCTATAAGAATAATGCAGAAAATTCTATTTTGGAACCCTAGTATTTGCGTCATCGCGCCCGTCACGATACGTCATCTTTGCAAAATTTCTTCATCGCCAAAAATATTCAGAATTTGGAATCATGGATTATACGACACCTGTGCCAATTTTAATCGTCCCCTTGTTGATTTAAACTAACTATTAAGTGAATATTTTGTCTTCTCTTTTTATTTTGTCTTTTCTGCTGTTCTATTGTCTACGTGTTAAATGGCTTCAATCAATGGAAAACGGCTTCTCAAACTGATGCTTTGCTTCTCATATAAGAAATTGCTTGATTAACAAACTTTTATCAACACTTTTCTCAGATATTCGATGGTGAACTTCGTTTTGTTTGCTGATGCGCGAAGAATAAGATTGAAAGGCAGGCAACTAATTCGTCGACAAGTCGGATTTACGACAGCGTTTCAGTACAATATGACGTAGCTGAAACCTTATCTGACGTCCTGGATATTTTAAACCAGATAGAATTGCAATAAAGTGGCGAAGTCAGGATTTCAACTGTAAGAAGGAAACAACCACTTCATATGTTAAAAAATTAATTTCTCAATTTTTTTTTAAAAATTACACGCAGAATCTATTTTAGATTTCGATATTTATCATATGCATCAATCAATCTATGTAAAAAATAAATTAATGAAGAATTCTGCTTTTACTATGATAACAGAATAGTGACTTTTTTCTTATTATGTATTTCTCTAACTTTTCTAGGAAGATGAGGTTTTCTGTGTAGAAACTGGAGGCAGTTTCTGTTTCCAGGAAGAGGAAACATGCTAGATTCTTCGGAGAGAGAGCCGCTCCTGAGCAACGACCGGCAGAGATCTGAGCAGAAGTGAGTATCCCCTTGTTGTACACTTATTGATAAGGAACAGTTCGCTATTTGCGAAGCTACGTCCTGACATGAAAAGAAGTTTTCATAGTTAAAATAAAATGATCAAAGCTTTTTTTCATTTGAAAAGGGCAAAGAAATTTTTATTTGACTTATTTTTGACTCCGTATGTACAGGAATCATAAGTTTCCTTTTTCGGTACACAAGAATTGATGTAATGTTTAAGGACCAAATCTATGTTTAAGGAATAGTTCCCCTGAAAATAAATTCATATTAGTTAATTAGATGCTTACACTGCTGGGTATATATATATATATATATATATATATAGATATAGATATATATATATATATATATATATATATATATATATATATATAGTTAAAAAAACTCCTTCATAGAATTTTGAAAAGTTCGAGAAATTGTAATCCTTTTCTTAATTCTTGTAATATTTTAATCAATAAATGGAGACATTTATATTTTTTCTTTTAACGGTAACAATTTTCTTTGCCAAGGGCGATTCGAAAATTTCATATGAAAACATGTAAAATTTGGAAAGAGTTTCTTTTCCGAAATTTTCAAATTGTTTTTCAAAAAGCGAATGAAGACGAACTCTCTGTTTCAGCAGATTATGGTAATATTTGATCCACAAAATTTCAAACCTCGTAAAATGATAACTTGTACTAAAAATTCTGATTCCGGATGAAAACAAAATAAAAATTTCAAAATTATGACTGGGATAATGCTACTTTATTGTAAATTACATAGAATTGCATTCAAAATGTTATAATTCATTGTTTAAAACTGCAAAAACTTATCATAAATTATGAACGGAAATATTTTTTCCCTCCACAAAACGAATGGGAATCAGGAGACTCGGTACAATGAAAATAAAGATTTTCTGCGGAGTGCCCATTTTAAAAACCAGCTTCCTAATTAAAATTTGAAAAAATCTTTTTTATTATATCATTATATATTTATTTATTATTATTTTTTTTTTAATAGTACTAAATATTTGTCTGCTATTGTCCGAAGATCGACCGAGGCACACGTCTTAAGCACCTGCTTCTGAATTAAAGTTCGAATAACGGTGCAGGATCTTCTATTTTTGCTTGCACTATGCGCCTTAATACAGTACTTATTTAGAAGAGTTTGCATATGATTCATAAAATATTAAGGTTCTTGACAAAAGGTTTGAGGTGGATGTTTGTTGAAAAATAGTTTCTTTCAAGAGGAAATCTGAAAAGAGACAACTTGGTAAGGATTTATGTAGGTGTAAAAACTGGATTATTTATACATTGTTTTTATAAAAATTTCCTCATAATTAAATTATGTTTTCTTTGTTTATATTTTGGGAAATAATTTTGGTGCACCATTTTAAAACATAAACTAAAAGTAAAAAATACATTGTTTACAAATATTGCAATTATTAATCTCAAATTCTCTTAATGAATGAAATTTTTAAAAATTTAAATCCCCCTTGCCGATTAGCCATAAAGTAGATGGTTTGTCTTGTCTTTCACATTTTGCTTGTTTTCTATTTTATTGTCAACGTATTATTGACTCAAGGGAAAACGGCTTCTATAACCAATGCTTTGGTCTTTATATAAGAAATTGCTTCATTAACAAAATGATCTTCGACACAGTTCCAGACATTAGATGGTGAACTTCACCTGGTTTGCTGCACCTCAAAGAATGCGATTTGAAGGCAGGCAGCCAATTCGTAGACAAGTCGAATTTACGACGCCGCCTCAATACTACGTGATGTAGATAAAACGTTATCTGACGTCATGGATGGGATTAACCAATGAGAATTGCAATAAACTGATGTAGTCATAATCTCAACTGAAACGAAAAAAACATCCTCTTTATGGTTAAAATTTGCCAGATTAATCATTTGTAAAAATGATATCCAAACAAATAATGATATAAATAATCAAAATTTATCACAATCTGAATTTCACGTTCTACACTTTTAATCTTGCCTATTCTGAGTAAATGCTGACAAATCGCGGGTGACATCATAATTATCTATTAAAAGCATAAAATACTGAGTAACTACAATAGTTACCAAGTAAATATGTCGAATAGTTTTCGGCATAGTGTAGGGTCAAATTAACCTTTAGTTTAATTAGATCTGATCTTTCATTTGCAGTGAACCTTCCCATTTCTGGGCTGGGAAAGACAGGGCCCTCGCTTGGATTGTGGCCGCTTCCATCTTCCTCATCAACTTCATCACCATCGGACTGGGCAGGATGTCGGGCATCCTGTACGTGGACTTTATGAGGCAGTACGGTGTCAACAGGGAGGCGGCCTCCGCACCGTTCAGTGTCCAGCAGTCCACGAGAAATCTTTTTGGTAAGCAACTTTCTGCCATTACGTAAATGTTATTAATTTTGGATACAAATGACACAGTGATGTAATCTAGTCATTATATTCTTTACATTAATGCAAATATTATTTAATGGCTGACGATGTGTCATAATTAGATTTCCCATTAGTTATATTTTCTGTATTGTCTTAATTTTTGTTTTACGACATTCTTTCAACTGGACATTTTAACAGACTTTTAAAATTTAACAGCAACTTATCGCTTAAAATGAATTCAAACAACTATAAGAGGAATATTTTCAAGGATTCAATTAAAATGCAGAATACCCATTTTTCGTCCATCAGTTCAGCTCACAATTAGTTTCAGTAGGAAAAATTATTTTTTCAATTATTTTTAATGGTAAAATATCTACAGAACAATTATCGGTGGTTTCTATGGATAAAAGGAAGACGTATTAACAAATTTTTATTAAAATATTGACAAGACATTGGCGGGAGATTATTGATCACAAGTGGAACACAATTTGACATGATCTGGAGAACCACTGAAAAGTCTACTCACACTCTTTCTTTAAATTTTGTCAGAACTAGTTGTAAAACAGGTTATATTTTGGAATTCATTTCAAAAATAGGTGGATTTAAATTCTAGTTCTTGTATGAATGCTTGTAATACAGACTTCTATGAGTGAACTATGTACAAAGTGCTAATGGTTTTGTTGACAGTGAATCACGTCACATGTCAACATCAGTGGTAGTGAGATAGCTTATAGACAGGCCAAAGAAGGTATGGAGGATAAAATAGCCACTGTCTCTTCGCTTACTTATCAGCTGATTCAAGATAGAGCTGCATTCAAAGAAAACATTTAAACTCTGCTTAATATGGAGTATCTCAGCTTCACATCATCGGTGCACTGGAATAACCCCCGAGCCCTCTGCTGAAATCAAATGTGTTTCTAGCCCTTAGATTGCACTGGCTATGCTAATAAGGGATCATCTTAAGTGTATTTCCTTTGGTAGTGGCAGGAAATCTACCCCACTTGTAAGAAATATTGTCACCATCCAGCTTCACTGGATTATATCAGTCTGAGATGCATTGGACTTTCTAACAAGGACTCAATATCCTATTATTATAGATTTTGTTGCCTTATGAAAGGGATTTGTCATGTCAGATGTGCAGAGGATACAACACCAACGATTACAATGGTTGGAAAAATTAGGTATCGTCTCGGATGAGATTTTGCGTGTAAATAGGAGCAATTGTACAATGACTTAACCAACCAAATTTTGGAAAGCGGTATATTGATTATTCTTTAGCATGAGGAAAAGAGTTACAAAAAGAATAAAATCTTACAAGCACTTTTTTGTTGTCAGAACTAAATACATAACATGCTCTCTGGATAAGCTGTTCGCAAATTTTTAATTATTTAGCATGTTACTCTTAACTATACACATTTTAAAGTGAGTAAGCTTACAAATATGATAACTATCATTTGTAAAGTAGGCTGTTAAACCTATTAGGAAATTTTGAATAAATACTAAATATCGAAAAGTAGTAATGAAAGGGCTTTGCTTTATAGGCTTTCTTTGATAAACTGAAAACTTTCTTAAGGAAACACCAGTTGATGAATAGGTTGACATAATTTTAACAAGACTTTTAGATAATTTGAATTTTTTAAAAAATAGTTAAGATTGCCATTTATTGCAAGGAAATATTATACTTTATTGCTATAAATGGGAATCAAATTGTAATGATAGTTTAAACAAGGAGAAGAAATGAAATATCCGCCCATTTATTGTTTTGGGGTTTTATTGAGGAAAATGTGCGTCGAAATTTGCATTTATATTTGAAAAATATTAAAGCTCATTTTGTTAATCCTATCGCAATAAAAAACATAACATGATTTAATTAAAAATTCATAAAATTAAAATTAATTATATATATTTAATAGAGTAACTTTTTTAATAGATATGTGAAATCACTTCCTTTATGAACATTATTGTATTTCTTTTATATCTTATTATTTCTGATTTTTATTAGGCACAGATTCAGCTTTATTTATTTCTCCACTCGAAAAGATATGCCATCGAACAGCGAAATACTGTTATTGATTCTTAATTGTCTGGTTACAATATACTAGATATGCAGTCCTCTATTACGGCAAACATCGTTAGCAAATGATTTGTAATTTGAATGTGGTATCCCAAATTACTATATTATGTCGTCAAGATTTTTAAAATGTTAACAAGGAAAAATGTATAAGTTTTTAAGTGTATTCCTTATTGGATTCCAGCAATGTGAAGAAGATCAGAAGATAAAAGTTGTTATTATTTTCGGGTGCATGTCTGTCAAATGGATGCTTTGCAGTTTTTCGTATTTAATTCCCTTTGATGTACGTGCGTTCCCTTGTGAGATGGGAATAAAGGTTATTAATTGTTGGATAGGAGCACACTAACAGTACAACTACGAATTGCACAACTTATATTTCGCAAGAAATTATATTTAATTTTGTTGCATGCTATGGAAAACGTTTAATACTAACCTACTCTTCTATTCATATAGGTCCCTTAGTTGGTGTTTTAGGACACAAATTCGGTATAAGAGCAGTCACTATTGCCGGTGGTTTAATTGGAGCATGAAGTTCTATAGCTTGTGCGTTTGCTGAAGACATCACATGGATAACTATATTCTGGGGAGGAATTTATGGTGAGTACCACCTTTTGTTTAGAATTTTGGAGTTTCTGTGATATTTTTCTTGTTTTCCCGCACCATACATAAAAGTGAATCGTTGTAATTAATTTTTGTAAACATTTAATTTTTTCTATTATAGGAATAAGTATTGCATTCACGAGTACTCTGAGCCAAATTATTCTAGATAATTATTTCGAACGCCATCTTTCTTCAGCTTCTGGTTTCATTTTCTCCGGTGGTCCCGTTGGAGCTATTGTGTTCGCTGTAACACTGCAGCAAGCCATAGATTACTATGGTCTCAGGAACTCCTATATTATCATGGGTGTCGTTATTCTACTTGTTGTGCCTTTGGCAATAACGCTGACAAATCCTCCATGGCCATTGTCCAATCTAAGTATGACTTCAAATGAAGAAGAACATGTTACGAAAGGAAAAAGATTGAAGTCCAATTTACAGTTATCTGGATCATATGAAAATCATGGAGGACTTGATAGTGCCAAGGATGAAATGGATGCAAAGTTACCAGATTTAGAGCCCCACCCTTCCACAAGCTATGATCCTAGGTACAGACCCAAAGACAATACCCATGAGCCGAAGAATTATGGGAGTATAGAGTTTGATCCCGGGCAATTCGCCAAAGGAAGATCTTTTAACCCAGACGAGCTTAGTCCGAGAATTAAATTGCTTTATACTTCTTTCTTCCCGCTGGATGTGTCAGATGTTATCGATATAGGAGCTGTTAAAGAAAGGTCTAGAGTAAGTTCCGGAACTCCTGGGGAAGACATTTTCAAGAAAGATAATGATCATGAAAAATCTTATTTATTGGAATCCTCCCAAAACATTACTGAAACAGAATGCATTGCCACTCCAAAGATTTCTCAACGCAATACCGATGATAAAACATATGAAAAAGATCATGAAGACCAAATAATGAAAGAGAAACTTAAATTGCTTAAAACTTCAACTCCTCTTCGAACATCTACAGGTGATTGTTCAGAACAAATTGTCTCTATGCCATCAGGAGTAAGTTCATACGAAACTGATATTGGTAGTGGAAAAAATGATGACAATAGTGTTGAACATGGAAAAATAATTCAGGAATCCAAAATATCTACTGAAATTGATATTGAAGACAACAGCAAAGACATTGGAACAGACAGTGAAACTAAAAGGAATATTAATTTGCTGACTACTTCATTTGCATTGTCAAATGCTCCTGATGAGAGTTCGAAGGAAATTATTGCAAATTTAATTAAAGATGAATTGAATAAAGATGAAAGAGAAGGAATAAATGCTGCTAATAAAGATCAACTTGCAATAGAGAAGAACAAAAAACCAAAAGCAATCGATAAAGATTATGAAACCAATTTTCAGAGCAGTAAGTCAAAATCTGATCTTGAATTCACTACGGGTTCACTTACAACTCCTGATGTTAGAGGTAAAATATTAGTTGATTCAGGCTCAGGCAAAAACATTGACAAAAAAAGTGATAGTAGAAGTAAGAAAGAAAACGCGAATAACTTGTCAAGTAAAAATACGACAAAAACCGTTACTCAAGCAAGTAAGAAAAATAAAGATTTCGGTGTTGCATCAGGTGACACAAAAATAAAAACGAAATCTAATTTACTTGAGAATTCAGGTACGTTATCTAACACGAGAAAAATTGTTTCCAAGTTGCCGATAGGTGTTTCAGGCGATATAACTGATGATCAAAATAAGAGTAAAAAGGGTAATGATCCTTTCAACAACAAAAAAGTAATAAAAACTTATTCCCCTAAGGCTCCATTTGAATCGCCTGGTTCATCACAAGACACTGTAAAGAAAATTACTCCAGGAATATCGGAAGACATTTCTAATAGAAAAATTGATGCAAAACGCAAAGAAAAACGGGAAACAACTAACAAAAAAGAAATTCGTAAAAAGAAACTTCCCGCACAAGCCAGAGGTAAAGACAAGAATACAGAAGCCCCTGTTGATGGCAACGAGCGAAATTTACTTGAATCAACTGCAGTAATTGATCCGGAGGTTACGTTATCCTCTCAAAATATTTCATCAAAGGAAATTGATCCAATTAGCAAAAATGTAGGTATAGACGTAGAAAATAAAAACTACACAACTAAGTCAAATCTTTGCACCGAAATTAGAGACAAGGAAAAAGATTCTGTAACAGTTCTAGATGAAACCAAGTTTAAAGACATTAAAAATTCCTTCGCGTTTCTAAGTAATGTAAAGGAGAAGGCTGAAACAACTGATCCTGATATTTCAACAATGAAAGATTTTAAAGGTAAAGAAAGATTGGGTGATTTACTTGATTCTCCAGTCCAACAAGGCAAACATATATCATTAATAAATAATGAGGTATGTAAAAATGGTAATGAAAGTAAAGAGGAATCCAGTTTGCTTGAAACTTCCTTCGTAGCTTCTGACAGATACCAAGCAAATTTAGACACCTCTTCAAATTCCATAGATATCAAATTTTTACGTCAAAATGAGTATTATGTAGCTAAAATACTACAAAATTCGAATAATAAATTTGTTTTAGAAGAACTAGAACATTTATACAATATAAATGATCAAAAAGAAAATTCAACCAGAATGAAATATCCATCAACAACTGATGGGCCGGATTATTCCTGCGAAAGTTGCGGAAGATCGTTCATAGAAACAAATGAAATTTTTGATGTAGAAGCCCCTCCGATTAATTCTGAAAATAATGAGAGGCGGTTACAATTCTTTAACCACTTAAAGAATTCTGTGAGTAAGGAAAAATCCGATATATTATCTGATTTCGACGAAAGTGAAAGGGAGCACGTAGGGAAAATTGTAGACGAATTGAAAAAAGTATACGCATTCGCTGAGAAAAACAAGGTCTTCAAGAGTCAGCAGGAATCCAAGTTTTCAAAATTTCAGTCGCCGTCTAACAATGGAAAGTGCCATCAATGTTCCTCCTTCATAAGACAATTAGGACTAATTCTTAAGCTATATCTTAACCCTGCGTTCTTACTCATCTGTTTGTGCCGTGCGGTTCACCTCATGACTTATATGGGTATCTTAACTGTAATCGTGGATTTCACAATGGACCGAGGAATGAGAGAGAGAGATGGAAGGTATGCTGCTGCTGTCATGTCTGTGGGAGATCTAATTGGTCGTCTGTGCACGGGTTGGATTACTGACTACATGTACATCCGCCAAGAAAGGTTTATGTTGTTAGCGATGGTACTCACAGGAGCCATTTCCGCATCCTTACCCGTCCTACCGCCGAGCTCTTTGCTGCTCTGCATCGGGATTTACTCCCTTTTGCTGGGATCAGTCTTCATTCGGCATCCTGTTCTGGTTTCCAAGTACACAAAGAGGCACGAACGTACGGTGGGAATGGGTTTCATGACGTTGTTTTCTGGACTTCTGGGATTTGTGTTGCCTGTTTACATAGGTAAGCATTTTCTTTTACAGTAGTTTAATATACAATTTTCTGAGTTGATTCACGAATTGTATTAGCAATTAAATATTGGTTTTTGAAAATGTTTTAAGTGCTTTTAAAACTTAAAAAATGAATTAATGAATCTGGGGGATTTTTTATAAACTCTCTGGAAATATTTTAAAATTTTATTAAATGCCCATCAATTCTTGAGATTAATTCATTTCGGCATGGGACGTAAAAGTTTGTTTAGAAACCCTGGGGCCTGGTTTGTTACCTTATTATTATTATATTTTACCTATGAAGTTTTGTCTGAAAATCAAATAAAGCGCTTTTGGAAGAAACAATCTATATAGGGAAAAAAAGGAAATCATAATAAGTTTAATTCGGATTTCACTATCAAATAAAGAAAAAAAAGATATAAGAATAGTAATTTAATCTCAGGTATAAAGAGTGCTTTTATAATGTTCTTAATGCAGGTGTGAAATAAGCAAAAATCTCAGATAAACAACGTTTTACTGCAACAGTATGCATAGCATATTTACTGCCAAACAAGTAATTTCTGAATCAAAATATTACATCATCTGTAGTTATTATTGTTTGCCTTCTCATTTCGTGAGTACGATCATAGGTTTTAGCCATTTTTATCCTATAAAAATAAAGCATGCCTTCTAAATTGTTTTTACTGCACCAATTTATTGACATTAGGACACTATTTTCATGGGACGTTTAAAATGGAAAGATAAATCCATTTTATACCCTTTACTTAGTGTGTGATCATCCTTTTCGATAAGCATTTGGTGACGATTTCAAATCGAATTTCTTATTAAAATCTCTGCTTCTCAAACTGAATTATTTTATGTAAAATTCTGTGCATTAGAAAAATCGTTTATGGTCTGACAGATTACCATATGAAGTTTGTAAGTCATGCCATTATTGAGACACTATTAAATATTATTATGATTTCATATAATCAAGAAGTTTTAAAGCAGGATATGTTTGCTGTTTGCAGCATAGTAACAAACTAGTCTATGCTGCTAACTATATGCTGTTATTTTGTCCCTACAATAGGAAACATAATTATCAAATATATGCTGGTCCATTATGCAGTTAAATGCGCAACACTTCATAGTTACGAAATATATGAAAAAGATGGAAGAAAATTAAAAGTATGGTTTAAATTTTAGAAGATAAATATATTATTCGATAAAGCATTTGTATAAATTTCATCAAGGAAAAACTGCTGCTAATTCATACCAACTAATGTATTCTGCTTATAAAAAATAAATAAATCAGAAATAAATAGGAATTTGATTTTAATGGTAATGATTTTGATATTAGCAATCAAAAACGCTGCGAAATTCAATTGAAGGCAGGTATGAGGATTTGCAAGTACTATTAATGAAGATATATCTCGTACACACAAAAAAGAATTTCCTAGCAGCAAGATATATCACTAAAACGACTTTGTTAATTTATATGCAGTGGAAAATATTCTGAAGGCAATGAGGTGAGTGCAAAATCCATTAAATCAAATGAACAAAAATGACCATGAATTAACGTGCATGAATCAGCTAAAAAGGTAGCGCTTTCAAGCTTTATTAGCTTAAAAAGTCTTCGTTAATTTTTGTTACATATATATATGTTGATATTAGCCATCAAAAATGCTGCGAAATTCCATTGTATGCCAAGTATGAGGATTTTGAATGCACTATTAATATATATATATATATATATATATATATATATATATATATATATATATATATATATATATATATATATATATATATATATATATATATATATATATACAAGGTGGTTATAATTAAACTTCCCCTATAAACAGCATCCCACAGAGCAAACGGATGAACGGAATGCAACGAAATTTTGTATATGGGCTTTACACGAGATGCGCTCACAGAATTTCGAAAAAAATTTTTTAGTTCCAAAATGTCCACCAGAGGGCACTTTTTTTCGGAAAACATGAAATTTAACTCGGTAAACGGCCAAAACAGAATGCAGAAACAATATTAACAAACCAGAACAAGAATTATGAGTAATAAAATGCAAAACCGGGAAAATCCGTCAGTTGTAAGAGAAAAATGCCGAGATTTGCATGCTTGGGAAGAAGAGGAAGCTTTATGCAAAACAGGTTTGGGTATAAAACGCTTGCAGACGTTGGCATGTTTAAGTCGATGTTTCCGGCTGTATTTATGGCGGTCTCTTTAGTTGAACGTGGGTTATTGGTGCAGATGGTTTACGAAAACAAGGGGAATGCTTCTGCTGCAGTTCGTGAATTTCGTCGTAGAAAGAGCCTACGGCGTGGACCAATGTCAACTAAAGGTATCCGGGCCATGATTAAGAGATTTGAAGAGACTGGGAAATTAGGAATTCCACCTGGAAGAGGCGCAAACGTGTCACACCGGTACTTGTTGATGCCGTAAAGACAGCTGTTGACTGACGCACAGTCACAGACATCAGAGTTTTTGGGCAGTAGCGCACGTGCAGTTTCTCAACAGACTGGCTATGCTTACAGCACCGTCCGAAAAGTGCTCAGAAACACAGTCACAGACATCAGAGTTTTTGGGCAGTAGCGCACGTGCAGTTTCTCAACAGACTGACTATGCTTACAGCACCGTCCGAAAAGTGCTCAGAAACATAATGCACTACTTCCCTTACAAGATCCGCCCTACCCAATAGCTGCTTGATAGCGACAAAGCACAACGTCTCTCATTTGCAGTCAATTTCCTCAACAGAATGACTGTTGATCTGTCATGGCCTTGGAATATTCTGTGGAGCGACAAGGCTCATTTCTACCTCAACGGGACTGTCAACACACAGAATTGCCGCATTTGGGCTAAGGAACATCCTCGGATGCACACTGAAAGTTCCCTGCATTCTCCAAAGGTGACTGTCTAGTATGCATTCACGGCGACTTTCATCCTTGGGCCATTCTTCTTTGAGGAAATCACTGAACGTGGACCTGTCACATGTTCCGTAACGGGCCGTCGGTACCATGTCATGCTGGAGACGTTTGCTGTGCCGCAACTACAGAAAAGGCGAGTCCTTACTTTGACCATTTTCATGCAGGATGGTGCACCGCCACATATCCATGAGTCCGTGAAGGCGCTATTGCTCCAACACTTCACAGAGGAGCGTGTTATTAGTTGCTCCTTTCGTTATCCATGGCCACCACGTTCGCCGGATCTAACTCCATGCGATTTCTGGTTATGGGGTTATTTAAAAAGTCTGGTGTATCGTGGAGGTGTTACGACGTTGAATGACTTAAAGAACTCCATAACGCTTCATGTGCGAAACCTCACAACTGATCAGTTACGATCTGCTGTTGAACACACTGTGCATCGACTTGAAATTTTGCAGGTGAATGAGGGTGGTCACGTGGAACGATTTTCCCTACATCGTCCTGGACACGATTAACAACTGCTCCGCTTGTGAAATTTCGTCCTATTGTGTTCTTGTTTCTGCAAACTGAACTGTTTTTTTGTTTCTCAAACAGCGTACTGTTCATTTTTCCTTGCCTTTACTTAATGTGGTTCGATGACAGGGTGATCAGACATATTAATAAATGTTAATTGTTTCTGTATTCCGTTTTGGTCATTTATTATGTCACATTTCATGTTTTTCCGAAAAAAAGCACCCTCTAGTGGACATTTTGGAACTAAAATTTTTTTTCAAAATTCCGTGAGCGCATCTCGTGTAAAGCCCATATACAAAATTTCGTTGCATTCCGTTCATCCGCTTACTCTGTAGGATGCTGTTTATAGGGAAAGTTTAATTATAACCACCTTGTATATATATATATATGTACACATAGGGTAATTCTAAATTGTTTTTAGAAATTAAAAGGGACTATAGTACCCATCCATAAAGCAATAATTACACAGGGTTGTCTTTCACTCTGAGAGGCAGAAAAGAAGAAAGTAGAAACGCATTAAGAATCTATCACGGTTTTACCGTACGCTAATCTCCACAGAGAAGAAGCAGCATTTAGCTCTTATTGGTTAACGGAGAAAGCCAATCAGAATACTCTTTGTTCTTTTAAAACGCAATCAATACGTTTGGTCCAACAATGTCCACTGTACAAATCCTTGTAGACACCAGCAGAAATTTTCCGTGAACATCTGGGCAGGTATCCTTGCCCAGATGTTCAATGGGCAGGTATCTTGGTTATTACCTGTTCATGTATCTGGATGATTACCTGGCCAAGTATACTTAATAATTACAGGTATCCTTGGTGATTACCTTACATCATACCAGACCGTTTAACGGGCGCAACATAACATATCTTTTTAAAACAAATGCATCTCAGTTTATTGTAGGCTGTTCCCCTACCCATCCTGAGAGACATGCGGTTAATGCGCGATAGAGCTCCAACACTTTTTTACATCACGGTCTGTAAAAGTTTGAATGGGACATATCCCGCACGATGGATTGGACGTATCTGACCTGTTGATTGGCCTCCTTGCTCATTGGACTCAACTTACGTATTTTTTCTTCTGGGGCACATGAAATCTATAGTCTACGAAACGCCTGTGGATAAACTCTGTAATAAACTCTGCTTTTAATTCATTTTGCATGACGCATACACTTTTTTCATTCACCCGGAAATGGTATGTTTCAGCAAATATGCGAGTAGTATCGTTTTGAACATAAGCAACACAACGTAGTTTTTTTTATCTACTCCATGTTGCCAAAAGTGTTTTCTTTTAAACCATTTTGTTTTTTGAAATGTTCTTGTGGAAACCCTGCTAAAGATGTGAAGAAAGGTAAGCGACAAATTTTTAATGCGTACAAAGCAAATAGTCAGTGCTTCTGTAGCTGCACTCATTGAGACTTAAGTTATCAAAGCAGCGTTTTTATATTTCAAGCAATTATTTTCGTACGGTTCCTTGAAGTTGAAAAAGGGAAAAAGTAAACTATCCTTTCCTCCAGAAATTACTTATTCATTGGAAAGAATTTTGTTTCCAATGAATAAAAGTTTGTTTCCAAATATAAATAAAGGAATATCAATGAAGCACCTGTCTTAGGCTGAGGATCGTTACCTTGGCGTATCGTAGAACGCTTTGATTTATCTTTTTACTATCTTGATACAATATTTAAAAGACTTCAGTAATTTAATCGCATTTAAATGATCCAATTAGCGTTGCAAAAGAGCTAGAATCTCGAACTAGTTTTTTTAAGTAAGTAAATGATATTTCAGCAATCACTGAAAGACGTGGAATATTAAAGCTGATGATAAACGTCGACATATTAACGCGATAGGTAATTCGATAAGCTGACACTAAAAGTAACTTAAAAAAATAGTCAGATCTATATTTTTTTATAGTAGTAGATTTAAGGTGTCTCGAAATATTTTCATTCACCAAATTTTCGCAATTCAAACAATAGCTATTTTTTTTCATGAAATAATTAGGATCTATTCTAAAAAAATTGACCTCAATTAGATTATGTATATCATACGTGCTCACTGAATTCCTATAGATCTGTTTTCAGCATCTGCAAATTTTTATATTTATAAGTAAGATTTTAAAGTGTGATCATAAAATTAATTGCTGCCATTAACTTTTATTAAATCGTTTTTAAATTACTGTGATCTTCCTCATTAAACAGTGAACTATGTGATTTGTTCATCGTTAAATAAGTGATTCATCCATCATGTAGATCTGCTTACATTTGGACCTATGCTATTCAATGCAAACTCGGCAAGATATCTTATAGCTTTTTCCTCTCTTATGTAGCTTTCTTTCCTGTATGAATCTTCTAATTTAATGATTTTAATAAATTATTTTTCAAATGTCTCCGCGCGAGAAAATAAATTAGGCTTATTATGAGACCAAAACTAATCAACCAGTTACATTTGTAGATTGTACTTTCATCTCTTTTGCTGGGAAATTGTTGTTAAACGGAAAATAATTCGAATATTAGCTGGAATATTTTTAACTTTCAAGGAATATTTTTAACAAAACAAGCATTCGTAATTTATTGTCTGCAATACATGGTTCTTTTTTTTGACTTTTTATGGTCACTTCATTTCAAATTTAATTGAACCTATAGCTTAAAGTGGACTTCAAACCTCTAGAAACATCCATGCTCGAATCCACAAAATTGCTGAAATGAAGGTCAATGCACTGACCATTCATTTAACATATGGTAAAGAATGGTGTCAGAACTTAAATTCTTGTCTAGAATTCTGATAGATAATGAGCATTACTGCCTGTCTGAATGAAAGAAACCTATAAAACTTCAAAGCACTTCAACAAGTAGGGACTATGGTGGCCCGTTTAATTTGGGCATCGTTCTCACTATCGGAAGATAATAAGTTCGCATTCCGGAAAATCCGTCATGTTCACTAAAAGTGGCAGGGGTACGTTAAATACATGGTATTTACAATGTCCTCCAAATAAAATTATATCTCTGGGATGGGAGGCCAACTATTGGGGGTCTTCTACTTGGTTTCTGCTTCAAAATCACGAAGATTCCACTCCTTCCTTCTTCTGTCTAACTGGTAAAATCCAACTCTGGTCTGGGTATAGGAAAACATGCTGGTGCAACAAAAGCACTTACAAGTATGTACGGAAAAAGCAGATGTACACTATCTCCTAGCCATTGTTTAATAGGGAATAGAATTGTCTACATTCCATTTTGAATATCACCGTATTATAAGGGACAATTAAATTTGCGAGAGTTCTTGTAACGAAATTCTTAGACAAATTATAAAAATATCTGAATAAAAAAAGAAATAAATTCTAAAGACATAAAAGAGTAAGGTAATTTACATATTAAGACAATCTCTTATAGTTTATTTGACATGATGTGAATTCAGATCGGAAAAAGTATATTAAATCAGAAAGTTCCAGTTTTCATAAATCGGACAGTTTTGATTTTTTCGGACAGATTACTCTACATTATATCGCAATGCATGAGAAACCTTTCCTTAGATAATTCTTTACAACTATTTATATTCAGCACTTTGTCAACCGATTCAGTAAATAATTATAAGAAATTTTAAGACTGAAAGATTTTAATCGCATGTCGTTACTTGGACAAGTCAAACTCGTTACGCGACTGTTACAAAATTAAGTCAGAAGGGTATGTCTTTCGTTCAATCAGAACACCACGAAGTAAGACTTTTCTCTAAGATTTCTCGTGTGCCACCAGAGGATCCTCTCCCTCCATTTTGCCTTTGATCTGGAGGGGGAGGAAATTTTCTCCAGACCATTACACCTATGTCTCCGGTATATCCACTCTCACAGTTTTGATATTGATTTGGAAGGGGAATCACTTTTCTCTAGACTATTACACCCATGGTAACTGCTCAAGCATCGACCACAGGACTTCCGATTCCTCAGAGTTAACAGGCTCGCATATCGCATGTTCTCAGTGGGTTTCTGGTGGCATTGGGAATCGAAGGCCGCCCTACCGGACGCAAAGCCGATGCCTTAACCATTAGCCTGCCAACGAGTTTTGACTGACAGTTATATAAATTGCAGTTAGATATTGAAAATTGTGGTGAGGGTAACCTGCATGAAAATTATGAAGTTATTCAAAAATACAATGTTATTAACACTTTTTCAACATTTTCAAATATGTCATAAATGTTAGATCAATTTATTATAAAATGAAAGACATTTCTGTCATTTACCATTTAGAGAGAGAGAGCAGTAACGCATTTCAGAATTTATGAATAAAAATTACTTAAAATTGTTTGCTGCTGCAAAACCCCCTCAAAATTAAAAGCGTAAATGCATAGTTTAAATGCATAGATCGTAAATGCATAGTTTTTATGTTTACAAAAACTATGCATTTACTATGTGACAGACATTACACACACATACATTTATTATGGGACAGTTTCAATGTTTACAAACCTGAGGCAAGAACTGGGAAAGGAAATATGTGCACACAATCAAACGAGGTGTTAACGGAGTGAATGTTCAAATATTTTGTGTGTTTAAATTCACAACAAAACTCTGGATAGTAATGAGTAAAATTTGAATCTTCGCGAAGATTTTTGGAACTATTCGTTCTGATTTAGAAATATTGAGCAGAAAAAAATTCTGATCTAGAACCTTCATAACATTTTTAATTAGGCAACACATTTCAGGTTTAATTGCCACACGAAGGAATTAAATTTCTAAAGATTGTGTAAAAACTTCTTAGAAACAATAATGCTGACTTACAATTTCCTAAAAATTTATTTGACACAAGAGAGGAAACAAATACAATCTATGAAAGATCAATAATTTACACAGAACAGGAAGTGACAGGTACTTCTCATTGAATGAAATGCGTAAACTATTTTGCAATCTATTACGACAATTTGTTTTACACACATCTATATAATTTCGATTCTACTGATTTATATTTTAAAAGAATATTTCTTATTTTAACAAAACAAATTTGTTACCTCAGAAATTACATATATATATATATATATATATATATATATATATATATATATATATATAATATATATATATATATATATATATATATATATATATATATATATATAATATATATATATATAATATATATATATATATATTATATATATATATATATATATATATATACTTTGTGTCAATGTGGTCAACACCTCCTGCTGAAGCTGGCCATAATGGTACTTCATTTCATTTTCCTTTATTCTATTTTCTTTAAAATTTTAAAATATATAATGAACATTTTTTCTTCTGTTTACTATATTTCGCATTTTCAAGGTATTGTTCTCCATCTAGCATTTGATTCTTATTCTTTACAAAAATCATGTTCTTCCTCATGTTCATAACATATTTTAAGGCTTCAGATGAACACTGATGGTTATAGAATCTTTCCACTACCCTTTGTTTACAACGATTCATATATACATTATCCCAACTAAACATGATAAATATGATAAATAAATGAATATTTATCACTTTTACTGTTATATATATGTGTGTGTATAATTCCTTATTCATAATGGGGAACGTGATAAATTCCGATTGTTTTGTAGAAAAATAATATTTTAATACAAATAAATAAATATTTTTAAGCAATATTAAATTTTTCTTTCTTAAATATTGAAAAACATCATGATGACTTAAAATAAAACTTGCAATAATTTTTCAGTTTTAAAATTTAAAAAAAAAATGGTGCTTTCGTATGTTCATTTTAGTAGGTATTTTGAGTCAGATATATTAGGTATTAGCTTAAGTTATAATTCTGGGGTAAAGCGTATTGAAAAGAACAGAATTATCAAAATTACTAAAAGTAAAATAAAGCATACCTTGTTATTTCAGTAAATATTTTTTTTGTATCTAAACACAACAAAACATTAAATATTAACTTGTCTAAGTTTCATAACAGTCTAATGAATCTAAATAGATAAACTAGCAGGTAAATATAAATAAGCATCTTAAAATATTAATTTAATTGACATGGAACTCTTTTTATAAATTAATGATCAAAGTAACTATATGTAAAATAAAACTTAGCTTGTTGATTCAGTTAATACTTTTTTAAACTTCAAAAATATTTCCATTTGAAAATAATTAAACACAATAAAAATTTAAATATTTGTTGGAATTTATGGATAACTTTTTATGTCTTATTAACAAAAAGACCTGGAAAAACAATACTACTTATATATATATAGATATACAACTTATATATATGTAATACATCTGTCTTAAAATATCTACTAAAATGAAAGTACAAAAGATCTTCTGTTATTTAAATTTTCAAATGGAAATATTTTTGAAGTTTTATTGTCAGTTATTATGAAGTTCTTCTAATCCTTAAGAACAAGGTGTTTAATATTGCTTGAAAGTCTTTTTTTTTTTTTTCATTAAAGTTTCATTTTTCTACAAAATAATTTGAAGCTTATATTACTATTTTAGCTTATATTAGCTTATTTACTGGTAGAAGTGATAACTATTCAACTGTCAAGTTTAACGGGGTTTATGTACAAATACTGCATTGATTACTTTTACCGTAACACTCTCTCACACACATGTATATATATATATATATCAATTAAAAGTTAAGTAAAGTAGAAAAGCTGTGAAGTTTAAATTAATTTACAATGAAAATATTTTTGGAATATTTTAGTCGAATAAATGTAAGCATAAAATGACTAGTAATGAATAAACCGGAATATATATTTAAAATTAGAAAATGTTCATAATAAGAATGAGATATTGTTTAGAATTTCAGAGTACGAAAGAAGACAAGAAAAATTGTAATAAAAGTACATTGAAAATCTATACAATGAAAAATGAGCGAAATATTAGTTATGATAAAAAAATATCACCGAAAAATTTAGGAAACTAAAAAAATGGAAATCGTATTAAAACATATCAAAACCACACATTGCTGTAAAGGTGGCTATGAATGCCAGTCTCTTGCTGCATGCGGCATCCTTTTAGAACTTATTCTTTGGTTATAATTTCGAGTAAAATTCTTAATTTATTTAAGTATGAATCATAATTTAAGACTTTGGGAATCGTTTAAATCATATGAATAATGCATAAAAGTCTTAAAAGTGCAAACCATAAGGCATAATAGACGTTAATATAAAATAATTTTTATTAAATTTGAAAACTTTTCCAAACAGAGACAAATAAACATTATAAAGCAATTCTGAAATATGAAACTTTAGTTTGATTAGAAATATTCCAGATAAATTAAATAACTATTTTCATCTATATAATATATACAAGATGATTCTAAATTGTTTTTTCAAATTAAGAGGGGTGACAGTACCCATCTATGCAAGTAATAATTACATAAGAACATAGAATTGCATTCCACTCTGAGAGGCAGAAAAGACAGTAGAAACGCACCAAAAATCTATCGCGATTTTACCGTATGCACATTTCCACAGAGAAGAAGTAGCATTCTGCTCTTATTGGTTGCCGGAGAAAGCCAACCAGAGTAAACGTTGTCCTTTAAAAACGCAATCAGCACGTCTGGTCTGGCAACAAGGCCCACTGTACAATCCCTCGTAGATATCAGCAGGAATTTCCCGTGAACATCTGGGCAGGTATCCTTGGTGATGACCTTACATCATACCAGACCGTTTGACGGGCACAACATACCGTATCCTTTTAAAACAAGTGCATCCGAATTTATTGCAGGCTGTTCCCCTTCCTATTCTGAGAGACATGCGGTTAATTCACGATAGAGCCCCAGCACTTTTTTACATCACGGTCTATAACATTTTGAATGCCACATGTCACACACCGCACGATGGATTAGAGGTAGTGGACATGTGGCTTGGGCTCCTCGCTCACCGGACCTCAAATTACTGGACTTCTTTTTCTGAGGGTGCGGGGAATCTTCAATGTACCAAACACCCATGAACTCAGCTGAAAATCTAGAGACTAGAATCGTTGTTTTCAGTGACAAAGTTAATACGGCCCCAGGAATCTTCAAGAGTCCAGTGGTACCTTCGTCGGTGTCAACTGTGCAACGACATAGGTGGGAGGCATTTTGAGGATTTGCTGTGCCGTTTTCACTAAACAAGAAATGTGATTGGGAAACTTTTGGTATTAATCATTCGCTTACCCAACATTAAGAATTGAGCATGCAATATCAGGTGACAATTCCTCTTCTCTGCCTCTCAGAGTGGAATGCGAGTCTATGTTCCTATGCAGTTAGTGCTTGTCAGGATGGGTACTGCCACCCTTCTTAACTTGTAAAAACAGTTTAGAATCACCCTGCATGTATATATATATATATATAAATTTATGAATACTTTTTAAATATTCATTTTCTATGCAATGCCGAACAACAATCTGAATTGCTACCAAGTTTATTGAATAATTTTATGAATTTTTAAGAAACCTGTATACACTACTTATTGGAGAATATATGATGTGTAATTATAGTTTTCAATTTTGTTAGTACTTTTTTTTAGAAAATTTGAACATTTGTACTTATATTCAATAAATTTAATATTCGTTTATTGATGTACATTATCTTTAAATTTCTGATAGTTCGTGGAGAAATATACTAAAATTTAATTTTTTGTATATTTCTCCATGTAAACCATATAAACCAAATAAATTTTTTTCAATTTTTGAATAATATTTTATAATTTTTTACGTGAAAAAGTTACATTAGCATTTTTTTTACTAAAAAATTAAAAATATTTGTAACATATAATTTTATATGTGCTGATAAATCTCTGATAAAATTATATAAGCATAATAAATTCAAGTTTTTTATGGGAGAATTATGTGATAGTAAAATCAATTGCGATTCAAATTTTTCAATATTTTTTTTAATTTCAAAATTAAATTGCTCTTTTTATTGAAGGCAAGAAAAATAATATTTTTAAATGTATTTATATCAGCTTGTAAATTTTAAGAACAGGACAAAACTTTGCAGCTTTTTTTTATAAATATCACTTCTATTTATATAATTTTGAAATTTGGGCAATTAATTTTGTTTAAGTTTTGTCAAAATGCTTATAAACTTTCAGGTTTCATTACTTTAATCAAATGGTCAAATTCAATGGAAAGATTGATATTTATAAGTTAACTTAATAATTGTAAAATATAAATCAATGGTGTTTACTTTGCTGGTGGTGTTTACAAATGCTGGTGTTTACTTTACGGCCACTTTTAAAGTGGCCGTAAAGTAAACACCAGCAGAGATTCCTGTACCTAACCCTGAAACAGTTTTATCAGATTTGATGGATCCGCTGGAGAGAAAAGAAAACGGAACACAGTACATACAAGACAATACAATAATGCTTGCAATCATATGGAGACAGTGGAAGCTTTTACTTTTACACAGTAAAGAGTGTAGTAAAGTATACTATTTAACACAAATTGTATTGCAATTGAGAGTTAACACATGGACACGTATGAACCATTTAAAATAGGTATCAGACAAAATCCATGGCAGGATGTAGTAAGACAGGCATATAAAATATAAATCAAATTGCTTGCATATAAGAAATAAAGAAAAAAAAATGGAAATACAAAAGGAAATTAAAAATGAATTGAATGAATGAAACGAATAAAAAATGAAAACAGAATTGAATACATATATCTGCGGTTACTGCAAATTAATGTGTGAGGTAATAATGATTAATTAATAATTAATGCATTTAATATATGGATTTGATAGAGTCCGATGTATCGGCTCAAAGTAAGTTAGATCATACGAAATTCTAAGCTATATATACAAAAAGTTTAGATAGGTTATACATAATGCATTGAAATAGGTCAATATTAAAAGTGGCTGTGGTAGCCTAGTGGTTAGGGCAACGATCATCTGTTCGAAAAGGTGGGGTTCGATTCTAATACCGCCAAATACTTCCCGAGCTCATGCGATACACATGCTCATTAAATCTGTGGAATGGAAAGTCCTGTGGTTGGTGGTTGAGCAGTTAGCATGGTGTAATGGTCTGGAGAAAATTTCTCCCCTCCAGATCAATATTAAAATTAAGGGAGTGAATATTCTGATGGTGCCATCTATCAGATGACTGTTTAAAAAAAGTCGTTATTTCACCTTCGAAGTGCTCTGGGTAAATGTAAGACGCATCTTAGTGACCTGAATTCGCATAGCCAACAGTATAGGAAGCTTGGCTTGTCCAAGCATGATAAATAACAACAATATGTTTAAAAGTCTTTAAATTATTCTTAAGTCAAATTGTATGATATTAATCATATTGTGTTTAATAATTATGTTGTGTTCCTTGCTTTTAGGACATTTTCGTGATGGCGTCGGCTCGTACAACCCAATATTTTACATCAACGGTGGCATCTCCATCCTTATCGGCTGCCTGTGGATTTTTGAGCCTTTCCTTAGACGATATGAAGGGTAGATTTTGGAATTACAGCCTACCTTCGATTTCACAATTTGGTTCTGACAAGAATTAACAATCACTTCATTCATTCGCTTGTGGAACATTTTTATTTTTCAGAACATGTTTTCGTAATCATAGGATAATCAGTGAGAAGGATAAATAAATGATGGCATCATTAAAATTGAACAACACCCCTTCTTTTAATTTTTTGAATTATGTTCTTCTCAGATGGATTTACTCCAAGGATCGGTAAAATATTTCAGAACGTTCTCGCTGAAAAGTGGGTTTAATTTTTTCACAGAAATAAATCTTGAAGACAAAAATGTTTTTTAAAGAATAAAAATAATTTTGTAAATTATATATTACGATAGATATTCAGCATTCAAGTAATCAGCGATACTCAAGGCATACAAGGGCACACTAACTGGTACGCTAACAATTTATGAAAGGAGATTGGGTAATTAGTTGCCAGTTTCTTGCATTTTCATCACCGATCCTATTATTTTCTAAACTAGCAAACTATTGTTATTGTAATGTCGGCACAGTTTTATTATCGGTTGTCGACCAATGACACCAGATTTTCGACAGATAACTGAATATTTCATGGACTGGCGGTTGAGAAACACAGATGTCATGTACATCGGATAAGTTACACTTGAATGTTGGAATCTTCTTTGAAAGTTCTTTTTCGGTATAATTTTAAGTTTTTTTCAGAACAGCAACTCACACACATCTGAAAACCCAGCAAACAGGTTTCAGACCAGGAAATGCAAAAACACACCTCATTGTACAATGCAAAGGGAAAATGCATTTTAATGTTAGTGTCATAAATTTTATAGAATGCGTAAAATTGGTTGGTAAGAATGATTGTACATTTTACTTATAAATTTTGCTGCACATTTCTTTAATAATTCTCAGGATTTCTTATTGAAATTTTTAAAAACTGACTCACCACTTGCAATCTTTTTTACAAGATATAACAGTATTTATATTTTACCACTCAATATTACAGTTTCTTCTGGTGCTTTATTATATAATTTTTTTTAAATATCTGGTAGAATATATATCATTGAATTGAAAATCATTTATTGAAGTGATAATCACTTTTATCTTCAATTCCGTTATGAAATTAAAAGTTTAAAATTAAAAGTTTAAAATTAAAAGTTTAAAATTGTTACATTAAATAATACATTGATAAAAAATAATAATTTTTCTATTCAAAAGTTTTTAATGTTGTGTTAACACATAAGCTCTAAAACATCATGTGTATTTTCACTCTATAATTTTATAAACTCAAAATAAGTTTTGGATAAAATTATTAAACTATTTTTTAATGAATAACAAAGAACTTGAAACTTAATGTGCCAAATTCGAGATTTTTATACTCGCATATATATATATATATATATATATATATATATATATATATATATATATTTGAGCTAAAGATAAATTGTTACATTGAAAGCAGAAAATGATTAAAAGCCTATTAACATTCATTTTTAAAATCATTCCATGGCACCAAACATTTGCAAATATCACACACACACACATTCACATGATTGCTTATAGTAATTAGTTATAAATTTTAAATAGTATTAAACACAAAAAATTTTATTGAATTTATACGCGCGCGATTTTTTATTATTTTATGAAAATTATGATTATTCCTAATAAATTGTTGAAGTGATTGGTTGTCATTTTTTCATGAATCATAAAATTTTTCTGTTGCTGAAAGTATTGTTATTCATTTTTTGCCTCACATATTTTTAAACCTGTGCTTGTTGAAAATTTTCAAAGAATAAAATTCTTCACTTATTAAAGATATATTAGTTCTGAGGAGGTAAGTTAAGCAAGAAATTGTGAAAGACATTTCGCTCTCTATATTAACTGTGAAGATAGAACATTATGTATGTAAAAATTCGTACAGGAAGTGTATGATTTTTGGAAACATTCATTCAGAACCACAGCAGGCCATTTCAAATGAATAACAATGCTGAAGGATATGCTTACTTAATACAACATAATAGGATTGGAAGTTTTATATATTTCATATTTGAAAAATGGTTCTTAAATATTTTAAATGAAGTTATGTACAATTATTTGACTTAAAAAGAGTTCATTTAATGATCTCCAAGTATAAAATTGATTCGTTGATGCTTCAAACAGCATGGAGATCATGAAACGATAGGATTGCTGCACAATTTCTACAACAGGGATTAGGCAAGAGACTATTAATAGTTACAATGGTCCAAGTCCATTTTGGATAGAAAAATATAAAACAATCAAAGTACAATCTTTTCTGCTTAAAAAGAGTCGTTATCATCTATTCAAAGACAATTAGTGTTTGGCTAAGATCAAATGGCATCATCACAATGTCTTAATGTTCTAAGTTTAGATTTCGAGATTTTTATGTTGTTCGTGAACATTTAACTCCCAGCTTATGTCGTCATTAATAAGACAACTTAGGCAGATTCATCAAAACCAACATCCATCACAACCAATCTACATAATGGTTGGAAGAAAGCGAATATTATTTTCATTTTATTGCTGGTGGAAGTAACACGAATCTGCGAAAACAGAGATAATAGATTTCAGATCTAATATTTGTTACTGAGTATCATATCTTCATAGAACCTTGCGTGATTGTCTTGACAGCAATTTGAGGAGACAAATTTTTACTTTTATTACTGATCCAAAGAACACTCCTCTACTATTAAAAGTCAGTAAAAAGGAACATTACAATGAATACATATCTCTGCAGAAAGACCGTACGTATGCAAATATCAAGAACAATGCCTGGCAGGTGATGTGAGCGTTTGCCAAACTCTTGCAGTCGGAGGATGAAGCCCAAGACATAAAAAAAGTAAAACACAGACGCAAAAATTGAAAAGCGCAAGTGAGTTCCTTCATAAAATATGTCCTGAAGAAAATTTCTGGATGACCTGAAACGTGGAACAATGTTTAGAAATCTAGATGGGGGGGGGGAGAAGCGTAACCAGCGTAGTTGAAGAATTTGAAATCAACAAAAGTGTTATTTAAAGCGATTGGAAAGTCTTTCAAAACCATAGATACAGCTGTTAGATAGAACGATGATGGCCATACTTTCAAAGCGACTGCATTAGGTGACTTTTATATTATCCTGTACACGAAAAAAACCTGAAACCAATCAGCAAACGCCATTACTCAGCAACTGTTTTGTTGCACTAGATTATCTCCCTGTTGTTAGCCCTGATTTGCTCTTTACCAGTTATGTGAAAGCGACCGGTTGGGAGTCTTCAGAATTTAGAAGCAAGAATCAAGCATAAGACCCTCCAATGCTTGACATGGCACTTCCAGAGATGTCATTTCATTTGGAGGATATTGCACTTACAATCTTTTTAAATTGTCAAAGCCAATATTTGTAAACGTGATGGATTTTAATAAAATTGGAACTAGCGCTCATTTCTTTTTAAGCATGGTGCATTAATCTAATAGGCCATCACATTCTTATAAGCAATTGCTTACAACAATGGGCCACAAGTGTCACGGTTTATTCTGTCCAGATTCTTTCTCCAAGGCAGTTTAATCACCAGTCGTCCCGAATGCTGCATCATTTGGAAAATTGACCATAGGCTTCATTGTTTAGAGTGATGTAGAAAGCCCTAAAATTGGACATTTTATAAATGCAATGAGTTTACTGATGAGAGTCGTTTCAATGCTACAAGCAATTCTGAAGGCTAGTTGATTTTGGAAGAGGTCTAGAAATGTTTTCATTCACTTAACATCATAGAAAGTGACCTCTACGGTAGTTCTGGAATTGTTATTTGGGGAGGCATTACGCTTAACGGATGGACTGATAATGGAAGCTTAACTGACGGACTCCATGTTTTAGTCAGAGGTTCTGAAACTCATTTAAATCCAACTGAACGTATGTGGGATGTCTTTGGAAAATCCCTTGTTACATGATTACATGCTCCAAGGGATTATCCTACTGAACATATGTGGAATGCCTTTTGAAAACTTCTTGCTACATGGTTACACGCTCCTAGGGATTATCCTACTAAACATATGTGGAATGTCTTTTGTGGAAATCCCTTGCTACGTGATTACATGCCTAGGGATTATCTTACTGAACATAAGTGGAATGCCTTTTGAAAATCCCTTGCTACATGATTACATGCTTCGAGGGGCATATGACAACAGATGCTAATCGAGAAATTGGCACTTTGCTTTAAGAATTTGGTGCTGAGGATGGATAGACGGCGAGAGGCAGTTATTGTGCAGTATGGGAAGTATAGAAAGGGCATACATAACATTTGTTGGTTTTTCTTGGACAGACAATCAAATCTAACGATAATGAGAGCTCAATAAAATCAATTTTGTTTGATTTCATAAAGAATATATGCATTAACTTTAGTGCAACTATATTTCCATCATCGTTTAAGTATAAAATGCTGCTTCTCATTTCTGAATTTTATGTCTCTCTCTCAGTTGATTTTTCACATATTAAATTGCATAAAAAACACCTTTTGTTCAAGTTTTGGACACAAGTGTATTTCAGCAGCTTTGAATTGCATCGACGTCATCTTAAAGTTAGTGAATTGTCAACTTTTCCAACAAATAATATTTATCGACAAGACAATGCACCTAAAATACACGAATCTTGCAATAATAGTACCTCCAAATTCTAATCAGGGTATGTTGGGCATATCACATAGCAAATACATTAATGAATATGATTCGAAAAAAAAATGCTTACTGCATTGCAAAATTATGTGTAAAAATTAAAAGAGTCAAAATTAAAGATCATCTATTTTTAAAGTTTTCCCCAAATCTTTCTCACTAAGGTAATAATAAATTCGGTTCTTCTTTTATGTCTCTATATATGTATATCGAGAGTTCGCTTCCGATTTGTTAGCAGTTTGTACCCAATTTAAGCCCCAGTCTTAGACAACTCTCATTCAGCAAAATATATGACCACAAAGTAAGATAATTTTCTATTCTGTGTACGTAAATCATTCTTTTTTCTCGATAACTCCTGTAAAATAATACTAGTTTTGAAATGTTACAAATCAAATTTTTTTTTATCATTTATCAAAATAAACCAAACTTTTAAATATAAGGCTGAGACATTTAACTGATTTTTTTAACATTAGCTTATAAAAAAGCAAGTGATTAGCTGTTTTTGTTTTTTTAAATTATAAGTTTTTGAGAGAGTATTCGCAATCACGTAATTTATGACTTAAATATGGTAAAATTAGTTACTAAAAAATATCAGAGTGTCAGCTGATCTTGTAGAAAAAGCGTTATCAATTCACAGAGATTTGAGAATTCAAATGTTTTTCTTATGAACTGATGTGTTATATATTTTATTAGTGATAAAATTATTATAATAATTTTATTCATAAAAGTATTTGAATTTAAAAATGGGACTTGATATTATTGATTTAAATGCACAGATATATATATATATATATTTAAAAATGAATACTTGAATGAAATAGGTTCCTCAAATATCAATTTCAAAATCACAAATTGAGAAAATTATTTGCAGTTATGAAGTATAAGATTTAACTGAAATATATTTTTAAAAAATCAGCAAAAAATTCACTAAATTAAAAAATAACTAAATATTTAATAAATTTAATTATTGAAACAAAATTTATGTCTATATGAGAGGCCAAAATATTCCCGCTGAAAGAGAATAATTAATGGCAGTTCTTACTTTTTGTAATAAAAATGTAACTATAAATTATTTTGACTCACAACTTAGTTAGCATAATAATAAAACAACATTTTTGGGTGAAATAATTATCGTACACAAAAAATATAAATTCATTCTTTAATAAACGAAAAATACGAATTAAATAGTTTTATTTTGTATAAAAGAATATGTTGGCAAATGCAGTGCAGAAAAAGGAACGTATTTAGATTTTTGTTGAGGCTGTTATACTCACGAGAAAAGAAAATCAGATTTAACTGTTTAGATATTGTGATATATGTACATAATTTTATTAATATTACATGTATAATTGTGCACTTAATCAATAATTTTGTAAGAATTGCACAATTCTTTTAACTTTGATGCATTAAGTTGGAGTAAATTCTTCAAAGTTTGTTATGAACAAGCTTTAAAACTAAACTCAACAAAAATAAGATTATTCGAATGACATTTTCTATTTTAGGTCTTTCTAAGGAAAGTAATTTTATGATACCATTCAATCAAAGTAATTGCTCTAGCTTGGAAAAGAAAAAATGTATCTTTGAAAAGCGATCCTTTTGTTCCTTCACGTCTAAGCAAATATGTATTCGCTAGTACCATGATTAGTTGCCCGAAAATCTTGTTTATCGCCCTTTTGGCGGAATAAGATGATCTAAAATAACTATCGCCAAAACTATTTTTCTTTCTGTTGTTTCCAATACCGTTACCAATCATGTGGGATGATTGAAATAAAATTTTCTTGTTATTTCAGAAATAGCTTATATATATTGTGAATCTCACTTTAATTTAGAAGAATTATAATTCGTGATTCATCACATTTCGATTTTTACAAAATTGTTTTGTCAAATTTATTTCTAATTAAAGAATAATGTTATCTGACCGATTCTTAATTTTAATGTCTGCAGACTGAATTTATTTCTTTTTATTTCAATGTCTTATAAGTTTTATATTTAAATTTAGTGTTGTTAAATACCTTTTAGAAATTTCACATTCCTGGGTTATTCTGTTTAAAAAAAGTTGGTTAGTATATTTGAATTATGTTATATTTTCTTTGAGAAAACATTTTATGTCCTTTTTGTAAAAGCTTATATCAGTATTAACAAATGACATCAATAATTTTGTGTTAAAATTCTTACTAATATCATTAGATTTCCCACATAATAAAGAATTACGGATATAATTACATAATACCCCGTCGACATTTTTCTCCAAAATACATTATTTTAATAATGTATATTTTCAAAAATTTAATTAAAAAGTTTTTAATTATTTTTTTCAAAATGTGATAAGAGAAGCAGAAAAATTAACTTTATTTTCATTGATACAAATATAAGCTTCCTTTTTAATTCATATGCCAGTTTTCACATTGTCAGGTTTATAGAAAATGCAAACATAAATCGTAATATTTGGCACTATGTTTTCTATGAAGAAATGATTGATAGGATAATAATGTAAAATTAGGCGCTACTATTGCAAATAAAGGGATCGTATGAATAATCCATAAAATATATGGAAAAAAAAAACGGCAACAAATCAACATAAACATGATTTTATCAATTTATGCTCATAATAGTTTATGTAAGCATAATTATTCCTTGAAGAATAATAAAATTAGGTACTTAACGTATTACTGTCGCCATTATCTGCGAAAACATTTATGTCATGTAATGTGATTTGATTTAGTACCCTATAAATTACAAATAAAGTTTTTATGTTTTTTGTTATAATAACGGCACCAGTTAACTAATCTGTTTTTCCTTTACATATTTAAAGTAAAATTTGCAAAATTCGAATATGTATTTTTATGGCGATAAAGATCGACGGCACAGTACATAAGTACCTTAAACTACTTATTTCTTACATAAGTTATAGATTTAATTTCTTTAGAAATTCATTAAAAATAATATGTTTCTGAACATTAAAACGCATTTTATTAGAAATTGAAGTATTTTTTGTAATTTAAGTATCCCGGATTCTGTCAGGAAAGAAAATAAATCACTCGCGTATCGTCTGACTCATAATTGTGTTTGACCGTGGATTGAAATCTGAGAGAAATATCTGGAACATAACAACTGTATATTTGCACAGAGAATAAAATTTATTTTTCTCCGTTCATTTTAGTTCCATGATTTCGTTTTTTTAAATCGAAAATAACTATTTATCTAAATATCAAACTAAGCTCATTTTTTGATGTGATTAAAGAGAGTTTTCCCCAATGTATTTCAAGGTCTTAGCAACACAAGTTACTCAATTGAATAGCTGAAAATTGAATATTCAGTCCCCTGTTTGACAAACATATGCTATAAAGGATTTAAATTTACACGATATTAATCACTTAGAATTTTTCAATGAGACATTTTCCTGTGAATTATGTATAAATATTTATTTCAATCAAGAATTGCGGCACGTTATTTATGATTTCTTTGTGAGATTTTTTGCCTGTGCATTTTGTATAAAATATTAATTTCAACCAAGAATTGTGTCATAATACTTATGATTTCTTAGTGAGATTTTTTGCCTGTGCATTGTGTATAAAATATTGATTTCAATCAAGAATTGTGGCACATTACGTATGATTTCCCTTATGATGTCTAAATGAGATTTTTTTTCCTGTGCATTGTGTAAAAATATTAATTTCAATCAAAAATTGTGGCCAATTATCAGGTTGCATTAATAGCCTATGGAAAATACTTAAAAAATTTAAGTTGTTGATGTATAATCATAGAATCAAATATATTATGTTTAATTCCATTTCGTTTTTAATATAATTTTTAAAATTTCTTAATATGAATTCGTTTAGTTTTGACTTATAATATTTTATACGTTTTTTTTTTAAACCTTTTGAGACTTTCTTACATTTTTAAGTGAATAAATAACAGAGGTTTTCTGTCAAGATCTCACATATCTTGTTTTATTGTTATCGAAATTATTGAGTCAGCTCTATTCTTTTTAAAGTAGTGAACATTCTCCAGTGAATGTCAACGTTCTTAGATTTTGGTATTTCACAGTAACAAATGTATTTCCATCAGCCCATTAATATGCAGAAATGAGCCATGTTGTTGCAAAAATATTTATGTTATATTATTGAATACTTTCTGTAGTTAGTGATTTCTGTTTTGCGATTTTGTGAAAACGAAAAATAATTAGATGCGTAAACCTTCTATTCTTTTAGATTGGCTTTGGTTGATATCAGCTTTGCTATATTGTAAAACCCCCTTTTTCAAGCACTATGGGATACACATCTGCTGTAAACCAACCTGATTACGTGTAACAGACCACTACTATATGTTATTGATGTTAGAGATTTAAAATCAGATAGAATTAAATAAAATACGAAACTATGAAATAAATTGCACGCAGAAGGAAAACGAACCCTTATTTTTTGAATCTTAATCTCCATTCCCCTGGTAATTTCTTGCAGTATTAAGTGCTGCTGATATTTTTCCTAGTTATGAACACATCGTTAAGATAGATATTCTTAGTAAGAGAACAGCAAACTTCACGCATCCTGAAGATGCATAGCTATCGTTCTGTGAATTATTCTTTATAATCATACTGTAGATATAATAGGCAGATGAAAGGGAAAAGAATAATGAAACAAAATAAGAAAAATTTAAATCATCCTTCCCTATTTAATCTTACCATATAGTTTTTTTCTTGTCTTTTTCATTTTGCTTTTTATTTTATTCTATTGTGAAAGTGTTGATGACTTGAATCCATTTAAAACGGATTTTCGAACCGATGCTTTGCTTCTTACATAAATAATTTTATTAACAAAATGAATTTCGATACTATTCTCAGATATTCGATGGTGAACTTCGCCATGTTTGATGCCGATCGAAGAATGCGATTGGAAGGCATCAGCAAATTTGTCGACTAGTCAGATGTACGATGTTGTCTCAATACGATGTGAAGTAGATGAAATGTTATCTGACATCATGGATATTTTAAATCAATGAAAATTGTAATAAAGTGATGAAGCCATGATCTCAATTGGAACAAAAGAAATAACCACTTTATGTTAATAAAATTTTATGTTATAAGCCAATCCACAGTTCACTGTGGTAATTATATAATTTAGTAAGTACAGATATTATTGTCCGGGGAAAAATGTTCCATGATAATTTTTAATATGACATCAAATAAATATTCCTCAGCATAATATTTTCCTCCACAAAAATTCCATGAGGTTAGACACAAAGTGCGGATGATCAGTTCTATTTTAGTTCGCCATTTTTTTTTCCAAACATGTATAATATTCTAATTATAAATGATACTTTCCGAAATAATGAAATTATATTTGTGATTTGTTTAACCGTGAATAGAACTAGATTGTTCATGCTCTTTTCTAACTCTTTCAGCAGCCAGAAAATACTTTTTCTTTAGTTTTTTTTTAAATTTTATTCTCCAAAGTTGTTGAATTAAGCATCAAGACCATGACAAAATATGTTTCACTCGTAATGATGACGTTTCGTGACAGATGAATAAAAAAATATTGCCCTGGAGGAACTCTATCATCATTGATTTTACGACTTCTAAACATACGTTGATTTTCCAGCCTCCGACAATGAATTTCCTCTTTACACCTGCAGGTATTTTTAAAACACATTCTTTACCGAGACGTCCATTCCAATCTTATCAGTCACCCGTTATTTCGAGACATTTTCTCCAAACTCATTTTCAATTCCGATTCCGGATATGTACAACTTCATCGAATATGAAAGTTCTTATTTTTTTTTTAAATTGTTATTTCGGAAAATAAATAATTGTATCAAGTTTTGATTAAAGTGTTTTCATACAACTTCATCAGTATACAAAATTATAGACATGAAGCTTATAAATTTTCAAGCTTAACAAAATAATATTGAAGTTTTCTAACAAAGTCATGTATAAATATTGGATTTTTCAGGATTATTACGGTTTTCCATAAATTCACATTCAACAAATTTGATGATTTATCACTTACCCTAGAATACCAAATGAACCAAAAATGCTAAATGTTTCGGAATGCTATTTTACCAAGTTTTTATGCCAAAATAATGGAACAGCAGCAACAAGGATTATAATCAAAAAATTAGCATTCACTGAAATCTTGAATATTAAATTAACATATTTTCTACAGTATATATATATATATATATATATATATATATATATATATATATATATATATATATATATATATATATATATATATATATATATATATATATATATATATATATATGAGCTGAAATACTTTATATAGGAGATATTTGGAGATATTTTTGCAAAAATGTAAAATTACTTATTTAAAAGGAATACACATGAAGTAAAAATGATTTTCAGTTGACATAAAAAAAATTTTAATCGTTTAAATTATATTCAGCATAAAGAAGTTTTTGTCTGGAATATGAAATCCTGTTTGGTTCGATGGAATTATATATATATATATATATATATATATATATATATATATATATATATATATATATATATATATATATTGTGAAATTTAAGATATTTTAATTAAAATATTTTTTTAAAAAATCATGAGAGGACATAAATTAATCAATACCAAATAATAATTAAAATATAAAAAATTTAAATCCTTCCTGCTGATTTAAACTAACCATAAAGGTGATGTTTAATCTTTTTCTTTTTTATTTATTTATTTTGTTTTATTTTGCTTTATTGTAAACGTGTTCAATTTTGGAATCGCGATTGATGGAGATTTGAAAACAAATTATTTAGAACAAGTAATTTTCATGATTTTGAAAATTCTTACAAACGGGAAAATTATAGTTAAAAAATACTTCTTTATTATTAAAAATAATGAATGAATTTTTTTCTCATTGTCGACGACATTTAAATATTCGATGGTGAACTTCGCCTTGTTTGTTGCGACTCGAAGATACGCGATTTGAAAACAGACAGCTAATTCGTCGCCAAGTGGATAACGCCCATGTCAATACAATTAACGTAAATGAAAAGTTATCTGACGTCATTGGTATTTAAACCAATGAGAATGGTAATAAAGTGGTGTAATCATGATCTAACTGGAACGAGCGAAAAAACCACTTTATGTTTAATAAAGACATAAATAATTATGATTTTTTTTAACATAAGAAAAGAATCACAAAAGAGGAAATTCGAAAAGCTACATTTACGAATTGGCTTTTAATAAACAATAAATAATTTTTTAGAAAATTGCTTATAAGGATCTAAGTGGATTATTTAATGCCGATTGATAATAAAAATAGAAATAGAAGAGTGTAAAATGTTTAGATTTTAAGCTAAAGAAAAGCATAGGAAAATGAAATAATAAATGGGATTGGAAAAAATTTTAAGATATGCATCAAAACAGAAAATGTTGACAATGGCTACGATATTATCGTCCATGACTTTCAAGCAAAAGATCCCGGGTACGAATCCTGAATCGGTCATGGATGTTTCTTTCTCCCTTTGTGTTTATCTTTCTTTTCCACTTCACTTTCGGGCACTCCCAATGTGTGAGATAACGTCACCTTCTCCCATTATAGAGCTCAATAAGGCAAAGGCCTAAGAGCAGCCGGGTATTAGATAAAATAATTAAAAAGATAAGCTTCAAATTTTAATGAATAGGATAAAAGATATTTTATTGGTATACATAAAAAAAATTCACAATAATTAGTTACTATGATTTTAAGAATATTTTTTTAACGTTTTCAGTCATTCCAAAATAGTTTCGTTCCGATTGAAAGGCGGCTAGAACAATGAATTAATTAATATTCAACAAATTCTAATTGAATTGAAGAACAATGAATTAATTAATATTTAACAAATTCTAATTACCGTCAAAAAGATTATTATGTGAAAGCTGCTGCTAAAAAAACAATAAAGATAATTATTACTTCGCAAAATAGAAAATTGGACTCAAAAAGATGTACTGAACCAAAACCAACGAATAAAAGAAAACAGAAACAGCTAATTGTAAGATAATCATTTGCTGCGATTTCAGACTTACAATTTGTCTTCATAAATGCAAGGAATGCTAAAAATTCAAGACTTCAAGATTCTTGATTAATCTTGGAAGAAACTCTTATCGATATTTAAATAGTTTTTATGTCAAAAAAGGTTTTTGTTCTTATTACAATGTGCTTTTGTCTGCGGTGGAAGTCATGATTAAGTCTGAGCAGGAGCAATGTTTATCAGATGTAGATCTTGGTTTCCCTGTAATAAATTGATGATTGAGGAGACTTTCCTTTAATGCCTGAAATTTTGTTTACAGCTGACATTTAAAAATAACTTAAACAGATTGGAGGGAGTGGGAAAATGAAACGATGCTCTACTCTATTGAGTCATCTTTAGAGAATTTCCAATGCCCGCTTGATCCTTGGATTTAACCATTCGACGCTACTAGGGGCGAAGAGGACCCGAACTTACACAGGTAATAATTGGTGTGGGAGGTCCTCGAACGAGTTATGACTTCCCCTCTACCACAAATGACGCGGCAAGGTCATCCTCGAGAGCTTTACTCAGATTTTTTTTATTGATCTAGGAAATTTCTATTTTGTAGGGGCCTTAGAGCCTGTGAGCCCCTCATATCATTACATATTTAATTTATAAACATGGCATTTAAGGAAGACTTTCAGAATAATACTAAAGATAGAGATTGTATAAAGAATATTTGTTGTTGTTACTTATGACACTTGGACAAACCAAACTCGCTATGCCGTTGGCTATGCGAATTTAAATCAGTAGGGCGCTTTTTTCGCTTACAAAGAGCGCCACGAAGGTGAAAGCACGACTTTGCTCTAAGACTCCTCCGGTAGATGGCCTCACCAGAGGATCCACTCTTACCATTTTGACATTGATCAAGAAGGGGAGTAACTTTTCTCCAAACTATTACACCCATGGTAACTGCTCAACGAACGACCACAGGACTTTCAATTCCACAGATGTAATGAGCCCGTATACCGCATGTACTCGGTGGGCAGCACTAGGAATTGAGCCATGCCCTAATGGACGGAAGACTAATGCTATAACCACCAGGCTACCGGCCCTAAAGAAGTACCTGAAAGATCAGAGAAACAAACGCAGAGAGAGAAAGAAATATCCATGCTCAAATCGGGGTTCGAACCTGGAACCTACGCTTCGAAGTTAAGGTCGCTAACAATTGAGACATCACTCATCTTTTGAGAGAATATAGGAAGTAAAATTAATATTTTTGAGAAAGAGCAGTAAAGTTAAAGAAAAGAAAATATCAATGTCAGGTGTAGAGAGGAGTAGCAGAAAATTATATTTGCAGATGATACATGTTAGGTTAGTTGACGCTATTAAGCATTGAAATGAACAAGAAACAGTAATTTATTTCGACTGTTTATAACTCATTAGGGAAATTGGAATGGAAGATGTAGGATTCATTTTCTCATGAATTACGTCTGGGTCGGTGTTTCATTCAGAATTACAATCCCCCTCCGAATCAATGTCAAAATGGAGGGAGTAGACCCACTCATGGCGCCACCTATCGGAGAAGGTTAGAAAAAGTGTGGTGCTCTGGTTAAACGAAAGACGCACCCTTCTTACTGAATTTCGCATAGCCGTCGGCAGAGCGAGCTGGCCTTGACCAAGTGTCATAAGTAACAACAGCACTTCAAAAAGGAATTGAATGCCTTAACTTGAGCAAGGATGACTCTCCGGAAAAGTATTAGTTCATTCCTAGTTGAATAAAACGTAAATGGAAAAGATAAGTTTTCAGACACTAGAGCAAGTGCTTCCTTTTGATTACGTTTCCCTGATATATAGGAGAGATTCCTGTCGCAGCAAATGATGTTATCTGTTCAAGATACTAGGAAGGACTCTTTATCGAATACAACTTTTAAAACTTTAAGAGAATACAAAAAGAATTTTGGTTGCAATATTAGCAGTGCATTTTTTCAAAAATACATTAAAATTAAAGACCCTTGCTTTTTTAAAGATTTTAGACATGAAAAATTTATTCTCTCCTTTAAAAAAGTTACTAATGGCGGAGGTTTGCGGATTATGAATGTTACGTCATTTTTAATCATCATAAGGCCTGGCTTGTAACCTAAATGGTTAGCCTCCAGTCCTTCGGTTCTACTGTTAGTAGCTTCGATTCCTACCTCGGACATGCTTATTTTTTATGATTCGGAATCTACTTTAAACTGTCAGTCACGTGGAACAACTGAAGGTAGCCAAACTGTTAATCACTAAAATAACTTAATTTGAGTTACCGTTGTTAGATTTTAGAAACTAAGGTATACGGAAGAGATTTGCAACCAGAACTCAAAAGTTTATCAAGGGAGGAAGGAAAAAATGAGTGCCAGATGATAGCAGACACGGCTTTAAATGTAGGAAGGAAGGAAGGATAAATTATATTTTAAAAAAAATGAACGATCTTCCCGGCTTTTACGATCAAGTGAAAAACATGCATTTGACCTTTTTATAATCCATTTATTATCGCGAACAATAATCTTCAGATAGGACTATTTATAATAGCAAAATAAAAAGAATGCTCGATGGGAAAGTTTTTAAAGCTGTAGGATACGAAATTTTTTTCAATATTCACCAAAGATGGAGCAACTTTGGGCTGCACATCTGGGTTTCTATTGCTTTTCTTTTAAGTTAAATTTGTTTTCAATGCTTCTTCGCCGATTCTTTGAAATTTTTCATTATGGAAGCAAATTCACAGATACATTTTTTTCATACATCAAGCTATACATTTTTTTTTCAGTTATAAAGCATGTATTTATGTTTCTCACTTTAAAAAAGTAACGTACCTCATCGGGGAAAAATGGCTCATAACTTTAGAAAGGCTGCCAACTTCTAAATGCAATCTACAGGGTGCCTGCATGGCTGTTGATTTCGTCACGGTACGGATTTTGTTGAGTAATCGAAAAGATATTTAACAGTTTCGATAGGCAACCATCAACGCATCGTAATGCTCTTTCACATAAATCAAAGTATATAGAAAAACAATTGAATTTATTAAAGATATAGGCCAGAAACTTGGTCACCATATGTCAAACTGCATTTGGATTTAAGGCAAATTCATGAGTCATATATATTTTAAATTTATTTATTAAATCCAATTTAATAGACAGTCTGTATTTACGGTTATATGGATTAACCGGAAAAATTATCTCGATTTCAATGAAATATTTTACTGATACAAAATTAAGTATGTGAATTACTGATACATTTTATTCAAGTTATTTTAATTCTGCTTATTATTGCTAACAGAACTATGTGCATCAGTGAAGATTGATAACGGCAGAAAACGCTATTTTGGGTTTGCTTAACGTCCTTCGCAACACATTAAAAATCTGTGGTTTCAGTTTAATATATATATATATATATATATATATATATATATATATATATATATATATATATATATATAGGAATAGGACTATATTTTCAATATTTGTATACATTATATCCAAGCCATCATATTCCTCTTTATACTTGTTATCATGCAATCGATCATATCCCAAAATCTGAATATTTTAAAATTTTGGAATTTTAATTATAACATTTAAGAATAATATCATATAGATTTGAAGATGGTTTTCCCAAGTATTTTATGCACTATATGCAAAAAAGCATACAAAAACTTTCGTTTCTTAGAATGAGATTTATTGCTTTAAAAGTTACACTTTGACATAATAATGAAAGAGTATTGGAATATTTTTTAGAATTTTATTTTAGAAGACTTCTCTGAACTAACACGTGTCTCATAATCACTATAACACATAAACATGTGTTCCAAGCTAAAATGCATTAAGTTTTGAAACTACGAGATTGCATTCTTGTATACGTTGATAAGTTTTAAATAATAAAAGCATTTCTCTCGGAAAGAAATTTCCACACTTAAATCTCAAGAATCTCCCGATTTGAAATATATTTGCGTTGTAATGAGGGGATTTTCTCGTTGTTTTCCCATTATGGCACTTTATTCCAAAAATTTTGGATAAATATTTTAAAGAATTTTCTCTTTAGCTGATAGAGTATAACGATTTTTTCTTGCATTATTTATGGTAATTTTTATCTTGACATAACATAAACAAAGTCATAGGTTTTAGAGCTTTTTTAAATCGCTGAATAAGAATAATACTCTTTGGGGAAAAACAGCATAAACATATCTTTAAAACCAATTTCTTTTGAAAGGCACCATTTTACATGTAAGCAAAAATTCTAAGAGTGAGACGATAAACAGAACTTTTCGAAATGTAACTGATGTGGAAAGAAAGTTTTCCATGCAGAAGATTCTTTCTCGAGGTAAAATAAAATCGCCTAAAAATGAGCGAACACTTTCTGTGTGTGTAATTCCCATTGTATAACTGCTTATGTTCATATTAAATGAGCTGCATAATCAAATAATGCCTTCATAATTACCATTTTCTTATGGTGTCAATCTTTAACTTGTAGAATCTACTAAACGATGACTTGCCAGAATAACTAAATAAAAAAATTCACGATTTCGTCTTTAATGTGGCGTACATTTCACTTAAAATTGGGTAAATGAAAATTATCTGTGAAATCTACCATGTTACTTAAGCATTTGTTAATATATATATTTTAAAAAAAAAATTATTTATAAAATATTCTTTATTTTACAAATTTAATGATTCGACACAATTTTATTTTAATGTGTCATCGTAATTTTTTTTTTGTTGCCAAATAGAATTGCCAAAAAAATTTTTTTTTTTTTTTTTTTTTTTTTACTATTTTGCGTCTTCAAGGTCATTCCAATAAAAGATATTTGCTTCTATTCAGTGGTATGTGAATTGGCATTCCACAGCAATTTTGATGATTTGAGACGGATAGTGAAAAATAATTTTTCTCGTTAGGAATCAGAATTTATCCTGGAATTCAAGCTATCTCCTTTTCTCATCATCGAACATTTGATTAAACTTTTATTTTAGAATCGTGGTAAGTTTTTTTCCCTTTAGTTGTTAAAATGCTAATAAATATTAATAAAAAAATATACAAAAGTTTATTAATCTAAGTTTTTAGCTGCTTATTTCAACTGATTGAATTTAACAAACCCAATCAATCATCTCATAATTTCTGACCTAATTCATGTGACGATGTCAACTCCAAACCTTACATGTTTCTATTATCACAACGAAATCGATATCTTAATAATGTAAATATATCTCAACCAATTAATATATTAATTTATTTAATGCCGATTGAGTCTTAATGTTTGCAAACGGCATGGAGTGAATGAGATGGCGACAGCTCGATTGTAGACCTCGTTACTCGTCAGTAATTTAAAATGATTCGGCTTTTGGTTGTCTTTCATAGCCAAAATCGGTAACTTGAAATAAATCTAATAACAGTGATAATAGATAAATATTTTGAAGCATTTATTGTTTGCAGTAAGCGATAATAATATTCCTATATCTTCCTTTCATTAAATTCTTGTCTTATTTTACTTTTTAAATATAATAAGTTACTATTTTCCTTGAGTCACTTATTTATTTATTGCTTTTATAAATAATAAGAGGATATTCCGAAAATTTTTAATTTGAGGCACAGATGCTATATAATCTAGGAAGCCAAATTCTGAGCTTGGTGATTTTTCGGAGGATTTTCTTTTGCATCTGGCATCCTGGTTTTCATAACATCATAGATATGGAGATGTATCAAAATTATGCAGAAAATTCTATTTTGGCAACTCTAGTATTACGTCACAATAGGTTATCCTGACAACATTTCTTCATCACCAAAAAAAATTAAGAATTTGGAATCCTAAACCATACGGCATATGTGCCTAATTGGATCTTCACATAATAATAAATGTGATTGTGTGTATGTATCAATTCAAGGACTTAGGAAGGAAAATCGCTTCTAAAACTTGCATAAGGACTTATAATAATTGTAATAATAGTCTTACAAATTTTCAGTCACATTCGTTAATATAAAAAAAAAATTGTGTATATAGTCTATTAATATATAATTACAGTTTTCCTGACCTTTTATAACTTTTCATCAATATGAACGAAGCCATTTTCCTGGTCCCTATTAATATAAAATGAATATTCATTCTGTTCTAGAAATATCTCACTAACGGAAGTAAAACTCCTTGGTTGAATGCTTCCACACTTTACAGAGGAAATTCAAGGAAAAAGTAATAAAATGTCAAAGTAGGATGAAGAAGTAAATATAGAGCGCGAGAGAAAGATCCCCCATTACTTCGGGTCTGTACACGTAACGACCTTCAAGTATTGCGTCACATGTTTAGGAGAGCCAAAGGGGTTGCATGGTTTCTTTCAAATCAATATTTTTGATCGCCAAACTCGCCAAATACTTTAACTAGTGTGTAGAGATTGATAACTTATAAAATTCGCTGTAAAAGTACTTTCTTTATTCTTAATCGCGAGATACGACAAAACCTTTTTTTTTTTTTTTTTTAAATTAATGAAAATTTATTACGTTACAAAATACAGTGATTTATGATACATATAATTCTTTCATAATTTAAATTATGGCATCTTGTAATGAAATTATCTTATGATGTTGACAAATCGATCTTTTGATACCTAAATTAATATTATTTATATATCATTATTATTTTTGTATAATCATCGATAAAATGAATGTACTAAAATTATCAGGTAAAGGTTCTTAAAAAATGTATAATTTTAATATAAAATATTTTATGTATAAAAATCATTAGTTTTTAAATAAGATTTTATAAAAATTTTTAATTAATTCCCATTATTATACTGCTTACATTTCTTGAATTTAAGAAAGAATTATAAACATGTGCAACTATATGATTTTCATTCGTAACATATTAAACTGAAACAATTTTACTGTTTCAGTTATTAAGAATTTAACTGCTCAGTTATCAGATGATGATAATAAAATATAATAATAATCAGTTATCAATAATTTAACAACAATTTTTATTGTTGTTAAATCTCGATATAGAGATTTTTATAATACCAATCAGTAATTATTTTTAAAAATTCTAACCCAAAACTATTAAACAGGAATACTTCAAGTAAACTGAATTACTTTTAGAGCAATTAGAGAGAAAAAATATTTTTCATTCAACAAAGTTTTATGTGCTATAAATATCTTTCGTTTTTCATGTGAACTTTCATGTCAGCCGAACGAATTTGTAAACCTTTTCCTCAGCATTTTGTTTCCCAAAGCATCTCTCATAACAGATGTGGCGTAACATTTGGCGTCAAACCAAAATATCTGGCAACCTTCCCCTAACTGCGCGCCGTGGAAAGAGACTTCTGCTGTTGAACAATGGACGTGTGGTCAATTGAATGCGATGACCAGTGCCAGTAATTGGGCTTCCTTACATTTCTTTCGCGGATTCTTTGTGTGAAATCTTAAACACAGGATTTTCGTTGTAATGCGGAAAACAAGAATTATCTTGCTTGAAACTTTGTATTTAAATTCAATCCATGGCAGTTATGGAAGAGCGAACATGTTTGCACAAAGAGGACGGGACGTAAGTTATCTATCTTATTTAAGTATAATTATTTTGTGTGTGTGTGTGAAATATCAAATACAATATTTAGTCGCTCAGGCAAAATTAATTATCAGGTAATAAAGTTTCACGAACGATAAATGAATAAATATATTCACATTATTTTTAATTATATATATCTGATGCACTTGGAAGAACCGGTTTGAGGAAGATTATAAAATAATAATTACTATTTTATGTTAATGCATCACATTTAAAATTTTATCTGGTAATCTAGATTTACTTTTTAATACTTATTTTATGAAAATATTTTGATATATTCATTTAATTGTCGTGTTAAATTATAAAGTATCTTATATGTTTTTGCACTTGTTCTTCCACTACACATCGTTATTCTCATTTATTTAATACTGTTTTAAATTCTCTACTTGATTTTTGATGGACAGATGGGTGAAATTTATCAGCGCATTATCGGCTTTCTCCAGAAATGGAATGAATGATTTGTCATCAGGCACAAAATTTTAAAATCAAATTTATAGATCGATGATGTCAGCTTAGTCATCATGTTTTTCATGCACTCTAAAAATAGCTATATCATTAGTCATCAGTGCCTTACTGTAAAGAAATAATGCTTCATGCTGTATCAAATGTTACAATTAGCAGTTTCCTCTTGGAATATAGTTTATTAAATTATAATATGTTCTCACATATTAAACTATTTTTGCTGGATGTATAAGCGTATATTAATTGCGAATCATTTAAAATACTCGAACACATAATTCATTCAAATGAAAAGTGTTACATTTTTTGGCAGTTAATTTTCTGTTTCTGCTTAAAAAATTAAATTATTCCGCTTTTTAAGGAATTAGATACAGTATTATTTTTTTAAAAAAAAATATGGACTTAATTTTTTTCTTATATTTCATTTGTTTCTTGCATAATTTATTATTATGCTAGAGATATTACTATTAAGCTTATTATATAGTTATTATGTATAGTAACGTGATAAGCATAATAAAATTATTATGTTTATTATATTTATTAGTATGCTAATTACTATTGTATTTATAGTTTAATCTGAATGTATGGTGCTAGAAATTTTCAATGAAAGCCACATTTGTTAAACGCCAAAACTATTTATATCTAATGACTTAAATAATTTTTCATACTTATTACACATATTTTCTATATTTAATTTTTAATATGTTTTAAAATGTATTTTTTTCAAATTTGCAGCACAAATTTATTTATTTTGATATTTATACAATCCAGTATCAAATCGAGAGTCTATTTCTAAATCGATGCAACTCTGAAATGGGCAGAATTAAATTCGAAAATATTGCGCTTCATTTACAATGACCAAGTGCGGTTCCACGGGATAGTCAAAACCGGTTTTGTACACTTGTTTGACGGAGGAATTTACATAATTTTTATTATAAGCCAATTTGAGGGCTTCTTTCGTCATGACGTCGTTTTGGAAATACGCACACAATATGCATACAATTTTGTTAAGCTCACTTTTTAATCGATGACATCCGATGTAATAATGATGGTACTATTTATTTTTAATTCATAATTTTAATTAAGCGAAACAAAGTCAAAAATGTCGCTCTAATTAAACTATAATAATATAATAGGTAATTTATATATTAAATTATATATTTTTTATATATTATATTAAATTATATATTATTCAATATATTAAATGTTTATAATATAGTAGATGGGGAAATTAACTTGCACTTGACAAAATAAATATTGATATTTCAAAACGTCATATTCTTAAGAAAATAATTTTATGAAGAAAAATAAAAGAGTTGAATAAAATAAATATTTCTGAATATTTTTATGTAAATATTTCGGTATAATCGTGTTTTCACCACTTTTTAATGCTGTTGAAAATCAATTTGTGTAGATTCCTTAAAGCCTTACTGAAAAACTGTTAATTCATTATAATGATAATCACACATAAATATTTTTATGTTTATTTCTGAATATCATATGAGGCAATTAAAACTTACAATTTCAGACAGCGCACAAAGTGTATGCGATTACAATGCTCCTTGATGACTATTTATTTAGCATAAAAAATTGACAGGAAGAAGAATTAAATATTCTTCTTGGGATTTGAAGCCAAGTCTGTTTCAAAATGTCAGATGTGTAAGAAAAATGAGTGCTATTCAGTACATTGCTTCTGAGTTTGATGATAGTTATCTTTAGAGGCTGGATTCTCTATTCGATGAATTGAATGCTATGTTACTTGTTATAAAGCATCCATCTTGTGCATAATTAGGATAAGTGCACATTAAAAGAAATGGACAGCTCACATTATCGATTCCTTATGCGAGTCACTTTTACAGGCAAAAGCATGTAGTACTCATGACACAAGTTGTCGATACACCAACATGCTTCCCAGTACCTATCCCGGAATTGGGGTCTACAAATTAGATAGAAGTAACCGGGTAGAGTCTTTGGGATCAAGGACCAAGCAGAAGATCAAGTATTCTTGATCTGTCACCCTACAGAGGTATCATTTCACCCCGCCCAGTTTTAATGTGCTCAGCCACCATTAGTAAACACGACGGATCTTCGGTTAAGTCGAGATTCGAACACACTACCTCATGATAATGAGAACGACCCCTCACCTTACTAGGCTAGCGCGGCCTATCGTGGGGCAGGTGAAAGTCCACATATGAAACCGCATCGGTGTCTTCACGCAAATGCGTTCGTGTTTGTAGTAGTTGTTCCTAATCTCCATGTCCAGCCTCTGCTAGACAAGATCTACGAGATTATTCACCTTTAAAAACTCATTGCCATATTAGGTAAATCTAATACGTCGTCGTAGGACAACGTCATAGAATTTGTAGTGGTACAATGAATATGGATATCCAAATAGCATAATGTAGGGCTTTTGGTGGAATTTAATAATCAGATTAATTATATCAATGTTAAGATCACTTTTCAGTGAATTCCATCGCATGTGGATGTGTGTGGTAATGAAATTGCTGATGGTCTGGTCAGAGAAGGCAGCCCTAAGGATACGGCTCATGGTGGCTGCCTGACTTTTTCGGAGATCGCCACTCGGGTCATCAAGACGCCTGTTCTTCTTTTAGAAGAGCCCCCGTGCATGGAATGGTATGAAGAAAATCTCTCTGGTGCTGTTCTGATTGGGTTTGGCAACAGACGCGATCAGACAACTCTCGCGAGATTTCGAAGTGTTCACACTCGTGTAGAATGCCATGCGACGAGCCATAAAGTTTATCCCCAGTGTTCAAATGCAATGCGACTCAAGTTACTCCTGCCCATATTTTAGCCTGCATCAGTTGGAATAATGGCCAGCTGTTCTTGAGCCTTGAGGCTGTGCTCCTTTGTTTAAAGGTGTTATGGCTCATGAACCATAACACCTCTTTTGATGTTGCGGCCAAACAGGAGAACCATGGTAAACAGAGGATTTTATAATTCAGTCACTCAGCAAAAATTTTTGAAAATCTGGTCCTCACTTTTCTAGTATGTATTTCTCATGCATTCTAACGGACTCTGTTTTTATGGTTTTGCAAGCATTTCTTCTCCCTTTCCACGAGGTTTTGGTAGCAATCCGTTGCAGCAGAAAATTGCATTCCCCGTAACAACACATATTTTTACACTATACTCGAAATTTGATTACAGTTTATTAAATTCTATAGCTTCTGTACCATTATTTCTATTGCTTCCTGATCAGATATGATTAGTTAGACAGGAAATGTATCTAAACCAAAAGATTTTTTATAGAAAAACAAATTTACGATTAATATTGAGAACTAAAATCTCTCTCTTTTTGTATATATACAATACTGGCCGTTAAAATTGCTACACCAGGAAAAAATGCCGATAACAAAATGATATTTATTGGACAAATATACTAGAAATAACAAGTGATTAAATTTTCAAAAAATTTGGGTGGATAGATCCTGAGAAATCAGTACCCAGAACAACCAACTCTGGCAGTAATAACAGCAGTTATACGACTGGGCATTGAGTCAAACAGAGATTGGATTACATGTACAGGTACAGATGCCCATGCAGCTTCAACACGATGCCACAGTTCATCAACCATAGTGACTGGCGTTTGGTGACGAGCCAGTCGCTCAACAACCATTGACCAGAAGTTTTCTATTGGTGAAAGATCTGGAGAACGTGCTGGCCAGGGCAACAGCCGAACATGTTCCGTATCAAGGAAGGTCCGTACAATACCGGCAACATGCGGTCGGGCATTATCCTGCTGAAACGTAAGGTTTCGCAGCGCTCGAATAAAGGATAGAGCCACGGCTCGTAACACACCAGAAATGTAACGTACACTGTTCAAAGAACCGTCAATGCGAACAAGAGGTGACCGAGACGTGTATCCAATGGCACCCCATACCATCACGCCAGGTGATGGGCCAGTATGACGATGACAAATGCACGCTGCCAGTGTGCGTTCACCACGATGCCGCCAAACACGGATACGACCATCATGATGCTGTACACAGAACCTGGATTCATCTGAAAAGATGACGTCTCGCCATTCGTGCGCCCAGGTTCGTCCTTGATCACACCATTGAAGGCGCTCTTGTCTATGACGCAGCGTCAAGGGAAGCCGCAGCCATTGTCTCCGAGCTGAGAGTCCATGCTGCTGCAAACGTCGTCGAACTGTTCGTGCAGACACTTGTTGCCTTCCAAACGACCCCGTTTCTTGACTGATTGCTCGTGATGTGGTTGCACGATCCATTACGGCCATGCGGATAATATGCATGTCTTCTCGGCTGCTAGTAATAGGTGGCCGTTGAGATCTCGCATGGCGTTCCGTATTACCGTCCTGAACCCATCAATTTCATATTCTGTTAACAGTCATTGGATCTCGACTGACGCGAGCAGCAATACTGCGATAAGATAAACTGCAATCCCTGTACGCTACAATTCGACCTTTATTAAAGTCAGAAACGTGCTGGTACGGATTTCTCCTTCTTACACGAAGCATCACAACAACTTTTCACCAGGCAACAACGTTCAAATGCAATTGGCGTATGAGGAACCGGCTGAACAATTTCCTCATTTAAACACAATGTAGGTGTCGCTACTGGCGCCTGCTTTGTCTGAATGCGCTGAAAAGCTAATTATTTGCATATCACAACACCTTCCTCCTTTCGTATAAATTTCACGTCTGTAGCATGTCGCATTCTTGGCGTAGCAATTTTAATGCCCTGTAGTATATATATATATATATATATATATATATATATATATATATATATATATATATATATATATATATATATATATAGATGTATGTATGTATGTATATTAGTGTTGAGATTTTATTAAAATATTTTTCATAAACGAAACCATTACCCCGCACGAAACATATTTACTCAAAATTTTATGATTTTGTTTTGAACATTGAAACCCAATACTTTTACATCTTATTTCTCTTCAAAGACTTTATTTTTGTTTCCCTATTTAACAACTTTACACTTAAATTTTATTTATATGAAGATGTAAATTACAGAAAAATATGTAATTTATTAATTATAATACATTTAATATAATTACAAATACATATTTTCAGTATTGGTTACTTAAATCGCTTAATGTATTACGTAATAACCATACGTAATAATGTATACGTAATAACCAATATAACCACTTTTTTCCAATTATGTTGCTCAGTGGAAAAGAAAAAGAAATTATTATTTGTTACATTCCAAGTTTATCTGTGTATTTGTGTGTCGTTAAATATTAACTGAATGTACATGTAATATTTATAGAAAACATAGGAATAATTCGTCTCAAAAAGAATAATTTAACTGCTGTATTTATGAGTTAAGTCGGATATTACCTGTAGTTTTAATTTAATTAATTTATTTGTTTAAAATAATCCTTCTGTTCTTTTACTGAAATTTATACTATATTCGACCTTTATTAAAGTCAGAAACGTGCTGGTACGGATTTCTCCTTCTTACACGAAGCATCACAATCTGATATCATAAATAATTTAATGTTTGCTGAGTAGTTTTATGAATACGAATAAACTTTAGGCCTAATTAATGAGAATTATTTACTTTATAATTGAAAATATCTGCCCTTTTTAATTTTAGTGTTAAGCAATGTAATTGAATTTCTGCTGGAGTTAAAATGTGTAAATTAATATATTTAAAGCTCTGAAACATGTAATGCATTTCTATGAGACTTACAACACAGTTACATGCAAGGTTTGTGTGGGTACCGTTAAAATTATTGTTTTTCAATATTAGTGAGCTATTTTATTTTAGCACACTACTAAAAAGGCTTCCTTCACTAGCATTAACTTATTGCGAGGGCGAACATGAATGCTACTTTGTGTGATTTCTCTAAATATTTTGTGGCCTTTTGCCAAGCATCTGTTTCTTTCCGCTTCCATACACGCGAACACAATGCAGAAAAGCAGCATTTCTATACTTGTGTTGTGATTGAATGGCAAATACTCACAACTGAAAGTTCCGTGGCAGTTTTTTTTTTTTCCTTCTTCTGCATTAGAAATTATCCTCATTTATCTTTTCTTGCTAAAATTATGATTGCATAAACTGTCCATTACAAACTTGTTCTGCATTTTTATATTTCCTGAGATTTTTTATAGGAATTTTTATGCTTTTCAGGTATTTTAAGGATTTTGATATCTAGGTAGACTTTGAAGAATATTCCGCCTAAGCAACTATCTTGTTTGGTTATTATTTAAATTGCAGCTACTTATGGCAAAATATCAATATTTTTGTCTCATCTAAGTAAACACAACCAATAAGTGGCTTATTTCTTACAACAGACGATAATTCTGTTTTTATGACATACACTCATATCCTTTTTAACCATAAAGTGGTTGTTTCTTTTGTTCCGGTTGAGATTATGATTACGCTACTTAATAACAACTATCATTCGTTTAAAATATCCATGACGTCAGATAATGTTTCATCTACACCGCATCGTATGAAGGCGGCGTCGTAATTCCAACTTATCGGCGAATTTGCTGTCTGCCACCTAAAGCATTCTTCGATCGACAGCAAACAAGGCGAAGTTCATCATCGAATGTCTGAGTGTCGTCGGCCATGAGAAAAAATCCATCCATGGTTTTTACCAGTAATATAGAAGTATTTTTTAGTTATAATTTTTTCCGTTTGTAAGATTTTTCAGAATCGAAAAAAAAAATTACATGTTCTTCTAAATAATTAGTTTTTAAATCTTAGGGTTATTGTTTCCAAAATTGAAAGCATTGAAAATAGAACAGAAGAAAGAGTAAAACGAAAAAGACAAGACCCAAGCATCCACTTTATAGTCAGTGCAAATCGACAAAGACGATTTAAATTTTTAATTAAATAAATTTTTATATTCACCATCGAGGCAACGCAGTCCATGCGGTAGCAAATTTTTTCATTAATCTCGCACTCAGTTGGTACTCTGTGCTTCATCTCATGTTTCTCGAAGACTGCACACCTACACAGTCCACTTGAATACATCATGTGTTCTCGTAGTTTTAAACCATAATAAAGTGACGAGGTCATCACTTAAAAAAATGACCTTCTTTTATAGAGAATCAAAATGTTTTATATGAATATTATAATAAACATAGTCGCTTGTGATTTTATGTCACCGACAGTAGTCATATTCAAGTTACAGTTCTTCATAGAAACCTTTGTTCTTATTGCTGGAATGCTATTGTGTTTGCTTGGAATTCTAAACATGTACAGTCAGAATTTCTGCCATTTTTCATTCTGATTTTTTTATTTGCTTACTCTCAGCTATTTTGCAGGAAAAATCTAGGCGTAACTTTTCCTTTTTGCTTGGAATCTTGTTCCATCTATAAAAGTACATACTTTCAGTCAAAACACCAAAATTTTAGCAAAATAATGAATTGATTTGAACTTTTAAATTATTATGTTTTTAATGCTTTTATTTTATTTGAATTTTTTCATATTACAATATGTTTTTTTTTATTTTTACCTTCTACTTCAATTTTTAATTTCTTGCATTTTCTGTTATTGAATTATGAAAAACTAATTGAATTTTAGGATTGTAATATAGGAATAATAAGAGAGAGAGATTTCGTCTAATCTCATACAGAATAAATCTTCTGATTCGGCATCTCTAACTATTCTTTGTTCTCTTATTAATTCGATTTTAACTAGCCATTTTTTCATTTTTAAATCAAAATGTCACTCGAATAATTTTATCTATTTTTTCAATGCAAACGAAAAAAAATAGTATCAGCTTTATTATTTACATAAGTATACATTTTCTTATCACAGATGATATTATAGGAACCCTTTTCATAATTTCAGAAGTAAAGTTAATTTTCTTATTGAAATGAAGAAATATTTTCTAAACCATAATAACTATCTAAATCTGAATACCACTGCATGATTTTGGATTGTAAAAAGCGTTACCATTGTCTGCTGTGGGTTTTACAACTCAGAGCTTAATATATAAATAAGGTATTCTTAATATTTCTTGCAGAAAATTAGAAATGGGTGATCGATGTCGGTATGGAGTTTAATTTAATATTCGGCAATCTTGGTAAGACGCGGATGTATTTATGCTGATGGCTTTTCCGACCCACGTTCCACGAGTGCTTTGACACTCAACGGTTTGGATTGTTAAGATTAATTAGTATTTTCAATCCGATAGTGATTAGCTGCTCAATTAGCGTGATCTATACTTTCTGAGCATGAGTATGACGGCCTACAGCAGTGTCTCCCCGGAACAAATCTGAAATTTTACTTTACAAATAGTATTCATTCACTTCAATTTTGGAGGGCTTTCATTTTATAATTTGTACTTGGTTAATAAATGTAATGACTAATAAGGAAAATATAATTGTAATTTTCGAAATATTCTTTGGATAATATGTCATGTATTTAATTTACTCTAAAGTCGCGCTCAGTAGCCAAGTGGTTAGGGAATCGTCCATTTTTACCGTCTTTTAGATTATCTTTACTAATGTCATACATATTAATTTCTGGCTCTCATTTTCTAGAAGACTTGGCTACTACATCCAGAATACTAGTCTCTGAAGGCGTGGTTAGGATATCAGCCTCCCGTCCTATCTGGAAAGGTTTGGTTCAATTCCAAATGCCGCCAAAGACCCATCGAGTACATGCGATATACGTGCTCGTTAAATTTGTGGAATCGAAAGTTATGTGTTCGGTCGTTGAGCAGTTACCATGGGTGTAATGGGTCTGGAGGAAAATTTCCTCCCTTTTTAGATCAATGTCAAAATTGATTCCCTGGTGGTGCCATCTATTGGAGAAATATTGGAGCAAAGTCGTACTTTCACCTTCGTGGTGCTTTGGTGAACGGAAAGACCCTTTTGACTTAAATTCACAACGGCCGAAGGAGCTTGACTTTTCCATATGTCAAAAGTAGCAACAACAACAACTCTAAAGCTCTTCTACCAAACAAATGAATACTAGTTTGAAGAATAGCTAAATTACTTAACATTTTATAGTAATTAATCAGTAACTGGAGTTAGTCTTCTTAACTATAATGATTTTAGACAATTTGTTATGTATATTATAATCCGAAAAAGTATTTATTTTGAAATAACATATTTTAGACTTTTTTTTTTTTGGCATCTTGTGCTTGTACATTAAACTATTATTTTTATATAGTAATCTCGTGTTAATTGAATGGATCTCATTTAGATATTTGGTTAAATGATAATATAAAATCGAATTGTGTTATTATGAACTCAATCACACATCACCGTATTTAAGTATTTCGGATAACTATGTATAATAAAATTTATTGTATAATCATTTTTATCATAATCATGCTTATTAAGAAATGTTTGAATGTTATTCACACCGATAAAGATAAGTTGATGGATGTATAAATTTCAATTCAGAACAATAATTTATTAAAAGTGAATTAGGAGATAAAAATTTTACTAATAAAGTATTTATTTTACTTATAATCTTATAATGTCACGAATCATTTGGTTAAATGAGTCAGTTTAAGATGACTAATTTAATTTTACAAAGTCTTTAAAAATGGCATAATATAGGAATAACAAATATGCCCAAATTTCCATTCAAAATAGAATTCTTAAAAAGGTGCAGTTTATCAAAATCATATATTTTTCACTTGAAACTGCGTAAACAGAGAACAAAATATTATGCCATGTTTCTGCTGTTTATTTCACTCTATTTTTAAGTTATTCATATCTTTTAAAAATAACTTTCCATTCATGAAATGACAAAAATGTGAAAATATTTATTTTACACGCTAGAATAGGATAGGGAAAAATTTAAACAGAAGCTTTATTATTGCTATTTGTTTCGTAGACTGTGTTTCTTCCTGATGAGTAAGACGTCTTTCAGTTTTAGGTTAGTAGGAAACAATTTCAAATCGGTGAAGCTTGATGAAGAAATCTTAATTTGTCACAAATATGAAACATAGATTTCTTTGAATTGTATCCATCACATTTATTTATATCTATCTAAAATAAAAGAGCTTCTTCAGCATTTTGTAGGAAATGCTTTCAAGTCCTTCACGATCGACTTCAGCTCTGAACGCAACTGGTTCAGATTACTCTTCCTCAGAATCCCGCTCATTTGTTCTGTTATCCTTTCCAACTAAATCATTATCATAAAATTCTGAATCCGCTTTTGATTCAACGATGTCTGATTCATGAAAATCTTCAAATCGAATCGTTCCGTGCGTCGTTTCCATTATCTGAATGGAGTTATGCACTCAGATAATTGTCATTCATTGTTAGTTTAAGAATATCGCTTACTACTTCATCTTGACATAATTCCCCCCCCCCTCTTCCATCAAGTATTGGGCGTTAATCGCTTAGTTTCAGTGTGTTAACCTCCATAATGAATATGGAATACCTTCAGGAATCCTTGTACCCAACCCTAGAAGGGTTTTACCAATACAAAATGAAGGGTACAATAGATTGTTCCTAGAATACACAATTCAGAGAGAGTGTTTAAAATTGGAATACTCTCTTGATCTGGTCGTTGCAATAGCGTAGTCACATTATTGTAATAAAGTATTACTGGCAAAAACATTTTCGTGTTATTGAACTTCAGAAAAGGCCGATTCATTGTCACTTAACAAAAAAAAAAGGTCTTTCAATGAAAATTGTCATTATTTAAATATTTATCCATGTCTAAGGAAATGATTCTTTTAAATATATGGCAGTAATAGTCTTTCTGATTGATCATCCAATAAGCAGAAAAAAATACTTGAAAATCTTTAAGTGACTTTCTTGTTGATAACTTTTTAATCAAGAAAGTAACTTGAATAATTTTCGAGAATGGTCTGGTTCATTATTCAGTTAGAAGAAGAAAATTTTAAAGGGAAATTCTTTTTTACCTTAATGTCTTTCTGAGATAAATATATTATCAGGTAATTTATTTTAAGAATAGCAGTAATCCATACTTTCTTATTGATCACCAAATAAGCGGGTGGGTTGCTAATTGTTTCAGTTGAATGCGAAGCAATTTTGATTTCTCTTGATAAACAATAATTTAGTAATATGATCCCAATTGCTCCAGAAAAGAACTGTTATAAGAATTTTTATTGTCTTGTAATACTTAATTTTTAAACTCCAACCAGATTGATCCTTCCTCTGCCATTTTTTTCTTCAAAAAACCCATTTAGGAATGTGAGTAATAAAAGTTATGATTTCAGGAAACTTTTTTAGAAATTTTGGCTCTGGATCTAAAATAACAGATGCTTTGATTTTGGATTACGTAAAAAAATGTCTTTGTTTATATTTATTAAATCAACAAAGATTTGGTGAAAAGTACGGTTTATTTTCATCAAGAAAGTAGATATTTGTTTTTGCACGTGTTTTACTACTATTAATGTTTTCTCATTATTTTCCATTTCAACATCTTTTATATAAAACTGCGTGCATCTATGCTCTCAGGAGATAATACCGTTACACTTTCTCTGGTGAAATTTTACTTATTTTGTGTCTGCATTGTTGCTTCATTTATGTAATGGAACTTATTAGCATTTCATTAATATGCGAACGAATTGAAATTTTGATTTTTTCTTTCTAAACATTTTTTTCCTTAGTTTTATTTTTAACTTATTTTAAGATGGTAAAACCTAACATTTTTCAAAATTGTTATAATGTTACACAAACTAAAATTGCCTATGACTTTACCTGTTTTGGAATATTACAATGATGTACACATTTCTGATGGTAAAATTTACTGCTCTAAATCACATAAATTGAAATATTGATCGCACAGATTTGAGGGGGGGGGGAATCCCTGTTTCCAATTTCATGAATGGAAAGTTTGATGATGCATACAAAATGGGAAATCCCTGTTCTTCGATTTGAATAAATGGAATGGAATTCGTACGTGACTTGGGAATATGAGAAATAATGCTACCAAGCGAAAAGAATTTAAAAATGATTGCAGATGTTTTTTTAAATTCTGTGTTTTAAAACTCATATTAGAGAATAGAGCGTAAAATTGCAATAAATATAATGTTGTAATAAATATATTATTTGCTTTGTTTCTGACTTAATTGTGATTTTTTTATGAATATTTTGTAATTTGAGGACGATTCAAACGTAGAGAAAAGCAGGCAATTTATTCACTTAAATTGGAAATTTATACTTCGACATTCCCACAGAATATAAAAAAGCAAAATTAATTTTATTTATTTGTTTGTCGTTTACATAGGCTAAAATATTTAATATGAGGAGTACAATGGAATTGTTGTTACTGATCTCTGTCTTGGAGACTTGGCGGAGTCCACTCACTTTCAGAAAGTCAAAAGCAAGCGTAGGAGTCTTGTCCTCAAAAGACAACCCTAGACACCCAAGAATATGTGAAGCTTCATTTTGACATTGCTGACAATCTGGATATATTTCGAGACCTCGTGTGGTGCTCGGGTCTTACTATTTACAGAGGTTGCCCGTTTCCTCCACCCATGATTCATGGAATTTGATTAAGTATATAATTTGACATTTGAAAGTTGTTGTAATGTTTTAGTTGACGACTCTTGTGTAATGCCTATCAGGAGATCTTCTGTACTGGTAATTTGCTATATTTGGGTGTTATAGGAAAGAAAACCATGAAACTCTTTGGCATTTGACAGTTAAGCATGCACTAAACAAGAGCGAAACATTCAAACTTGTTGCTCAAAATAGATGGAGTTAAATTTAGAATTTCCATGGAGAATATCTCTGATCTACCATAGTTCTATTGTGTAAATATAATTCCAAATCGTAAGTAATGTATTTTTGTTGTTTTTATGACTCTTGGACAATCCAAATTCCCTATGCCAGTAGCTAAGCGAATATGAGTCAACAGGGTGCGTCTTTCATTTTAGCAGAGCACCACAATGGTAAAAATGTAATTTTGCTCTAAATTTCTCTGATAGATGGCACATTCAATTTCTTTATTTTGACATTGATCTGGAGGGGGAGGAAATTTTCTTTACAGCATTATAGCCATGGTAACTGCTCAACGACTGACCACAGGACTTTCGATACCACGGATTTAACGAGCACGTATATCGCATGTACTCGGTAGGTCTTTGGCATGTAGAATCGAACTCCACCCTTCCGGATGGAAGGCCGATGACCTAACCAGTGTCTACCACGACACTCGTAAATAATATTAAAATGAATTAATTTATATAATTCCTGTACTATGATGTACAGGACGAAAGAAATTTTTTAAGCTAATTTAGCCTGATGCAAAATTATATCGAAATTTGATTTTAAGTTGTCTTTAAGGAAAGCGTTTTTATTTAGTCATCATGATAAGGTAAACATTCATGATACATGTAAGAATATGATGTCAAGCTATTCTTGCGTTCTAATATCTCATTGATAGCACCATTGAAAGCACTGCTCTTATATCGTAAAAGGTAATAGAACCCATTGTCACACAGGTGACAGCTCATGCCTGTATCATCCTTTAAAGCCATGTTGTTTTAAATCTGACTGTGATAATCGGTCACTGTCATCTAACAACATACCATATGATGGTCCTGAAGCCATGGATTCAGTATTATATACCGTCATGAGATGTGGCATAATGACAACAACAGTGCTATGCAACTATTAAACGCAACTCTTGTTGACCACAATTATCCTTTTATCCAAATTCGAAACACGCAAGTTGGCATATTCCTTCTTATATGAAGCATGACAACAATTTCCCATCAGGTATCTATATTTTAATGCAATTTGTCTATGAGAAACTTGCTATATAGTACACGCTCGTTTCTATGAATCTCAAATTTACGAACATCTTACGAACCATATAACTCTCGTGTCTTACAACCACGTATCTGAGTATCAATAACTTTAAGTGCAAATGTTGTATCGTAATTTTGATAGGAGAGATTATGGCTTGCAATGGCATTGTAAAATGAACATTCTAAGTGTACTGCATTTGTCAGTCTATTATGTTCTGTGTTGCCTTAGTTCACAGTGGTCTTTGGGGACTAAAGCACTTCTTCAACTATTTATTTAACATTTTGTACCATCACCAAATCCAGCCGAGTTCTATCCTGACATTGCCTGGCAGACAGTACAGCGCCTTGTCAAGTCCGAAGAGTTCGTTTATTCTTCATTCAGTTGATAGCTCAGTCAGGAGAGACGATCCTGGGATCGGGTATAGACTACCGTGTTCACTAATGGCGACAGGGACGCGTTAAATATGTCAAAGTTGCAAAGTTCCCCATGTTCCCATCCAAAATCACTATTTCTGAGGGTGGTACACAAAGGTCTAAGGACTTCTACTTAGTCTCTGCTTTGAAAAAATAAGAGCCACCACTGGTTTGTAATGTTGCCATCTAGTGTTATCTAAACGTAAGGAAAGTAAATTATTCAGATTTGACTAGTGGCGCGAGAGAGCTTGTAGTGCTATGCTTGAATGTATGGAGTATTTTGATCATTCTTACATGCAATCTTTATGAAAGAAACTAATGTGGCTGAAGAAAGTCTAGGATATTTGCCTGGTGATTTAAGAGAAGAGAGGTACTTTCCATGAACTTACAGAAATTAACGAGTCGTTGTTGCCAAGTGGTTAGGTCACAGAAGTATTCTGAATGTCACCAAAGTCCCAACGAGTGCATGCAATATACGTGCTCGTTAAATCTGTGGAGGGGAAAGTCCTGTGGTCAGTCCTGGGTTCAATAGTCTGGAGAAAATTTTCTCCTCTTTCAGATCAATGTCAAAATGAAAGGCGTGGATCCTACGTGGTGCCATTTATCGGATTAGTTTAGAGCAAAGTCGTATTTTCACCTTCATGATGTTCTAGTTAAAACGAAAGACACATCCTACTGAATTAAATTGGCATAGCCAACGGTTTAACAAACTTGGCTTGTCCAAGTGTCTTAAGTAACAACAACGCACTTAGAAATCCAATATTCCTTGAAATTTCTAAATGTGGATTTTATGTAATTTGTATCTAAGAATTATCGAATGATTATGTGATTCCGAAATATGTAAATGAAAGACTTACAGATATCAAAGAAGAAAATTATAGCATTGCTTCGATTGTCTGCAACATAAGCAAAGGAATATTAAACAAGATTAAGAAAATTTTTTTCTGTAAAAAAACGACTGTAAAATGTTTTCTTTTACTTCTGAAAAAAAATGCGGGGGTACGATGTAGAATCTACCTCCTCGTTGTGCACCCTGGAAACACATTATGGCTAAGAGATCTACGGTTTTAGGCATTTTTAGTTTAACATGTGTTCTTTTAGGATTCTTTAATGGAATGCTGGCGCCACGTCCCAGCCTAAGAAGAGAGAACTTTTGCGAAACTTGACTATTTTTGACATCGACATTTTTACAGTTATAGAGGCAGACCTCGAAAAATTGAAATTCTATCCTTTTAAGGGATACACTCTTAATGTTCTTCCTAAATCCAAAAAGTCGCTAGCGGCATCCTCATGGGTGTTAGATCAGAACTGACCGCCGATTTTAAAATTCTTAAAACCATGGACACTGGTGGAGATGATAAAAGTGAGGTAAAATTAAATTAGATGTTTAGAAAAGGAATAAACATTTTAATGTTTGTGCTATTTATAGCCCACCAAATATTAAACCAGATTTCCACTATCTCGGAATGTCAAAACAGTCTATATTTATTGGGGATTTTAATGCCCATTCTCCTTTATGGGGCTACCATGATGTTAACACAACAGGCGAGGCTATTCAAAATCTTTTAAATACTGGCCCTTTCGAGTTGGTTTTTGATGGAACAAATCCTTCCACATTCTTACACTAAAATGGTTCTTGCACCAATCCTGATATCCTCTTAGTGACATCTGACGCTATGCAATCAACAACACGCACAGTAGTAAGTGATCCTGGTTCTGGACATCGCCAAGTCATAGTAAATGTTGACTTTAAGACTCTTTTAAATGCAAGCCTTTTTCACAATCCGGAACTTCTTGGAACTTTAAACGGGCAAATTTGAATCTTTTTAAGGCATTGCTTGATTTCGAGTTACGGCAAGACAACTTTGATTTTGAGTCACATCCGGATAAGATTTATGATGTTATTAAAGACCAGTGGACTGGCAAAGTCTCGGATGTTATAGCCTGGAGAAGGCATTCTGCCATCTTCAAAAGAGAGATCATCGCACAGAAGCGTACTTCTTTCAGGGACTTTATCTCCAATTTATACTTTTAAAAAGACAGTAAAAAGGCTTTTAAGTATGTTGCCAATAATAAAAACGAAAATGTTAAAACCCCTAAAGCTCCTTTCAAGGTAAAAACAAAGTTATCTCCACCGACCAAGCCTTTACAAACACCTTTGTACAACATTTTACAGGTAAACAGGTTTTAAATGCCAGTGTCAGAAAATTGAATAAGACTATAAAACGTTTACTGAGAGGCCCTCGACAGGCTCAAACTAAACATACTGAACCCCACCCAATTTTTTTTCTCGCATAACAGATGATGAATTGTCTAAAGCTATTGGATGCCTGAAGCCGGGCAAGTCCCCTGGAAATGAAGGTATACATTCTGGGTTCCTCTGTCATTTGGGCCCAATTGCGCGTCAGACTTTATTGCGTTTCTTCAACCTGGTTTAGAAGACAGGAATAATTCCGACACATCGGCGTAGCGCTATTATTAAACCGATCCAAAATTAAGGCAAAGATCCACAAGACATTGGTGGATATAGACCAATTGCTCTGACCAGTATTTGGGGGAAAGTGATGGAGCGCATTATGGTAGGATGACTGAATTGGTTTTTGGGAACCAATAGACTTAATACGTAAGAGCAGGCTGGTTTTCGCCAATACCGTTCTACGAATCAACACGTTGCCCTCTTTAGCCAATAAATTAAAGATGCTCTGGATGAACAGCAAATACTAATTGCTATATTTGTTGATTTTAAATCAGCATACAACTTGGTCTGGAGAGAAAAATTATTACAGAAACTATCCGAGCTTGGAATCAGCCACAACTTGATCAACTTTTTTGAGAGCTTTCAAAGCCAAATGATGTGTACAGTAAGATACGGATCTTCTCTCTCGAAATGGAAGCTTCTTAAGACTGGACTTCCTCAAGGAGCCATTTCAAGCTGCAGTCTTTTCAACATTTTTAACAATGACCTTGTTCTTATGCTTAGATCTATACCTGGCATAAGATGCTTATTATATGCAGATGATCTGGTCATTTTTACAAATTCTGCAAAGAAAGTCGCCAAACTACAAAACAAAAAGATACTCGGTCATGCTCTGAGTACTTTGGAGAACTGGTACTACTCAAATAACATGATGGTTAATATCGAGAAAACTGCCTTAGTGTCCTTTTCTCTCTCTCACCAACCTGTTCAAGTGGATTTAACCTACAAGGGTCTCCCATTGCGCCAGGAAGAATTTTGCACCTATTTGGGAGTGTCTTTAGACAGGAAGCTATCCTTGTGTGTATTCATTGAGAATATCATTGGACGTGTCGCAGATAGGCTGACATTGTTAAAACGCCTTGCAGGGTGTAAATGGTGGTGCTCTTCCCATTCTATAATCTTCTATTGACTTTTAGACCCTTTATTCTTTCACTGATGACTTATTGTTGTGAGCCCCTTATTACTACGTCTGTACGCAATATGGGTTCCCATATTGTGTACAGACGTAAGACGTGAAAAAAGTTAAAACTACTCCGGTGGATGCATTGTACATGTATACAGGCCTCAGATCCATCAAATTTATTATACAGGAAAAGGCCCTTTTGCTATGGAAAAAAATTGGACGCATCCCAGGAGCCTTAGAGCTCTGGTATGATCATGATATCGCTCTTAATCTCAAAAGAAAACTTGAAACACAGTGAGGTTTCATTCAGAGAATCCTCCTGCTAAAGAGGGATATTGAGTTGCGGTGTGAACCGCAGCCTCTGCCTCTCCTACCGTGCTGAATTGAATTTTCTAATCTTAATATGTTCTATCTTAATCTTCTCCAAGGCAGTTTTACTTAGTGACTCCCAGGCCGCATTGCAATCCTTGATGCCTACTTCAAATTCTGTATCCTCTGTTGTCCATGAATGTTGGAGCCTACCTCAGAGTTTGTCTTGCAATGAGAAAGACATTGTTCTTCAATGGATCCGCGGACAATGTGGAATCCATGGCAATGAAATTACTGATACACTGGCAAAAAGGGGGGCCTTGACTTTACAAACATCTTTTTCTAGTGTATCTTTTTGGATAATAAAACGACTAATTAAAAATACATTGTCTGAAAGATTAAAAAAGATTCTCGACTCTCTATCAGAGAAAAAGTCTTGGAAAGACAGACTTTCTGCAATCTCAAAAAATATTTATGGCCCAGGCACAAAATGGTGGCTGAGTTTAGGCTCGCCACCAGTCATGACTCCTTCTTAAACACTTGTACCGTTTTAGCATAGTTTCAAGTCCTATCTGCAACCTCTGTAATCTGGGACGGTTCATGGATCGTGATTATCAACTCCTTTGTAAGGCGTTATCGAAACGCTCAATTGCGGACCGCTACTGGGAGGCCAGGGGCCTTTTAGACACATAGACTATTGTTACAGTTGTTTTACTTTTCATTTTCTTGTTCTTATTTGTATTTTTGCTGTAATTGTCTTTTTATCTGTGCCATTGGAAATAAAAAAAAAACTGAAAAAAATTGAAGAAACATGATTTTAAAAATGCCATTTCGAAATACAGAAAAATAAGTGATTCTTAAAATGAAAGTAAAAATTATTTTTAACTATGATGTTTGTTTTTTCATGTGATTTTATATAGTGCTTATTATTTGGCAAATTGTTAACTAACATGCTTTAATTAAAGATATTTTAATATGATAAAAAATAAGATTTAATATAACGTTTTTTCGCTTTATATAATTTTTCACTCGTTTCTGAAGTATATTATAAAAATTAATAATGAAATTCAAGTGCTTTATAAAAGAAGTGAGCTCATTGAGAATTGAAAAGTTTTCTGAAAAAATTTTTTGAAGAAGCAGAAGGGTTGTAAATACATAACTTAATATTAACCTTGCTGGTTCACAAGTAACCTAAAAATGTTTAAATAATATTGAGAGTTAACACATGGCAAATACCAACTAACTTTATCTAGTATTGGTAATTCAACTTCTGCTCATGTATATTTTTATATTTCATGAGTTCTTTTTCCCATTTATAAAACTTACAGTGAAAAGCTGTTAATTGCTGGCTTTGACAACCAGCTCTGTAATACAACCACCACCAAAAGCAGCCATCATAGATGACAACCAGCACTATCATGGCTGCTTTTCGTGGTTCACAGTTTACTTTTGACTTTTTTCTGGTCCAGCAGCTCTCGTATTCAGAAACTGAATTTAAAGTGACAGTTAAACTTTATCATGCGAGCTTATAAAGAGATAACTTCATAAGCAGTCAAAATTTTAGTAGAATACAAAATACTAACATGGGAAGCTTTGACTTTCTGATAATTCATCAAATTTTTGTGGATTAATAAATTAATCCATGTGTTCCAATCTTTCAGTCTTTGTTTTAGACAAGTGTCCTAATCTGCTTATAAAATGGATTTTCCTTAATGATATTCATTATTTTAATACAAATTATTTTAAATCTTTATGTGTAAAATATTTCTTAAGGATTAGCAATACAATTCTATCAAATTTATAGCTATTTCTTAAACAGGACTGTTATTTCCAAGTCAAGAAGGGAATCCAAAAGATTTCGAGACCGAATGGAAGGCCCCGATGCCGGATATGCCTGGCTAGTGGCCTTAGCCGCATGCCTGATAAATTTCATAACCTCGGGACTTGGCCGAATGTCCGGCATCTTATTTGTGGCATTTATAGAGATCTTCCAAGTTGACAGAAGAAGTGCCTCTATGCCTCTAAGCGTTAGATCATCGGCAAGGAACCTGTTTGGTAACTATGAAATCTAGATCACATTCCTGCATCAAAGCTTAAAGTTCCGCACGAAGTTGTTTTTGTTTATTCATTCTTCTATTGTAATGTAACACAATAATCTTTTGAAAAGATTTTCCATATTTATTGAAATCTTTCAGAATAGTCAGAATAATCTGTATTTATTAAAATCCTTCAGAATTGTCAATCCGGCTGTATGCAATCAAAGCGATTGTTCACGCTGTACTAATGAAGGTTAGCAACCTCATATCATCAACCTTATCACTTCAATAAAGATAAACATCTCATTTTTTGGTCTGTTGAAGTGATAATAACCTTTGTGTAGGAATTAAGATCGTGAATTGTATCTTTATAACTAGGTTGTCGTCAATCAAGAGTTATGCAGGTGGACACTGTCCAAAATATCTAGTAATACGAAAGTGCATGCAAGTCTTGTAAACTTTGCAATTATATAATGCATGTTTTACTATAATATGCTCTATTATTTTTATAAAGTTTTTAATTTCACGTATTGCAAGTTTTAGAATAATTCTCATAGTAGTTATTCCTTTACCGTCTATGAATATTTGGTCAATTATACCACACTAAATTAAAAGCTGAATAATAGTGAAAACTTTCAAAGAAAATGTAATGAATTCTAGATTCTAAAATTATATCTTTAATTAAGTATAAAATTTTATTATTTTTTGAACGAAAATTTCTGTATCCTGGGTGAATAAGTAAATTTCATGGGACACGCATCTATTCGCAGGATTGACGATTGAAAATCCCTACCCTAGAGGTAATATTTGTGACGATGGTGATAAATTTTGAATAAAAGTTATGGAGAATGTCCTCCATCGATTTACGAATGTATTAAATTTTCCGCCGATTAAAACGTTGAGTACACGATTCCTTTTATAAAAACAAATAAATTCTTTTATAAAAAGAGCTGCATGTTCTTCTTGAAATTAGAAAAACTAAGCAAACTATAGAATTTTAAAATTTCAGAATCAAAATAAAATGTAACTGGAATTAAATAAGAAATAACTTCAAGTTATATAATACATTACTATAAGTTATAAAAATCACATTTAATGACATTCTACAATATTTTAGTGTATATCATGTTGTTTGGCACTTTTTATGATTATTTGTAGTTTCTTATACGAGTAAAATGTGTCCTGGCCGTCTCTCAGATGATTTTTTATGTGAACAACTTTGTGTATGAAAATGCGTTCGAACTCTGAACACACACACAACTCCAGATTTCTCATCGTTTAGAAGTAATTTGGCAAAGAGCCAGAATTATGTTATCCATAGCTTTTCGATTCCTTCAAAATCTTGATAACATCCAGTTAAATCTTTCGCCATCAGACTTCTTCAAGATTTCCAAATTCCATTTTTATGGATGAAAAAATAAGGAATTTTTGTTCTGTTTATTATAAAAGAAAGTTTGATGAATTGGATTTTAGAGAGATTTCGGAAAAATATAACATTTGTAATTTGTTTTTTCCTTCACGAACCATTTTTCTCACAAGTGTTTAATGGTATGATAGCGGAGGGGTTAGTGTCCCTCGCTCTGAAGCAGTAGGTTCCTGGTCCGAATCCTGGATCTGCATGGATGCTTCTTTATCTCTCTTTGTGTCCGCCTTTCTTTACCTCTACACCTTTGGGGCGAAGACGGCACACCCACTGGATACCTGACGACATATCCGCCTATCATAGAGCTGAATAGGGCAAGGGCAGCCGGGCATTAGTAGATCCCTTTGAATATCTTAAATTTCTTCTGTAGATTTAAAACATGTTTAAAAACTTATCAAATTCAGTTAGGAAGCATTGTTTAATTTATTATTTGGGAAATAATTTACAAAAACTCAGGAATAATTTCTAAGAATTTTATGAATTTTTATGATGAAAAATAGTTATTTCATTTATTAAGCATATTGGAATATTTACAGAATTTTGTAATATTACAAGCACCTACCTGACTCTGAATTCTGATCCATCACTACGCCAGTTTAATTACATGCAGTGTGTGAACTCGTGTGTAAAATGAAAACATCATATATTATGTGCAATGTGTACTTTAAATAGTATATACACTATTAGCTCAATATGTCCATAGCACTGCATTTAAGTAATTTTTCCTCCGTATGAATCTATTAGGTTCGGAAATGAAAAGACTAGCATTAAATTCATGCAGTGAAAGCAATGGAATATCCATTAGATGTTTTTGTACGCGACATAGCGTAATAAACAAAAGCCCTGATAAAAAATATGAATATAAAAATTTGACTGAATTTTTTAACTGCGGAAATATGAAATTGACTATTTAAAGCACAAATGAAAATATGTAAAATGAATTAATGAACAGCTTTCCGAAGTGATGCTTTGCATCATGAAATGAAATTGTATGTCAGATTAGTTAAAAGCATATTGAAAAAGACGTTTAATGTTTCACAACTTTTTAGTAATGAAATGACAGAATAATGAAATCGTAATTACTTTCATTCGCCTACCAATGAATTTCCAAACTGTAAAAAATTTGAAAAAATGAGAACCCGCTCTCCAAAGAGGAAAAAAACAATACATGTTCGAAAGTCGAAAAAATAGTAAGTTATTTTTTTAAAAAAGTCATGCTGTGAAAGTATAGAAAAAGAGCATTCCTTTTTCATTTGTTTCTTGAAGTATTCGTTTGGAATATATTAAGACGAACGAATCCGTTGCCATAAATATTTTTTTCTACTCCAGGATGACAGTTATGACAAATTAGAAAGAAAGAAAACTATATGGTTCTTTCTAGAATCTAAAATTCCGTTTCGGTATATTACATAATTTAAATTATATATATCTAGACAAAATTTCTGTGGGCAAACAGAATAAGGATTTTATATGCATAACAATATTTGTAATTTTATATGAACAGGTTATAATTTTATAATAATTACCTCATCCTATTTTTTAACATCTATTCGATATTATTCTAGATACTTTTAGTTACTTTCTTATTATTTCTTATACCATAAGCATATTGCATCTTTTATTAATTAATGAAATATACGATGGGTAATAAACTTATATATATATATATATATATATGTGTGTGTGTGTGTGTGTGTGTGTGTGTGTGTGTGTGTGTGTGTGTGTGTGTGTGTGTGTGTGTAATGATTTGCTTTTCAATATATTATAAGAAATACTCAAAAACTGATCTATGTTTTAAATAGCAATAATAAGCGCTACGTTATGTCGAATAATTTAGTTAATCATTTGTCTATATATGTATGTATTTACATGTACTTGATATATATATATATATATATATATATATATATATATATATATATATATATATATATATATATATATATATATATAAGCTACTCTGTTATTTATAGGTCCAGTTGTTGGAATATTGGGCCAAAAATATGGTCCGCGAAAGATGATAGTGACTGGAGGTGTCATCGCTACAATCAGTGCAGCTTTGTGTTTTTTTGTTTCGGACATTTTATCGATTACCATTTTTTGGGGAATCATGAATGGTGAGTTTATTCTTATGTACTTATTAATAAAAGTGTTATTGCTTAAAAGATACGTTCTTTAAGGTATTATTTTAATGTAAATGTCCTATATGTTTATATACTCAGTTTTATGGATAACCAAACTAAAATCAACTTTGCTTGAAAAATATTTCCAAGATTTTCAAACGCATAAATATTTCCAACACATTGTCGTTTTGTTATACTTTTATCAGAGTCTAACTTAATTTAGGACTCGAGTATCAACTGTTTCCAATGTCAGCATATATTGTCATAAAATAATTGATAAAACTTGTTACAGATAAAAATATGTGAAATTATATAAGTTTTATTTTATAGAAAAAAGCTTAAAAAAGTAAAGAATTTTTAAATGATTTCAAGAGAATATTATTAAGGAAACTGAGTACTGACATTCATCGAAAGTTGTTAATTTTTTGAAAAACTTTAAGCTTGTAGAGGTTGGATAAATTTTAAGTGTTAATTATTTTTATTTTTAATTAAATTTTAAATTTCCTCTGTAAGATTAAGTAATTACTTTTGCATGTTGTTTGCATTATTTCAGTATCTTTTCTATACGAAAGTTTTCTGTTTATAGTTCATTTTTCTTTGATGACACGGGAGTATTGCAAAAAAAATATTTATATGTATGGTAAAAAATACTTGCGTACATCGAAAAATTAAATGACTTCTAGTATTTAACTGTACTCTATTGAAATCGTATTTTTTAATGTTTAATTCGTATTATTATTTTATTGTATTGTCATATAAGCGAATTATTCGACGCTAAAAATGTTAGAGCATTATGATATACTTTGGAACTGACCAAACCGTGAACTGCTGCTAATAATAAGAGAAAAATAAGATAAAACTAAAGTAAAATAATATTATAAGATTAATAGTTTTTGGAAGTAATAAGTCTGAATTAATTTTTTTACAATACTTTTATCCCCCCCTGAATAACATCATTGTGTGAGTTACTAGATAACTAGACTATAACGCTTACAGGTGGTGAATATCGTTTGTGTGTGATCTTCGAAAAAATTAAATATAACTACTAGGATACCTGGAGTTAAACAAATTTTCAGCTGGTATGTAACAATAAAAATTTTAAGAACTGATTAATTTAAAAAAGGAAATTTGATGCCTTTTCTTATTTTCTGATAAAGGTGATTGTGAGTTTTTTTTTATGAGGGACATATGCTTCGCCCCCAGAGCCAGCAGGTCATAAAAACAGTTATGGACATTGTAGAGGTTGGCTCACATGGGCTGTTGTGCCTCGGATTTAGTTTAGTTTAGTTTATAAGTTCCTGGTCTCTTTCTCGTTAACGTTCAATTGTTTTACTGGTTTTATTTCACTTAACAATGAATCACCATTTTTATATTTAAACTTAATCGATTGTTATTTTGCTAGTATTGGATGATATCACCAGTATTACAGATTGTGGTATTCTTTTACCATAAAGTGTGTGTAGTAAAGAAAAATCATGTGTAGTAAAGATAACAATCAGGGTAAGACCTAAGAAACGTTTAATAAAGAAATGTCCCACCGCAAAAAGAATAAAATTTTTTAATGATTTTGTGAAGAAAAAATATCTATAAACTTTCGAGAAGCGAATAATCTTCCAAATGATAAGTATATTTATGTTATTTATTGTATATATATATTCAAATGTACATTTGGGTTGATTTGCTCCCTTCATTTTTTCTCTACTTTTGTGAATTTCAATGGTAGTTAGCCGCAGATAATTTATTGACATTTTGGCACTCTTTTTCATTTAAAAATTTTTATTTTCAAGGATTATTTAGCTGGATAATGAATCAATCAATCAATGTAATGTAGTTTAGTTATTTAATTCATATATCATTTTCTCTAATTAAATCAAATAATTTAGTAGAATTTGTTATATAATAATTTGTCATTAATAAAAATCAGAAAACACATTTGCCATCAACATATACTGTGTGGTTTATCTTTTAGAAATAATAATCACAAAATTTCCCTTTAAATTCTTTTTAAGAATTTATATAGGAGAATGTTACATACTTAACAGTAAAAAAGACATGCAAAAAATCATATTCTCTTCCTCCTTAAAAAACAGTTATGAAGTAAATATTAAAGTATGTATTGTTTGGTTTTAAATATATAAAATTAACCTAAATAAGTATAAAATTAACCTAATACTAACCTTTTCAAAGTGAAAGCATTTTAAACAGAAAATAATTCGCGTCAATTTTTTTTTCACACCTGAATTACTCAAGTGTCCTAATTAAATCGAATTTTCTAGATGTTTCTTAGAAGATCAATTTTGCATTTATACTTCCATAATAGAGATCATCTTGTTAGAGGATAAATAACTTCAGAATGATTTCCTAAATGACAAAATGTTTGCAGAAGAAAACGTTCTGAGAATAATGATAGTTTTAACTCTGAAATTTTAATGAACAATGATGCAGCTTTTTGAGAATTTTATGTAATAAAACATAAAATATTTTAAGTACGAGGTGATTATAAAAAAAATTATCCCCACATTTGTTCCCCTAACTATTATTTAATTCATAGAAACAGAATGAAATTTCGGCATAAGGTTTTTTGAGGTATGCTCTCAAGTATGATATGGAAAACAACAGTGTCATTCAAACCATTACGGTTACAGTCGGAAAAATTCGAAAATTTCAAATAGCAGCACCTAGTTTTCTGTATAATATAATAACGTTTCTCAAATATTATAATGGTTATTTTCAGTATCAATTTTAGGATAAGCTGATACAAAATACCTAATACTTAAACTTTTTTTAATTTCAGGCCTTGGAGCTTCTCTCTCTGCCACTCTTCCTCAGGTGGTCATAGCTCAGTACTTCAAAAAGTACAGCACTACTGCGTCTGGAATGGGCTTCTCGGGTGGTTGTGTGGGAGCTTTTTTATTCCCTGTTCTCTTGGAATTCCTTCTCTATTGCTATGGAATCGAAGGAACTTTCCTGCTGATAGCAGGCATCATCATGCATGTGATTCCTGCTGCCATGGTCCTTCGAAAGCCCCCGTGGCTAAAGGAAGAGAGACAGCAAAATACTGAAAACCAAAATTCAGATTCTAATCAGAACCACCAGTCTTTGGATCCTTTGATGTGGGATGAAAGCGATGATATTTCAAATTCCAGATTCGTAAGCACTCTTTCAATAAATGAACAGGAATCCAAAAAGTTTTTATCGAGGCATCCTGAAGCAAAGCATCTTACCATCAGTCATCCAGTTGAAACAAGAGAATCTCAAACCAAAGATAAATATGTTCTTAAAAAACCTTTGCTTGAAATTCCGGCACAAACTTTCAGTGAATCATTAAATATAGAATTTTTGAAGGAAAATAGTAAAATCATTGCGAAGATGTTAACGATGAAAAAATCTGAAAATGGTGAAATATCAATTTCTGAAGTCAATCAAAATGAATTAAATTATGAAACAGAACATACCATTTTAGAAGCGATTGAAAGTTTGTATAATTCAAAACTGATCTCGAAAAGAAAATTCGAAATGCATGAAAATTTCCCCACGGTTAAAAGCAGTACCTTACAAGTACATGAACAGATAGATAAATCAAAATCACTTTGTAGCTTTAATTTACAGGGGCAATCCTCTGAATCTGAATTCCCTAAGTTGAATTCTATGCCAAGTATATTTGAAGCTGATGATGATTTTTCTAGATCATTTCTTATACATAAAATATCAGAACTGAAAAACATTGATGACAGATTGATTCTAGAAAATTTTGGCGACGACAAATGCAAAGCTGCTCTTGTTTTGACAGAACTTAGAAAACTCGGCGGAGTGTACCCTGTTAAAAGAAACAGAATTTCAAATTGCTTAAAAGAAGAAAATATGAATGGACAGTGTTCTAAAATATCGGAAATAGAACATCACTCTAATTCCTTTGTCGAACATATCAAAACTGCTCTCAAATTACATGCCAATCCTTTGTTCCTAATGGTTTGCTTATGCCGAGCTGTTCACTTCATTAGCTTTGTTCCAGTAATGACGATTGTTGTGGACTTTTCAATGGACAAAGGTCTCCAGGAAGATGATGGGAAGTACGTGATTGCAGCTCTGTCCTTGGGAGATTTGCTCGGCCGTCTCTGTCTCGGCTGGGTCACGGATCGAGGTTTCATGAGCCTACAAAAGTACATGATGGTCGTCATGATTCTGCAAGGTATCTGCACCGTGTCCTTGCCCATGATGCATTTGAAAATTCTTTTATTTATTGGCTTGGCTGTATTTGGAATGCTACAAGGATCCCTATTCGTGAGGCACCCGGTACTGATATCGAAATATATGAGGACTCATGAGCAATCCATAGCCATGGGATGTGCTAATTTTCTTTCTGGCCTTTTAGGATTTGCAATTCCTGTTTACATCGGTAAGTGCTCGATGCTCCTGTTATAGTAAATAATTGTAATTGGATAACACATTCATAACTAGTTAATGATAAATATTACTGTAAACAGCGTATAGCTTTGCAATATGAAATGCATTTCAAAAGTTTTCCCTATTGTATTAAGTCCTATTCTAATTATAGTATTAAAGTCGTATCATTATCAATATTTCAATTATTGGTGCCGTATCATGTAAATACTAGAGTGATTGTTCGGTTAGGCACTTACAATTAGTTATGTCAGCAAACCTATTGTTTAGATAATTCATTTTTGTTTGAAAATCTATTTTTATTCTTTTACAGGTTATTTCCGAGACAATCTTGGATCTTATGACTACATATTTTACATTAACGGTGTAATCGGTGCTTTTGTTGGACTACTTTGGATCTTTGAGAATTTCTTTATTCGATACGTAAATGAGAAGCGAACCACACAGAAGATTCTTGTATGAGCAAGACTTTTTCAGTTTTCAACAAAACTTTCTTACCTTCTCGATCATTGCACAATCCTTGTGTTAGTCAGTTATTTGTGATGTGCTAAATTAATTTGTGTTGCACGATGATCTTGTTGTATTTTCATACCCATTAGAACTTTTTTTTTAACGTATTATTGAGTATAAAGATCAAATGAAACAGTTGCGGATCTCGTTGAGTTCTGTTTATGCTTTTTGGATGTTGGGAAGAAAATGCATCTAAAATCGTTGAAGAGTGTGGAATGAATGGTAATCTTAACTAATGAAATTTTTATAGAGTTTTGATGCTTTTTTGTAAAGATTTTTGTAGCCCAAAATATATTCGGCTGCTGCGCAGTCTATATGACAAATATATTTTTCAAAGAATTTATAGATTTATTCTTGGAACCAGAGCTTATTCCCAGTATTTATTTGTCGATGTAATATAGTGATACAGTTTATATTCCATTGTAATGATTATCCTGTTATTTGTGTTGTATCATTAACTTTAATTTATTATTTCTGTTACTTTAATAAATTTTTGGACTAAATAAAGTTTTAGCCTTATTGTCAATTTTATCTCATGTGTTGTTTACAATTTTACCTTGATAAGAAATATTTAGGAATTTAAGAAATATTTATATAAGCCTTGGATTAATGATTAAATATATTCTTTTATAGTTCAATTCCAGCTTTTAGTGATTTAAGATTAAATAATTATTATTATGAAGATATATATGAATACATGTGTTATCAATGTAAAATATTGAATATTGATATTTATCATTAAATGTTATAAATGTGTGTGTTACATGGTAAAGATATATCTAAATAAAAAATCAAACATCTTATTTCAAACTTAAGAACTATGTGAATAAGGATAATATATTTACTGAAAATTTTCTCTCATTTCTGTTGATGAAATAAATTAATTTCAATTTTTTATTGTTTGCCTTTCCTTTTTATGTCGATGCTATAAGTATCATAAACACACACATATTTTACTTACGATGACTTAAGTATTAAAAGAATAAGGTATACTACCAATATTTACCTATTTTTGAAAGTGTCTTTCTAAACAAGCAGCTTCGAAAATATTTCTTGAATTTGAAAATTTTCATGAGGTAAATTTAAATATATAGGTTAAATATAAACACACATAGTATATGATAAAAGTTTAAAGATGAGTTTGAAGAATGCTATTATCATAAAAACACTCTCATTGAAAAAATGCGTCACGGAAAAATGCTTTTTTTGTGTTGCTTATTTAACAAAAAAATATTTTCCTTAAAATGTACAAAAATAGAAGATAATACACTGTCCAGTTACATTAATGTGACCACCTGTCAAAAGACAGATTAACCACCTTTCGCGGAGTGGACTGCTGCTAGACGTACAGGAAGGAAGTCAATTACGTTCCTGAAGGTGTTCACTGGAATGTTGAGCCATATCGACTCCAGTGACATAGCCTACGTAGTGGAGGATCCATAGCGTGAACGACGCAATCGAGATGGTACCATCGATTCTGTATTAGGTTTAAATCAGGTGAGGTTACTATTTAGGCATGAACGGCTAGCTGATCCTGGAGCTTTTCGAACAACGAACATACACTGCCACCTCTCATAATCCTGATGGTAGCTGAGGAAAAACAGCGCCTATACTGGAATAGACATGGTACCCAAGGACAGATGTATATTTGAATTGATCCATCGCGCCTTCCACAATGATAAGTGAGCCCACAGAATGACTGGAAAACATTCTCCAGATCTAATGCTCCAGCCTGGATTATTCCGGCAGTGGAAAGGGATGGGCGTTGGAATACTCTGCAAACAAGGTGTTTTCTTTCAGAGGTTTCACGTCATATGCGCTAATGTCCATCTGTGCGAGCATAAATCATGCTTGTCGCCACTCCGTGAACGTCCTGTTGCGGTACTCGAATGCAAATTCTACCCTTCAACCCCGATGAACAACAGTCATCATAGGTGAATGCACCAGGCATCTGCTTTGGGAGGTCCAGACGCTGTAACGTTCGCTATATATAGTTTGAGAGATCCTCCTGGTAGTCCCTCAGTTCATCTGGTCAATCAGTTGCTCAACGGTAGCACATCTATTATCCAGAATGCTTCTCCGCAATTGTCATTCACCATTTTCATCTATGGCCACATTTAAGCATTCATTTATTTATTGAATTGTTAGAGGTAATTATTTATATCACACAAAATTTAAGTGCCGTTTTTAGTTAATAATGAAAGCATAAATTGCAGTTGAACGTTTAGTATTGTTTCTCAACAACTTGTTTTTAAAATTTTTATTCGAAGAACATTTGTTGACAGTAGTTTAGAATTCATTTTAAGTTTTAGATTTAATTAATTTAACTCACTTTTGTAGAAATTAATTTGCGAAGTGTCCAGTCAGCTACTTTTTAAAGTTCTAGGCTACAGCTAATTGCTTGTATTTATTTAAAGGATTCTTACATCATTTTTATGGGAGACTTACACTGGCGTTCAAAACTAAAGGAACAACATGTTTTTGGAGCTCACAATACGAAAATGACACTAACAATAACATTTATACTTCATATAAATGATAAAAACAAACTTATGTAAATTTATGCAAAAACGCATTTTTAAAAAAAAAATGTTAGAAAAAATAGGTATATAATAAGTATTTCTGTGCCACAACTTGCTGTAGACCACTTTGTAGCATCAGGAAGAAGAATACCCGCTTGTAAGATATGATGGTGTTTTCTCTAATCTTGATCTTGGGCAAGAGAACACGTGTCTTGGATTGGAATTCGATGAGTTTTTGCACTTTTTACTGATGAGTTCATATTCACAATGGAGAATGCTTCAGGACGTGTTCTGATTGGCGGGAACTAAGCAACATATATCATCAGTGTAACTTTGTGGAAAAACACATTTACCGCGGTGGCGGAATATTGTTTTGAGCAGGGATGATGTTTTCCTCGGTTATCCCCCTGACCTGCATTTGTTCCAGGGAGGAACTGTGTCTGAAGTGAGATATCGAAATGAGATCCTTGATCTATATGTCCGTCCATATGCGGTCAATTGCCAATGATTTCATCCTGGTAGATGATAAAGCACACCCTCATTGAATTGGGGCTCTTGTAGAATATCTTGAGGGTCTTGGTTTGGAGTGAATGGAATGATCTGTTCGATCTACCAGCTTGAATCCCATAGAGCAGGGGTGGCCAAGCTCCTGGATAATCCAAACCAATTTTCAAAATTTGAAATTTTTCGAGAGCCGCAATTAAATACGTATTTAAAATTAAAAGGCATTAAAATTTTTCTTACAAAAATTATGTTTATTGAAATTACAAAATATGTGTATTGAATTTAAATATTAAAAACTAATCACATTTATTTTACTTCCCTTGATAATTCTTTAAAATTTGGCATCTAATTGTTGACAGTACTTTTAGTAATTCTTTGAGCTGTTGATTGGTTACTACTGATACGCATGCTTGGATTTCACGAATTTCAAAGAGGAATAAGATGATTAACGTAAGCACGTTGTTTCGAATATTGAAATATTTCGAAAAGCAGCCTTTTTTAATTCAGGATAGTTCGATTCTGGTATAAATTTTCCAAATTCAGTAATCGGCGTCAACTAATATTTTAATTATAGAGCTTGATCTTCTCACGAGTACATTTATCGAAGGCCACAAATAATCCTTCAAAAAGCCGCATGTAGCCATTGAGCATAGCATCTAAAGGACTATGTTGTTAAACAAGTCGATGCTTGAAGTCCTCCCCCAAGGTTTGTAAGAAAGCTGAAAAACAACTTACACCGCTTATGGTCTTTGCTTCCCATTTCGATAACCATTAACTTAATTGGTATTGTGGAAAGTCGATAACATCAATGCATTAAAGTTGCATTGATTTGGTCATATTCCTCATTAAAATTTCTTTTCATAATGTTTTTATGACAATTTCCCTCTTCTCAAAAATACATTCTTTTTCCAAGAATGTTTTTTTTTTTTTCAGTGAAATTGCCTTTTTTATAGTAAATCATTTATATATTTTTCTTATGCAAATTTCTGTTTTGTAATCAATGCATACCTATTTTATGCGCATGTCATCCAAATTTGGTGTTTCTATATTCATTCATTTGCGATTTAGGTGCAAAAAGCTAGTTGTACTTTGACTTTTGGAGCCCAGTGTATATAATATTACATTTGGATTTTTTTTACCGTAATTTCCTATATTCCATCTATTTACTTTTCTACAAACTATTGGACTATTTTAAAAATTGACATTTTGCCATTTATTTAACTTTTTTAATAAAATCACCTACCTATGTAGAAAAATTATTGTGAAATAAAAAGTGATAACATGATAGTTATTAGGATGACACTATATACCGTTGTGGCACCAGCAAGCTTCTCTGTACCTAGCTCTGAGATGGGCTCTACCAGTTAGATAGAAGTTGTCTGGTGGAGTCTTCGTGATTTTGAAGCCAAGGAAAAGACCCCCAATGCTTGGCCTGCCATCCCCAGAGGTATCATTTCATTCTGAGGACATTACTACCACACCCAGTTTTAACGCGTCCCAGTAACCTTTAGTGAACAAGACGGGCCTTTTGTTAAGCTGGGATTCAAAGTCACTACCTTCCAATAATGAGAAGGATGCTCTAACTAATCAGGCCACACGGCCCACAAACATGGACCGTGGTAGTCTAGTGATTAGGGCATCGGCTTTTCGGCCGGAAGGGGGTGTTCGATTCCCAATGCCGCTCAAGAACCACCGAGTCCATGCGATATACGTACTCATTAAATCTGTGGAATCGAAAGTCGCGTCGTTGAGTTACCATGGGTATAATGGCTTATAGAAAATTTCCCCCACTTCAGATCAATGTCAAAATTGAGGGAGTGGGTACTCTGGTGGTGTCATCTGTGGGAGGAGTCTTAGAGCGAAGTCGTACTTTCACCTTCTTAGTGCTCTGGTTAAACGAAAGACTCACCTTAGTGGCTTAAATTCGTTACAACAAAGCGACCTTGGCTTATCCAAGTGTCAAAAGTAACAAAAGGATGAAAGAAGAATAGTTAGATTTCTGATCTTTCGTCATTTCAAATATTTTGCTCTCATCCTAAGTCCACATTTAAGAAACAATGGCATTTTGTAAATAAATTAAAAAATTGTACCGGAATATCATTGCTTTTTGGTTTAAAATAAAATAACACATTACTAGTTTTAAAAAAAATAAGTTTCTCTCTCTCGAAACTTATTTTGAACATACGTAAATAAATATAATAAAAAAAACAGCATATAAAATTCTTTTCGTATTAGAATACGTATAGAATAATTTTCGTACAGAATATACTTAAATGTATGATAAAATACTTTTCGTACAGCATTAGAAAAGAAATAAAACTATATTATAAATCATTGGTATAATATTTTATTTATTTAATATATATTTTCAAATAAACTTACGATATTTTTTCCAGGTTTCTTTTAATATTTCTACCTTTTAAATTAAAAGTGAATTATATTTTTGGTAGATTGCCCCTACCTGAAGAAAAAGAAAATTAATCGCGCTAATATTGCAGTTTATTGAAAATCCTTGAGAAACGATAGTTTTATGAGGTGGATTAGGGAATTATTAGTAAATACCACACTCTTTCTGTGTGAAAACGGAGAGATTGATAAATAGTGTATATGAAAATATGAAGGTAGATTCAGTTAACATGAGTGAACAAGAGGAATATCAGCTGAAAACATTGCCTGAAACATCGGTTTTAACTCAATTGTTTCGGCTTTGCTATATAAATTGTAGATAACAAACAAATAACTTTGGAAGCATTTTGACAAGTAAACAAAAACTAACTTTTTCCAACAGCTTTAAATTTATAATAACTTCATTCATATTTTCTTCCAATATTTAAGATTTACTATTGGATATAACGGAATAGATAACAAGAAGCTCAACTGCACAAAATCTAAAATCGACCTCAATGAAATGTAATATATTACCTGTCAAGTTGTACTTGGGGTGTGATCATTGCTGCTGAGTCTTATATATCGCTGCTTTCATGGCCAGGTGGAAACTTCTGATGTTTGGAATGAATTTACATTCATTCAACAACGCATTTTAAACACTTTCAATTATTTTCCGCAACTGACTCATTTAATTCCACATTTGCCCTTGAAAGATAATCGATTCTCTAGCTTTCTTTACATGCAACACATGCATTCCAACTCAATGCATTGTTCCTGGCTACTGAAATGCGAACGCTTGTTTCACTTCGGTTCAAATGCAATGCCGGGATTTAGCCTTCAAGCATAGATGAGCAAATACAGAATTCAATTTTTTTTAGCTGACAATCCTTAAAATGATACACAGATGCACTTGGTCAGCGGGTTCCTATGAATTTCGAAAAAACAGTATTAATTTACTAAATTCCAAAACAAGTTAATTTCAATGTTGTTGTTCTCGTGTGCCAGCTAGGCTGGCAAATTGCGGTGCGCTGCTCCACTTTTTCCAATTTTCAATAATTATATATATATATATATATATATATATATATATATATATATATATATATATATATATATATATATATGCGTGCGTGCGTGCTTGCGTGTGTGTGTATGTATACATATTTGTTGCATTTCAATTTAATATATTTTAATTAAAATGCTGCAAAATATGTTTCTAGTAATTAGAAGTATAAGTAAATAAAAACAATTGACATCGGGAGAAAATCAAACATTGTGTCCACCTGGGAGAGTTGAATTAAAATAATTATGAGAGTATAAATAGGTGTAAACTTTGACTCTCTCTGTTTATATACTCCATCGCAATACCAGTAGTATAACACAATTGTTGATGTATATTTATTTTAATGTGAATGTCTTAATTAACTTTTTTCACTGTAATAAAAAAGCCTTTCACAAAGTTTTAGTAAAATCTCTTAAAAATAGAGATATTAATGTGTATTACCTAAAATATAATTAAATAAGTTGAATAGTTATTGTGGATTTTATTGAATAAAAAAAACAAAAAAATAATTTCGCTCTACATGCATATAATATAAAAAACATAGGTGAAAATGTGCTTTGTGTCACCTGCTTGGCGCATTTTCAAAAAGTCGCCAACGTGCACGTTTTTGCGTTTTGTCTCGCGGAGTTGAATGCTCCGAAAGACACTACGAAAAAACGGGGTTTCTATGGCGACGAAACCAAAATCTGTGTTTTTAACCGTTGGTATGGCAACGAAAACAAAAACAATGGTTTTTTTATGAATTGTATAACAAAAAATAAACTGAAAAATTATCATATTTTTCCATATTCTAATGTATTTTTTGACACAAGGAGTGAATTTAGGAAGAAATAGCCAGGGTTACCAAGCTTGTCGAGTCTATAGCCCTATATATATATTTGTCTATATATATATATTTGGCGAGAAAGGGATACCCAAACCACAGATTAACCAAAACATATTCACAAATGCACAAATGAACTATGGTTTTTATTCGATATTCGAATAAATAGATTATCAGGAATTAGTATATGAGATATTCAAGATTAAAATATGTCAACTTGGGAAAAAATGTGATTTAGAAAAATAACAATATTTAATATGTATTTAGCTTTGTTCACAACGTTATTTTAGCAAGAAAAATAGTCTCTGATGATCAAATGTGAAAATAAATCTTACCCAAACAGGAACTCTTAAAAATTGCTTTAAATTTCAAAGCTATTAAATTATAAAATCTGTAATCATTTCTCCTATCATTTTCTGTGCATTTCCGGATGGTGGATAATTGCATAAAAAAATACTTCCTGTTGTGAGAAAAAAGCAATATTTTTCAATTGTTTTCGAATATGAATACATATATATACAAACATATACATTGAAAAATTGCTCTTTGGGGGTGCAGAAAGATGGAAAAAGTCCGAGGTATATATTTCTCGTATTTGTATCGCATTGGTGACAATTTTAAACGGTTTTCCAGGATGGAAGAAGCAGCACACATCATTCTTGAATGAAAAGAATTCCGGAAGGCGCACCATTGTTTAAATTATTTTATGCTCCGTATGAGGAAGTCTACAGTGAGTTAAAATTTTAGTTTATTTTAGTTTAAATTAATCGCTAACGCTCGCTGCCATCAAAACTTAGCTGATAAACATTTTTAGCAGCCAGAAACCAACTAACTGATACAAGTTTTATTATACTCTTTGCAGCAATTTTCTTTTCAGGTCGATAGGAAAATTGTACCGACGAAGGGAATAAAGATTTTATTTATGAGAAATACAGCCATATAATACAAGGTGCCCATTTTGTTAAACATTTATAATTTTTCTCTTATATTCGGAATGTTACTATCATTTATTATACTATTTCTACTTCAGAAAATGTATTTTGAAGTATAATACTTATTTTTCTTAACTAATTGTTTATACTAAGTGTAACATACAGTAGCCGCATATAAAAAAAGAGTAAAAAATTTTAGTGCGCCTTATTGGGTTTATGGGTACATTAAATGCTGTAAATTACATTCTTTATATGCTACTAATAGTCTTAATTTTATTTTTAACCATTAAAACACAAGAAAATAGTAATAGGTTACTACATTATGCAAAACTCCAAATAATATTTTACTTTTAAAACTAAAAGATATTCTATGTTGCATAGTACAAAATTACTTTTTAAAAGGTCATCAACATTGTGCTTCCTTCTTCGCCAAATATTGTACTGAGAGGACTTCTGCGCACTAAATTAGTTGTTGGTTTCCTCCGATAGTGTGATGTGAAAGTTTAGAAAGCAGAGTGCACGTTCTTGTGTTTACACTTGGTTACTTGAATGTTCTTCAAAATAATGTGATGGTTATTTGAATCAATACAGATATTATATTATTGAAAAATATACAGGCCTTGGTCAGAGAAAATAAAGTAAGTAAAAAATTATGACTTTTATTTGTTCCCATTGCATGAATCATGGAATGCAAACAAATAAAAGTCATTATTATTTAGTTTCACCTCAGTATATATATATATATATATATATATATATATATATATATATATATATATATATATATATATATATATATATATATATATATATATATATATATATATATATATATATATATATTTATATATATATATATATATATAATTTCTTACATTCTCACACAGTGATTTACTGATCTTCCAAAATTATTATCCAAATATAGGAATGATGTATTTCCCTAACTGGTTTCTCGCCAAATCTGGCGTTCTTTGATTTGAATATAGTGTTGCCGGTTTTCCCTTTAGAGCTGCCAATTTGAGTTTTTTTGGATTTTCGGATTTTTTTGTTGCTATGTTTGACTTTTTCTCGTGTTTTGCGTCATATAAATGGCTTTTATAAGTGGCAACAGCGTTTAAATTTTTTGTGCAGTGTTTCAGTTCGGCAGACTTTGGGAAATTCCCGTCCCAAAGTCATGCGTTCAGCTTGGCGACGCAAAAAAGTCATTAAGGTCGCCAATTCAGGAGATATACACTACTAGTACCCAAATATAGAGTAAAAAATTATTTTGAAATAATTTACTCACAATAAAAACATACATACTAAAATTATATTTCTACCCTTTGCATGAGTGTTAAACTAATTTGACCAGTTATTTACGAGAAAGCTTTCATTTGTGATAGTATGTTCATTACTGAAATCATCCTTCCATGTTCTTTAAAAGAAAGATGTTTTTAGGAAAAAATATCTTAGGAGACCATAAAATCGAAATCTGTATAACTGTTTTGCAAAACATTTAAGTAATATCAATTTCCTTCATATATTAGTCACTGTAACTGATTTCCAAAAATGTAAAATAAATTAATGGAAGCAATATATTATTTTTATTGTGCACTCTCCGACATAGAAAGAAAGTGATCTCAATAAAAACGTCAGCAGTAAGACTGAATTATTTATAATGCACGTGTTTTATAGGACAAGACAAAAACGCAAAAAAAAAAAAAATAAATAAATGTCACCTCGTATTTGCTTACAGGAATTTTAATTTAATGTTTCTAGACTTTTAATACAAAATCATTTCATCATTGTTTGGATTCTTAATGAAATTAAACATTTAAAATTGTTGAAAAAATATAATTTTGCGTTAATTTTTGTAAAAAATTCTTTCAAATTGTTATATTCTCCAATAAATTAAAGCTAAACACTGTACATCGTCTTATATGAATAAAAATTTACCACAAAAAATCTTTTGTTTTCGTTCCAAAATTTTAACAAGTATTAATTATATTTTCATTTAGTAAGGAATAATATTGTTAATGTGATTTAGCTCTCTCACATTTTATCTTTTAGAAAAGGACTATTAGTTGCTTGAGAAAATTTTTATTGTTTATTATCACCGTAATTGATTTCGTTTCTCCTTCTTGCAGCTTCAAATGTTTAATTATTTTTTGCTGTTTCTCTTGCATTTCTCTTAGTTATATTAGTCAAAAGATGATTTTAATTTTCCCTATTTCACATTAGAATCGTAAGTTATACTTGAAAGACTTTACTGAAGAACAATTGCTTAATGTCTTAATAATTTTTATTTTTCCTTAAAGTAATTATAACAAAAATTACTTTAATGAATAAATTACATTTTTCCCCAACGTTAGGTAATTAGGAATTATTTTCTTTTTATCGACAGTACAAGTGGTGGAATGGATGGTGCCTTCATATTCATTCATATCGGTGCAGATGAACCTATAAGTTAACGAGTTTGGAATACTCGCCTATCACCAAGCGCCTCATTATTTTGAACAATGGTCAGGTGAAGAGGTCATACCTGAGCAGGCACCCTCGTCTCCATATCCACGCCACACCAGTGGGAGGACTTTGGATGAGTCCCCATCTCACTGAGCTGCAGCATCCCAGTGAGGGAGTGTACGTGGTCACCCTCTCAATCACTGCCTGCATCAAACGATGCTTCACTTTGCTGATCATAACGGGAAGCTACGGAGGCTCTAGAGTCAGTGGTAGTGCCATCTTGACCTCTAAAGCGAATAGTTCTTCATAATTTAGAATCGAGTGAGCTATCTAAAAACAAAAACTCTAGTCTTGGCCTAAAACTCCAAAGATATCATTTCACTTTGAGAACTTTGCTACCACGACTTATTTTATTTACCCCAGCCTCCGTTAATGAAAAGGTTGGCGTTTCGATCGGCGTTGGATTTCGAACTCCCAACCTTCCAAAAAACATAAAACATTTTATTCAACCACGCTTCCTTTGCGGTGCCTGTAAGCTATGTTTATTATGTTGTTCATTAAATAAATGTAATATATAAAGCTTACTAGACTCTTAGCAAAATAACTTAATCTATGTTCTCATGATTTTTGATTTCCTTATTTACTATATAGCTGTATTACATAATAATAAAAAAAGGCTAATTGAAAAATAAGTGTTCCATTTCAATGATAAATGGACATTGTTCCTAAAATATTTTTTAACAAAAACGAAAACTATATAAATAGGCAGGTTTTAAGGTACTATATGTCGTCTATTATGAATTGAAAATATAAACGATTTCATAAAAATATTTTAATGCGCATTGCTAATTATTAATAATTTTCTAAGTTGTTTGATACCTGTATTTTTTATTTAAACTCTACATAAATGTTTTTAATTGACATTGCAAATAATATCTTTCAGCAGTTTTTCTTTCAGAAAACGAAAGAATAATGAATGAGAAGAATCCAGAATACTGGTTTAATTTTCAATTGAATTTTTGATAAAATTTCATATTATAGAGTGAAATTTGTAACAAAAATCTATATAAGATTTTTCATCGATAACATGAGCGTATTTAGGGGGAGTTTCAATGTATGGAGCATCGACCTTCAGAAGTTGTCCCACATTTCCTTTTGTCATGAGCCTTACCCTTGCTTCTTTAAAACAAATGTAGTTTATACAACTATTAGCCCAAAATCACAATGGAAGGCAAACTTCTCCCATACGAAAAACACCCTAGATATTTGGTTCACGCTCTGGATCTGAAAATCCTGAGCAACAGACATATTGGTTATCTAGTAAATAAAAGAAAGGATGAGACCGGACCTAATGAAGTTTGTTACTTGAAGGGTCTTGGTACACTCTCAAATTGAAATACACTTCTTTAATGAGGCCTATTTTTGAGTATGGATCTCAAATCTATTTCTTTGTTTCTTCTATTAATTTGAAATGAGTTCTGTCGAGAAATATTCCAGTCATCACTTTTATGAGACAAATCTGTTTAACTGACTTGGTTATATATGAAAGTGATATCCAACCTTTAAAACTTAAGCATGTTAATTGCAAAGTATTTCAGTAAGCTTTATAGTTATGAGGATCTTAATCGCGCATAAGAATATCTTAGAATTGGACGAACAGACAAAGATTAAAAAGAAATAATCCTTTTTCTCAAAATCGCTCGATGAGCTTACCTTAAGGATCAAAAAGTTGAAGTGCATTCAATTGGATCTCTTTACTATTCCTTGAAACGGTTAACTGGGTCCTTTCTAAAACTAAAGTTGGCGCCCCTACTAACAAAAATTGCCCAATTATCTATGCCTATTTGCACAGGAGATCATTAACCAAATTTTTGAGGCAGCTATTCAAATCTATATCGATGGCAGCAAAAATAAACACAACTCTTGTGGAGGCGGTTTTCTTATAAAGGCTTCAACTATATTGTATATATTGTTACAAATTTATAAATAATTATTGTATTTGTCTTAAAATATCTCAGACAGATTGGAAATACTCACATTTTAGGAAAAAATTGCGGTATTTAGACGTATTATACGTTAAAAGCGGGTTTTCTAATGATTTGGTGACATAATGATGTTTTGGCGAGAAAACTTGGCGACAGTTGGCAAGATACTTGGCAAGAAATATATACTTCTGGAAACATCCATCACCTAAGCTCTAGGACCAATATTTAGCGAGATAGCCTAGAAGCTTTCAGAACCTTGGTGAAAGTGGTAGATTTCTCCGCCAAGTCAGGTATAAATACCGCAGCCCGACATAGAAGGCAGCAGTTTTGTGAAGACGATTAGTCGTGACTGAGAGTTCTCTGTATAAGGTATTTGGGACCTGTGATTGGAAGCTGTTACTTATTGTATATGACGAATTGTAGCTGTATAATTGTGATTGTTACAGCTGGTATTTCTAGTGGAATTTTTACGAATAAAAGTCTTGTGTTCATTAAGTGATTGCTTCATTTAACTCTCAATCAACACGAACCCCGAAGCTCGGTACAACTGATGTCAAAAGTGGGGTTGAAAAGTTGATGCAGCGTGTCATAAGAAAAATGGATATGGATTTAATGAAAAATCTTCTCGAAAAATTAGCGGAGCAGATGGCTGAGATGAAAGCTGGACAAGAAGAGATGAAAGCTGGACAAAAAGAGATGAAAGCTAGACAAGAAGAGATGAAAGCTGGAGAAGAAGAGATTAAAACTGAGATGATGAAAGAGATAAAATATGGACAGGAGGAGCTTAAAAGGGAACTTAAGAAGGACATTGTAAGTGTTAAAGAAGAATTCTCCAAAATCATTCAGGAGAAGATGAATGCAATGGAAGTTAAAATAACTTCAGTTGAAACTAAGGTTTTGGTGATAATCTGATTTTCTCTGAGGTATACTCCAAAATAAAATTCTGAATAAGCAGTTCTGGAAAACTCTTTCCATCAAGGCTAATCGTGCCGCTCACTCCACCATTAGTAGGCTTGCAAGTAGACACATTAACTGCCTCTCTTTCGATAAGGGAAATAAAAGTCTTATCTGACTTGTAAGAAATGCAACTCTGTGCAGCCCTTCTGGACCCTATTTCTTTTATGAACTGAGAGGGTAGTGACACGGAGGATATATTTCTCATTTCTCTTCTGGTTTATGATTATTTAAAGATTTTTGTGCTAGCGGGCCTGGTCTAGCCTTTAGCTAGATCAGAAGGAATAAGTCAACAACAAATAAAATTAAATTGAAAAATACAATTTATTTTTATCCCCCCACTAATTGGGGAAAATATAATCCTATTTCACTTACAACAGAGAAAAATAATTCAATGTATTTTGTCTTTTTAGTTCAAATGCTTACAGCAACATTGGAATTTAATATGAACAGCATAAATGTAGAGAAAATACCTCTTGATTGCAGCCAAACTTAAAGTTAAATTTATATAAAAATATTTAATTTAATATACAACTTTAAAAAAATTTTTCGAAGTGAAAACATAGGTAAGACAATTAGAAGAAGCCTATAGTTTGTTTTCATGATGGAGTGAAGTGCCTGGCTCTATTGCAGAAATATTTTTGTTTTATACTAATTTTTATTTATACTTTGTACCAATAATTTATCATTCATGATTCAAGCTTCAAATAAAAAAAAGCTGAAACGTTTTTTTTTTTTTTTTGAATTGTGAAAATGTTATATTATGTAACGATGTATTGTCAGAATATAATGAAGTAAAATATTTCAAAATTTCAACTTAAAATGAATTATTTATTTTCAACTGTAGAAAAATAATTGTTTTTTCTCTTTTAAAAGTCTTCAGTTTAGACATACATCCATAGCGGCTCAGGCCAGCCGAGGACTCTACCTAAGGTCAACAAGTTCGGAAAACTTGCGTATGATCAAGCGCTTACGTAATTTTAGACCATTGTCAAGTGACAATGTTGACACCTGTACTGGCACCCCCCACTCTTCTCCACGCTATGCCAGCGAGAAGATTTTGAATGCCACAGATTAACGTGGACACGTATCAGTTTAGAAAAAGAGGTAACTTATTTAATAATATTAAATTTATATTACTTACGCTTTATTGTTAAATAATTATTATAATTTTAGAATTTTTAGGGTTGCCTCTCTTAATTCATAATAAATAAAATGCCAACACGTTAAAAGTTATTTACACTGGTGGCCACCCAATTTGTAACACCGAGAATGACAAGAGATATCACAACAAAATTTATTTTGTAGATAACATGTTGACCAAGTACCAAATGATTAAATTTATAGACTTCTGTGAAGTGTGGTTCCTACCAAATTCAGTAACCAGAGTAGCGCCATTGTGTTGGAGATCACCGCTGCCACACGCCTCGGCATTGATTCAAAGAGACTGGGGATGTGTTTTTGGGGTGCAGCAGACAAACAGCAGCTTCCACACATTGCCGAAGTTGATCGGGTGTGGCAGCTGGGGATGTCATCGGGATCAATCGTTGAGCAACAATGATCGTTGTTTTCTATGAGGTATTATAATTGATCGTTTTCTTTTAATGAAACCACAAGAAAAACAATTGCTGAGCTTGCAATCGTTGAAATCTCCTAGCCTTAAATAAGCGCTTTGAAGTGATGACAATAAGCCCGCATGATGTACATCTGCACTGAATTTCTAATCATTTGTTTATCTCACCTCCGCTATTGCATGTCATGTTATTTGCATGCTTCCTTCAGGGTGTTGCATTTACGATGGACAGCAGTGTATTATTAAGACAGGGTATGCAAGAAAATTTCAGCATTTTATACACGTCAACCATTTACGTGCGTTACATAAAAAAAATATGTAACGCACGTAAAAAAAACCCGATCTTTGAAGTAATGTCTAACAAGAGAAACGTAACTGAATTCTATCGACTATGCTTACAAATGATGGATATTATACAAATAATTATATATTATTCAATTTATCTCTGTTTTATTGTGGTCCAGGAAAAATGAGGATTGATTTATAACTTGTTTTGTTACAATTTTCCTAAGAATGATGTATAAGGAAAAAAAAATAGAAAAAGAAAAGAAATTCATTCCCTAATGTCGATTGTCGATGGAGTTATAATGAAAAAGTACCCAAATTTTTATAGAGTAAATACTTGAAACAGTATAAAAATTATTATAAGAGTTACAAATGTGATAGCATTACTATTTACAAAAATGTCGTTATCGAGACGAAAGTTGAAACAGCTGAAAGCAGTAATTCAATAATCAACAGTTTTCCATAAGTTCATAGAGTTCCACTATAGAACTGAGTATTCCAATTTTAACCTATCTGTTGCTGACTGGAGGGAGGTAAGAATTGTGGGTCTGCTTTTTATATATACATCTGTCAGAGTGGGTGATTTTTAGTTTTCCAGGCAAAAACGTTTCTCTTTACAACCTCCCACCATGCTTGAAAGATACTTCGAGAAACGAGCCAACAATAGTAAGCAAAAGATGTATTGTTGACTCGGTATTGATTTTATTATTTAATTTATTTTCTGTGTAAAATACATTTTTCTTGTATTGAAAAAAAATATTTTTTAATAAAAAGAGCGATATTAATTTCAGAAATTTCAAGAAAAACAATGTTTCCAGAAAATCAAATTTAAAGTTTAGATATTAGTCTTACTTTTCCGGATGAAATAGATTTTCAACTTTTAAATTTGATTATCTTATTTTAAATTAATAGAACGCGAAATCTTCCATTTGAAAATAAAAAGTTTTGTTGCACAGCATGAGAATTAAAATTTCTAAAGTGAAAAATAGAACTTTATTTTAAATAAGTATATTTTTTACAATATCTTAACAATTCAACAATGTGGATATAATTACGCAATACTGTAAATAATGCATTTCACATGATAATGACAAATATATATATATACATACATAGAAGCACACTTCATAACTAGCAAGCCATCTTCATTTGTTTTTATGCAAAAATATTGACTCTTGTATTTAAAAAGGTTAAAACATTTTATCTATTGCGAAATTAGAGCCAAGGCACCATATTACTATAAATTCATTTAAATGCTTAAACTTATTAAGGCTTATAAGAGCCTGTAATAATTTTACTGGTTGCGAGGCCTTGCGATAAATTTTCTAAGCCTTTGTGATTCACAGCAATTTTATATTTTTTTCGTATTCCACTAATATCTTTCCTAAATTTACATATTTCCTAAAATTACTTTAAAAAAAAAATCAGAAACATATCCAATAATAATCCTCGACCCGAAAGACAAAAACATTTTTTCTTCCTATTAAATTTTATTTTTGTGAAACTTGTGGAAATACTCATAGCCCAACATTACAGATGAAACTAGAAGGTTGCAAATGTAATATTTTGTCATCAGAGATTTTTGTGGAGAATGATTTTAGCAAATAAATTAATAAGACCAAATTTTGAATCCTGAAATCATATAACTACATGCTAAAATGGTAAATAAGGGAATATCATCAGAAAAAAACTATTAGGTATTTTTTGAAAACAAAAATATAGGTTTTTGTTCTTTTAAAATACACAAAATTCTCAAACATCAAAGTCTGTTTGATTATGGCAATGAATTTTGAGAATAAATATTTAACATCGTTTTTTAAATTACGCTGGAATTGCAAAATAACTTAAATAATGTAAAAAACAAATTGTTGAGAGCTCCGAGCTTAGAAATATCATTTCGGTTTTGAATCTTGTGCTCAGAAATACATGATTGGCGATTCTCTTCATTGAAGTGTTAACTTTGTGATCATTCTTTGTATGAAAGGAAAAAATAGTTAAATTTACACAGGGATGTTTTGCCTTGTTTTCTTGGCATTCACACACCGAATGAAGAAAGGCTCAAATGTCCAAATAAGACCAACAAATGCTCCAATCAAGCCGTTAAGGTAGTATACGTAGTCATAAGATCCCACGACATCTCGGAAGTAGCCTGAAAAAAATTATTCTCTATTAAAAGAACTACATACTCCAACCTGAAAATATACATTAGATTTAAACATGAAATTTTTTTCTTCATGTAAATGGAAATCAGATGAAAGTTCTTTCTTTTGCCTATTACAATCTTAATAACATTTTCAATAAAGAATGGTCGTCTTCAAATGAAAACATAAATAATAAGTGAAAAATTGTTAAATGAAACTTCAGACTCACAATTTCAGTTTTTGATTATCAATGACCACTACATTATCTTTTGAATATTAAATGGAAAATGTAATTTAATAATTATATATATATATATATATATATATATATATATATATATATATATATATATATATATATATATATATATATATATATATATATATATACCGGGTGAGCCAAAAGTTCGTTACAATTTTAAAAATTCATAAAAAAAAGAGGAAAGTGAGATAAAGAAGTGCGGTTTGCAAGAAAGGGCTCACATGGTAGTCGGATTTTTTTTAGCAGCAAAAAAAGTTTTAGTTAAAAAAGTCACCTATAGATGGCGCTGACATCGAGAGATTAAGCAGAATTATGCAAATTAATCTTGCGATAAAAGGCCGTGATACTCGAGAATTTCTCATTCGCTTTCAGAATGTTATCATTAACCGATCGAGCGTTGTTGGTGAAGTTGTTCTATTTAAACGGAGAGTCAGCAACTATTGCGTTGCGAAAATTTCGCACGACGAAAGGACTGAAGACGAAGAAAGGCCCCATATCGTGTCCTGGAATAGTCAAGCTTGTCAAGAGGTTCGAGGAAACTGGCTCTATGGAGGATCGGCCACGCAGTGGAAGACCCTCGTTGGCGTAGAGCCGAATTACTGCGGTGGAAACCACAATGAATGGTTTTAGCGGCGGATTCGTCCATTGGGAGTAGCAGTGCTCGCGAAGCTGGAAGAATATTGGATGTGCCTCAATCATCGATTCGACGTATCCTCCACGGCGTATTGCATCTCTATCCCTACAAACTGCAGTCATTGCAGGATTTACAACCGGGAGACACAGCTATGCGGGAATCATTTGCCGAGTGGGCTATGGCAAGAATCGAAAACGACCCTCAGTGGTTGTTCAACGTTTTCTGGACGTATGAGGCGCACTTCACACTACACGGGGTTGTCAACACCCATAACACTCGTATATGGGCAACATCTAATCCTCGTGAATACACGACGAAATCTCTGCATCCAGCCAAGTTGACAGTCTAGTGTGGCTTTACCTCATCTTTCATTGTCGGACCTTTCTTCTTTGAAGAACCGTGTCCCAGATTGGGCTGGAAAACGTGCACAGTAACCGCTAAACGTTACCTCACTCTTTTACGTGACAAAGTCGTGCCCGCATTAAATCAAAGAGGTGTGTTATCTTTAATAAACTTTATGCAGGATGGCGCACCATCACATTATGCCAATCCAGTAAAACGATTCCTTTTAAGTACCTTTGGTGAAGAGAGGCTGATCAGTCGAGGTTGCAAGATCGCATGGCCTCCACGATCACCCGACCTCACTCCGGTCGACTTCTGGTTGTGGAGCTATTTGAAATCACATGTGTACCGTTCATCTCCTTCAACATTGGCCGAACTCAAAGTTTCTATCTTTCGTGAGGTTTCTGCAATTCATTCCGACATATTGCATTCAGCTGTAATGAGCGTTGCGAGTCACCTCAGTTGTGCCGTACAATGTACTGGAGGTCATATTGAACGACTGTTATTATCAGAATAAATGAATGGAGCATACTGTTGTCCTTTTCATTGTGTTTCGGACAGTCAGCGCCATCTATAGGCGACTTTTTTAACTAAAACGTTTTTTGCTGCAAAAAAAATTCGACTACCTTGTGAGCCCTTTCTTGCAAACAGCGCTTCTTTATCTTACTTTCTTCTTTTTTTATGAATTTTTAAAATTGTAACGAACTTTTGGCTCACCTGGTATATATATATATATATATATATATATATATATATATATATATATATATATATATATATATATATATATATATATATATATATACACTACTGGCCATTAAAATTGCTACACCAGGAAGGCGACATGCTACAGACGTGAAATTGATACGAAAGGAAGAAGGTGCTCTGATGATTAGCTTTTCAGCGCATTCAGACAAAGCAGGCGCCAGTAACGACACCTACATTTTGTTTAAATGAGGAAATTGTTCAGCAGGTTCCTCATCCACAAATTGCATTTGAACGTTGTTGCCTGGTGAAAAGTTGTTGTGATGCCACGTGTAAGAAGGAGAAATGCGTACCAGCACGTTTCTGACTTTGACAAAGGCCGAATTGTAGAGTACCGGGATTGCGGTTTATCTTATCGCAGTATTGCTGCTCGCATTGATCGAGATCCAATGACTGTTAGCAGAATATGGAATCGATGTGTTCAGGACGGTAATACAGAACGCCATGCGGGATCTCAACGGCCACCTATCACTAGCAGCCGAGAAGACAGGCATATTATCCGCATGGCCGTAATGGATCGTGCAACCACGTCACGAGCCGTGAGTCAAGAAACGGGGTCGTTTGGAAGACAACAAGTGTCTGCACGAACAGTTCGACGACGTTTGCAGTAGCATGGACTCTCAGCTCGGAGACCATGGCTGCGGCTTTCCTTGACGCTGCGTCATAGACAAGAGCCCTTTAAATGGTGTGATCAACGACGAACCTGGGCGCATGAATAGCGAGACGTCATCTTTTCAGATGAATCCAGGTTCTGTGTACAGCATCATGATGATCGCATCCGTGTTTGGCGGCATCGTGGTGAATGCACACTGGCAGCGTGCATTCGTCATCGTCATACTGGCCCATCACCTTGCGTGATGGTATGGGGTGCCATTGGATACACGTCTCGGTCACCTCTTGTTCGCATTGACGGTGCTTAGAACAGTGCACGTTACATTTCTCGTGTGTTACGAGCCGTGGCTCTATCCTTTATTCGAGCCCTGCGAAACCCTACATTTCAGCAGGATAATACCTGACCGCATTTTGCCGGTCTTGTACGGACCTTCCTTGATACGGAACATTTTCGGCTGTTGCCCTGGCCAGCACGTTCTCCAGATGTTTCACCAATAGAAAACGTCTGGTCAATGGTTGCCGAGCGACTGGCTCGTCACCAGACGCTAGTCACTACGGTTGATGAACTGTGGCTTCGTGTTGAAGCTGCATGGGCATGTGTACCTGTACATGCAATCCAATATCTGTTTGACTCAATGCCCAGGTGTAGAACTGCTGTTATTACTATCAGAGTTTGTTGTTCTGGGATCTGATTTCTCAGGATCTATCCAGCCAAATTTTTTGAAAATTTAATCACTTATTTCTAGTATAAATTATTTGTACAATAATTATCATTTTGTTATCTGCATTTCTTCCTGGTGTAGCAATTTTAATGGCGCCAGTAGTGTGTGTGTATATATATATATATTGTATATATAATGCTATATATACAATTATTATATAGCATTACCATATATATATATATATATATATATATATATATATATATATATATATATATATATATTTGGTAATGCTATATAATAATTGCGATACACAAAAATTGATAGTAAAAAAGACTAATTTTTTTATTAATGTTAAAATAATGATACTTAAAAAGTGATCAATAAGTTGATTAAAATTTTGAAAATATAATATTATTTTATCTGACCTTTATTAAACTTTTTACATCAAATTTCCTCTTACAAAAATTATTAATTAAATAGAAGTAAATGTAAGCAGAATTTTTACTAAGAAATTTCTGTTCGCAATAAAAAAAAATATTTACCAATGTAAGCTGGAAGTGCAAATCCTAGTAGGCCGGAAAATAAATTTGCACATCCCATTGCGATGGCCTGCTCGTGACTTCCCAGGTATCTGGAAATCAAGACAGGGTGTCTGACAAAGAGGGACCCTTGCAGCATTCCAAAGACAGCTAAAGCTATGTATATAGGAATCTCTGAGTGCATCATTGGCAAAGTTGCGGTGCAGATGCCTTGGATCACCATGAATATCATCATGTACTTGGGTAAGTTTATGAACTTTCGGTCTGTAATCCATCCAAGGCAAAGACGTCCGACTAAGTCGCCGAAGGATATAGCTGCAATCACGTACTTGCCATCATACTTTTGAAGACCTTTGTCTATAGAAAAATCTACAACAGTCGTCATAGCAGTCACAAACGTTATAAAATGAACAGCTCTGCAAAGACAAACCATCAAAAACAAGGGATTGGCATACAGCTTAATAGCTGTTACTATGTGAACGGCTAAAGAATTGGAATCGGATTCATTTTTAATCTTATCGCACTTTTTTTCCATACAGTTTGTGGTCTCTTCTGACAAATTAATATTCTTTTCAGTATGATTTATATTCAAAATTTTCTGAAGTTCTGCAATCACTAATGTAGCTTTGTATTTGTCATCTTGAAAATGTTCAAGGAGCCACTGTTCATCTTTACAGATCATTTCTAACAAGTGTTTCAAAATAATTGTTTTAGAATCATCACATGCTTTTGCAATATCTTGTACGGAATTTACTTTTGGTAATTCTGGATCAGGAATCTTCTTCCTCAGATTAAAGCTCCGATTTATATTATTGCAAACTAAACTCGAATCATTCCTAAACTCAACTTCCAAAAACTCGTTCTTAGAACGTCTCATAGTTTTATTGAACTCAAATTTACCTTGTGAATATAGATAAAAGTTGTACAAGTTTTCGATCTCTTCCAGAATATTAAAATCAAGAGGATCAAGTTCCAAATGAACATTTTCTCTAGTTTTTGATTTCATCAAAGAAAACATTTTTGTAAGAAGCCCACTATTATCTTTCAAAAACTGTAAATCTGAATATGCATCGAGATTTATTTTTAACACATCATGACAATTTTTTTCAGGAACATATCTATTTTTATTTGGTGATTTTTCTACCATACATAAGTTGTCAGTCGTCAAACTTTTTACCTCGGAAGATACAGGGTAGAGTTTCTTGGGTGCACATTTTTCAACCGAATGAATATTTACATTCTTATCATTTGGAGAATCTTCATTTTCCTCTCTCACCAAATTATCCAAGGACTGACTCACCGTAGGGATGGAGTTCTGAATGTTTTCCTTGCTCTGCGCCCCTTCCTTTAGCCACGACGGCTTTCTAAGTATCATTGCAGCAGGTAGAACATGCGCAATGACGCTTGCAATTATAAAAAAAGTTCCTTGCAAACCGTAATTCTGAAGGAAATATTCCAGCAACACTGGGAACATGAAGGACCCTACACATCCGCCAGAGAAGCCCAGGCCGGCAGCCGTAGTTCGGTGCTTCTTGAAGTACTGACCAATGACCACTTGAGAAAGTGTCACAGACATTGCAGTGGACATGCCTGAAAGTGAAAGTTCTCAGCATTTCTAATAATGTTTTTTTTAGGTCTTCCTATGAAAATGTTAATAAAATATATTATTTTAATAAAAAACAGAAAAATGTAGGTTTGAAGCTCAATTTATCATTTATCAAAAAGTAAAAACAAATAGACTATTAAAACATTATTCTGTAAAACTATACGCATTTTGCATTCAAAATAAGCCGATTAAAGTAAGTAACAATTGCAAATAGACAGGATTACATAACAGCGCAAAGCTGCAAACGTCCAAAGATAAGAGTCAAGTAATTCCGATGGTATCTTATTCATATTTACAAAATTATTTTCTTTAAAAAACTTTCACAATAAAACTTAACTTCTAATTTCTCTCTCTCTCTCTCATTAATATGATTTATAAACTTTTCAGTGGTATCCTTAATAGCAAATAAAATAAATTATGCTACCTAAGAATCAACCACCTAAATAAAATTTCCGTAAGATATTATTCAGAACATCGTCAATAAAAGTTCCACATATCATCAGATTTAACATACACAGTATTCTTGAAATTAACAAATTAGTTTTCAGCTCAAGCTTAGTATATTGATTTAGAGTAAATTTAAGAAATTATAGAAAAAAAAAGTTAATGAGAAAAGAGAGAATGCCAGAATAAATATTTTGTGATTTTATATGTAACATTTTTTAATGTCATTTGTCTCTTACGTTTATTAAGAAAAAATGCTTTTAGAGGTGTAGTGATTGGAATAGATGAATCAGATGAGTGCAGAGGCAAACAAAAGTTGTGGTAATTTTATTGAAGAAAATAATTGTTTTAAATCACTGGTAAGATGATGTAAGTATATGTATTTATTCTCAAATTTTCAATTCAGTAAATATGGTTATCAATGTTTACAGAAATATATTTTTTTTGTAGATATTGTTATTACTTTAAATTTGTTTAAAGTAATAACAATATTTGAAAGTCAATTTTTGAAATAATTTTAATTCGATATAATATGTGATGATTTGTTCTCAAATCACCTATAGTTAGCCTTATTTTATGTAGATTATGTCTGACAGATACGTGATTTACCAATGATGAGGCTGTGTGTTTTTCAATATTTTCTTGTGAGTTTCATTATCTGCCTTATTTACTATTATTATAATGATTCATTTAAAAAGACATAGCAAGTTTTTTTTTTCTTTTTTTTTTTTTGTGATACAAGCAAAATATACTTGTACTGGTGGAAAGCACTCTTTAAATATCACTTTTATCGCAGCAGCACAGTTAACAGAACTCTATAACAGTGCACTTCGAAACATGCGCGATGACAACTGGATGAAGGTCTTGTGTTGCGGGTGGAGCAAAACGAGTTTTTTACTTTTCGAAGCGTATTTCTGTCTTGTCCCATATTTAGACACTGGCTGAAGCATCCGCCACCCACTACACATTTTTAAATCATTTCTCAAGTAGGTTTGAGAAATCCTCTTAATTTTAATCCTCTTAAAGTTAAAATTTATTTGTGACTCTCTAACCATAAAATCATATTCGAAGTTTAAAATGATAAACTCCATGCACAAATGATTATAATTAGTGTTATTGTGTAAGAATGGATGCTTTTCAGGACTATTGAGTATGAAGCAGAGAAAACTGAATTTCAAAACTAGTGTTCGCAATGTTTCAAATTTCTTTCTGCAGGGAAACAAAGTTCTGCCCTGCTTTTTAACAAATAAATTTTACATTTTATATTTTTCTTACTAAACTTTACGAAATAAAAGTTTTAGATTTGAAAAGTTTCTTAATATTTAAAAAATATTTTCTTTTAAATTTACATACCATATTGCAAGTATAGTTTTAACATACATTTTTATTGTATTAGTACACTTTTATTGTACAAATTATTACTCTTAAAACAATTTTTTATAAATAAATGACTTAAGAACTAAGAAAATATTTATCTAAAATAATCAACAGACAAATTATTTAACAATACTTCAATTCACACACATATTGAATAAGAATATTTATTATTCCGGTATGGAGAATTTCTGAGACATCCAAAGTGCAGTAGGTTTGTTAGTATATTTTTATACAGTAAGAAGTAGTAAAGGCAAACCTTTATATTATGATTTGAATTAAATTGATTCTATTATAGGACAGTGCTTTTTCTTAATCTCGACAATTAAGGGATGTCTGAAGCATTTTGTATATGAACTGCTAAGGACTGCAAATAGAATCAGCAACAGCTAATGGAGAGCATTGGAGTAGAAAAACTATGTTTTACACCATGAAACAGTTATTACTACTCTGCTAACATGAAGTAGATACGTATTTTTGCCTTTGATGTAAATGATAAAACAGCATTCATACCAGAGGTAATGTATTCAATTTTTATAGCTATACATGCTTTCATTTTTCTGTGTATTTTATAATAACGTCTTCGAAATTATATGAATATAATTTGTTAACACAAACAAGCAACTCCTTTTTTTAAATAAGGAAATTTACATACAAAAATGAAAATCCTACTCATAGACAAACTTTGATGAAGATTTCATCGAATTATTTGCCCTTGATACATAAAATTTAATTGTTTTTGAAGTAATTAAAAAATAATATGAAATTTTTATTTATTCGAATATTATCATTCACTTTTTTTTTAAATGTGTTTTACCAACCTGAACTGTGTTTTTTTTAAAAAATAAGTTTCTTAAGTTTACAAAACTTATTGCTTGTAAATCACAAATTTATTTGATTGAAGAAAGAGTGGATACTTAATTAGTTTTAAAAATCATTGAAAAATAGTTCATAAGCCAAAAATAATTGTAAGAAGAAATATTTGCTGCGTCATTTCGATTCACATTTATTTTGGATGTTGAAATGAGATTAGATACTATTTCGGATGATTAATTTTTAAGAATTTTATGCATTGTCAGGAATCTAATATAAGATTGGGTACTAGTTTGTGAATATTGGTAAATTAAACAAAAAAACAGGCCTCGTTATGAAAGACATGTGTAGAACACTGATTTGAATGGAAAGCGGCAAATATTCGTGTATTCTTCGCGTTCATTCATAGATCTAGAGCATTTTATAGATTTTCTATGAAGGGCCAAATACATGGTTTATGTTATGATGTTAAATGAAGCACATACTGTTGTTATAATATTGAATAGATCACTAACGACTTTAATCTCTTATTAATAAATAGGCTCCCCTCGTCAGCTTGAATCTGTTTGGAAAATGAATAGCGCATATTCTATTCAGTTGAGTCTTTTTCGAAATTGCAAAATTCCCAGGAGTTTAAATAAAAAATGCATTCTATGTAATTTACTGTATAGTGTTGTTGCGATGCAAAATGATGCCATGGTCCTTTTAAAATGTCCATTTGTGCATCATATGCCAGGTTCAAGCCATTTAGAATAGCGGTAAATGGGTGAACCACGAAAAAATTTCGCTGTTCCCAAGATAAATGTGGAATATACATTCTCATCACGCTAAGTTATGTTTTAAGATGCCTTGAAGCATAATTCCATTCATAATAATGCGTAAAAACTTTCAAAAACGCTACTTCATAGAATAACGCCCCAGTAAGTAAGTCGTAGTGCTGTAACTGGATTGTTAAATGTTTTGTCTTTGAGTCACGTGGCTATTGTCTCGTTTCTCTCTCTGCTAATATTCCACTCGCCTGTATGTCGCACATGTATATCAGTTAAAGTACTATTAAAAGTGATCTTACGGGTGTATTGCTTCCAATGTAAAATGTATTCTAATGTATTCGAAACATTATGTATATATAAATATATATTCATTAAAAAATAAACTAAAATAAAAATAGTCAAAGAACATTAAATTAAAATTTCACTATAAAAGCATAAATAGTAAATAAAAATATATAAATATTTTTATTTACTATTTATACATTCTGTAAAATGTATCTGTATATTAGTTGGGTTATTAAGGAAGTTTTTGTGTAATTTTTTGTATATTGGTGTTTTTCAAGACAAGTATGATCTTAAGTTTTAAGCATGTGCAAATTTTCTTTTATTTGACATTTATTGAGATAATATTTATTGGTATCTTAGTTTAAATAAGTGGGCACATCCATCACACTGAGTATAAATAATACTAAGAGTTTGATGTACTCTTAAACCACTTTTCAATTGTTCTGTTTTTACAGTTTTTGTTTAGTTTATTATGATTTATTAAGAAAGTTTTAATAAAATAGTTAAAATTAATTAATTTATTAAGTTAACTCAATACATTTTATGTGTTGTTAACTTATTATTTTTTTTATAAATATATTTAGCATTTAAAGAATCCTGTTAGTGGTCCGTGGGATTTAAATTAGGAATTTACTCTTCCGTTAGATCAAAAAGTTTGGCGACCGCTGATTTAGAAAATATAAGAAAATGCTAAAATTTATTTAGGTATCTAGAAAATGCCAAAATATGATAAAATTGGTATAATAAAAACATTTTTGAAGAGTATTAAGTCTAATAATATTTAAAGAGAAAAAATCGAAACATTATGTATATATAAATATATATTCATTAAAAAATAAACTAAAATAAAAATAGTCGAAGAATATTAAATTAAAATTTCATTATAAAAGCATAAATAATAAATAAAAATATATAAATAATAAACATATTTAAATTAATAGAATAAAACCTTTAAAAAAATTTTAATTTGCCGAACTGATATTTATGTAGATAAATTATTAAGTTGATCACAATTTAACATGGTTTTAAAGAAGGGCGTTTTTAAAGGGAATTTTTGGAATTAAGTATTTGAATCATTAAATATTTATTTTGAAATCAAATTTTAAACCTAAAAGTATCTAAGCACCCGTTCCGGTGTTTTCCAGTTTTCTGTAACTCCGAAGCATTGAATTAGGACGAAATAAGATGCGTAATCAACTTTCCTATTCTAGAGATCGATTAAAATGAAGAAGGGACCACACTCAACTCATTTTTATGAGTTGTCAGAAACTGTTAGAATAAAAGCGCAAAGCATTTCCTGTGACATTTAACAGGAAATAATTATCTGAACACTTCTAGAGTTAACTATTATTTTTACTAGATAGATAAACTAAAAACACCAAAAATATCATTAACTTGTTTTCAACTGGACAGAAAAACAATGTGATTAAAGCAAAGTTTTCTGATTTTTCACAAGTTCTAAGCAATAGGATTTATCTCCTTTTCACTCATATCATAATATTTAGACTATACAACGGAAAAGAAAACAAAGTCGTATAATTCAGAATGGGTGCTGTATCTGTCTATTAAAATGTGCTACTTTTTCTTTTATGCAGTGGCGTTGAAAGTATTATTACCGCCAGTCACAATAAAGAATAAATAACAATTTCCTATCCGTCCATTATTTTTCCTAACTAAGCTATATTTCACATCTATTTGTAATATATTGTTTGGTACATTTTTGTTCTTTAGAACTCTAATATTAATTTAATAAATAATTTCTTTTTGAAACCTAACACGGCGTTATATTATACTTTATAACTCAATTAAAATTGCGCAACACGCATTTCATCATGATAAGTTACAATTTTTCTTAAAACAGTTGTACTTTATAAAATAAACTCTAATAATAGTAAAGTAAATATTCTAATTATTTAAGGACAAATATAAGATCATATTCTTTTAGAACTGAGGTATCATCACATTTAACACTGAGCCGCAGAAGACTAAAATCAAAACATAATGGATATTATATTGATAAAAAGAAACATCGTTAATGTTATAGACTCACAAGATGAATTACAAAAGCTAATAAGCATTATTGCTTTTGTAATATACTTTGCATTTTGCTACCCTTCTTTATGTTAAAGAAATCTATTTAATAATGTTAATCTTTTGGAAGATATGTTAAATAATACGTTTAAAATTAATGGTTTTAAAAATTAAGAACTAAGCTATCTAATTAAATAACATTCAATTAACATTAAGTGCAAAGCACCACACCTCACTTTTTCGATTACAATGTCGCTTATCACTTTGATCATCAGATTGTCACTTTCATCTAGATTTCATGATGAGTGCAACTTTCACGAAACAAAGAAGTCGAGTCTCCATTTAAACGCAATCCTTATTCATTAAAGTACTGGTCTTTGAATGTTGGCTACTTTTTCATTTCGCCAAATGCACCAACAACTTCAAAGAACAGTTGAATAAGCACTTTAGTTTCGTTGCAGTTAGCATTAGCTCATGGTTACGTTGTAAACTTGTTTGAGAGTGGGTGTGCAATTGTGATATGCTAAATAGAACTTTACGTGACTCGAATTATATATGGCATTATTATAAGAACACTACAACTATTAACTTACCATTTACGGCACCCCATAATATGGTTATCCATAAAATATTTGGTGCAAAGAAGCAGAGAGCGGCGCTGACGGTGCCTATTATACCTCCGATAATCATCATCTTCCTTGGTCCATATTTTTGACCCAATATTCCAACGACAGGACCTGTCAAAATAGAACACATTCTTACAATTGTATTCTAATCATATTAAGATAATATTTATGTAATAATTGCTTATAAGAAGTGATAAAATGATCTTTCTTGGGGATTATTCAATGATGACTAAATTAAAATTGTTTTCTGAGAATTAACATCTTTTAAAGAATTACACTTCTGATTATGATACAGAGACCTTTAATTAAAAAATGAATCTCATATTTTATTTATTTCTATGAATATCTTACTTTTTAAGAAGTTCCAATTCTTTCTTCAATTTTCATCCAATTTTATTTTTAAATTGAATTAGCACACAAACGATACTTTTTCCCTAACTTAATTATTTTTGAAATTTAACTGTTATGTTTTATTGTAAAATCATTTACTACTACTTTATATTTTCATTCTTGTAAAAGTTATTTTTAATTTATTGATTGCCATAAAAGTCTCTTATACGTTATAATGTTATGAATTATATACGCACGTGAGCTCCCGCGCACGCGCTCACACACACATATATATAATGTGATTTTAAATTCCCCATCAACTCAAGTCAGTCAAATTTCTTTTTTAAAGTCAGTCAAATTTCTTTTAAAAGTCTTTTTTTTGTAACAGTGATATGTATATATATATATCACTTTTATAAAAAAAAAGACTTTTATATAACAAGATTTATATATATATATATATATATATATATATATATATATATATATATATATATATATATATATATATATATATATATATATATATATATATATATATATATATATGTATATATATATATATATATATATATATATATATATATATATATATATATATATATATATATATATATAATGTGATTTTAAATGTTATGTAAAAGTCTTTTTTTTTTTTGTAAAGTGACGACAAAATTATTTAAGGCCATATTTATAGTTATATTAAAATTTGGTAATACTTTTCTTAGATATTATTTCAAAAACTATATTTTTATATTCCTTGTCGTGTTTTTCATTAGTTAAAAAATTTTTATCAAATATTTGATTTTACCAAAGAAAAAATAATTACTAGAATGCAAATTAGAAATTTGACTGACTTGAGTTGATGGGGAAAATTTCAAAAGGAAATTTTATGACAATCCTCCTGCATCCAATAAAAAAAAAATTACGTTCAAACAGTTATTTTTGTATTCAATAGATGGCGCTGTCAATGAACTAATGTGAAAAACTTATTTTACAAATCAGCTGTATTTGGGTGATCTTTTCTCCACAGTTTTACAAAAATAAATGTCATTATTAGAAAAAAAATTTATTTTCATTAAATGACATTCTTTTGAGGAAAATTTCCAATTTGGATTAGTACGCACCATGATAGCAGAACAAGGACGAAGTTTATAGCGAGAAAAATATTTAGTCCAGTATAACGTATTTCCCGCGATTGACAAGTACTAATACCGAAGTACAGAATCAGTGTTTTATATAATGTCTCATTTCTGTATAATTCATACTATATTTATAATGACTCAATAATTAAAATTTGACTCAATTAGCATGTTAGCATAAATTGCAATCAAACTTGCGGTTGGTTAGTTACATTATCATTCTGTCAGAAGATGCGTTATATTGAGAGCAGGAAACATTACGTGACATCATAAATGTTGATTTTATGAAATTTCACAATTAATAAACAATGCATATACTATAATGAAAAAATTCGTTTCCTCTAATAACCCAGATAACACTGATAATAAGAATGTTGGCTACTAACACTACAACGTAATAACTGCGAATGCTCCAGAAAACTTTTGTGAGTTCATTTTAAAACAATAATTTAGTTTAATTTTAAACTTTTTCAACAACACAAGACCAAAGCATGTTTGATATCCAAGTGAAGGTTTACATAATTTCACATTATTTGACAATGAGAGCTAAATCTAGGAAAATGTGATTTTATCTGCTGCTTGTAAACAAAGAGAAAATTTCAAATTGTCATACTCACATATAATATTGAATATTATAGTAATGAAACTACTGTAGTGATCATATATTTGTAGCAGCGCTACCTATGTAAAAGTGATTATTTGTGTAGAAACTAGTACAGCTTTCAGATTCGGAATATTTTTACTCTCCAATAGGGGACACAAATAGGGGATTTTCCCCTATTTGTGTAGTTTCGCTTTTCGTTATCCTCCATGGCAAAACATGTCTGTCATATTATTATCATTAAAGTTTTTCGTCATAAAAGGGAAGCTAGTTGGATTTAACTCACTCATTTACACATTGACACACTGCACTATTATTGAATGCAGAAAAATACTATTTTCAGCATTCAGTAACAGTTTCATTACAATGTCTTATTCAGAAATTTATTGTGAAAATATTATCCCAGTGCCATAGAGCTGAGCTTTCAGTTTATACGAATCATTGTTTGAGGTGATTTTGAGTTAATCCAACTGTCTCCTAAGAACGATTTTCTAACAAATTGGAATACTACAGAAAGTATTAACACATTTTAGAACGATTTCGCGGTCGTTTAATTAATGTTTAAAATGCAAAGATTATTTTTTTAAATGTTCGATCTGATGCCTTTTTTCTGGACTATAAGTCTGCATCGTGATTCCCATGATAGAAGAACTTTTCGCAACATTTCTAGTGATATTGCTTTCCATTCCTCTTCCACTATTTTCCAGAGTCCATCTATCGTGGTGGGTTTGCGTTTAGAAAGAGCCTTTTTTAATAGATCAAAGGCACAATAGTCCATAGGTGAAACGTCAGAATATGTTGAAAATGTATACATGCAATACCTGTATTAATCATCATTTTTTGAAGAAAAGCAGTGGTAATTTTCGAAGTATGACTTTTAGCTTTGTCTTGATGAAGTTTCTCTCTTTGAAAGTCATTGGGATAAAGAAGTGGAATTTCTTTTGTAAATATTGGGCGTAAAAATTTCTCCTGATAGTACGATGAGTTGATTTTAGCATTTCTTTCCCCCTTTTTATTTTTAATTTCCCATTGTAGGAGAAATCTGCGACAATTATAAACCCATTAGTGAAACTTTCTTCACATTGAAGGAAACGGGTTTGTACATTTTTTTCTCATTTTCTATAGTAAAAATACCTTATTTTGTTACAGTCATTTAGGTAAACTCATGCTTTTTCAAGGGTCACAATGTTTTTCCATTTATCTCCTGCTAAGTGGTTTCCATACAGGATTCTACAAAATGTTTTGCATTGAGCCACGTGTCTCGGCAAAAGCTGATGAACATTATGTTTTTTAGCATTTTGAAGTTGTAAATACTGGTTTATTATTTTATTTATTATTGCTACAGATGTATCTAAAGAATTTGCAATTGATTTCTGTGTTGGTGGATTTTTTACTATTTACCAGCGATTTCATTTTAGAAACATTTAAATCAGTGCGTACATTTGTTTAGATATTCGTTTGGAGTCTTCTTTCTATGTAGAAATAATGATTGGCAGTGTTTATCTGTCCGATTAATAATATTGTTTATTTTGCACTTAGAAATTTTAATACCATGCATTTCACAAAGTTTTTGAAATCTGGAATAAGAACGTTTATCTTCGGAAAGCGCAAAAACATATCCTTCAGTTCACCGCATGTTTATATGTGACATTTTGAAAGAAGAATAAATTTAAAAAAGTAGCTGACGATATTTCTCATTTCAAATAATAATATGTTGCCAAAAATTGTTTTTCTAAAACATTTACTTTTCTTTATTTCATTATCCAAATCGTTCTAAAAATGTGTTAATACCCTCTGTATATCCATATATATAACACCTAAAAGTTAGGGATTGATAAAAGGATGTCTGTGATGATCACAGTTAAGGTTTAAACAACTGTTCAACGAAACAATTTACAGAGATGACTTCATCATCAGAGATTAAGTTTGAAATAAAATGTTCATGTCGAAACTATGTTCATATGTCTGAAGACATTGTCATAAGTGATCTTGTCCTGTTTTGCACTATCTTTACAAATGTAATGCATATTCATTTCTGGCATTTTTTTCCTGAGCACTAGTTTTTGAGGCCATTGTTGTTGTTTCACCAGCATATTTCCTTGTATCTAGCCCTAAATTGGACTTTACCAGTTACATAGAAGCAGCCGGATGGAGTCTTCGTGATTTTGAACCAAGGACCAAGCAGAAGACCCACAATTCTTGACCTCCCACTCCCAGAGGTATCATTTCATTTACAGGATATTGCAACCACAGCCAATTTTAACGTGCCCCAGCCACCATTAGTGAACACGACGAATCTTCGGTTAAGACGAGATTCAAACTCACTAGCCTCCGATAATGAGAATGATGCCCTTAGTAGCCTAGTGGTTAAGGCATCGGTCTTCCGTCCTGAAGGGCTGGCCTTAATTTCCAATGCCTCCAAATACCCACTGAATATATGAGATACACGTGCTCGTTAAATCTGTGGAATTGAGTGTCCTGTGATCGGTTGTGCAGCAGTTACCATGGGTGCTACGGCCTGGAGAAAATTTCCTTCCCCTCCAGACCTAAGTTAGAATTGAAAGAGTGAATGCTTTGGTGGTGCCATCTATAGGAAGAGTCTTAAAGCAAAGGCATACTTTCACCTTCGTAGTGATCTGATTAAACGAAAGACGCACCCTTTTGACATAATTTCATAAGCCAAATTCGCTAGCCGTCAGTCAGCGAGCTTTGCTTATCTAAGTTTCCTAAAAAACAACAGTTTAAATTCGTCAGAACTCGTTATTGAGAAATCACGAGGCCATTTGACTCTGCGTGATGGACTCTTTCTAAGGTGTTTTAATATCCACTCGTAAATTGCTTTCCCAGAGGACATTTCATGGAAAGGGGACTTTATTCACGAAACGCACGGCAAAAATACTGGGAATCTTTTAAGCACCAAACTCAACAGAGGCTCATACAAAATGCAAAAGAGCAACATTTATCTCTCATTTACAAGATTGGCTAAATTGACCTCGGAACAGTGTAATTCGAAGATTTTATTGTCCCTACCATCAAATGGAGCCTATATTGCAGTTATCTGTTAGATATCTCTTGACTCTTTTCTTAGAAGCTATTTTTAAGCCGAACGCGCTACTTAACCCTCCCCAAAAAAGATATAATATACAATTTTCCGATTTAAACTAACCATAAAATGGATAGATTGTCTTGTCTTTTTCATTCTGCTTTTTCTTCTCTTCTGTTTTTCAAATTGTACAACTTTACAAGAAATATCGCTAAAGATATGAAAATTTTAAAACTAATTACTTAGAACAACAGGTAATTTTCTTGAGTTTGAAAATTTTTACAAACGGAAAAAATCTACAAAATATTCCTTTATTACTGGAAAAACCATGAACTGCTTTTTTCTCATCGCCGAGGATACCCGGACATGAGATGGTGAACTTCGCCTTGTTTATAGCCGCTTGTAGAAAGCGAATGGAAGTCGGGCAGTAAATTCGTCGAACAGTTGGATTTATGACGCCGTCTCAATACGATGTGACAGATAAAATGTTATCTGAAGTCCTGTATATTTTAAACCAATGAGAATTGTAAATAAGTTGCGTAATCACAATCTCAACTGGAAGGAACGAAACGACGACTTTATGATTGAAAATGCCTAGAAAATTAAAAAACTTCCATTAACAAATTGATTCTCAAATTTGGATTTATCGGTGAATTTAATAAAATAATTGCGATTTTTACTTCGTATATCTTGCACTTTTCTCAATCAGTCGATAATTTGTAATCAGAAATATTTCAGAAATCAATTGAATCTTAAATACAAATATTAATATTAAAGATTGTCTTTTCTTGCTCATGATTGACGTCATAATCAAGGTTATTTTTTAATGTTTCCATTATAAATTATCCTTTTGAAATGATATTTTATATGTAATTAACAAGTCTATCAATGTTGTTAATATGCACGTGAATTTAAACTTAATTTTACGATTCCTTTTCAGTGTTGAGTTTTCCATTTTCAGAGATGTATTACGAAACATTAATGTATAAAAGAACTTAATTACCAAATAATAACGTATAAAATAACTTAATTACCAAACAGTAACGTATAAAAGAACTCAATTACCAAAACAGTTATATATAAAGGAACTCATGTTTACCAAACAAGTTTCTGGCCGAGGACCTCACACTGAGAGGCAGAGAGGCTCCCTTCCTGTCCACTTGGAAGATCTCCATGAAGGCCACGAACAGGATGCCCGACAGCCTGCCCAGCCCTGCCATGATGAAATTCATCATGCAGGCAGCCAGGGCCACCAGCCAAGCGTAACCCACATCTGGACCCTCCATTGCTTATTGTGAGGCTAGAGGTGAACTTCTTTTCTCCTATGATTGAATACCCGCATATTAATAATTGAATATTCAATAATTTTTTTATTAAATTAACATAGTAAAAAAGGCGATGGGGGGAATATTACTGAATTTTTAATCTTTTAATGTTATTTTAGCATTTTTAAACTATATATATATATATATATATATATATATATATATATATATTTCATAAAGATACTAGGTCTTTCCATCTCGATTGATGAAGATGCTGTTTGAACCATATCAGAGCAAGATCTTTTTTCTGGCAATATCGCGGAAAGCTTAATTCAGCTCGGCATTCTGTTTTGGACCCTGTTGGGAAGATAGGATTAGTGTGGATGCGTTCAAAATGGGTGCCACATGAATTAAGTCCGAAGTATTTTGATGATGGAGTCGTCATATCTCTGCTTGTTAGGAGCTCTTCTAGAACCGGTTGATAACTGGCAGTGAAAAGTGGATTGCCTGCAAAAACATCGTAAGGAAAAGGGCACGTTGTGCGGCAAAACAATGTACTCTTTTCCTTATGATATACTTTGTACACCTATAAAACAAATTCGTCTCTGAATAAGAGAATGTTGTGTATAGGGTGGGATATTTGAGAACCAATATATTAAAAGCATTACAAATTAAACGAAAAACTCAATTCGGAAAAGTATTGTCAGCAACTGGATAATTTAAAATGAGCAGTCTAAGAAAAGAGGCCGGTGATATTCCAAAAAAAAAAAAAAAAAAAAAAAAAAAAACAGAGTTTGTTAAAATATTGCACAATTAGGCTGAGAAATTCTGCTCCATATTCCTCCAACTTATCACCCTTGAACTATCACTTAGTTTTGCCAATAGAGAATTTTTTTTGAAGGACAAAAAATTCACAAGTAAAGAAAATATCAATCAAGCATTGCTTCTATTTTTCACATGAGAAAAATGAAACATATTTCAAAAATGAAGTATACAAATTGTCGATACGCTGGCAAAAAGTCATTTATAATAATGGCGATTATATTAGCTTATAAAGTTTTTTAATTTACGAAAAATTTGTATTTTGTTTCATTCGAAAAGTGAACAGAAATTTCCGGTAGACGTCATATAAATATGTCATATTATATGAATATGAGTTTAAATTAATAAACTATTTTTATTATTTATTAAAATATGTATAAAATATAATAAATACACAAGTTATTTTCATAGAAATTTATGAGAAGCCCATTTTCTTATTTTTCAATTTCACACGTTATTATCATTGAATTATCATAGTTTTTCTCAAATATTTGTTACTTTAACACACTTTTAAACATTTTCGATTTGGTTGAATGACTCAATTAAAAATATATAATATTTATATTTTCTTAATATTGCCAAAACCGTAGAAAATTTAAAATATTACACACAAGTGCACAAAACTGTTCTAATTTATAATTCATTTAGCCACATCCAGTTACAATGAAACGAAGTAAAAATAAACTAAAAAATACTACAAATTTTCAAAAGAACTCTAATTTTTAATTTGCCCCTTATTCTGTTCCATTGATTGGAACAGAATAAGAATTCAAACGAACAAAGCTATTTTAGTAAGGCTAATTCAAGTAAAAAATGCAATGTAATTAGATTGTAATCGCAACAAAAGTTAATTTACGAACCTGATTGCAAGTATTTTCTTCTATCGACAGTGCCAACTGTCAGAATTTATAAATTAGCAGAATTGCTTTTGGTGATTCAGGAAGCATTACTACCGCCTAGAATAGTTGTTGATGAAAATACTGTAAACCCAGGTGAGCAGGAAGTATCTTCAACAATAATCTTTGTGAGATTGTCCACGTGTTAACAAAATGTTCGTTTGGAGAGATAAAAGGATTATGAGCAGTTAATCCCCATTCAGATAAGTGGTTATTGCAGACAAGACCGAATAAATCTCAAAGATAACTTGTGAGATTCCTTTAGCCTATCGGGGGAGATAAAGAAATTTAAAATAATATGATATATATATAACCTTTTGTATTGATGAAATCTCTTGTAACACTTTAGGACCAACACTGATACTAATTGCATTAGAATAAAAAAAAAGAACACATCATATTTTCTAAATAAAACTCGATCTTTATTAGCTCTGACAAAAATTCTTTAATAATTTAAAATAAATGAGTTTTTCTAGTTAAGAAATATAATTTAAAGTATAGTTAATATAAGGTTGTTGTGTTCAAATAGATTATTTTTCAGTTAAATTTAAAATTTTTAAAAAAATATCAAATTGATATTCAGTATTTTTAGCAGTGTATTTTTTTATTATTTACGTATCTGAAAGTTAATGAAGATATTTTGAGGAGTAAGCCAATGACGAAAAGATATCACGAATTTCATAACTAATTATTTATTTATGAATAAATATTACCTAGTGTATAACGCATAACTCACCATTTAATGTTTTATTCTATTAGTGAAGTAATTTTTAAAATAATAATAATTAAAAGGCCTTATTCCTTAAATATAAGTTCTTATTCATTATAAGTCCTTTGGTTTATCGAAATCTCGCCTGGGATTGAACTGAAAATAGCTGCTTGAAATGGAGTGAATCAGACAATCAGCTGTTGATTTTTGGAAACTGTTATTAATGCTGATTGGAACACACTGTAATGCTGCATGTGCCATGATGTACCCCATTTGGAATCATTTCATAAGTAAAAACATTGAATTCTATACCCGCTCCTCCTTTTTTGAAATTAGTAAGTATGCGCAACAGTTGCGGGCAGTGAAAAATGTGCCTGGCACTTTAACCTTCATATTTTTTGTAATCAGGAAAAGTATTTTCGTCTTTCCCAATTCTCTGACGGTCGGAAATTCTTTAGATGTGGATAAAAGAAGTTTACTATTTCATACCTTCGCGCTTAAAGGTAATTTTGATATGTTCCACAGTTCCTTCAATTTGTTTACAATCTGATTTGTTCTAGAGATGTAGTTAAGCGAAGGTAAAAAAACATAATTAAAAAGCTAATTAAACACAAGCTCGTTATATTTGAAAATTGCAATTTTCCACTCTAAGCTGAAAAATATTTTTTATACATCTATAAAATCTATAATATCTAAAATCGAAAGATGGCTCGGGACAGTAAACAAGAGATCATATATTATAAACAAAAAGAAATTTAATAAACACAAATGGCACACACAATTACATATAAATTCATAGCAATTAATTACATTGCAAAATCTAAAGGAACTTTAATGTTCCATCGAAAAATTGGGAGAACTTCTTCCCTCAATCGAAACAAAATCTAAAGTGCGAAGCATCTCTACATAATAGTAGGCGATAGCGTCATCTATTCAAACTTCTTTCCTCAAAGCAATTGACACGCTTTCGCTTGTACCAGAATCCACTGACTGCGAAAGTTGGCCGCCTTCTCTCATTTGATTAAATTCTTATTAAAAATTAAAATAAGAATTTACTTTAATTCATACATGCATGAAATTAAAATAAAGACAGGAATTTAAAAAAAATATTTTTTTTATATTTGCATAAAAAAATATTTTTTTTTAAATTCCAGTCTCTATTTTAATTTCATGCATGTATGAATTAAAGTAAATTCTTATTTTAATTTTTAAACAATGTGGCATTCTGCTATTTGGAAGTATTCATCTTATTGTATTTTGTGATATTAATAAAATGCTCTCATTTCCGATGTAATTTCTGCTTTACGATGCCAGATTTTTTAGACAATTGCATTCAAAAAATAAACATTTACCTTCATGACAAAATAGCTCAAAGAAAATTGTGCTGACATCGCGGAATAAAGTTTATGCAGATCTTATGATTATATTGAATAATTTAATAAAAGAAAAATGAAATTAAGTTTGGTTAATATTAATGTACTGAAATAAAGTAAATTTTTAATTATTTTCGGAATATTAAGCTTTTAAAAAATGAAAATATAAGAACATTAATTAAAATCTGAATATGAAACAAAATGTTCTAAATTTCCTCTTGACGACGTATAAATACTAGGGTTGCCAAAATATAATTCTCTTCATAATTCTTAATATTCTTCATCTCTATGAGGTAATAAAAAAACCCCAAGTTGCCAGATAAATTAGGTAATGTGCCAAAAAAAAAAAAAAAAAAAAAAAACCCCCACCAAATTCAGAAATTGACATGATGGATGGATTATATGCATTTGTTTCATCACGAACTGGAATTGTGTGTTACATAAAAGTTATTTACAATTAACAATATTTCTGGAAATCGGTTCTTTTTCATGGTAAAATAGTTCTTGACAAACTTAAATTACATTACAAAAGTAGATCAAGAACTAATGAACAACTAATGTTATTTTTCCAGACCTAACTGTTTTTTATAAATATATAGTTATGATTTCTGTATTATTACTTTCTTATAAAACGCGTAAATTGAAAGATTTCCAACGAAAAAAAAAATTGTGAAATAAAAATCAATTAAAACTTTTTAAGTTGAATAAATATTTATTATAAATGAACAGCTTCTCTATACAATATTTTAACAGCTTAACAAACAGTCAGTATAAGATAAATGTGAGAATACCAGAGTGATATATAATTTGAATGCTTACTATGACGATTATTTTTAAAAGAAACATTTCTGTGTCTTAATAGTCAAAACTTAAGATTTTTATTTTTACGTAAATATCATTATGTTTATCGTCATTTTTCCATATTCAGATGGTTTTTGAATATTATCTTGATAAACACATTTAACGATGTTATTAGAAGTATATTTCTAAGCTGTTATAATTTAATAATATATTTCCATTTTGAATTATTCTTCATAAATATAAAACAAAAACTGAAAAGTATCGCATCGAATGAGAAATTTGCGAATAAGTAAAATCATTGCTGAAAGACTTCCCCATTTAATCAAATAGATTAAAAACATGCTGAATGGGCCACGTAAAAGTTTTTGCAATGGCCTGATAAAAGATCCTTTTCTATTAGATAAATTTTGTTGTTATTATTTCTCATTTGTGCTTCAAATACTTGCAAAAATTAATATCATCCCCTGAATTTTGCTTTCAAAGAGTTTTTTCATTCATATTTCAATGTTAGTAAAGAAAAACTCGAAGCATTCTTCTCGATATGATGGCAACCCATACAGGACAGAATCCATTTTTTTTATTTATTAGTGAGTGCAATAAAACTTGAAACTGATCACTTTGTAAAATGAATCCTGGGATTAGGGACCATCACTATATTTGCATACCAAAATCACATTTTTTTTCTTTTTAAAAGAAGCTTAAGAAATTATTTTAAGTAGTTTCAACAAACATTTCTAAATTATATTTAAGTCGCATTTTGCCATTAGAAAAATCTTTTATTGTTACTTTTTGTAACTTATGTTATTGAAACAAATAATACCCTCTTGTTTCACTCTTTTCAATTGCATGAAAATGGAATTATACTTTTAAAAATGAAGTTTCAAAGTAATGACTCTGAATCGATTAATGAATCAAATTTCAAAATATTGATGAAAATCGATAAGATTCTGCTTTAATTTGATTAATTGTGTTTTAACTTTAATTAACTGCTGATTTTTTTTTAATATTTTTATAATATTTCTCATGTAATGATAATATCATTATCACTTTTGATCCTACTGTATACACTTGAGTCTGCTACCGAAGCAATTGTCTTCCTGGTGATTTCCCCAACTCTTATAGAGATTTTCTGTTTGCAGTATTGTAACTTTTGGTATTGCAAACTTTGTATGAATGAATAAAAGAATTTATGATTTATATATTTGATTTTATTAATTGTATACGTAAGATTTAAACCCTTCAATAAATTATTCTTGTATTTTTCCAATTCGTGTCTTCTTTTCAAGTTTAAATTGTTTTTTAAATTCATTATGCCACACCACATCTTAACGTCAATCTTTTGCTATTAGATTTTAAAATCATTTCATGTATAAACATTATTTAGCATAATAACACAAGACACAAATAAAAGTCTGTATTGCCACTTCAACAGCATTAGTCGTCCTTATTCAGAACAAGCACTTTCCTTGATTATTTATTGCTTCTGAAATGTATGAAAATCACTAGTAAAATTTTGTAGTCATTCAGCATTGTTGTTGTTACTTATGACATTTGGAAAGGTGAAGCTCCCTTTGCCTTTGGCTATGTGAATTTAAGTCAGTAGAGTGCGTCTTTCGTTTGACCAGAACACCACGAAAGTACGACTTTGCTCTAAGACTCCTTCGCTAGATGGCAGCAACAGAGGATCTTCTTTTTCAATTTAGCATTATCTTTAGAGGCACATGATGTATCGACAACAAGGATTCTTGCCTTCTTACAAGTGATTACGTGGTTGTAAATGAGCTGCAAATGAAGACCGAAAACTTTTACACTTATAAAATTCCATTTGTTGAAATACAGTCACTTCTAAAAGTTAAGAACGAAGAAGTTAAGTACTTCCTGAAATAAAAATGAATAGGAGCAGTAACATGTTCAAGAAGAAAATAGTTAAACAGTGTTGTCGATTCGCGTCTAATTCGTCTTTTCAATTTTCATATCTAAATCATCGCCGTTGTTCCTTCAATATGAGATTCCGTCGTGAAGAACTCTTTCATCTTCATCTGGTTATAGAATCGATAGCGGCATCTTCCCTCTCGTCATTGGCCATCTTCAAAAGGAAACGTCTTGAACACCTCTCAGTTACTATTCTTTTTGAAAAAATTGAAAAGGTAACAGTCTGAAATAAAAAGTTTTAGACTTAAAAAATAGCAATTCTGTGAGTAAAAAAGTCAAAATCAGGAGATGGTCGTCATAGGTGTCTTCTTTTCCTTCTTGTGCACATTTTAAGTTACATCGGGCCAAGGCTTCCTGTACTCAGCACCAGTACCAGTAATCAGGGGACCTTCGGTAAAACCAATTTGTTGAACATCGCAGTTGTCATTGCTTTTAACTTTGATTATTTTGTAGGGGCCTAAATATTTGGGTTCTAACTTGAGACCTGGACCTTGTTGTACACGCTTAATAGCAACAATATATCATTTAATTTGAATTTTCTTGCTGGTTTTCTTCTTAAATTATAGGTTTTGCGATTTTCATTTGGAACTTTTAAAATTTGTTTTTTAGCTTCTTTTCTAAGGTTATCGCGATTGTTAATGAAATCTGTTCGCATTTCTGCGTCTAAGAGATCTTTAATTTTAACGTCATTTTTTTTTGTTCCATTTTTGTACCAAACAACAATTCAAATGGTGTTGTATTAATACGTTTGTGAAAAGTTGAGTTTGTAACCTGTTGTACATTACTGACATGCAAATACCATTTAGCTGGATTGTCTTTCAACACTTTAGACAGAATGAAAATTATACTGGAATTAAGGCGCTCTACTTGACCATTGGATCTAGGTAAACTGATGGTTATACAAATATGTTTAATTTCTTCGCAGCGATAATATTCTTGGAAATCATTTGAAGTAAATGCAGAACCTTTATACGAAATGATGAAAGAGGGATTACCGAAAACAGTATTTTGGAGTTCTACCGAAAACAGCATTTTGGAATTCGAAATTACTTCAGAAACGTCGGTAGATTTAGTTGGGTAAAGCCATATAAATTTGGTAAAACTATCGATCACAGCAAATATATATTTATATCTCGTATAAGTACTTTCTAATGGACCTAAATGATCTACATGATAAGTGTGTAAAAGAGTGTCGTCTTTTTGATGCTCGATTGGATGTGATTTTCCTTCTTATTTACCTTTTTTTCGATTGCTTAAAATACATGGTACACAATTAGATAAACATTTCTCGATTTTTTGTTTAACTTGAGGAATGTAAAAGTTACAGTTTAGATTATCTTCTGTTCTTGTAACTGCAAAATGACTTTTCTCTTGTGCAAATTTAATTATACTCATTTGCATTTCGTTGAGACTACAAACAGTTCATAACTATTAACATATAGTTATAAAGAACATAATTTTTTTTTGAGTAAATAATCATTATGAGGTTTTTGTTTTAATATCTCCGTAATTCTTTTGATATGTTCGTCTGTGTCTTATTCTTGAATTATTTTTTTCTCAAAAGGTGGTAGTCGTCGGGGGGGAGAACAAATGGGAATTTCATCCTTTAAATTAATTTTCATCTTAACATTAACATTTTTAATTTTATTAAGAACATAATTTTTTTATTAATGAATGTATTTCAGAGCACAATGATTTATCCTTAATGTGACTTAAATCAATTTCTGATTCATCGGTAAGATTTACAAAATTAATTAAGAAATTATCTATTTCGCTGTTGTTAGTGTGAAACGATACTTTATTAGTTGAAACTATTAAAGTACCTTGTCTAATAATGTCAGCTCCTACAATTAAATCAAAACTTACAAAATCATCATTTATAACAAAAATATTTGTATTAACTTTTGAATTATCAATTTCAACTTCTGCATTAAAATTAACGAGTGGTTTAATTGATTTCATTCCTAAGCCAGTCAACGAAATATTAGAAGGTTGTAAGCTAATAGTGTCTTTAATTTTATTAAATAAACTCGTTTTGAATATGGTTTTCTGATTTCCAGTATCAATTAATGAAGTTACATTCAAAGTACGAATTTTAACATCCTTAAGAATTAAGTTTTCAGAACTAATCGCATTTACCATTGGTTGAACATCAAAAGAGCTTGTTTCTTTTGATTTCGCACATTCCGAAGTTTTATGCCCAAAAGTCTGACATGAAAAACATTTTGATCCCTTATCTTTATATATACAATATTTAAAAATATGTGAACGTGAACCGCAGTTATAACGCACTCTATATCTTCAATCAAAATAACCTTCAAATTTTACTTTATTCATATTTTCATAGGTAGAGTTAAATTTATCATTAGATTCATACCTTGAATTACATTTATCATTACCATCATATTTTGATTAATTTTTATCAAAAGAATAAGATCAAAAATTTGCATCACGTTTTGTTTTCATTTTATCGAAAGCATATTTACTCTTTGCTGAATCACTTTTCATTACTTCATACACTTTAAGTTTATTTTTAAACTCTGTGTCAAGTTTTTGCATCCGTATAAAATAATTTTATTTTCATGTTTATCATATTAACGCGGCGTCATCAATTTTTCCAGAGCTGCAAAGTTCTTTCATTTTTAAAAAATATTCCAGAACGGATTCTGAATCTTTCATTTTCTTTTACTTAGCAATTTGTGAAGATTAGGCGAATTTATTTCAACAGAAAATTCGTCCATTAAGGCATCTTTTACTTTTTTCCACGAGTTTATTTCCGGCTCTGTTCTAACAAATAATAAGGCATTTCCATTTAAGTGATCTCTAAGAAAAATAAACTTTTGTAGATCTGATAAATGGAAGTTTCGATACATTTTCAAAACTCTCAATCCTGTTATTTATGTTTTCATGCGACTCAGAATTAAATTCGGTAATTGTGCTTTCAATATCAGAATAATTGATATAAATATTTTGAGAATCATTATTTTTACTAAGTTCATTAGAAATATCACATACATTTAAAGTTTTATTTTTATTTCCACATTGCATTGGAGAATCTGTTTCGCTTTCATTTTTGTTTGTTTCGTCTGCTTCCTATTCAGACATGCAGGCGTCTTTCATTCCTTCCACTAAAAAGTTTTAAAGAACACAATTGCTCAAGTATTCATTTCCCTATTTCAGATTTTTTCCTTCGAAAGAGATATTTAAGATATTGGAAACAGTTATTAATTCGTTCAAAGAAAAATTATCTTCTATTACTTTTAATTTCTTTTTAAATTCTTCACTTTTAATAGCAAAATTTAAACCAGGAAATTCTCTTATACGCTTTCGATTTGACCGATCTTCGTCAGAATCGAAAATAAATTTATGTTGAAATTTTACTTAGACCGACTTAATGATATCTGCGCGGCAATGCGTATCTTTCTGATGTCATTTAACTTCACCTTGAATTAAAAAAATATGTACACACCCTATTCTGATGCTTGACTTGTAGGATGATTAATCCTTGTAACGGTAGAATCCAAAGTAATTAAAGTAAACCGAGAATCCGAAATTGAAATGCACTTTCATAATATATATATATATATATATATATATATATATATATATATATATATATATATTTTAACTTGACACTCAAAACATCATCATATCAACATATTTTCCAATGTAGCACTTCTGACACCAATATTGTGGGTCCTGTGGGCTTCATTGTCAGGAACTAACACATTTAAAGTTTAAACTATTTAATTATGTATTCAAAGAACGAGATAAAGCTATTTTCATGTTTACATTTACCAATGAATATCAGATAACAATCTAACATCATTTTAGTTACAATCAATAATTAGTCCAATATCCATTCGCGTCTTCACGTCCTCGCGTTTTTTTCCCATCCATCACCTCGTCGTCTCTTCTGCATATGTCCGGCGGCAAACATGCCCTTTGGTGGCGCTTTCAATCCCGCGTATATTTATGCATAAAATAAAATCAATGATTATAAACAGAAATGAAAACAATATTAAATTTTTGTAAGTTATCAGATATCACAGACCTTCTGGAGATTTAAACAGAATTATGTATAAAGTGAAAAATAAACATATAAAATGGAAAAAAGGACATTAATAAGGTATATGATCTCCCCTCATCTGTATAAAAACTTTACACCTTTTGACCATGCTTTCTATTAGGTGGTCAACCACCGCAGAATTAAGCAATAGCCATTCTTCTTGTAGAGCAGTTTCCAGGTCAATAACAGTGGCTGTAGGTGGAAAATGTGAACATACAGCACGGTCAAGAGCATCCCAAAGATTTTTGATGGTATTAAGGTTGGGCGAATATGCTGGCCACGTCATACGCGCAATCCCTTCACTCTCAATGTAGTCGTCAATGATGTCATCTCTATGCGAAAGTGAGTTATCATCCATTAAAAAAAAGTAGGGCCAACTGCTGCAGCGTACATTCTCACAATGGGCTTTAGGACTTCATGTCGATACTGGACAGTCGTCACAGAACCACATTTAAAGATGTGCAGGTCAATGCGGTATCCTAATGAAATCCCTAGCCCACCCCATAATGCTTCCGCCTCGGAATGCGTGATATTCGGTGATGTTTTGGGGTTGATTGCGTGCTCCTTGTTCAAGCCATAACCTTTTACGCTTGTCGTCTTGCTCCAGAGGAAATCTTGACTTCTCAGTAAACATGACATTGCCTCAGTCAGTCACAGTTCAATTGACATGTTCCCGACATCAATTTAATAGTTCGCCTCTTGATTGGACGGATAGACAAACACAAACTTGAGGTACCCGGGCGTACAGTTCAATCATATGTAATCTTTGGCGTAAAATAGCTGCAGATATCACCTTTCTAATGAACGCTGTAACCATAGATGTCACACGTGTGCAGATCGCTCTGCGATTCCGCTTGGCTAAAATCGCAATATATCGATCTTCCGCGAGGTTTGAAACTCTTGGGCGACCGACTACGGGCCTTTGGACAACTGTCTGTGTGGTTGGAATTATTTCCATAAACGTGAAATTACAGAATAATGAACGTCGAAGAAAACATCGGCATTTGAGATGACTGTCCTGCTTCAATGCGCCCCACAATACACCAGCGCTCAGAATCTTCCATTCGTTTTCTGGAAGTCATAGAAACACGTATGTCTTGAAAACAAATTGTACGAAAGTTTTAAACACCTTCTATCAGCACGTACAATCAACCTTCATAAAGTTGGAATTTTATAAAACTGCTCTGTTTGCATATTTCTTGAGATGAAAGCGTGATTGACTGCTACCAAACATATTTGCATCCATCCATCTACCTCTGCAGTGACTTGCATTCTCTTCAATTCTGATTGGCTTCCGGAAATTAGCATTTTCCTCTCCGTGCTTAACTTTTAAAAGTGAGCGTAAATGCAGCATTGTCGAAAAAGCAGTCAAAAAATCGTTGAAATTAATAATAAGTTTCATATTCTCTATTCAGAAAATCGCAAAAGTTTTCAAGAAAAAAAATTATTTCTCTTTAACTTTTCCAACATAAAGACTCAATATCCACCGGAAGAATTGTTTCACACAGAATTCAAATATTCTTAAAGAGCTCGTATGTATCAGTGAGTTCTAAACTTTTTAATATGCTAGTCCATTTTATAATGAAACTTTGATTCACAATAGCCGTAGATAGATGTTGTGGAATTATAAAGCTAAGGTTTTCATACGTTCTGCGTTTATACAGGAAACAAGTCTAGCTTAGACAGAAAATGTCTGCTTCGTTTCTCAGGCATTCATGCATCGACCAAAGAAGGGTTCAAACGCCCAGAGCAGTCCAATGAAAGCGTGAATCAAGCCATTCAGAAAATAGATGTAATCATAGGATCCAATCGAGTCTCGGAAGTATCCTGAAATAAGTTATTTTTAATTAAAAAAGTAATAGTTATTTCGCAAACAAAATCATCTGCATCAGAATTTTAAAATTAAGTCTCATATTCAATCAAATAGAAATTCAATTTCTGTTCCTTAATTATTGCATTTACAAATAAAAATGTGAAATAGGCCATTATTTCTGCATATCAAGGTTATAGTAAAGGTTGTAATGAATGGCGATCTTGGGAAACAGCAATTTATAACATGTAATTTAAAAATTGCTAATAAAATATACAAATTATAACAAGTAAAACTACTCAGTACAAAATAAGTACATAAGTCCCTCAATTAATATTATATTACCATTATTTCAATAGTGCAAAATATCATCAATAAGATATTCTGAGCAGATGTTAATAATAAAATTATTTTATTTGTACACACACACACACATATATATGTATGTATGTATGTGAGATATGGAGTACATGATGACACACCTCTACTCATGACATCCTCAAGTGCTTATCTTTTCAGCTACTTCAATAGCGATCCTGGTGTCAATGGTTAGAAAAGGAACTAGAGTTGATAAAAGAAGACGGTCATGTTAAAACGTACTTTGAACCTTAACGGTTCCGAAACATAAATGTTGTATTCATAATCCTATTTTGTAATTATAATTGTAAATAACTGTAAATAATGTTTAATATACTATAGTTAAAATGCCCATTCGTTGTATTATTAGTGTATTAAACTAATCCGCATGGGGGCCCTGGCCAATTACTTTTTTATTTTAAATATATTCCGAAGAAATTTGTTTATCATTCCCGCTGAAATTCTACCGCCGCCAACAAGATGAAGAGGGCCTGTTTCTGGTTTCGATTTATGTATTTTCCTGCATTCGTTGCTTTGGATTTCTACTTTGAAGAAGGGTGAGTCACTCCTATTTTCAAAATGTTTCAAAGTGATATAACTTAAATGGCACTTGCACTGAAGACTGAAAAAAAAAAAGAGAAAAAATCACACTTCTTCACAAGCTGTTATTTGGCGAAGAAGGTGATAGATTAAAGCGTTCTCAAATAAGAAACTTTCATGGTTTTGATTTCAAAAAAGATTGTTTAAATTATAAGTCTAAATTAAATGATATTACAGCAACTTTTTCTTTAATTGAACTAATTTCGATTGCTAATATTTTGAAAATCGATATTAATAGAACACTACCTGAATTGGCAGAAAGAATTTCATTATTTCTTACTTATTTGGAGTCTCTTCAAGAAAATGTAAAAAATTGTGAGGTAACTGATGATTTAAACTGAAGCGATTCCAAATTCTACTCAGTCGAATGTGCAAAGCGATAGCGTTTCTCTTAATAATAATGGACATAAAGTGTATGATAGTCATATTTCTGATGCTAATTATTTTCATTCAAGATTGCAATTTAATTTCAATGATATTGATTATTTATTTCCTAAGTATTCAGGGGAGAAAAATGGAAATGTCAAATTGTGGCTTCAGAAATTGGAAGCATTTTCTATTTCATTTAATTTGTCAGATATTCAAAAATTTATTTTTGCACAAAGAGCATTAAGTGGAATTGTGTTGTTATTTATCAAAAGCGAAAGCAATATCCATTTCTATTTTGAATTGAAAATCGCTTTACTTTCGGAATTTGGTGAACATATTAATTCAGCAGAAATTCATGACACATTAAATCGTCGAAAAATTAAAGATAAAGAATCAATATATGAATATTTTTTAATTATGAGAGAAATTGCCCGTCAATCTCAACTCGATGATATGGCTCTAATTCATTACGTAATTCAAGGCATTAATGATCCTCCCCAGAATAAAGCTATCTTGTATAGTGCCACTAATTTAAGAGAATTTAAAACAAAATTATAAAAATTTATGAAGAAATTCAAAATGTTAAAAGTAAAATTCCTGTGGTAGAACAAACAATTGAGAATCAAACTGAAACCAAAATTCAGACTACTCCTATTCTTTGTTTTAACTGTGGAAAAAATGGACATAAATCCATTAATCGTAGAGACAAAAATAATGGTTTTAAGTGCTTTCGTTGTTATTCTTTTGGGCATAAAGCCAGAGATAATAAATGTTCCACACCAATAGATAACCACAATTCAACAGTTCGTACTCTTAACAATCACATCACTTTTCGACAAAACATACATAAAATAGTTAAAAATTTCAGATATTTTGATAAATGCCCTCATTGATACCGGAAGCCATGCAACTTTATTACGCGAAGATCTGTATCGTCAAACTGAATTTTCTGAACTGACGGATTCTCAATTAACACTAAATGGATTAGGTAGTTCTAAAGTACAGCCACTTGGTTCATTTCAGGCAAATATAGAAATCGATAATGATATTTTTTCTACAACAGTTTATGTTATTTCTCAACATCAGATGAGTTTACCCTTAATTATCGGTACAGATATAATTACTCAAGGAACACTAATAGTCAATAAAGATGGTATTTATTTACGTAAATCAGAAAGTAATGATTTTTTCGTGAATTTAATTAATGTTGTTGACAACACATCAGACATTGATTTAAATCACATACTTAATAAAAATGCAAACTAGAGGTATACAATTTAATTAACTACAAGCGAAAAACAGAAATGAAAATGTCTATTATTTTAAAAGATGATATCCCGATTTGCCAACGAGCACGTCGAATGTCCATACCAGAAAAAGAATTTGTATCCAAACAAATTAATAATTGGCTAAAAGAAGGAATAATTAAACCTTCTTGTAGCGAATATGCTAGTTCAACTGTTTTGGTAAAAATGAAAGATAATTCTACATGTTTATGTATTGATTTTCGTAAATTAAATAAGAAAATTATTAAATATCATTATTCATTACCCCTTATTGATGATATTTTAGATCAGTTACAAAGTGCAAAATTATTCACATCTATTGACTTAAAAAATGGTTTCTTTCATGTGGATATTGACCCTAATTGTACCAAATACACTAGTTTCATTACCCATTACGGACAATACGAGTTCCTTAAAGCTCCGTTTGGTTTCACAATTAGTCCAGCCACTTTCAATAGATATTAATCTTGTGTTTTCAGAGAATTGATAGCATATGGTACTTTAATTATGTACATGGATGATTTTATCATACCGTCTAACAATGAAGAAGAGGGACTTATTAAATTGAAACGTGTTCTCGAAACTGCTTCAAATTATGGACTAAACATTAATTTAAAGAAATACCAATTTTTGCAAAGAAAAGTTGAATTTTTAGGCCATGTTGTAGAAAACAATACTATTTCATTCTCTCCATCAAAAATAAAAGCAGTAATTAATTTTCCTGAACCCAAAGACGTCAAACACTTGCAATCATTTCTGGGCTTAGCAGGCTACTTTCGAAAAATATATTCCAAATTATGCCACTGTTTCCAGGCCTCTTAGTGATCTACTAAGAAAGTCCTCTAATTTTGTATTCGGTTCTACCGAAAAGACGGCATTTCTCAAATTAAAGGAATTACTCACAACACATCCTGTTTTGCATTTATTTGTGCCAGGTTCGGAATTAGAAGTACACACAGATGCATTTAAACTTGGATTTGGCGCAGCTTTCCTTCAAAAATCTGATAACGGAAACTTTCACCCAATTTTGTATATAAGCAAAAAAAAAACATCTCCCCAGGAAGAAAAATTACACAATTATGAACTGGAAGTACTCTCTGTTGTAGAAGCTCTTAAAAAATTCTGCTTATATTTACACGGAACTAAATTTGAAATAGTTACAGACTGTATGGCTTTTCAAAAAACAATGGATAAAGCTGAATTAAGCTCAAAAATCGCGCGATGGACTCTTTTGTTACAAGTCTTTGATTATGCAATTTCTCTTAGGTCAGGTAAACAAATGCAACATATTGATGCCTTAAGTCGTTACCCTGTTATGATTATTTTTCCTGATGATATCACTCAGAAGATAATAAAGTCACAATTTACCGATGAATTTATCATAAATATGAAGAGTGCAGTCGAAAAATCAATTAATTCTAATTTTAAAGTTAAAAACGGCATATTATACAAATTGGTCTAAGATCAAGAACTTTTAGTCGTCCCACAAGTCATGTGCAATCAATTAATTCAACATGCGCATTCTAAAGGTCATTTTTCAGTACAAAAGACTACAGAAATTATTAAACGAGACTATTATATTCCAAATTTAGATTAGTTAACCCAAAATTTCATCGCCAATTGCATCACTTGTATCTTGTCTTCCAAAAAATCAGGTAAACCTGAAGGATTCCTCTATCCAATCCCAAAAGTTGACACTCCTCTCGATACATATCACATTGACTTTTTAGGACCTTTGCCATCTACAAAAAAAATTACAAACACTTATTTTCTGTAGTGGACGCTTTTACAAAATTTATTTGGCTATATCCTGTTAAATCTACCTCTGCACAAGATGCATTAGATAAGCTAAAATTACAACAAACTGTTTTTGGTAACCCTCGTCGAATAATATCAGATAAAGGATCAGCTTTTACCTCCCAAGAATTCCAATCTTATTGTATTGAAGAAAGTATTGAGCACCTACCTATCACAACTGGAGTACCTCGAGGAAACGGACAAATTGAGCGTTATGCATCAAACCCTAATTGCAGTTTTAACTTAATTATCTGTTGAAGAACCCACAAAATGGTATAAACATGTGTATAATGTCCAACGCATAATGAACTGTACTGCCTCACAAACAACAAAATTCTCACCATTCGAATTAATTCTTAGCATTAAAATGCGAAATAAAGATGACATTTACATTAAGCAACTACTGAAAGAAGAGCATATTCAATATGTTGTACATGATAAAAAACAATTGCGTAATATTGCTAAAACTAATATTTTACAATATCAAACACAAAGTAAATGTTATTATGATAAACGGAGAAAACCTCCCAAAAAATATCAAGTTGGTGATTTAGTCGCTATTCAAAGAACACAGTTCGGACCAGGTTTAAAACTTAACTGAAATATTTTGGACCTTACAAAACTAAATCTGTAAAAGGTAATGACATATGATGTAGAAAAATTTGGTAATCATGAAGGTCCCAATACAGCATCTTCCTCTGCAGATTTAATGAATGAATCTTCACAACACTGAACTACGTGACTCCTTCATTTGCTGTTCACTAAGACGAAAGATGAAAACAAATAATTCTGTTTTGTTAGTTATTTCTCATGCTGGTTGCGTTTTCCTCTCTTTCTTTGTATTTTGCAGTTGCTGTTACTTTCTTCGCCAGAAGGACCTGAGCGCTTAGAATGGCCGAGTGTGAGGTATGGAGTACTCGATGACGCACCTCTACTCATGACATCATCAAGTGCTTGCTACTTCAACAGCGATCCTGGTGTCAATGGTTAGAAAAGGAACTAGAGATGATAAGAGAAGAAGGTCGGTCATGTTAAGATATACTTTGAACCTTAACGGTTTCGAAATATAAATGTTGTATTCATAATCCTATTTTGTAATTATAATTGTAAATAATGTTTAATATACTATAGTTAAAATGCACATTCGTTGTATTATTAGTGTATTAAACTAATCCACACACACACACATATATATATGTGTGTGTGTATGTATGTTTGTATGTATGCATGTACACACAAGAAAGATATATACTAGAAAGTTACAAAAATGAGATTATAGAAACAAAAACATATTGACAAAAATATTTTGGAATAAATGTTACTTTAATGATTATATGAATGCAATACTAAAATGCTTTCAATGTAGACGAACAATAGACATTTTTCAAGTGGACTTGGTGCTGTTCCACCAGTGGATCCTTAAAAATGAACAAAGGTACCGTAATCCTTTGTATAAAGTGTTTTCATGTTATGCGATTCCCCCGCAACGTGTCTAGTGTTCAGAGTGCCTGATTGCAGATACGGAGGTCCTGGGTTCGAATCCCAGTTCGGTCATTGAGGTACTCTCTCTCTATCTATCCTGTATTTGTCCTTTCCTTGTATGAATGGGTTGTGAATGGCTTATGGCATGTACTAAGGAAGTCGGACTCCACACCTAAATATGGCTCTGTTTGAAAAGTGAAGCAGCGCTTCCCATATTGCCAGCATAGCTGTCACATGACAACATATGACGCGATTTCATGTCACTCGTATAACACCTGTTTTCCTTTCTATAATACGTTGATTCCCCAACTTCATATTTCTGTACTGCGAAATTTATAATGATTGTGTTTTTATAATATCAAATGAAATTTGTGCTTTTGGAATTATTTGTGATTTATTGGAAATTAACTGTTTTTAGTGACATAAGTTATTTATTTGTAATGTTCTTAGTTTGATTTTCATAAAAAGCACATATTTCCTTCATAACGTGGTTTTTCTTATGGTTATTCCCCTTGAACGAGAAACGTTAAAAGGGAATCAATCCTTTGCAGATAACGCATCAAACGTAGTATTGAGCGCCTTGAAAGAGAAGGCTCGTACAGCGCGGAACTAAAGTACCGTGTAACAGGAAGCATTGCTAATATTTGTTTTCCTTCTGATATTTTTTACAATTTGCCTGTCACTTCGAAGGTTGCAAAGGGGATTCTAAGATCAAACTCTACACCTTGGCGAGACTTCAAATCATCAAAAGGTCACTCCTTATCTTGGCTAAAACTTTTTCTTCTTAAGATTTAGGCACTATTTCTCTTGTTGTTTCATTTAAATAATTATTAAATTTATTTTAAAGTTATTAATAATTGTAATTTTGCATTTTGATTGTATCTCTTGTAAGATATTATAAATACAAATATTTTAAAATGTGTTCATATCACTGAATATTTGTAAAATTTTAATCGTTTATTTAAAAATATTTTCTGAAATTAAAGTTTAATCATTACAAGCAAAGCAAAAAATAAAAAAAGGGTATCTGCAAAGATGGAAATAGAGGAGAATTTGAAGATAGAAGAGAGGCTCTTAGTTCATTTTAATTCAATACTTAATTTGTTTCTTAGATCAAGCTTGTTAAGAACCACCTGCTTTTAATACGCGTTAGTGTGAAAAAGCATTCGAATTATTAATAGAAAGTTACAAGCACATGTTATAGAGTTTCTCATCTGAAATGCTAAAATTATAGTAAATATTCATATTATGGTAATATAATTATCATGTATAACTCCTTACTATGGTAATTAACTGAAGAAATATGACCTTGGAATAGATGAATGAGTCAAAGATATGACATTACTTTTTTTATTCGAGTTTTTAAATTTCAAGTTAAAATTATGGGAAACATGCGAATAACAAGACGTGTAGAGGAAAGAAACAAATGTGTAATATTCAGAGAATATTTTATTTTTATTTTTGCGCGGTCTCGGTTATTGAAATCGTCTTAACATTATCTTATGCATTAACTTTAAAGTAAAGTATTAAAAACTGCTACTCTCTCGAGAATAATTTTTAAAATTTAAAGCCACATTTGTCGCCAATATATCATGAAGATCGTGAAAAGAGAGAAATATAGAGTCTTAACATAAAAGCTAGAGGTAAATCTACCTTTCTGATTGAAATTTTCTTATTTATAGATGATAATTATCTTAATAAAATTTTAGATAATACCGGGTTAGCCAAAAGTTCGTCACAATTTTAAAAATTCATAAAAAAAGAAGAAAGTGAGATAAAGAAGTGCGGTTTGCAAGGGCTCACAAGGTAATCGGATTTTTTTTAGCAGCAAAAAAAGTTTTAGTTAAAAAAGTCACCTATAGATGGCGCTGACATCGAGAGATTAAGTAGAATTATGCGAATTAATCTTGCGATAAAAGGCCGTGGTACTCGAAAATTTCTCATTCGCTTTCAGAATGAGTTCAGAAATTAACCGATCGAGCGTTGTTGGTGAAGTTGTTCTATTTGAACGGAGAGTCAGTAACTATTGCGTTGCGAAAATTTCGCACGACGAAAGGACTGAAGACGAAGAAAGGCTCCATATCGTGTCCTGGAATAATCAAGCTTGTCAAGAGGTTCGAGGAAACTGGCTCTATGGAGGATCGGCCACGCAGTGGAAGACCCTCGTTGGCGTAGAGCCGAATTACTGCGGTGGAAACCACAATGAATGGTTTTAGCGGCGCAATCGTCCATTGGGCGTAGCAGTGCTCGCGAAGCTGGAAGAATATTGGATGTGCCTCAATCATCGATTCGACGTATCCTCCACGGGATATTGCATCTCTATCCCTACAAACTGCAGCCACTGCAGGAGTTACAACCGGGAGACACAGCTATGCGGGAATCATTTGCCGAGTGGGCTATGGCAAGAATCGAAAACGACCCTCAGTGGTTGTACAACGTTTTCTGGATGGATGAGGCGCACTTCACACTACACGGGGAGGTCAACACTCATAACGCTCGTATATGGGCAACATCTAATCCTCGACGAATACACGACGAAATCTCTGCATCCAGCCAAGTTGACAGTCTAGTATGGCTTCACCTCATCTTTCATTGTCGGACCTTTCTTCTTTGAAGAACCGTATCCCAGATTGGGCTGGAAAGCGTGCACAGTAACCGCTAAACGTTACCTCACTCTTTTGCGTGACAAAGTCGTGCCCGCATTAAATCAAAGAGGTGTGTTATCTCTAAACTTTATGCAGGATGGCGCACCATCACATTATGCCAATCCAGTAAAACGATTCCTTTTGAGTACCTTTGGTGTAGAGAGACTGATCAGTCGAGGTTGCAAGATCGCATGGCCTCCACGATCACCCGACCTCACTCCGGTCGACTTCTGGTTGTGGGGCTATTTGAAATCACGTGTGTACCGTTCATCTCCTTCAACATTGGCCGAACTCAAAGATTCTATCTTTCGTGAGGTTTCTGCAATTCATTCCGACATATTGCATTCAGCTGTAACGGGCGTTGCGAGTCGACTCAGTTGTGTCGTACAATGTACTGGTGTACTGGAGGTCATATTGAACAACTGTTATTATCAGAATAAATGAATGGAGCATACTGTTGTCCTTTTCATTGTGTTTCGGACAGTCAGCGCCATCTATAGGCGACTTTTTTATCTAAAACTTTTTTTGCTGCAAAAAAAAATCCGACTACCTTGTGAGCCCTTTCTTGCAAACAGCACTTCTTTATCTTACTTTCTTCTTTTTTTATGAATTTTTAAAATTGTAACGAACTTTTGGCTCACCCGGTATTTAAATGACATAAAATCAATTTTTTTTATCATAAAAAAGAGTTTATTCAGCATTAAAACTAAAGCAAATGAATTTAAATCCTCACTTCCATTGATTTTAACATCCCAACCACTTTTCCTGTTTCTTATACAAATAATTCAAATTATAATCAGATTTTGACTTGACAATAAACTGCAGTTACTATTGCAACGATCTAAATTGTCTTTTATTATTATGCTTAAATTTTTTAATGTTCTCATAATTATATAATTATAATAATAAATGCAGTTATTATTATGATTAACATAACTAATTTTTTATTGTCTTATTATTAAATTATTACTTTGTGTTATAATGCCTAAATTCTTAATATTCTAAAATATGCGTCTTTTTCAGTGAAAATTTTATATTATTGATTATTAACAAATATTAGACAAAACGGTCTAATTAACATGCAATTTTTACCCAAGTAATGGAGATGCATATTCTACAATTTTGATGGAGTAAATACCAACAAAAAAAAATAAAAAAGACCAAAACTAAAAAGCACTATATTTAATATCAGCTTGAAAATATATTTCCTAAATTTTATCAGGTCCTAACCTATACCATAAGAAGTAATAAAACAGTAAATATTAATTCAGTAATCAGATAACTCTATTAAAAGAATTTCCTTTTGTGTATAATAGCAACATTATTTAAATGACGACAGTAACTTTAAATAAAGAATTTACATAAATTAAAGTGAGGCTATTTCTTCTTTGAAGAATGGAATAAACATTCTTAGGTATATTCGCTATATTTAGTTTGAACTACATGGAGCATAACTTCGCAGTTATTTTTTAAAAACTTATAATCTTTGGTATAAAGTAATATATGCATATATATTTTTATGTCATTCCAAAATTAGTATTAATATAATAATTGTTTATGTGTCACACTCTTTTGATGATTTACTTATGTACTTGAATACTCTTGAAACACTGGTACTCAGAAATTTCAGCAAAGTTAAGGACAATAGGAAATTCAGTAACTGAGAAACTAAAAATAACTCGCATAAAAAGTTATTCCAAAAGAACTTTAAAAAAACTTAAACAAATTCAAATGATCTCTTAAAGGAGAGTAATGCTCTCGTTAACAATTTCAACTGATTTAAAAATGAATAATTAAATTTAAATAATTTTTGTAACTGCGCGCGGGATTACATTTCCTTACCAGCGCATCAGTACTTTTTACCAGATTACAAAAGCGAAAAATCTTCCCTATAAAACAAGTAATAAATTTAGAACGTGTTAGCTTTTTATGGGCTTAAAGAAGCAGTAAAAAATAAGTAGAGAACATTTCAAACGGTTGTTCATAAAAAAAATAAATAAACATTTTCGAAGTGATTTTAGAAATTATTTTGTTCTACAGAATATTTCCAATAACGACTAAAATATACATTGGCTTTAGGAAGCATTTCCATGGTTTGTTGCATATTTCATAAAGTTATTTTTTGTTTTCCTTCATCAATTTACGAAGGTTAATTTGACCAAGATATACATTTTAAAGTGAATTCCGATCAATAAGAATCATTATTATCATCAGTGTAATGATTCGAATCCGCCCGAACAATTTAATTGAAACCCAGAATGTTAATCATTTAACGGGTTCATTGTAGAATAGGGTATCCCTTGACTTGGCGAAAGATTTGCGATAGATCTTAACTATAAAAATCAATTTCTGGTAAGCCTATCTTTATATACTTTTTGTGTATAGGCCTAACTTAGCACCAAAAAATCTCCAAAGAATCAAGGGGTATCCGATCGCATACTTTTAAGCTATTCAACTACCAACTAGATATTCAGAATATTTTCTTGACTATTTTCTTTGAAAGTGGTTAAAATGCAAGATTTTAGGAAATAAATATAATATATGTATTTTAAATCATACAAAATAATATGGACATACTAATATATATGATAATCTTCCATAAACTTGACATGAGAAAATAAGATTTTATTCATTAGCACAAACTCAGCGAATAAAATTGTTAATTAAAAAATAAAATAAAGGACATCGCCTGATTATTCGTTGGATAGTAAAAGGTTTATATAATTTCAGAGACATAGAAATATCGAATTTTTCATAAGTTAAAAAAGTTCGCGAATTAGACTGCAGCTTATTGAATTGCTTACATAACACTAGAATTGAATAAATATTGTCGTATTTTAAATATTTTTCATTCACACACACACACACAATGCAGCAATTTATTTATTCTTCAATAGATAAATAAAAATATTACGTGAAAAATATCTAAAGGTAAATATTAAGTGAAAAAAAAATATAATGCGTTTAGTTGTTTGAAAACTTCTAAAATGTAAGTAAATACACCTTATTCTAGATCTGAGCTTTCATTTGATTGAAAGTAAAATTTGAAAATTTAATCAGTTTTTGTTGAACATTAAAAATATAATTTTATTATTTTTTCAAATCAATAACTTCTAGTTAATAGAAACTGGCAGAAAATTATTTGTTAATGAATAGTTTAAAATTATTTTTAATTTTAATATTTTAATCATTTTAAGTAATATTTAAACTTAATAATTTAATAAATATATCTATGTATTTCTAACATTAATTCTAGGTGTTTCGTTTTCCATTTGTGCAATTGTGCATTAGAAGCATAGGAAGATCATAAAAGTCAAATGGTTTCATAAATGTTTAATTCAAACATAAATATCTCAGTAACCTGTTGCAAGAACTAATCTTTAATCAGATTTGTTTTCATTATTGGAAATGACATTTAGAGATATTCTTTGATTAAATGAATGAAATAAAATTGTGAATCAAAAATTCATTTTTAATGAAAATCCTCAAATATAAACCTAATTAAAAATATATTATTGTTTATATATGAAAATCATTTTCTAAGCAATGAAATATTTTGAGTACTTTTGCAAGAAAGTTTAGTTATTTCCTAGTTATTTGAAACTCCCTATGACAGCTTTTTCTGTAAATTATTCGGCTATCCAAGTCGATTTGTAATTCTAAAATTATATCAAGTATCTTGGTATCACACCGGAAATTGATTTTCTGTTTTTGCATGCACCCATATTGCAGCTGGCCGCGGTGGCCTGGTTGGTTAGGATGTCGTTCTCAATATTGTAAGGCAGTGAGTTCGAATTCCGGCTTAACCAAAGATTCGTCATGTTCGCTAAAGACGTCTAAGGCACATTAAATAGGCCGTAGCTAGAGCTATCCTCCTCCAAGTGAAATGATACCTCTAGGGGTTGTAGACTAAGTATTGGGGATTTTCTGCTTGGTCTCTGCTTGAAAATCACGAAAACTTCACCTAGCTGTTTCTATTTAACTGGTAGAGTCCCACTCAGGGCTAGGTACATGGAGGCATGCTGGTGCAACAACAAATAGTATTGTAGCAATTATGTCGGGTTGGGTGTTTGGAAATTTTCCCTGTTTTGTCCTTTGGAACACTTAAATATGGTCTCCAGTCTAGGGGATGACCTTCCAGAAAGTGATTATGCAGTGAACGTTAAAATGTCTTTCAGCAGACTTAGGCATCTCACAACGCGGTGTCAAAGGATATTAGATTTAGCTAATCATAATCTGTTGGGTGGACAGAGTTCTTTAAAGAGAAAACCTTATGTTTCATTTAAGCCATTGTTGAACGAAGGGAAATTGCTCTAACTTCTGGATGCATGTTTTTTGAAGAATGCGATTGGGAATTTTCCAAGTTTCCTGCGGTTTAGTACAATCTAAATACAGTCTATTATCGCACGGAAGACAGTTACGTGGTGAATATTTAAATGCCTTACAACGCCGTTAGCATGTTCACTACCCGGTGTCAAAGGACCTTGGTTATAAAATATTAAAATTATTACCGAAGAAAAGAACTGACTTATAAATACAAATATATATTAGATTTATTGCTACATCTGTCGACTTAAGCCTAATCTATGGAATCACGTTGGAATATCAAGACTTATTAACTTGATTGAAATTTTGAATTTTTAAATTAAGCTATATGTATTGTAACGTCTCCTACTCAGCGCTTTCGATTTCCAGAGCCTTTGATGGGGAGGGTGTGTAGGGAGACGATTGGTGCGAGGAGCAGGCTGAAGAAGCTGCGTTTTTCAGTTTTGGAAATTGATATTGACTCTTTGGTACGCTACGCAAGCGCGAGAGTTTTATGAACCCAAATATGACTCCTTGTAAATTTTTTGTTAATTAAATGTTTTGTTTCTAAATTTGGAGTCGTTAGTTTGTTTCATAACAAACTTATGTTTTTGGTGGCAGCGGTTTTGGATGTTTTTATAATGCTTTGCATTAGCATCCACTGTGAAAATTAATTATGTGCACTATAATGGATTACGTGCCGAAATGTTGGAATACAGGTAGGCCATTTTGATCAATCCTTCTCTGGCTACAATTAAAAATAAATAGTTGGAATGTTATAAATTTATAGAATATTTAGTTCCAATCTTATTTACGTGAATTTTCATGTTACATCAATTAATTTTGTTTATAAGTTTGTAAATGGTGTATTCCATATTACAAAAGATAATTTCTGTATTTCGTGTATTCGAATTTACAGTGTAATATTTTTTTTAACGAAAAGTGTGTATATTATTAAATGTGTATTTCATAATTTTTATGTGGTTGATGTATTTCAATTCACTTAGGAATATGTGTTAAAATAACTATAATGTTATAGGTTATAGATTAAGGTGTAAAATCAAAAGTACAATTATATACTTAGTTTTTTGATTGTTCAACTGATATATAAAGTAGATTTTAAGAAAGAAAGGAATATATTTTTTTTAAAAGGTTTTGATTTCGTTATGTGAAAACGAAAGTATATTATTACAAATAGGTTTAAATTTAATGTGTTTGATTTGTTTGATGATGTGTTTGATTGTTCTTTGCAATGTTTTATATGATATAAAACTGATTTATTTGATATTTAAATCGTATATGTTTTTTTTACATTGTTAAGAATTTGAAAAGATATATTCTTAATGTTTAAAATATCTTGCGTTATTAACATTATTTGATGTCGTGTATGATTAACTAAGTTTATTGATTTGAAATCGAAAGCTGATTTCTGGTTTAGATTAGTTAAAGCTGTTAATTTGTATTGTTCTTAAGAATTGTAGTGTTCTATATTTTGAATTAAAAATATGTATAATTTCATTTTTGGATTTAATATAGTGGTATCTATATAAGAATATGATTTTATATAATTTATACATATAATATATTTACATTTTTGATTAATGATTCAATTTATCTGAGTATCAATCATTAGCTTGGTGATAATAACTTGAAATCGAGAGTAGATTTAATATTAAACATTTTCTTCTTTTTGAAATAATTGATTTTCCATTTTATACTTTTGTTGTATTATAATATAGTTTGTTTCATTTAGTTTTTTAAACGTTATTGATATGTTTATATTAGTAGTGTGTGATAAATAATTTCAATAGTTATTTAATAAATTTTGCATATTGGTGGGTATAGTCTGTTTTTCTCTCATTATTGCATCTCTTCTGAGATAAAACGTTTAGTAATTAAAATGGCTTTTTAGCACGGGGAAAAAGGGAGATTTAATAGAAGTAGCGGAAGAGTTAGGAAATAGTTCCAGATTCTTTAAAATCCCAGACATTAAAAAATTAATTTTAGCTAGTAAAAACTTAACGAGGAAGAAGTAAAATGTATATTAGATAGGGTAATCGATGAAAGAGTTAAAAGGGAACAAGAAGAAAAAGAGGAAAAAATTAGGCGAGAAGAACTAGAAAAAGAGGAAAGAATTAGACGTGAAGAAAGAGAACATATTTTGGAAATGAAAGGTCTGGAAATCTCTTCAAATGCCACAATTTCGAACAGAGAATCAGTTACAAATAGGACTGAACAAGCTCAAAAAATTCAATTAATGCAAATAACGCCAAAGTATGATGAAAAGAAAGATGAGATGAGTTTATACTTAATAAATTTTGAGCGTAGAGCAGAAATGGCTCATATTCCAAAAAACGAATGGGTAGTTTATCTTGTAAGTGCTTTACCTTCAGAAATATCTAACATGTTAGCTAGAGAACCTCCAGAAAGGGCTGATGATTACGATTATGTGAAGGAACTTATTCTTAAACGATTCAAGTTAAATAGCGAAAAATTAAGACAATTGTTTCTTAAACACCAGAAAACGACAGAAAATCATGGAGAAATTATGCACAAGAAACTGAATAGTTACTTTACGGAATGGCTTGCGGAATTAGAAATAACGACGTTTGAACAGCTTAAGGAGCTAATGGTAACAGATCAATTGAAACGTCGAGTGCAATTGAAATTAAAGAACATTTTTGGCGGAATGATGGCTTAAAATAAATTCTCCGTATGATCTGGCAGAGAAAATAGATGAATATGAAAGCTTAAGAGATAGTTTTAAGACTAAAGATTTTACAAAACTCCTCGAATAATTTTGGTTTTCGTCAACAAAACGAAAACCGTGCCTTTAAGTTTAATGAAGTAATTCAGAAATAATAAATCTCATGTTCCTAAAAGAGTCGAGAATAAAAATTCAAATTATGCACATGAAGGGAATTTGAAAAACGAAAACAACTCCGATGTTATGAGTGTGGTTCTTATAGTCATTTGCGGCCTCAGTGTGACAAAATAAAAAGAACTTAGAATCGGTAGCATCTAATGAAATTGCTAAAAGTACATTTAATGAGTTGATGGCTCCCTACACTAGTATCGGCACTGTTAATGGAATTCAAATGCCAATCTTAAGAGAGACACTGGAGCAACTCTTGATTTGATTTGTGGAAAATACGTTAAACCTGATATGTTCACTAAGGAAAAGGTTTGGCTAAGAAGACCTCTTGATGAAACTTTAGTATGCTTACCTATTGCCGAGGTTGAAATAAATTGTGAATTAGGTCACGTTTTGACAAAGGCAGCAGTTTTTCGAGATTCTTTGGATCAAGGAAGGTATTTACTAGGTAACAAAACAGCCGCTTTAATTGAAGAAACCAAAAAAACACGAAGAGGTGAAAGTACATATGATAAATGCTATAGAAACTCGAGCTCAAAAAAGACGCAAGGAAAATAGCACGAATAAAGAGATAATTGTCTCTGAAATAAAATCCTCTAGGTCTTGTCTCAAAACTAAACAAAATGAAGAATTAGAGGAAAATGCAATTTTGTCACCATTAGAAACCGAAGTTGAAGGTCTGGATTTGATAAAGACATCCCCAGAAGAATTCGCTCGTGAACAAAAAGTGTGCGAAGATTTGAAACCTCTTTTGAGCAAGCTAAACGACAATCTTCAAAAGACAATAAATATGTTATAATAAATCAAATGTTGTTTTTTAATAAAAATGGACAATGATGGAACCATAAGAAGATTATTAGTTGTGCCCAAGAAGTTTCGCAACCAGCTAAAAGGAATCTGCCATGAGGTAACTGCAGCTCATTTAGGAGTAACAAAACAAAAGATATGTTGTGTAAAACTTTCTACTGGCCAAACTGCTTTAAAGACATAGAAAATTTTGTTAAATCTTGTGACAAACGTCAACGTGTAGGAAAGCCTCAAGATAAGAAAAAGTCTCCTTTGAAACTGGTTCCAGTAATTCCGGAAATATTTACTAGAATTAATGTTGATGCCTGTGGACCTTTACCTTTAACTTCAAGCGGCAACCGGTATATTATAACAGCCATTTGCATGTCATCCAAGTATCCAGATGCCATCCCAGTACCAGATATTCGTTCTACTACTGTGGTTGATGCTTTTCTTCAGATATTTAGCCGTATGGGTTTTCCTAGGGAGTTGCAAAGTGATCAAGGAACATCTTTCATGAGTGTCCTGACATCAGAATTTTAGAAAAATTTGGTATTAAAGTAGTAGTGCATAGTTCTGTACAGCATCCCCAAAGCAATCCTGTTGAAAGATTGCATAGAACTTTAAAGAGAATACTGAAAGTCCTTTGTTTAGAAAAGGGTACAGATTGGGAGAAAATTTACCTCAGGCACTTTTTGCGCTTAGAACTTGCATTCATGATAGCACTGGATATTCTCCTGCAGAATTAGTCCATGGTCGGAACCTAAGAACTCCCGTAACACTATTATATGAAAATTTAACTGGTAAAACCATTGAAGAAGATAGTGTGATTGCTTACGTTTTTAATCTTTTAAATAGAATGAAAAGATGTCAAGAATTAGCTGTGCAAAATATGACAGATGCTAAAGAAAACAGAAACTTTGGTATGACCGTAAGGCTACGAAAAGAGAATTTAAAGAAAATGATCTTGTGTTAGTCGTTGCCCCTTCTAGGTCAAGTAAATTTTCTGTTCATTGGATAGGTCCAGGAAAAGTAGTAAAACGACTATCGGAAACAAATTATATAATACAATTTCCCGATAAAGAAAAAATTACATGTATACCATGTAAATATGTTCAAACCCTATTTTCAGCGTCCAGAAGATGTTAATTTTAATTTTTACCTCTAATTCTAATAATGAAGATATTGATTCTGAGAATGAAGATATCCCAAGTTTTGAAATTAATTCATCCACCCCTTTTAGAGACTTTCCTGAAAGCTGTTTTAATGAAAAATTAGAGGATGAGCAGAAGAAGCAATTGAGTAGACTTTTGATTCAATTTATTGATATTTTTCAAATGAACCGGGTTGTACTGAACTAGCTGAACTGGACATCGAGTTGGAATCTGATAAACCTATTATAGCTAAACCATATCGAATGTCCCCACGACAGACAGAAATCTTGAAATCGGAAGTAGACAAGATGTTGAAATTGGAAGGTGGTGGAACCAGGTGAATCCGATTACACATCACCTTTAATATTAGTTAGCTCTGGAAAAGAACCTCGTCCGTGCATTGATTATCGCCGGTTAAATGAGGTTACCAGAACACAATATTATCCATTGCCAAATATTGAAGAGCGCGTTGAATCTGTTTCGAAAGCGAATTTCATATCTCTATTAGACTTAACACGAGGTTATTGGCAAATACCTTTGAGTCCGAAGGCTCAAAGATATGCTGCATTTACTACGACATTTGGTGTTTATAAACCTTTGAGAATGGCATTCGGTTTGAAGAATGCCCCTTATTATTTCAGTAAGTTAATGGCTGAGATATTAAAAAAATTGCGAACATTTTGCTGTACCTTATTTAGATGACATAGCTATATATTCATTTACTTGGTCTGATCACATCCAACATCTTAAATGTGTTCTAGAGAAGATACGATTTGGTGAAATTAACTGTAAAACCCTTAAAGTGCAAATTCGCTCAACTTCGTGTTAAATATTTGGGACACTTTGTAGGACAAGGTCAAAGAACACCAGGTGATATTAAAGTGAAAGTTGTTACCGATTTCGAACGTCCCTCAAGCAAAACCGAAGTACGTGCTTTCCTAGGTCTTGTTGGATACTATCGTAAGTATATACCAGACTTTTCAGTAGTTGCTGCGCCTTTAACTGACTTACTAAAAGGGAAATCCAAGAAGGAACTGTAATATGGAATAATAACTGTGAAAAGGCATTCATAGAATTAAAGAATGCTTTAATAAAGAAGCCTGTACTTTACAGTCCAGACTTTCAAAAACCATTTATTATTCAATGTGATGCCTCAAACTTAGGAATAGGAGTAGTTTTATCTCAGAGAGATCAAAAAACTAACTGAACACCCTATCCTGTTTCTGAGTAGAAAATTTTCAAAGTCTGAAAAAAATTATAGTACTATAGAAAAGGAATGTGCAGCAATAATTTTTGCTGTTACTAAATTAAAATATTATTTAGATAGTCAGTATAAATTTGTTATAGAAACTGATCACAACCCTTTAGTTTGGTTAAAACATCATACAGGATCTAATCCCAGACTTTTAAGATGGGCTTTGGTTCTTCAAAGCCTAAATTTCGATATTGTTCACAAAAAGGGCAAATTACATCAGAATGCTGATAGTCTCAGTAGAATGCTGAATAACCAAACATAATTATTTTCTTTTATTACTCAGATATTAATTTTTTTTAAAAAAAAAAAAAATATTTTCTATTAATACAAATTTCAATTGTTTCATAATTTTTGAAAAAAAATTATATTGTTTTTTATAATATTAATGTGTATATTTGTAAATTTATCTATTGTTGCAGATTCTGTTGTATTACATAATTATTTTGTGCTCTTTTGATATATTTTTATATTATATAATGCCATATATTTTGTGTATTAGCCAGAGTCCGATTGATCAGGGCTATCTGTAATACTAAATTTTGCTTTTTGTTGCTTGTGTGTGTGTGTTTTTTTCTTTTTCATTGCAGGTTGATTTCCGTAGAAAAAAAAAAGAAAAAACTCCGGAGAAGGAAGGAATAATTTAGTCTGTAACGTCTCCTACTCAGCGCTTTCGATTTCAGAGCCTTTGATGGGGAGGTGTGTAGGGAGACGATTGGTGCGAGGAGCAGGCTGGAAGAAGCTGCGTTTTTCAGTTTTGGAAATTGATATATTGACTCTTTGGTACGCTACGCACGCGCGAGAGTTTTATGAACCCAAATATGACTCCTTGTAAATTTTTTGTTAATTAAATGTTTTGTTTCTAAATTTGGAGTCGTTAGTTTGTTTCATAACAGTATGCATGACATGAAAAGGTCATACGAAAAGACAAATTAATTTTCAAATCATGGATATTAAAAACATTTGTTGTGTAGATTATAATTATTTTTATTTATTTCTAATCACTGGAATTAGAAATTACAAATATTAAAGTAAATGCTGTAACTTAAATTGCAATAGCAGCTCTATACTTACCTATATATGAGGGAAGTGCAAATCCTATTAAGCCAAAAAACAGATCAATACATCCATTTGTGGTGGACTGTTCGTTGCTTCTCATGTACTTCAAAACTGGATGCCTGATAAAGAGGGGTCCTTGAAGCATTCCAAAGAAGGCCAAAGCAGCGTATATTGCCATCATCGGGATCATTATTGGCAAAGTGGCAGTACAGATGCCTTGAGGAATCATGACTACCATCATGTACTTCGCCAGGGTCATGAACCCTTTATCAGTGATCCATCCAAAACAAAGACGTCCAACTAAGTCACCAAGAAACATAGCGGCAATTATATATTTTCAAACAGATAGTTGGAGATCTTTGTCAATATAGAAATCTACGACAATCGTCATAGCTATCTCAAAAACATGGCTGACCCGACAAAAACATACCATTAAAAATAAAGGATTGGCATAGAATTTGAAAGCTGTTAACACATGAATATCAAAAGAATTAGTAGGAGACTCCCCATTTTCCTCTTTCAAAACTATTTTTATCACTATTCATAATCTTTACTGGAGAATTTGTAGTATCAGTCTCAATATCAATGCTTATTTTCAAAATTTTTCAAAGTTCTGCGATAATAAGAGCAGCTTTACACTTACTTTCTTGAAAGTTTTCAATGAGTAACTGTTCATCGTTACTAATTATCTTTAAAATTTTCATCAAAGTATGAATTCTAGAAGAATTATTGTATGCTTTTGGAATATTTGTGTGGTACAGAATGTACCTTCGTTAATACTGGTTTGGAAAATCTTTTCTTTCGAAGAAAGCTGTGTTTATTAGGATTACAAACTAATCTGAAATCATTTCTATGATTCACCTGCAAATAATAATTTTTAAAAATAGTCAAATTTGTATTCTTTTCAGGTCTTTGAAAAGACATGTAGAAATGACATGATCTCTCAAATTCTTCCACAAAATTTTATTCAAATTCGTTTTCTTCATTCATAATTTCTCCACATTTGGATTTTATTAAGGAAAATATTCTCATAACAATATCCTTATCATCTTTTAAGAGTTGAATACCTAATTCCGCATCGGAGCTTAGTTTAGAAAAATTGTTTTATGAGCCTTTCCAAAAATACTTTCCCTCTCAATGGGTGATTTTCTTATTTCACTTTAATTGCTAATCACCAATTTTTAAGCTTCAGATGATTCAGAGTGTAAGTCCTTTGATGCGCACTCTTCAGAGATTTGAATATTGACATCCTCATTATTGGCGACGTCCTCTCTTTCCTTCTTCACCAAATTACCCAAGGACTGACTCACCGTGGGAATTTGAGGATGATATTCTTTGCTCTGCAATCTCTGCTTTAGCCATGATGGCTTTCTGAGTAGCATTGCCGCGGATGTGAAACAGTCCCTGCAATTATAAAAAAAAAAAAAAAGTTCCTCGCAAAACGTGATACTGAAGGGAGTGCTCGAGAAGAGCAGGGAACATCAAGGATCCGACGCAGCAGCCGGAGAAGCGCAGGCTGGCAGTCGTGGCGTGGTAGGTATATCCTGAAGTGCGGACCAATCACCGCTTGTCACAGTCATCCCAATGGACATGCCTGGAATTTTGAAAATCACCAATAAATATCATTGTTTTTAAGTATTTAAATATTAAAGTTAGAAATGCATAGGTTAGCAGTTAGGATGCAGTCGAACAAGTCGGTCCGTCGTACCCTCCTGCAACCAACGATCGCATATATGCACTGCAATGTAAAGTTATTTTATTTTTTCCAACACGACTACCGATTTCGCTGAAAGGTAACCCACAATCTCTCTGTAGGTCAGTACCTTTCCTCTGTCAAAAATGAATACTGGATCAAGAAATGATCTCTGTTTTCTACGGGGCATAAATGATCATTAAAAACATAATAAGAAAAGCGCAATTGCTGAACTTGAAATCGTCGAAATCTCCAAGCCTTGAATAGCTCTTTGAAGTGGCGTCACAGGCACGCGTGATTTGCGTCTGCACTGAAACTCTAATCATTTGCATGTCTCATCTCCGTTAATGCATGTTGTAAATTTCATGTTATTTGCATGCTTCCTTTAGGGTGTTACATTTACGGTGCAATGTATTTTTATATACTCTTTAATGTGCGTTTTAAGTAAATAATGCTTTAAGTTTGAAAAAATTGCAGTACATTTTGGCCAGAAGTGTATAAAAGCATTATCAATTTCAGAGTGTGAATTAATGGTCTGTGAAACATGGTGGTTAATAACAGTGAATCAATCGTTAGCGATGGCATTTAATGCATGACGACTGCCATTTTTGTGATTTAAGACATATGATCAAATTTTCAACTCCCTCCATTTTGCAGTCATGAGATATATTTTTCTCAATCATTTCTGCATTCGATTTATCATAACATATGTTTAAAATAACATTTTTACAACAGCAGATAATTTTTAATGTGAATAGTCTAACCGCTGAGCTTTAATTATTGGACACTTAGCACACATCTTAGGACTGTAACAATTTGCAAATAAGATAGTACTGAATACATCGTACCAAGGATATTAAAAATGTGCTTACAAAACGTCAAATTTTTGCGAGATACACTGATTTCAAATTTAATCATAATAAGTACTTAATGAATAAATTGGTTCACCAAATTGAAATTGCTAATATTTTGCGTATTTAGCAAAGATAAAACTCAATTGCAGTCCGAAATGTAATAAAGCCTTCCTCTTGCATGAAAGAAACAATATGACTTCTTTTTCGTAGTTTCGCAACATTCTTTTCAAGACTCTAATTATATTGTTAAGCTTTTCCTTCTGAAACTATCATTTTGTTTTGAATTTTTATAATTTATTTCTTAATATTACCATCATACATTACATTGGCATTTTAATTTTAAAAATTATTTATTGATGCTGGAATTTTAATTTCCATTAAGTGTACTACTCCAGTTATCCGAATTGATTTCAGAAAAATAAATTAGAGCGAAAAAGAAAAGTAAAGTGAGAAAAAGGGTAAAATTTCAAGAAAAGGAAAGTTAAGAGAAGGGAGAAGATGAGGATGAGAAACGTGTCACTTTTGAAGAATTTCAAAACATTCTTTTGAAAATTTCTGGATCTTCCGGATATATAATAGAAAGGATTGTCAGAGGTGCTGGATTTCAAATTGCAAAATGATCTTAAATTTATTTGAAGTATCAATTAAGAAGTTGTCCTTTATGTTCAAACTGAGGTAGACACATGACCATCAGCTAGTGAAGCATTTTTCGGCTTTGAAGTTACAGAGGATGTGACAACCTGCAAATGATCACTGTCAAGCGGATGCCCGAAAAAAGATGAATGCATTAAAACTCTGACCGAGATATTCAGGAAGCGATGACTTTCCTTTTTAGCATTGTACATAGATAGATACTTTATTGCTGCACAGCACTTGTGAATGCTGCAACATGTAAACGTTTTGCATTTTCATTTAATAGATTAAAAATTATTTTCTGTTAAAATTATATGGTTTTTTCTCCCATTTTCAGCGTACAATTATTAATTAAAATGCACCCTTTTCAAAAAAAAAAATCTAATTATTCGAATATTTGATTATCTAAATGAGGTCCTATCTTATTTCATTCGGATATAATTGGAGTTGTACTGTAAAAGATCATATAATTACCAGTGAGGTTTATAGAATATGACTTGAGTGTTCGGGGCAGGGTGGCCCCATTTCTGTCCACCTGATGGATCTCCATGAAAGAAACGAATAAGATGTTTGAAAGTCTGCTGAGGCCTGAGATTATAAAATTGATACTGCAGGCAGCTTAGGCCACCATCAAGACATAACCAACATCTGGACCCTCCATTCATGTGCTTCTTTACTGTGAATCTCCAGAAAAGCTTCAAGACTTCTCGCACCTAGAAATAAAGACATAAAATTTTAGATTGCCTCTATGGGCTCTAGAAACAAACTTCAAGTTAATATTTATTGGAAAGCTATATTTTTCCCATTTTGTTATAAAGTTATAATCATAGAAACACTTAAAAATGTAGTAAACCAAGCTCACACCTACTACAACATTTCTCTCACTCTCTTTTATTTTTCAAATATCGACTTATGTTGTTCAAGTACATTTGTCGCTATGAAGTAAGCGCAGAGATTTAAAATTACAGGGAATCTTGAATTACGGAAATTCATTCAGGAATTTTGGATAATATTGGTAATTTTGAGGAAATAAACTCAACCAATCAAATTTCGCTTAATGGATTGCCTTGACTTTAATATTAAGAGAAGTAAACTATGCAAATATAGAAAAAATATCTGTTCCGTCTTATAGTACGAAAGTTAATTAGTTTCGTACTGAGAAAAACAAAAATACTTGTTAAAACAACAAAAATAATGAATAATTCGATATATTTATACGACATATATTTCTCAGGACTGTCAGAGTAAGTATTGACATTTATATGTTTTTGTCGTTATAAATTTATAAATTCGTACCGAGGAAAAAAATATTTCCTCAACATTAATTTTTTAAATTGGTCATTAAAGTAAAATTGTTTTCTTTCCAGGAAAACTGTATATTACCGAATTTAGTAGTACACACAGAAATCATAAAAATAGAGGATTTTTATTTAAAAAATATCTGATAAAAGAAAACTTCAAAAATTTCTAAATCATCTGGAAAAATTCAAAATTCTCGAGGACTTTCAAAATTCTTGGGAATTTTTAAAATTCCTAACTGAATAAACCGGTTTTATTCCCTCTTTACAACACTGACTATGCGAGATATTTCTCTTTTCACAGAAAACTTTCGGTTGTTGCATGAGCCAATTTCGTACTCCTCATAGTTTGACTAAAGTCCTCTCCCACTTGAATAATTCTTGAATTCTCCAAATATATGAAAATCGCTGTTATAGGAATGCCACCAAATTCCCCACTTAACTCTAAGTAAACTTATCAATACCATACTGACAGTTGATAACTTTTTCGATATAGTGATATTTCTCTGTTAGAGATGATTTGGTTTGGTTTGCTTATCGATCAGCGATAATTTTTTCACGTGCGAGCTAATTCCGACCGGGACCTTCATTTTAAAGCGAATTCTGAACCATTACAAACATTCAAGACCAAGATTGGATTCCAATCCACGAACTGTTGTACCGAAGGAATGACTCAAAGTTAATTATTCGGAAAAGCCAAATTGATGTATTGTGAAAGACAATAACGTATCAAGTAAGTTTATAGACTTTTTTAGTTTGGTTGTGCAACTTCATCAATGTCCTTTGTTACCGACATGAGTAATTGTTTCTGCCTGCTGTCATCAATTAATCATTAATCGATCCACATAAAGACCAATGAGCATACTTCATAAAAACAATGAAGAATTTTCCAATTCACTTTGTATCATTCAGTGAATCTAGCTACAACGAGCAACTATGTAAATATGGGGTTTCGAACGCACTTGTCTTTTAAGAAGTTCCACTTAAAAGAAATCAGATACTGGGATAAAATATTTCACTGTAGAAGATTTATAGCTTTATAAATCGTTCAACCTGTTTATAAGAAGTTTTGCCTCAAAATGAATGGAAAATTTATATTTATTGAAAACTATTTTTTATTCCATTAATATTCTGTTAAATACGACGAAGAACATTTTAAGCATTTACAAAAGTTGCGATTAGAAGATTTTAACGAAATTATCAGAGAGAGAGAGAGAGAGAGAGAGATTCTGCTGTGAAAAGTAGATTTCATCAAACAATTTTTTCAGCTTTGCAGATGTTTCACACGTTTACGTATAATGCGAGCTCTATTTAGTATATATTTCATGACAATACAAATGTATTTTAAAATGTGTTAAAAAATATAAATTAAAACAAAAATCACGATTAAATTCTAATGGATAAGATATAACAAATGTACATAAGTTTCAAAACACGTTCAAGAGTTTTAAATGACTAATGTCACGCGCTCGTGTTTGATACACGCTTTGGTATTAATGTCTCTTTCAGATTCACACTTCATATTTTTTAATTTAACTTGTCTAAGTGACAAATATGATCGCAGATTGTTTTTTTTTTTTTATGTTATATAACTCATATATGAATATTTTTCATTAGTTTATGTGATTAAATGAATGATACCTAAGTTTTATTTTAGATTTTAATAAAAATATTCACAAATGTTTAATTTACATAGCATTTAACTTTCAAATAACCTATTTCCAATCTGTCAAATTATTCTTGAGGACTCACTTATAAAAATAGGGGTTGTAATTACAATAAATAAACACATAAATAAGTAATCTACGAACCCGTCAGCGGATATTTTCTGATTTCAATAGTACCTACGGTCAGAATTATTATGGTATTAAAATTATTTTGGACCATTCACAAAGATTGCTGCTCAGGATAATTGTTGATGAAAACACTGAGGTGGCACATATCCACAAAATAGCTCTAATATTGTTTTTATAAAAGTGTACATGTATTATTGAGCAGTTTCCAGGTAATTTGGAAAAATAAAACCATTATAAGAAATGAATCCTTGTCCAGATAACTGATTACTGCAGAAAGAGGGAATAAATCTCAGAGATAACGTTTGAGGTTTCCATACACTATTGGAAAAGAGATTGAGTGAAAACTTTATTAATATCAGAAGATGATGAAACATGACTCAACTACTTAGTACTGCCATCATTTAAACACAAGTTTCATCATTGAAATGTGAAAAAAAAAATTTTTTTTGCTCAAATTATTCAGGCCTTTTTTATGTTACTATCTTTTAATAAATAGAATTTTGCATTCAAATATTAATTCTAAGGCTAGCGGGTTTTAATTTACTGCTTATATTTCACCAATGGCTTAAATATTTTGGAATTTAACCAGTTCTTTTCACTTAATATGTGTATATAAACACTTCATGCAGATTACCAGGCTTATTTTGTACTTAAATTACAGCAACCCATGAATTTAATGTTTAAATACATAAAAAGAATATTTCCCCCTCCCCTGTTAATGTTTCTGTCTTCGGAACAATAGAAGCTGCATATGAACTCGGTGACTTGAGGGGAGGTCCCTCAATTCAAGTCTCAGGAGACAGAGTACATTTCTTTTAGGCAACTGGTTCTTTCAATATCCTGGTAGATTCTGTTTGACTTTATCAGTCCTTAGACACAGCAACAACGATTGAAAAGAAAAATACAAATTACACAGCTTATTATAACTAAATAAGAATAGAGCAGGTAAAAAAATACATAATATTTGTCCTTCACTTCTTGCACACTTAATGCAATATTTTAATGGAAATTTTTTTTATAACTTATATTACTATATTAACATTAAAATAACCGTTTAATAAAATTATAACCTCTATTTCAATATGATATTGAAACTATGTTAATGTCTCTTTTTTAAAATTTAAAATTAAAAAATTTTGTGATTTGAGAACTGTGTTTATGTATCTCGTTTTGTTAGGTAATGTGTGATAATAAAAAGGCTAAAATTTATCTCTTCAACTGTGATCTCAACCTTACAAATATGACTTGATTTTGTACAGAGAATGAATTTGTTTTTAAAAAAAATTGTGCTTGGTAGATTCATCAATGAATAGCATTTCTTTTTTTATTACAGTAACTAATTTTGCCAATTCCAAAATAAATTTTGCAAAGGACTTAATGTTTTTTCAGTTATTAATTAAAAAAAATCATAATTACTGCTTTTTAGAAAAATTAAAAAATTACTATTAGGAAATGGGCAAACATTTAATTTTGTTTTTTGTATTTATAAAGTTGCAACAACTGCGGATGTCTAACCCTGGTTTGTGTGCTATTTACGCATTTACTTATGATATCAGTAATCCTAAGCAATTATACTCTTCTTTATGAAAAAATTTATTATCAAATTCGTGAACTGTCAATACTGTTTGATTATTAATAAATGAACGTAATTCTCTTTCAATCAAGCATAATATTGCAACATCTTTTAAATCAAAAAATTCACCCTATCTTTTGCTAAATCTTTAATAATAATTTTAATAAAATTTCATTTGAGAAATCAATGATTTGTTGGTATATACAAATTTAATTTCTATGCGTCTGTTTCAATCACTGTTTAAGCAACTTTTTGTAGTATTTTTGAAAATTGCATTCGTTTATTTCATCTATTTATCAGGCCAGAAAATAATTTTAAACTCAGATTTTAATATTAAGTACGAGTTTTTGATTGGCTTGCTTCTCTTATTTTATTAATTTACAAAGAAGATTCTAAGACATCCAGAGTGATTCAAGTACGTATTTAAGAAAATTTTTAATTCACTACCTTTTGCCAAATGACCCAAGATAGTTATATTCTAAACTTGTTTCAAACGAACACTACAAGTGTTTCTTTATCCGAACCTACAGTAGCATTATCAATTCATCAGTTTATGAAATGCAACCTTTGTTTAATTGCTGCAGTAATTCAAAATTTTCGGCACACATGTCGTACAATCCAGGATGCTAAATTCTGAATTTTTTTTTTTTTTTTGGCGAGGAAGACATGTTACCAAGATAACGTATTGAGACGTAAGCAATGACGTGGATACTAGGGTTTCCAAGATAAAATTTTCCCCATAATCCTTATAGGTTTCCATATCTATCACGTAATAAAAGCCAGGTTACCACATACATAAGAAATAAACCAAGAAAAATCACCAAACTCAGAATTTGGCATCCTGGATTGTACGGCATCTGTGCCAGATTTTCTACGAGTGAACTGACTGAATATGCAGTCATTATTAGAGAGTTGATTATTTTTTGAATGTTGAACTGCAAACATAGAATCCGGTCTTAATTCACCAATCGTGTACGACGTAGATGGGGACAATAATCAGAGAGTGAGTGGCATTTCTAAGATCCCCATCTTTCTCAGACGTCAGAGAATAAGACTATATAAAATCGAATATTTGGTGAAAAAGTTGGAAATATCTTGGAACATGTGATTCAAGATGGTTATGTATGAAATGTGCAATTGATACGTTTTACAAATACAGATTATCGTAACTTTAAAACATAAGGCATTATTTCAGGAATCCAGCTGTTAGTATCTTGTTTACACATTTTGATGTTTTTAAATGGCGCAGTTACTGGAACAATGGAATAATTTGAAGTAAGCGATACTGAAACTTACCATTGTTGCCCGAGAGGAACATCTCTTGAGACAGTGCGAAACGTGGTCATGTTGAGCAACTCATAAGAACTTGGGAACACCAAGACATGGGAGTACGATAATAGTATAATTAAAGCTTTTATACATGGGGTTCTGCAGGACTCAAATAATAATATACAACTAGTTCATGCTGATTATTCCCATTTTCATACTACACTACAATTTATTTTTACACGAAAGCATAGAAACTAATATTTTTTTTTTTTGCTTTACAATCTTTGAAAAAAATAATTTTAATACATATAAGTTATGATACTATTTTCCTTTCACTGTCACAATCTAAGTGATACAACTTTTTGATTATAACAAATGCAATATAGATAAAAAAAATAGTAGTATTACTTGTAAAGCATGGAGACGCCAGCATTTTGACAATAAAATTTGCATTGAAGGCTGCAATTAATAATATTTTATTGAGTTCGATATTTGTTTGGGTATTGAGTTATCAACGAATATTCATATCGTTTCCCTGTAATAAATGTTTTTGCTTGCAAAATGTGAAAAATCTTTAATAGGAAAATTATGTGGGATTCATTTAAAATAAAATATTAATTTGAAAAGGAGGGTGATCAATCTAAGTTTCAAAGCAGGCTTTCAGACAAGCTTTAAGCCGTTAGAATATTTACAAGCACATGATCCATCTCAATGTAGTGATCTTCAACTACGACGAGAGATATCACATTCATCGATCAGCAGACCTAATCAACAGATACCCCAGAAAAAAGAAATTGTGCGCTTCGAGGTGAAGTAGTCATTCTCTCAATTATTGATTGCAGGTATTGACGCATTGTTTTGGTATTCGAACGAGAATTACAGCTGAACCACTAGTTTCTCGTACCTGGAAGTGTTAGAGGTAAAACTTGCTGCACAGTCGCGTTGTCTGTACAAAGATATTTTTTCTTTATTTTTATGCCAACATAAACATAGATTCACCGAGTGGTTTCGATTATTACATCATCGAAGCTCCCGCGCTGTCTTAGTCTTTGCATCTTACTTGCTTCTTCTCTTCTTTTCCTCGGATGTAATTAGCGTTTAATTTTATACTGACATAAGCACGGAGGAAATAGGCACATGATGGTATATTATCTTAAATTAAAGAAATACCGTTAGAAAAATTCATTTTTTCAAACCGTTATGTTGTTAGCTTTAAATATAGATTCAGTTCCATCTTGATAGTATTTTTATTGGAGAGATGATTTTTTATTTGCCCAAAAATTGTGTGAGTGATAATCTCTAATTCTTATCGTATAAAGAAAAAAACTGCAAATAATAATTTAAATTCAATTATTTTTAGCACCTTATCATTTCTATGATAAATAGTATAAAATACAAGTATTTTTTAATGTTTATAATGTATAAACAAAACAAACTATAAAAGAATGTTTAATTTTAAAAATTATCTTCACTCTAGTACACATTTATTTGAAATAAGCTGGATTTCGGAGGAAAGTTTAGTAATTTTTAATTTAATGCTTATTTTTCACCCTCTCGACCAATTGATTGAGAAAAATATTGAAATTAAATTGAGAAAACTGTCCTCTCGATTTTTAAACTCACAAGTTTTACAAGCATAGCTCTATGTTAAATATCAAAAACATCTAAATCAAGATAAACTAATTAAAATGGATATTTAACAGTTATTAATTTGCTAATGAATTGTCATCAAGAAGAAAAAAATTTGCTTTTATTTCTATTTCATGACTCATGATTCCACGAGTTTTCAACCTGGCGACATTACTTGGAAAAATATCCGGCAACGCCCCTTCTACTATTCCGATTTATAGTTTAATGAACCATTTGCTTAAAAGTCATTGACATTCCGTGTTTATGTTATTTTTTATCCGTGTTTTTTCCTTACCCTTACTAAAATAATTGTTAGCTACCATTTAATAGCTCATGATCTTCCTCTTATTATTTTAAATTCAACAAACAAACCATCTTAAGAAGCGTTTCCGATTATTTAGTCAATGAAAAAATTAGGAAATTGAATATCGAACATTAGGTCTACAACTACTTTTCAAAAAGAAGGTAAATGGCCAAATCGGCTTGTACACCTTGATAAAAATTTGACCAATGACTAAATTCAACAAACTTTAAAAAGAAACTCTTAAAAATGTCTTAGAAAAGATTTATTCTAGAGTGTTAAAAAATAGAAAATTCTACATTGAAAGCACCATAAAAAACGTATTAAAAATTCACATTAAAATGATTATCCTTTAACAAAAAATAAAATTTTTTTGTAACATTTGTACATTGGATAAAATAAAATTTTGTGAAGTATATAAAATCATTCAAAAAACAAAATAATGCTAAATAATATACAACACATAGGAAAACAAAAATAATGTAAATTCAATATGGTCAATCAGAAATATATATACTGAATCAAAAATATTTAATTAGTATTCAGCTAATAAGAAATTTATCTATCAATTTTCAGAATGACTTAATTGATTTCCTCTTTTATTTTTTCTGCAAGTTTCTTCAGAACTATGATTTTTGCTCATTAACAGATTGATTTTTTTTCAAGTCTGTAAAACAGGTATATATCATCTCATCTGCATAAGTTATTCTTGCGAATATATCCTACATTTTTACGATCGGATTCAGGCCAGGGCCGGGTATATTGATAATCGAAAGCATTATTATCGAAAAATTATTCAAAATTAGATTTTGAAGTATGTGCAAGACACATTTCTGAAATGTTCTATTGGAACAGGAGGAGCAAACATCAAATAATCTCTGATTGGAGAAGGAAATACATATGATAAGAAGGGGATAATCTAAAGCATTCAAACTATAATCTAGAAAGGCTTTATTAACTTTCCATGCGGGTTCAAACCGGGTTCTTGCCATAATGCACTAATAACTTATTAGTAAAAAAAAGGGGGGGAGGCAATTGTTAACGATTTGATGACTGAATTTTCTTCTTGTAGAACTGTATTTTTTTAATGATATTGTTAGGTAAACTGTCCAAGTAGGTTACTTACACTTTATGTGATAACTCAACAAACTTAACAACTTAACATTTTATCTGATATTATTAATGATATTATATGTATTGATAAAATGATATTGTAAAGCCACAAAGTGTTGAATCATGGAAAAGACAAACACAGATGTGAACATTGTCCTGGTGCCACATGAGAAAGTGTGTATAGTTCTATTTTGTAAAAAGTTTAATTTTAATAATGATTTTAAGTTCTTGTCAATAAGATCCCGAACGTTTAGATATCCACTACCATATAATTCCGTTTATAATTCATTGCTTTTGAAATCCAGCAATCTGATTTCAATATTTCTATACCATCAACAAAAGGAATATTTTATTTCAAATGTAATAAAATGTTTTTCTTAACAAAATCTAACGTTGATCTATTGTTTCTGAAATCTTGTAATCTACATAGAATAACATTTCTCATATTTAAAGTTATTGTTTTCAAGTACCGAATAACAGTATCAGAATTAATTTTTGCCGTTTTTTCAATGAGCTTGAAAGTCGAAATAACTCCTCTTACAAATTCTTGAGTAAAAGGGAATTAATTTTTTAATGAAATACATTGTAATATTCGAAAAATTTTATTTCTTTTCACCAGTAGTTTTTGATTAAGGTGATTTAAATCAAAGAGTTAACGTCTACCATGAAATAAACTTTTAGATCCACAATTAGTTCTTTAATTCAGAGTAGTAAGGCTGTTTTTCCAGAAGATACGTTTTAAATTATGTCCATAAGAACGGAAACATTTCAAAACGATTTCCGATGATTGCCAATAAGATGGTTTCTTAATGACTGAGACAGTATCTCATGATTGAATTTTTCTTTTAAAATAGCAACAAATCTATTTTTTGTGTAGATCATACATTTTGCTCTCCAGTTTCGTTTGAGACAATTTTATCGAAGAGAACAGGATGTTTTTCAATGCATCCAGCTGCAGCACTTTTTATATCCAACACACGTGTTCTGTTTGTGAGTGGTAATAATGATAAGAGACCTACTTTGGGATCAGTAAATGGAATAAATCGTACAAAAACGAAACTTAGACATTTCCGTTTATATTACAAAATTTTTTTGTTAATAATAAAGTTAGAATCAGTTTACGATATTTGACTTGCTCGTTGGTTACATTGGAAGACATCTGAACTGTCTTATATTACATTGGCTTAACTGAGACTTTATTTCTTAGAATATCCGCCTTGTTGTTAAGGTTTTGGGATGCATTTATGAAGCCACACACACACACACGCAGTTTTTGTATATTTGCCATCTGTATACGTTTTTCTCCTTTAGCAATCTAGTGGCTTATCACAAAACTTGCAATATTGACACTGTCGAACGATTGCAATTGACAATTAAATACAAACTTCGATTTTTTTTTTTTTACTTTTTCAAGTTTAACTTGTCTTTTTTATGACACAATGGAAACATAATGACTTCTTCGTAGAAATATCTGTCTTTATGGAAATTGTGCCAATTATATTGCTAGCAATGTAAACTATTCAAGAGGAAATATTGTTTCTATGAATTAATATCGCTCAATGATAATTGTTGGTTTTAAGCAAAGCTTTTTAGCACATATTTTTTCCAAACATCTCTTTTAGCTGAAAAAAACTCATTGAACAGAAAATTTAATCAAGTACGCTGAAAGCTGAGTGAGAATTTACCCAACGACCAACTTTGAGAGTTACAAAATTAACTAGAATTCATAACATTTTTGATGGAGTGTCACACTGAGGTATTTAAAGATTTGTTGTATTTGTTGTCTTATGCCAGCTAGGCAAGTATTATGGAGTGCGCTATTTCACTTTTCCAACTAAACCATTCCGACTTCCTCAGTACACACATGCCTACTTCATGTACACGTTTATAGGGCAGGCAACCATTCACACATACAAAGGAAGGTCAAATACATGATAGACAGAGAGAGAAAGTACATCCATGACCAAACTGATATTCGAACATAGGACATCCCATCCGCAATCAGGCACAGGCTACCACTAGATATGGTGGATGGCATTTAAAGATTTGATGTGATGTTTTGGTATTTGTAAATAAATATCGGTTTGTAAACTTTAATGTGTTTCTGTTGCCACTGATGACACTTGGACAGGCCAAACTCGCTCTGCCGTTAACTATGCGAATGTAAGTCAGTAGGGTACCCTTAACCAGAAGGCCTCGATGAGGAAACAACGACTTTGTTCTAAACACTTCCGATAGGTGGCACCAACAGAAGATCCCCTCCCTCCATTTTGACATTGATCTTGAGGGGAGGAATTTTTCTCCAGATCATTACATCCATCGTAACTGCTCGACGACCGATTGCAGGACCTTGGATTCCACATATTTAACGAGCACGTAGGTCTCATGTACACAGTGGTTCTTTGGCGGCATTGAGAATCGAACCTCATTTTTCCGGATGAAAGACCGATCTATAATCATTAGGCTACTACGGCCCCATTCAATATCTATTTTTTATAACTTCGAATGTAAAACAATTAAAATAAAAACATTATTTTAAATAAATCGTATTATGATAGGGAGAAGTTGTTTGTAATATTCAATATCAAACAGTAGGGAGAGAGAGAATTCTGTTTTTTTAATATTATAAAATTCGTGATTATTACTCTAAATAATTTGAACCCTCAAGTTATGGATAGGTGACCTCACTAATACAAAATGCCATAATGGACCGATCGGGTGATCGAATGATTAGTGTACAGGCCTTCAGTTCAACAATTCGTGATTCGATTCCCCTCTTGGGTATGGTTGTCTGTAGCTGTTAGGAACCTACCTTAAACTGTGGGTACCTGTCTAATCAAGCCTCCAGCACAAAAAGATCGTTGAATGAAAAAGAAATAAATGAAACCTCAGTTGTAAAGAAAACTAAAAGATTTTTCGGTATCCAGAAGAAACTGAGGTTATTATTGCTTTCATCAACATTTTTTTAACTATAAAATGATTGTTTCTTTCAATACAGTTGAGAACATGGTTCAGCTCCTACAAATCACATTCTCAAGAGGCAGCAAACAAGGCGAAATTCACCATCGAATGTTTGAGAGTATTGTCAAAGTTCATTCTATTAATAAAATGATATCGTATATAAAAAGCAAAGCATCGGTTTAAGCAGCTGCTTTCCATTGATTCAAGCCATTAACACATATGGACAACAGAACAGCAGAAAAAGCATAATGAAAGAGACAAAACATCCACTTTATGGTTTCTTTAAATCCTTAAGGATTATTTAAATTTTTAAAGAGAGTTAATTCATTAACAGAATTTTTAATTAATAATTGCAATATTTGTAAACAATCTCTTTTGAATCTTAAGACTATTGCTTTGCTAACACCAATATAAGAAAAATGTTTAATTAAATTTGCTGAAATAATAAAAAGTAGATTTGTAAAACATAGACTCATAAAATTCATTGAATTTCTTTCTTTTTTCATGATATTTTGGTTCAATTCCTTAAGCGCTCATTCGGTTTGGTGGAAACCTGGCGATGATGACGCTATTGCATACGTACCAATTATTTTAAAACGAATATTTTTGCTATATCTGTTTAAACTATTTTTTTAGTAGCATGTTTAAAATCACTTTTAAAAAAAAAAGAAAAAAAAAAAAAAAAAAAAAAAAAAAAAAGAGGATTTTATATAAACTTTTATCAGCAAGATCATTCACCCTTTCAGGAAAAATGTGTTTTATCAATTTGTATACAATCCCTATTCTTTTGCAATCTTACAATGTTATAACGAATATATTCTAAGCATATATTCTTCGAATTTGTGTAAGTATTAAAAGATAAGAAATCTCGGTCATGTGTCTCTGTGCTAATCTTTGATAAAAATATTAGACTTTTACTTGTCTCACCGAATGGGATTAAACAAAACTGCATATTTCACAAACTATTTTGTTTGTAAAAGAGAGATATGAAAAGTTTTTGTTGAATAGCTCCACTAAATTTGTCAAAATTTGATAAAATTATAACTTCTGAACATACACAAAATTGAATTGTGTTCTAAATCATTATCATTTATTGTAGAAGAGTAATTTTTTTGGTGGGAGACAGCATTGCATAAATGTGTTCATGATTCTCAAAGTAGGATTTTCTCCTTAATGGTTATAAAAAGCAAAATTACAATAAAAATTTATTTATGTATCATTATACTTTGTAGCAATCTTCCCATTCTCTCTTACCGTAAATATCATTAGACATTACACGTGACTCATGCAAGCAGATAAGCCTTTTTGGAACATGAGAGTTCACTCTCCAGGTGTCTCTCCTATCGAACCGTATGTTTATTTCTCAAATATAGAACTCTTTTTATACAATGGATGCAAGCATATTGCTTAAAATATTTTTTATTAAAATCTAAAGATAATTTATCAATTAGCGTGTTTAATTTAGTAGGATAGAGTTAATTTTTTTACTTCATCTTATACCGGAGTCGTGTTCACATGCATTCTATTCACATACACGTGCACATGCATTGTGGTATGTGATTACGATTCCTTTCCATTTTGAGGATTCTATGGACCAAAAAAAAAAACACATTTATTTCTTCAGTTTAGATGCACCTATATTTTTAATCATCTTTAGTGCAAAAGAATGCCAATTAAAAAAAGATTTTTTATCAAATTAAAAAATGCTTAGAATTAGATCGGCAAATGTTTACATGTCATTGAGTAGCATTAAAAATTGATTTGATGGTACTGAAGAGAAGATGAGTAGTAGTAGAGAAAAAGTAAGTAGGACGTGTTATTTTCTGCTCTTTTTATTTTCCTCTACATAATTAATATTCTTCCAAAATGAACTCATGGCTCTTTTGTGTAGGTGGATGGGAAAAATTGTAAAAGAAATTGCCAATAGCATTCGTGTGAAATTTCTGTGCATCACAATGTGTCGTATCTAAGAGATTTCTACAAAAATAATGAATGTATAAATTGTATAGGTATTATTTTTGAATACTTCATTTCTGTATACTTCAAGAACGTTCTCGTCATACAATTAGATATGTTAATGTTTGTAATCAACACTCTTGAGGCGAATACAAAGTCCACAAATGAAGGAGTCTGTGCCACGTAGGCCGCGGATATCTGCTTAAGACTTCGGACATACGCCATTAAAAATTTTAATTGAGTTTTCTTTTAAGTTCCAAAGCTGTATAATGTTTTTTTTAGAAAATTTTCTTGATTGTTTAAATTTTAAAATCCAATACATTTTGCAGCATCTTTATACATGATTTTACGTCATTAGCATATTCTATAATATTCTATATAGTATTATATATACATATTCTATAATATTTGGAAACAGCTCCAAAGCCCGACCAAAGTAGTTATTCAAAGATTTCTTCCCTTTACCCGTAAGTTGAGAACCCCATGGACGATTGGTGCATTGCATTTGTAGAAGTGTTACTGCTATATCTGTGACATGTATGTTGTCAAACTATTGCTAAATTGATACATGGAAGGCTGCACACACAGTAATGGAAAAGTTTTTTTAAATAGCTAGCGTTCCTCTATTCATTTAATCCATGGGAAACTACAACTAAATCGTCATTAACGTACTTCATGGTTTTGTACATTAATGGTTATTATGAGTTTTAAACTTTAGAATCAGGTTGATCTTGCATGCGAAACCACTTCACACAAACTTATTTGGCCTTGTAAAGCTTGTAATGCGCAAATCTTCTCACGCATTTCAAGCTATATGAAATTAAATAAATTCTAAGTTTTCTTGAGAGAAATTTTTATTCACATGGATATCGTAATAGCTTGAAAAAAATAATTGAGAAACAAAACTAGAACAAATGCACTCGGTAAAATTAAATGCGTAATGCTAGAGTTCAATGAATGAACTAAAATAGATAAAAATTTGCATTTAAAATAAAAGTTTAAAGATACTCGTTTTAATGTTTACATTACAAGTATAGCTTACTAGTGCTTTCAAGTAAGTTTGTAAAAATTATAAAATTATGCACAAGTAGTTTTTTTTAAATGTTCTCAGTGTGCAATAAGACATCTACAAAACGAATGCAGACTTTAAAAACTGGAAGCCAGAAATGTAATAAGCAAGAAACTACTCTTAAAAAGCTTATCACACTCTGAAGTTCGGACATTTTTTTTTTATATATAATCTACGAGTTTAAGAATTTAATACTAACACAAGTTATCTCAAAAACTTGTGTTAGTATTAAATTCTAAACACAAGTTTTTGAACAATGTTTTTATCTCTAAAGTTTTAGATGGCGACAAGAGATTTTTCCAGGATATTGACTATAATGAAGTTTTATTCTGAATGAGTTTAATATTAGCCATGTTTTGTCAACTGATTGTTTTAGCATTAAAATTTGAAAGACTTAATGATGACACGAACTATTTTTCTACAGTTACGATTGATTTAAATTTTGACAAAGTACATACAGAAAATTAAATTTCAAAAGCTCCGAATTAACTACCTTATAAAGTTAAATTTCAACCATTAATTTTCATTTAAATTGATTGCAGCTAACTTAATATTTAATAAGACTCTTAAGTGTTGACTTGGTAATGGAAAATCTCCACGAGTTAACTTAAAATTTTATCGCATTTAATACACCGAAACTTAACTTCATAAGCAATTATTTAAATTTTAAAATTAGATTTGTCCGTACATAACTAAGGAGACCAAGTCAACAGATGAATACAAAATAAGCAAAAACTGAAGTAAAATACCATAAAAATCTTTATTTCTCATAAAATTTCAAGTCAATATCTATAGATATATTATCAATACAAGTCAGCTCAGCTGATATTCAAATTCAAGGCATTCACAACATTAGTAAAATCAGCTCGGCTGAAATTTTACCATAAGCACATTTCTTATTGGATAAGACTTGATTGTCCAAGCATGGAATGCATTATTGTCTAAGAAATAATATACATTAATACAATAAGATTCACTAGTCTAGAATAAGACTCGTTAAAACGGGATATTTTTTTAAAGTTTGAACACCATGCCAAACTAAGTCGAGTTAAGTGGTGGCTAGTCTCTAGTTACTTCGTAGGAGAAATATAAGCTTATACTGATATCTTCTGTGATGTACGCTTGCCGTTTACAAGACGGACAAAAAATGGTTCAAACACCCACAACAGTCCAACGCATGCACCAAAAAGGCCGTTTATGTAGAACACGTAGTCGTAAGATCCCAAAGTGTCTCTGAAGAAACCTAAAATAGACGAAGTGCAATATTAGGAGTTTCCTAAAGTAATATCTGAATTACAAGGAAGATTAAACACTCAAGATCATATCAAGTCAAGGTTCTGCAGAAAAATAGTAGAACTACATAATCTTTAGCCATTACTTTACTACAATATGGTAATCATTCTAATTTACTACTCAGAAATTAGTAGTAAGAGATATTGACTGATGATTAGAATAAGGCAACTTACCAATGTATAAGGGAAGACCAAAACCAATAACACCGGAGAGTAGATTGGCGCAGCCCATTGCTATAGATTGTTCACGTTTTCTCATGTAACGTGAAATCAATACAGGATGCCTGACGAAGAGAGATCCTTGAAGCATTCCGTAGATTGACAAGCAAGTAAATATGGTAACTTTAGAATTCAACAAAGGCAATGCAGCAGTACTGATTCCTTGTAAAACCATTACTATCATCATATACTTAGGCAAGGTAACAAAGCCACGATCCGTTACCCATCCGAAACAGAGCCGTCCCACCAAGTCTCCAATGGAAATCACAGCGATGGCGAATTTACCTTCGTCTTCCTGCAATCCTTTGTCCATAGAGAAGTCCACAACTGTGGTCATGGAAGGTATGAAAGCAAGGAAGTGAACAGCTCGGCAAAGACAGATCATCAGGAACAGGGGATTGGAATACAGCTTGAAAGCAGTTGCCACGTGATGCATTAAGGAGTTAGAGGGGGCATCGGTTTTGACGTAGTTAATCTCTTCCCTATTTAGTATTTTGCTTGGAGTAGTTAAATCATTTCTCTTTTGTTCTTTGGGACAGAGCTTACAAAGTTTCTGGAGCTTGTGTAAGATGCTGGCGATTTTAGTTTTATCTCCTGGAAACCTTGAAATAAGCTGTTGCTCGTCAATACCATCAAGTTCTGACACTTTGTTAATGATGAACATACTGTTAGACTCGTTTGATCTTACAGGAGCAGAATTAGTTTTATACAAAAAGGATTTATGGAGTTTAGCACTTTTATTGCTATTAAAGTTAACATTACTCTCCTCTTTGAACAAAGTACTTTTAACTTGCCTTAGGTTCTTATGAAACCTGGATTTATATTGAGAGTTCAGCACAGAATCGTATAAGCAGTCTATAATATCGATTATATTTGCTTCTAAGAACTTCTCCATTGCCTTTCTTTCATTTGAAGTAGTTTTGATACTTTCGGTAGTCTCCATAGTCAACAGCTGTCTCACGTGATCAGAATTCTCCTTAAGGTACTGAACATCTGGATACAGACCAAAACACATTTTAGAGTCATTGAGCACCCTTTTAGGAGTACCGCATTCATCGACTAGTTTCATCCGACATTTCTTAAGGTCAAAGTTACAGAAACCTTCTTTTAACAAATCTCGCCTACAAGCCTTTACTGGGGTTCTCTTGGGTGTGCACTCACTAACAGAGTAAACATTAGTCTTGACGATCGAATCTTTTTCTTCATCTTTGTTTATGGATTGAGTTACTGTAGATATTGGAGTTGAAGGGTTTCGAATGATTTTGCTCTTCAGCCACTGAGGTTTTCTCAAAATCAGAGCAGCAGGAATAGTATGCATAAGTATACCAGAAATTATGAGGAAAGTCCCTTGAATACCGTAGTTATGAAGCAAGTACTCTAGAAGTACTGGAAACAAGAAAGATCCTATACAGCCACCGGAATAAGCCATCCCAGCAGCAGTTGTGCGGTATTTGTCGAAGTGTTGACCAATGACGACTTGAGGTAGAGTAACAGTAAGGGCAGATCCCAGACCTGAAAGGAAATTATGGAAGTCACTAGCGAACATAAGTCACGAGCATAAAAGTGCGTAACTAAAAAAGATTCATACCGTTAATACCACCCCAAAGGACAGTTATCCACATAACATTGGGTGCAAAAAAACATGCAGCTGCGCTAATAGTTCCGATAACACATCCAGTGATTATTACTTTTCGTACTCCATACTTTTGACCCAAGATTCCGACAACAGGTCCTGTAAGAGACAATTACGTAGTAAGTAATGAAACATTTAAGTTCCTCAAAGAAAGTATGTATTTTCCTTAAACTCCGGTATTTCAGCTGAAGAGCTTATCCAGAGTAAGTTATTTATATCTGAATGTTAAGCGCATTTTTAAACCTTAAACGCGTTTTAACTATATTGTTGTGGATGGCTTGTGTTAAAAGCTTTAGGAATTTGACATTAATCTCACCAAATAAGTTACCAGCCGACGACCTCACACTGAAGGGCATGGAGGCACTCTTCCTGTCAACTTGAAAGATCTCGATGAAAGCCACGAACAGGATACCAGACATCCTGACGAGTCCAGCCATGATGAAGTTGATCGTGCAAGCAGCTGTAGCCACTATCCAAGCCCATCCTTGATCCGGACAAGCCTTTTCCTTTCGGCCTTCCCTGGAGAATATTACAAGTATTTATAAACCTAGTCGTGCACGAAAAATTTTGTAAATTGCAGAGAGAAATAGACGAAGTTAAAGCAGAACATAAACTATTAGTTTCAAGAGTAACGAAACTTAGAAGCATTTATAGAAGTTAACATCCTTATTTAACAAGGAATTAGGGAAGCTTCAAGCAAATAGCCATAGTATTGAACAAGTTAAGTCAAACACTCACCATCTTAAGAATGTGAAGAATCAAAAGCGTTTAATATATAGTCTAAAGATTATGGTGAGGACCTGCAAGGTTATGGCGAGTTTGCCAGTGTTAAAACTAACTTCATATGAATGAAAAGTTAAAATTTTTATATATTTGCGAAGAAATTAGTTCAGGATTTTGCGCCATGCCCAAGATTCGACGCTCCAATTAAAGCCTACACTCGCACGCCACCAATCTTACGATATTAAGGACTCCTAATTGGAAAACTTAGTAATTTAATCTAGTAGTGTCTAGCAGTTCTGTACTATTTGTAGAACCAGAAGCTACAATTTTAAGTGGCAGTGCCTCTGAAAGCATTAGTTTAGGAGTTATATTAAAATTTCAGTGGGATGTATTCGTACAAGAATTCGCATAAAAGAAAAAAAAAATCAAAATACATACTTTTTGGGAATTATTCGCATAAAAGAAAAAAAAAATCAAAATACATACTTTTTGGGAATTACTTGAACATTTTGTTTCGTTTCCATAATGCTTCGTCGTGAAGAAATAATAGTTCTGGCTTAAGAAAACTTGTTGTCCTAATCGCATTCCACGTACAACGGAACCTTGTTGAACAGTAGCGATGATAGAAAGATGAATGTTGTAACTATGAGAACTGATGGGATATTGAAGCTATAAGCGCACTAATCAGAGACCAATTGTTCACCACGACCTAGCTTCTGCAACTGTCTCCTTATATATCCCGAGATACTACTATTAGTCCTTAGGGTTGCTATAAGAAATATTGCCAATTATTATCAACTTCTTATTTTATTTGCTATTCCTTGGCGTTAATTACAGGAAAAGTGGCAGATAATAAGTGTAGATTATTGGAAAAACATTTTGATTTGGCTTAGATTTTCTAAATTTGCATACGTACTCCTTAACTGTGTCTCAATAATCAGATCATTGAAATCAATCAAACATCATAGTTGCTCTTTTGAATTTAACACTTAGTATTTTTAGCTAATTTCAAAACAATAAAACTTTCCAAGGCTGATAATTAATCAAAATGTTTTATCTTATTCTACGGGAATAATATACGCTAATAACTTAGTTATTTATTAGATTATGTTACAGATTATTGGTCATATACAAGACTCAACAAAAAATTTCATGATTGTTTTCGCTTGTAATCATATCGATCCATGATTGTTTTGATTCCATATGACTTAGGAAAAATTAACTTTCTCCCATTTGACGGTAAGCTATGCATTTTGCATAAGAAACACTTATAAGTTAATAAAATAGATCTCTTGCAATTTTGAAATTAATAAAATAATTTCTCCCATGAATTGAATATCGCATTAATCGTTTAACTTGCTTTTAAAGCTATTAAAAATTAATACTTTAATTCCCAGTATTTGATTATTTTATTAGCTTAAATAGTTTAAAAAATCTAGTGTTTATCTTTAAAGGAAATTTTTTCGATTCTCAAACTAAAAATTATTTAACCTAGAAAAAGGGTAAAAATTAGGTAACATAAGTATTAAACATATAATATTTTAATTCGTTTATTCATTGATAATTTTATTTGATAACATTTCTGTGTGGCCTACTGTTCACTCAAAGGTTTCGGAAATATTATGTTATTGCAATTTACAAAATCATAAATACCAACTATAAAATTATATGAATTAATATAACAATAAATGTAAATAATTTGAGTACAGAATATTCAATACATTTATTTCTCTTTCTAAAATAGTAATTGAAATTTATTTACTATTTTAGAAAGAGAAATAATTTGATTCTAAATTTGAATTTTTTATCAGCATCTTTGAATAATTCCTTATTGGATTTTGTTTTAATTATACACAATTTTATTTCCGTATAACTTTCCAATATTAATTCTCCTCAGTTCCTATATTTTACATGAGGAATTCTAAGAACTTTTTAAAGTTTTGCTTCAAATTTTGAAAAACTGAAATTCATTTCTTCTGTAATGGTAACTGGTAGTTAACTATGTAGAGTTTTGTTTCAGAAATGTGTGAGTTTGAAATACTTAGACTCGTGTGCATAACTACAGTGGTTTGGAATCAACTTTAAACTTGGATTAAGTTCACGGTAGCTCAAGAAAAAATTAAGTTAGTCAATAAGATTGAAAATGAAATTTAATGAACAAAAATCCTAATTTCTCTTTGAGGCTGCAAGTATTTAACTTCATAAATATAAACTTGTAGTATCCTCAATCTTCGCTATCCTATATATTCATCAATTACCTTCACTTTATATTTTACTTAAAAGTGTTTGAGATTTTTACATTGACTACTGAATGATATCTATGCTGAAAATGGCTGAGTAAATTCACATACGATGCAATGTAATTGATGTAATTTCTAATAGAAATTATTAAAATAGACTCATATCCTGGATGAACTCTAAATTATGCAGTTTTCTCTTAATTTCAATAAATTATCATGTTTTTTTAACTGTAGTTCAGTATAAGATTTGTTTTACTATTGTATTAAATTATTCATTGTATTGTATTAAATTGTTCATGAATTAAATTATTGTATTAAATCATTAATGAAAGTTCTAGTTTAGTCATAAGAAAAAATATTCATGAAGACCTATTATTAGAAAAGACGAACGTTTTTAACTTTCCAAAAAAAAAAAAAATAAATAAAATAAATCTCATGTATGAGCTAAATTTTGTTGCATGCACAGTAAGGAAATTCGATTCTTGAGCTATCACTCGGATTTTAAATGCGTTAACAATTTTCAATGAATTGTTTCAATTTCGGGAGTAAAATGTAAGTATTCGTATTTAGTTTAATCGTTCAAAAAGGACCCATTTAATTTAGTTTTTTTAAACAGCTGTATGAAGAGAAGTTTTACTTTTTTTGTGAACGTGTTACTATTTTGTACACAACAGAAAAACTTCTTAAAAAGAATTTTTCATAATAAAAAATCTTATGAGAAGTTTTATTTAAAAATGAAATGTTTTCAGTGTTAAATATTGTGGCTTCTTATACTTAAGTCTGATTTTAATAACTTAGCCAATGAATATTTTTGAATAAAACATATGTTAGATGAGTTCTGAAATTTTACTTCAAAATGTTTACTAAGTTTATATTTGTTTTTATATTTTTACAAAGTATAATATATATATATACGAAAATATTTTATTCAGATTTATAAAAATTTTAAATTAGTCCAGAGAGAGAGTGTAATTTTTCTGAAAACCCGAACTCTAAATTTCCGAAATCTCTTTAGACATAGAATATAAATATAGAATATTAGTTTCATATTTATATTTTTAAGTTAAAAATAAAAACCATTATAAGTTAAAAATAAAAATTTCTACACGTAAAAGGAAACTGAAAACAATTTAAACAGCATATATTTCGTTTTATTAAATAAAGTTCTCTCATATGCATTTTTCTCATATCTTCTAAAAACATTTTTCCTCAAAGCATTCGGTATTTTGCCCTACAATGAAGTTTTACGATTTTTAATAAGAGAAATTTCTTAAGTAAGCAAATTGCTGTCCATTCAACTTCTATTTTTCTGCTGCATAACTTCCTATTCTTGGTTATAATAATTGAATTTTCAGTTTGTATTCTACAATGCTGTATTTCATAAATTTATATCCATTGAATGCTTTTACAATAAAATATGAAATGCTCAGGTATGCATATTACATGATCTGTTTCAAACACATTTATACTGTCAGAAATCGGTAATTTTTTGTTAATCGTGTTCACGAGAGTATCAAAAAGCGAAGATATACATAACATTTCTGCAGCTTTTTTACTTTAATTTGATGCTCCCAATATTTTTAAAACGTAAAAGTATTAGTAGGTTGTGACTTTTTCAAATAGAGACACGTGATTTCAGATAAAAAATAAATATTAATGTTTTAATATTTTTATATTGAGTTAACATTTTTGTCTTACAAATGTATTTTGAGTCTCAATCAAATATTCATTTCTACATTTCAAGCACATTGGTTAGTTAAACTCATTTGATATTAAATGTACTAATCCTTTAATGTGAAAAAAACTTTTACTAATTGTATATTTCAATCTGAGAAATATTCTTTCGACTCTCAGTTCTTGATTCAGTGTATGTATAACCGTTCTGGATGAATTGCGAATAGATCTGGAAATAAGTTTATATATTGCGTTAATATTTCATAAAATTTTCTTATGAAATAAAATATTAGTAAAAATGTAAGAAAATGAGATGTCTTTGAATTCTTGACTAAAGAACTTAAAATTGCACTTTATGAATGTAATTTTAACATGCTAATATAAATGTGTATTCATCTCATAATAAAATTTCTTAATTTAACACTCGAAATGAAAATTTGCTGTCAGTTCAATCGCTTGAGATTTTGATACCTGATTTGGAAATGAACGCTTCGCGATGTCCACTTTAAAATATTGTTCGCTGCTAAATAAATCTTTATATTAAAAAAGAGTTAGAGTATAGTGTCAAATGAATTACTGATAACGGGTTAATCCTGAAAAGTCAATGCCGAACAGGAAGTCGAACGTTTGTGCTCGTGTTTTGGTCAAATAGTTTGTAGGTTTGAATCTAAACATGAGCATGTATGTTTGTATCGGTTTAGAATCCATTTAAAATTTTGTCGTCCCGATCTAATTAGTCCTCATGTGCAAATAATGCCCATTACTAAACCTGAAGCGAAGTTTAATACCTCTTATGAGCATTAATTTGTCCTAACTTTCTATTACTTAGCATTTTACTCTCCAATTAGCTACACTAATTGGACACTAACTCATATGCTTAACTACACTAACTCATATGCTAAAATATTTACTTGAATAACTTGTCCCGAAACACATTTTGCTACATTTAAGTAACCAAATCGCTGCTGAAGGTTTGTTGTTGTCGTGTGGCTGGCAATATGGAGTGCGCTGATCCACTTTTCCAATTGAACCATATTTTGGTGTGGAGTCCGACTTCCTCAGTACATACATGCCTTAGGTACCGGTTTGTAGGGAGGGCAACCATTTACAATTCATGCAAGGAAAGGACAGGAGAGAGAGAGAAAAAAATGATGAAGCTGCATCACTATGATTTGTCTTTCAACAACTTATAGCCGAACTAGATATCGAAACAGTTCGCGCGTTTGTTTCCTATCTGAGGCGCAGTTGTTCCTAGTGGTTCGGATTCCATTTAATACTGTAAGTCAAGATCTAATTAACCCTAATGTACCATATATAATTGCTGAGTGATAAAGAAATCAACTGTTTGTAGGTTCGGTTTCTACCTCGAAAGTGTAAGCTCAGCATGTTCTTTTTGGACCTCACGCCTGAAAATTGAACCAACCAACACCTTGAACGTGAATATTTATTGTGTTTCAGAAGCTGCTTTTTACAGTGTCTAGTCAAATTAGTCCTCGTGCGCAATGAATGGCAATAGAGTACAAAGAAGATTAAACCAGTCTCGAAAGGTAAATTCGCTTATTTTAAGCTGAAAACATGTTAAATCTGAAGCTTTATGTGAAGGAGGTGAATCAAACACTGCTAATCTCTAAGAAATAAATTAATTCTTGTGTGATAATAAGTACGAAGACTGACCAATAATGAAAGAGAGAGTGAATGACACAGAGCAGCTGTAAGTTATAATTTGAGTTCATATTCTGCAGTTTGATAACATACAAATTCAAGTTATTGACCGAAAACTAATAAATTATAGTCCCCTCTATCCTGTCTAGTTGTCAAGATACCTGACTGCAGAAAGAGAAGTCCTAGGTTCGAATCCCGGTAAGTTCATGGTGTACTCTCTCTCTCTCCTGTCTTGGTATGAACGAGTTGTGAATGGCTGCCTACCCTATAAATGGGTTCCTATTGAGCAAATTGAACTCCACATCAAATTACGGTTCAGTTGGAAAGTGGAGTAGCACAACTCATATTGCTAGCCTATCTGGTGTAAGACAACGACTAATAAATTAGTAAAATATGAAGCAAAATTAACAAATGTATTTTTGAAACAGATTGGCTGTCATAAAAGTTAGAAATCATATTTTATTTATTGGGTAAGAGTAAAAAAAATAATATAAATTATGTCTTTGAAGAGATGAGTTAATCATTTTTTATTTATGCAAATTTCGAACGGTAAAAGACAAGCTTTTAATACAATCAAGCAGAATTTCCTTGTTGGAGATGGTAAGATTTCCTACTCGAATGGTTATCTGATTTTAAATTACTGTATCATTGTCATCAGCGTACCAATTCTTTAATTTTTGGGATATTTTTTGGTTTTGAATAGAATATATTAAATCACAAATTTTTGTGATCTCCACCAGTTTTTGTGGGTTATAGTTACAAAATAAAAATATGTACGGAATATCCAGGGAAAAATAATTTTAAAATGTTACTTAAATTTGCTAAAAAGTCTATTTTACACTATGAAATGAGTCGAAATTTTAAGTTACGAGATTATTAAAAATTGAAATGGAGGGTAACATTTAATCCCAATTTTAAGACATTTTGATTGGTGTCATATCAAAAAAATCAAAACAGTATTCTATGCAGTAATCAAAAGTATTTTTTTTTAAATTAGTTTTTCCTACCACCACCATTACACGTAAAAAAAAAAAAAATCAACAGTGGCGGCGTATATATTTGCTGATAAGTTATCAATGCTGCATCAAAATTTCGAAGTGAAATATCGGCTCTTTCATAAATTATTCGAAGAGAGACTAACATCTTGACACAAATTGCACTTTGTTTTGCGGAGAAGTTTAAGGAAGGTATATCAGGTTTCTCAAAGTGGCAGTTCTTCTACTCGTCATCTGTCATTTTTCAGCAACTGGAAGTGGGTGTCGGGTTGAATATTCGTGCCTTCTGTCTCTTTCTTGCTATATTTGATGTGTATTAAAAGTTCATAGCATAAAAACTGCTCTCGGAAGAAACATGAGATTTATTTGAATATATTTAGAGCTATATTAAAAAAAAAAAAATTGACGGACAACGAAGTGTGCTAGGCGACTTATTGTGGGTGTCAAAATATGAGAACTTAGAAAATCTATTTTGCTGAAGTTGGCAAGTTCATAAGTTGCTAAAGTCATACGTTATAAAAGTTAAAAGTCGTCTAATCGGATAAAATTTTTGAAATAATAATTTTATGAATCCTATAAAAATCGTATTTTTTTGTCTTAATCAACTCCTAAAAAATAAATGTAACCAAACGCATTGTTGGTATTGTGCCAACTAAGGTGGCTTTATGGGGTGCGCTGCTCCACTTTTTCAACTGAACTATATTTTGGAGTGGAATCCGACTTCCTCAGTACATACATGCCATAGGGACCCGTTTATTGGGGAGGCAACCATTCACAACCCATTATATTATATATAAGGAAAGGACAAAGACAGGATAGATAAAGTACATCTATGCCCGGACAGGGATTTGAACCCAGGAACTCCCTATTCGCAGACAGGCACGCTTACCTGGTGGGCACCTGTGAACCAAGTCATTGAGACCAATAGCATTACCCACGCCATACCACCACAAACCCGTTTATAGAGTAGGCCACATTCATACATCATCTCAGAAGAAAGGATAAAGAAACATCCACTCCCGAACCGGGATTCGAACCCGGGTCCCACAACCCAGGAGTCAAGAACGCTAACTACTCAGATATCGGTCAGCAAAACAGTATAATGAATGGTCTGACCTTTATTTTAATTGTTTATATGTTTCATTTCTACTTCAAACAGGGCTAGTCATTTGGAATCAGTTTTAAACTATAAGCTCTGGTTTAATTAGCCCTCAAGTTCAATATGCTCACCGAGCTACAAACATCGATTGCTCGTATGCTTTTCACGTTGCACTTCTACGCATTTTGGCTTAAGAGCAGTCTTTGTATTCATTTGCACAATTTTGACCAGGGAGCCATGGATGAACATAACGGTGTTTTTCTCAATTGCCAATGTTATGACGCCAACTCCCAAAAATATTAACAAATTTAACTTTTAACGTTTCTTAAAATAAAAAAAAAAATTATACGATGCATTTCGTCAAGTTCACTAAATAAAAGCCACATTTTTAAACCTAAAATAGCTGTTCCTTTCGTTGCAGTAGAGATCCTGAATACGCTACTTTATTACGATTCACAGTGGCTTAAAATATCCATGACGTTAAATGTTTCCTCTACGTCACATCCTAATGAAACGGCGTCGTACATCCGACTAATTAACGAAATTGCTTCCTGCCTTCCAATCACATTCTTCGAGCGGCATCAAACAAAGCGAAGTTCACCATCGAGTGTCTAAGAACAGATTCGAAGTTCATTTTGTTAATCAAACGAATCCTTGTATAAGGAGCAAAGCATCGGTTTGAGAAGCCGTTTTCCCTGGATTCAAGTAATAACAGAAGAACAGCAGAAATCGCAAAAGGAAAAAGACAAAACATCCACTTTATGATTAGTTTCGATCGACAAGGACGATTTATAAATTTCTTCTTTTTATTTTATTTGGATACATATCACCGTGGCTGAAAATAAAGTATCAAACCGAAACTCTTGTTAAGCATTTCTGTTGGCGGCCCTTACTTCCAGTTGAGCTCAGTTACAGCGTTCTGTGGAAATATTATAAAAATATAAAGACTATGTGTCATACTTGTGAATATGATTTGGAGAATACTATCGGATTTCATATTGATATTCTAAAAAGTTTTTCTTAAAATTTCTTTTTAAACCAGTTTTAAAAAAATCAATCATATTTATATACAATTTTACGTTACATCAAAACAAAGTGGTCTTCGTTTTGCCGAAAAAAAATATCAAAATATTTACAAGGAGTAAATTTTGCAGAATTTTAGTTTTTGAAAATTGATGCCATGATGTTTTTGTTCCTCTTTGTGTTTTTGTTTTATTTGGATGATGAAGAGGGCCGCACGTGCAAAATGACGTTTTGATGTAAATATTACTTGCTTGTCAATATCGTACAGAAAATAAATTTATTTTAAGTGTGAGTAACAATGAATAAAAGTAATCATTCAGATTTAAAAGCATTAACACGCCAATAATCTAATCATTTGAAAGCGCAGATCTATTTATCTAATGTTCTAGAAGCTCAAAATGCTTAACCTTTAATATGAATACAAAAGAGTTGTAAATTTATCTCTTGGTTACAGTGTTGTGAAAGTACACTGTTTGTAAACATTTTTTTTGATAACTTCCAACACATTTTTCATTGTCTTAAAGTTTTTTTTTATTTCAATTTCAGGATATATATACATTTTTCTTATTTCATTTTTATATTTCATTTTAAAATTTTAAAATTCGTGTGTATTTAAGCTCAATTATTTAAGTTTGAACTAAATAAAGGAAATTCGTGATAATTATTTCGTTATACTTATTTGAACTATGCTAATTTGTTATATTTTTGTTACAAATAGTAAAATTTTCAAATGAATGAAATAACTTTACTGTTTTAAAAATTATTCTAATTAAAATCCTTATGATCAAGTAATTCTATGTACAGTAAACTCCTGGGCATTGGTTTTCCGTTAGGTAGGGTTCGATTCCCAGTGCCCTCACAGACCCATCGAGTACATGCGATTAAATTTGCTCCTTAAATTTGTGGAATTGAAAGTTCTGAGATCGGTTGTTGAGCAGTTACCATGGGTGTAATGGTCTGGAGAAAATTTCCTCTCCTTCCAGATCATTGTTAAGATTAGGGTATGGATGTTCTGATGGTCCCATCTATCGGAGGAATACTTAAAGAAAAGTCGTGTACTTTCACCTTCGTGGTGTCCTGGTTAAACGAAAGACGTGCCCCATGGGTTGAAATTCCCATAGCCGTGGGCAGAGTGAGCTTGGTTCATCCAATTGTCATACGTAACAACAACAACAAATTCTTGATCATCAGTTAGTGGATTATCCACAATGTAAAAATTTCAGTCTGTTTTTAAATTAAAACGTTTTTTCTTAGAAATTTTTGACTGATTTTCTGAAGTAAACTATGGCAAAATCTGTTGTTACTGTTACTTATGTCACTTTGATAAGGCCAAGCTCGCTATGCCTTAGCTATGCGAATTTATTTTCAGCAGGGTGCGTCTTTCATGTATTCAGAGCACCACGAATGTGAAAGAACGACTGTGCTCTAAGATTCCTCCGATAGATGACACCACCAGAGGATCCCCTCCCACAATTTTGACATTGATCTGGAGAGGGACGAAATTTTGTCCAGACCATTACACCCATGATAATTGCTCAATGACCGACCACAAGATTTTCGATTCCATGGATTTAAGGAGCATGTATATCGCATGTACTCGGTGAATCATTGGCGACATCGGGAATCGAACCCCACCCTTCCGGACGAAAGTCCGATACCCTAACCACTTAGATACCAAGTCCCTTGTAAAAAATCTATATAGTGAATAATCTTATTCTTCAATTAATAAAATTGTGCTTATATATCCTATATATATATATATATATATATATATATATATATATATATATATATATATATATATATATATATATATATATATATATATATATATATTATGTTCAAATTATTTAAACATTTCTTTTCATTGGTCAAGATTTATTTTAGTTTCAGATGTTAAGTCCGTAATTGACCTGTTCGCAATATACCGCATAAAACGCATATACCGCATATACTGTACATGAATTTTTAAAATTACTTTTCTCTGTAGAGAAGCTACTACAGATGGCATTGGAAGAATATCTGACTTTGATTATCGATGAATACTCATAAAATTTCAGATTAAACGAGCAGTTTTTTGTTCAGGAAGCACTGCATTACCTCTAATGTAAATGCAATAAACAATACATGCTCTAATTGCTTGTTGTTAAGTCATTTGAAATCCTGAGATGATTCTGATCCCGACTGACAACAAGTTTTATATCAATCTTAAACGCAATGTTCTATTACATTTAAGACTTGGGATCCAGTTAAAGTAACATCACAAACTGTTATAAATTTTTTTTTTGGAAGTGTGGCTCGGCTTTACTTTATTAGAAAATGATTTTTTGGCACAAAAACAATGCACGATGTATAAGTTTTTAGAAGAATGAACTTGTATCATATAACTGTATTTTTCATAAGCCTCTATTAGTAATTATAATCCAAGATTCCATTCGTTCTTTACGATTACTTTTTTGCTCAGGGCAGACGAACGCTGATTTAGGATTTGGAAGTTGATTCCGAGATACTAAATATCCATCCTTAAAGAAGAAATCATAATCTGCGCTGAGCCACAGATACTCATTGGGATTGGGCCGAATCGTTTTGCTAGTAAAATCATCTTAATGCCCAAACAGATGAATTTAACAATTGCCTCAAAGAAAAAGTTAACCTCATCTACAAACACAATCACATTTAGGGACGGTTTAACCTGTTTTAAAAACCAAAAGAATATTTTTCTGCCGAGTTCCTACACCTGAAGTGTTGTCCTTTTACCTGTAACTTCTGAACAAAATAATGAATAATTAGTATATAATAAAAATAACCAGTCTTTTTTTAAAATATTCAACACAGTTTCCATTGTTAGTATATCTATAAACATCTGTTTAATTATCTATCAATACCATCAATAGAATTTGAACTTCTCACATGTCTAAAATTAAAGAAACAAAATTATTTCGTTGAATATCAAAACTATATAGCTTAAAAAAATAATTATGATATTCAACCTAATACCAGATTATTTTTTATGGTTAACTGTTTATGCTGAAAAACGTTTTTCCGAAAATATTCTAGCAAATCGACACTGAAAAAAATATATACATTTTCTCCAACGAAATTTAAATGTTATATAAAACGCGTTACTGGGATCCTAACATGTTATCTGACATATATACAAACACATATGTACGTGAGTGTGTGTCACTTGTTCTGTGCCGAAGATGGCATCATTGTAAAAGGAGAGCGAAGCTTGAGCAAACGATAATTGAGTTCCACAGTTTCCAAATGTAGCAATATTTCTTTCGGATTGCTTGACTCGTTTTTGAGTAGTACGAGAACAAAATGGCGCGTCAGCTAGGAAGTTACTCCAATGCTGAAGCTCTTGAAACAGTACGTTTTTTGCGGGGAAAACATTGAACGTGTAATGAGATTTTCAGGAGCTGGAAATATCTGTAGGCAGTTCTCATTATATCATCCGTTACCAACTGGATTCTCGCAAATTGTGTTCATGTTGGGTTCCGTATTCTTGGCGTTTCAAAAGCAAAGGAACAGGCTTTGCAGCTTCTTTGGAATTCCTTCAATGTTATTCTGCGGAAGGCAATGATTTCTTAAGCCACCTCCTTACAGCTGATGAGACTGCTGCATCACTTCCGTGGCTGCATCACTTCATTCAAGAAAGGAAGCAAGTGTCGATGGAAGGGAGACAGAGGAGACCTGAGGAAACAAAATCCAAATTTCCCCCATTAGCGGGTAAAATCGTGGCTACTTCTTTTTGATTTTTTCGAGCTGTCTACGCCGAGTTTATTCTGAAGAAAACAGCCATAAATGCTGAAGCCTATTGCAAAACTCTGAGAGGTTTGAGCTAAATTGTGAGAAATAAGCGTCCTAAAAAGTTAAGTAAAGGCTCTTAAACACCAATGCAAAGCTTGCACAGAACAGGATTTACTTAGCAATTTTAGATAGGAGATCTGGAAGCATCTACCGAACAGTCCGGATCTGACATCTTGTGGTTTTCATTTGTTCGGCAAGCTCAAAGAACATTTATGTGGAAGACAATTTTCCAAGGATGACTGAGTCTATACAACTGATGTAAGCTTTCTCAAGGATTGTCGAGGTATAGAGTGATCAGTGTTGCGTTCCAATAAATGTCTGTAGCCCCAAAGAGACGCATTGTGTGTTGCGTTGCATGTGTGTCATATTGCATTATAGCGCACTTTTCAGTAAAGTGTTTTTTGACTTAAATAGTTTTCGAGTTTTTAAACACCCAACTATTGTCAGAAGGTTAATGTGGAAGCGCGTTACCATTAATTTGCATCACGGAGCAATAATTGGGTGGTGGCTCTCTCGTGAACAGTTCCTGTATTCGGCCGAGTTGTTTGAATTGGTATGGAATCTATATAAAAATATAAAATTAAGTGAAATCTGCTTTTATATACAAAAACGCTTATAAAAAAGTCAAATCAAAGTGTTCTTTTGTTCAATACTTTACATGTGAATATCTGTTGACTGAAGTTAGTTTTATGACCTTCAATTCAACAGTTTCAACAGTTCTTGGATTCCAATCTCACCTTAGGCTGTTTGAGATTATTGTGAGGAGGCATGTTTGTGATTCGTAATCCACTTTAAACTGTAGGTCCTGGTCTCTAGCTCATTAGGTTTGAAAGTCTAAATCCTTAAACTGTTAGAATTAAATTTTCATATGCGTACATTGTTGTCAGAAATGTTCTATATTCTACCATTCAGCAGTGCCTATATTCTACCATTATATAAAGCACATATGACATCATACCTTTGGATCTGTGTTCAAGGCATTGTGTCCGCTTCGTATTGGTATTGTGTCTGCTTATGCGTTACATGATGAACAACTTTGAAAACATGAAGAATTTCAGAGCCATGAAACTGCTGCTATTTTATTACGCCTTGGACAATAAATATTTCCTTTTTGTAATACTGCAAGCAAAATTTTAATCTTACAGAATTCTCCACTATCCTATCAAATATTTGTTTCGAAATGTTGAAAGAGGTAAAGTTGAGCTGGTAGCCGAATGATTAGAGCTACTAAATTTGATTCCACAGTTCGTGGGATTAAATCACAACTTATGCTTTGATATTCGTAGTGAATCAGAATCCACCTTAAACTTTAGGTTGCGGTGTAATTAGCCCTCGTGTGTATAAAAAAAAAATAGCCATTGAACGACAAACAGATCAAAACATTTAAGGAGGTAAAAGCAAGTTGATTAATGATAATCTTCTTTAAAATCATTTGAAAAATTGTAGTTGGAGAACTATTTTAATATATATGGAATTAATTTCAATGCCATTTTTTAGAAACTTTTCTACCATAGAAGATACATCAAATAGAAAATCTTTACTGAAACTTCCTTTTTAGATTAAAAAGGATTAAGTAAAGTTAAAAATCCATTTATCGGTAATAAATAAACCCTTTCCAATGCAATCATTTTGTTTTTGATACATATTCACTTATCATTTGACATTTTGATATACTTATTTGTATTTTGTTTTTTTTTCACTGCACATTTTAAAATCAGATAAACAAAATATCTCGATTCAGTTTTGATCTTCACTAATCTCCGTATTAATGGTCTATATCAAAGTACTCAGAAATCTTATACGAAATGATTCTTGCTAGTTTTGTAATTTTTTAAATAATCGACCAAATATTTGATGTATTAAAAATTCGTACCCTTCCGTATCATCTGTGTATATTTTTAATGCTATACATGCCTATAATTCTGGCACTGCAACAACTGATGTTACAAGTATTTTCATTGTCTGTACTTGTAAATTGCCGTAGAATACTGCGTGATTTGTTGTAGCTTACAGTGGATTCCAAACCACTAAAAACACATCAAAACTGTCACCCCGGCATGGCCTAGTGCTTGCACACCGCGCTTTATGTCAAAACATTTAACTTATAAGCTCTTACGTTGAAGACCAGAAATTATAGGATGCCATCCCCAGCCTAGAAGTATTGAGATGTATCCTCCAAAATCTATCGATTTACTTAATCTAAATTATCTTCAGCAGTTGAAGTGAAATATTTACATCTACGCCGATTGATTTAACGTTATAAACGAAAGTTTGTGTCAAATTAAATATTTTTTAATTCTAATTAATTTTACTTCGAAAAATAAGAACTATCTCAAATATTCACTTTTATAAATACAATCATGAATAAATTCACTTTTTGTTTTCGTTAAAATAGGAAAATGCGGAAATGGGTGGATTCCACTGATTTGATTTTTTAAAAAAGAGATTATAACATCATAATGGTAAGACCTTAATATATAATTACAAAATTGTAGTGAAATCTTAGTTAAAAAATCTAAGTTGATTCGCTTTATTAATTTATGGATAGAAAGCTTTTAGTAATTTTGGCACAGATGTCGTTTAATCCAGGATACCAAATTTTGAGTTTGGTGATTTTTTGGCGAATTTTCTTATCTATCTGTCCATTTGGTTTTTATTACGTCATAGAAATGGAAACCTATAGACTTATGCAAAAAATTCTATTTTGGCAACCCTAGTATTTACGTCATCACGGCAACGTCACCTTGGTAACATTCCTTTATCGTCAAAAAAATTCAGAATTTGGAATCCTGGATTGTATGCATCTATACTGTAAATTCCTTATTTTCTTCAATGTGAAAATTTGAATAGGCTTATTTTAATGTTTAGGTGACAAATTTAATAACAAAAGGAATACAAGAAGCTTCTGTTTTAAACAACTTTTATTTAACAAAATCTACTCGTCATAAATAATACTTGTGATTCCTTCACAAAAAATGTAACCTATATACAGATCCTACAAAGTGACTTGCAGATGTTATTCAGCGAAATAATTTAAAGGCATAGTTGAATTGCTAATTTTACAGTTTGGTGATGATGACGTCATCCACCCCACTCTTCCTTTTCTCTCTGTGCTGGTACCTCATGATCAGCGGTTCCAACTGCCAGATTAAGCCGACGATGCCAACGATGAAGCCCAGGATATAGAACACCCAGTCATATGATCCTGATTGGTCCCTGAAAAAACCTGGAAATAGAAATTATTAACTCATCTTACTGTAAAAAGTTATATTCATAAGCAATTCATGCTTTGAAATAAGAATATCTCACAGAATGACAGCTTTCCTTTTTCGTAACTTTTCATTTTTTAAAATGGTATGTGCTAGAAAAAACTGTCTAAATTTCATGCTCTTGATACTAAGCTGTGTGAAATTATTTATAAATCATCTCATGCTATTGGTTCTTTTTATTGCAGTTTTTGTTGAGAGTAAAGTATTCTCATATAGTGAAATGCTTTTTATTGCTTTAAATATGAAAGGAACTAAATATACTCTTCGTGAAATTACGAAATACTCTACAATGAAGTATGAAATAAAAATATTCCCATATAAAGCAAATGTAACTTTAAATAATTCGATTGGCTACTGATGTGTTTGTGAATATTTCTTTTCAATCGCTTGAATGAATAGATTCGTCAATTTTGTATTTCAGTCCAATGATTCTTTGGATAAATCATTGTGATGTTGTGCATCCCAGACAATTAATTCGATTATAAATTGAAATTATCGATGACAAACACTAAAGTTACTTTATATAATGTAACAGAAAATGAAGTTTTAAATTTTCTTAGCTAATGAACATAATTCTGTTAATACTAAACACTTTATAACTTTGAGCCAGGATGAAGCGGTGAGGCCAATTTGCGATGTTATCATTTTTCTCCCCAAGCCATATTATACGAGGGTCACTCTGAAATTTTTGAGATACAACTAGGTTTTTAAAGTTATATTTACAAAATTTTAGGTGTGTTCAAAGTAGTCTCCTCCAGCATCAATGCACTTTTGTAGACGAATTTTCCACAGATTAAATACCTCAAGCCATTCATTCCTTGGAATAGATGAAAAAAAATGCATTTATAGCCACATTAATCTCTTCTTCTGAATGAAAACGATGTCCACGTAAGTTCTTTTTTAGATTAAAGAATAACCAAAAGTCGCACATAGCTAGATCAGGTGAATACGGCGGATGTTCGATCACTTTAATTTGTTTTTGTTTAAGAAACTCAACTGTTAATCCGGCTGTATCTGAAGATGCATTGTCATTGTGAAGCATTAATCCCCTGACATTCAGTTTTTGTAGAATTTCTGGAAGACAGTTAGTGGTATTCCAGTTTGCTGTTACTGTCTTCTGTCCTTCCTGCTTTGACCAATCCCGTACTTCTGAAGAAAACGACATACATCACTTTTTTCAGTGCGCGTTGTTTTTTCACCATTGTCGGCGTGGGATCATCTTCAAAGACTCATACTTTGCTTTCGTAACGTGTTGGAACGTCAAAAACGGTATGTACGTTCCATCACCTGTTACAATTTTGAAAATGATGCGATGGCCACCATCATTTAGCAATTTAAGAGTTTCTTTACTGATTCTGACACGCTCCTCTTTTTGGTGCTCAGTTAGATTATGGGGAACCCAACGGCAAACTACTTTTTTTTTTATATGTAATTCTTCATAAATGATTTTGTGTATAGCTACGGATCCAATGTTAAGTTTCTTCTGTATCATTAGATAGGTACAGCGATTATCATCCATTAACATTTTTCTTATGGCAGACACATTATCCGGAATCACTGCCGACGGGGGCCGACCTGTGTGTTCTTCATTCTGAGGAAAATTGCGACCTCTTCTAAATTCTCTAAGCCATCTGAATACAGTAGCACAATCTGGAGATTCATCACCAAATGCTAATTACAACCGTTGAACGGATTCTTCTTGATTTAATTCTGCTTTAAAATCGTAGAAAATCATAGCGCAAAAATGTTCTCGCGTCAACTCCATTTTCTCTTCTGTTTAAAATTTATTTTACGATAAACAAGTTGAAGTAAATCAGTAAAAAATCGTCTTCTGTGTTAAAATACTTTGTATTTTAATATTAAATTGTTATTGTTATTTTGTAAATTCTCGTCTGTGAGTATCTAAAAAATTTCAGAGTAACCCTCGTATAACAAACATCAGATTCTAAAAATGTTTCCCGCGCATAATTTTCCCCATCATGGTGATTTTTCTCTGGAATGTGGAATTTTGAATTTTTACATCTATTAACATAACATCTGGAATTCTGAGCCACTTGTTCGCCATGTGTTATCGGCATGAATTAATGTATCAAATTGATAGTATAAGACTTTAAAAGGAAAGAATTTATATTAATCGAATTCAATCACAACAATAAAAAGTACCAAACTTTTATTTATAGAATTATCTCAATACAAATTGAGATGAACAAAATAGTTTTTATTCCAAACACTGTCCATTACAAATAGTTCTTAAATTCGATATTTAAAAGGGAATTAGTTCGCCTCCAGTCTCTGCCATACATAGGTATACCCTGATTGTAACGCAGAATTTTATGCACATAAATTAAGGATGATTGTCATGCGTGTACGGAAATCGAAGGAGAAAAGAAAAATGCCACCAATATAAAAATATCACAAGCATGGTCAAACATTTGTATGAAAGTTACAGGAAAACACCTAATGATTGTATTGGTTGACTTTAAATTGTTGGGGTCTCTTTTTTTATTAGCTCTACATAAAAATTGCAGTTTGACAAACCAAACCATTTCAAAAGGTTAAATGTCATAAATTCAATGGAGCTATATTCTGCTTAAAAATTAAAACATTCTAAAGCGAAAACTTGTTGCATTCATTAGCATGTTTCTACTTTCTTTAATATTATCTGATATTTTGGCAACGTGTAGTAAAGAGCCTAACCGCAGGAAGCCGTCGCAAAAGATTGTAAATCAAAAGATGAACCTTGTAAATTACTGGAAACTTTTCATGGTGAGACACATTCACATATCGCAAGGGAAGAACCCATAAAACTCCCAAGAACTCACTCCAACAGACTTGCATGCAAAAGATAAAAGTATAACGTATGACTCCTGTTGTTCACTAGTGGTTGGGATCGAACCTGCAAACTTTTTTCCATAGAACATTGACAAATGGTTAGCACTGTCTTCGTTTAATCAGTGTGTGAGTTTGACTCTCACCTTGGGCATATGTTTGCAGTGGTTTGATTTCCACTTAAGAAATATAAATCCTGATCTAATTAATTAGCTCTGGGTGCAAAAAATAATCGTTGAGGACAAATAGAAGACTTCTATTCAACCACTAGGCTACTTTAAGCGCGTGATACACTCTTACATAAATGCACAAGTTAATCTATAAAATTCAGATGCAAATTACTTTGACAAAATATTTTCTTAACTCGCGCCATCGCGATGAACTGGCCTGTGAATATACATCGAAACATTTTTTAGTAAGAAATTGAATTAAAATTTGTTTTTAATTAAACTCATCGAAGTTTTTATTTTGATCAAAATTAATCAAATTAAAACAAGTTTGCTCAGAAATATGAAAAATCAAAATTTTGGTTATTCTTGGGATTGTTAATCATTGTTATAAATAGGTCATTTATTTTTTATTCGGTTAAATTTTTAATGAGCAGCACAAATTTAAAAAAATCACATAAATTGTAGATTCATTACTATAATTTGACTAAATTTTAAACAGCTAAAATTTGCTATTAAAATGTAGTTTCAGAAATTCTTCAGATGATGATCTTTCAACACTATTCATATACAAATATTTTTAAAGTTACTAGGAATAACTTTATTTCTATAGTATGACAATATAAATATTAATAATAATTAACTAAATTAAAATGATTAATATTTACCAATCATTGGCGCTAAAAGAAGCAATAAGAGACCACCATAAAAATTCAGACAACCCATTGCAACAGCTTCTTCTCTTTTCTCCATATAATGGCTGACTAAAATAGGGAACATGATCGCTGTACCACCTTGAACCAGGCCGTACAAGCTTATAGTAACAGCCATGTATATGAAGTTCCGATGGAGGGGTATTACCGCTACGAATATGCCCATAAATAACATGGTGAAACCAGCGTAGTTCTTGATTTTCAATAGTTTTCTGTCTATGACTTGACCAAAACTGAGTCTCCCAATTAAATCAGTAACTGAAAATGCGATTATCAAATACTTCCCGTCATCAGGAGGTACACCGTTGTCGGCCGCGTAATCCATTATGACAGTGAGAACACCGACAAAAAGGAATGCGTAAACTCCCATTGACATACTAATTAGAAGGAAAATTGGTTTTATATTTGTAGTTAACAATAATTTTAGAATACTCGGTTGATTTGCCCTAGAATTGCTTTGATTCAGATTAGTCCTTAAGCCATTTGTAACAAGTGACTCATCACAACTATTGGATTCCTGCTTGGAGTTTACGAAATAATCATCGCAAGGGATTTCTTTCTCGCGCGCGTTATCTTCTAGTGTGTCAACATCCGTTTTTATCATTGTTATGAATCCTTCCTGGGCCACTTGACTTGCAAAGCTGGCAGATCGCACTCGGCGGACAAAGTCATGCGCCATTTGTCCTACTGTACTCGACGCTCTTCTAATTCTCATTCTAACTGATGCTCTATCTTGGTTGCTTTCACCATCTCGTCTGCCACGCAGCTCAGAGCTCGCGTCCTGGTTCTCAGTAGTCTTACCATTGGGTTCACTGCTTACTGAAAATCTCTTCTCCTTCAAGGAAGGAAGCGAGTGGTGTCTTTCAACAATTTTAAGACTATAAATATCGGATGTTTTCCACCATATTCGATGAGGGCAACTAAGCGGGGACGAATGCATGGAGACGTTTGTTAAACTACTTCTCTTGCTTGTTGGCAGGTGTTGAAGGTCAGACGTAAGGTCAGATCTCACGGAAAGAGAATCGTATTGGTATTTTTCAGGTTGTGTTACGTCGGTGTTCGAATCTGCAAATGCTTCATTTATGGTACCCAAAATTTTCGGTTGCTTTAAATCAATTGCATTAAAAGTTTGAGTAATTGCAATACTAGAGATGTTCCTTGAGTAGTTTCTCCTCTCACCACTTCTTAGCCAAGGTGGCTTTGTGAGTAGCATAGCCATTGGAACAACGTTTAAGACGATGGCGCCAAGAATGAGAAAAGTTTCTTTGATATCATAAACATCTAACATGTACTCTATGATCACAGGATAAATAAGAGTTCCAAAGCAATCGCCAGAATATCCAAAACCTACTGCTGAGGCCTTATACTTGTCGAAGTACTGGTTTATTATCATCATATGTATGACAGTTGACAATCCGAATCCCAAACCTGGAATTTTAAGAACACGTAAGAAAAAACAACAAAATTCATAATAAAAACACAAAATCTTTTGGCTTATTATTACGCCATTATAAATTAGCAAATACTTCTTAACTATTATATTAACTGATATATTTTAGATTTTAATATAGCTTTTTAAACTATGTTAAAATTTAGAGCGTTTTCACACACACACGCATATTAAGTTTCAAGTGTTTAGCTTATTTTAAGATTTTACACTGTCAGGATCAAAGTTGATTGGTCATTCTACTCTTATTTATTGTATGTATGCAAATATTTAGCTGTGTATTACATGATAACTTACATTTAAAGCCATAGCAATAATAATGAAATTCAAATAATAACTAAATTTTGTTTGCAGCGAACTGAATAACGATCTGGCCTTTGTTCAATTGTTCATGGGTTTTATTTTCGCCTCAGCAATGGATGTTTACAATGGTTTAAATTTCATTTTATATGTAAAATGTAGTTATAAGTCTGATAAACCCTCGTGCGCAAAACATGACAGTGAAATTCAAATAAACAGATGAGGATCAAATAGTAGCTGAGAATTAAATATTCAAACTGACTAAAACTGGAGACCTAACTATTCCCTTTTCTAGTTTAGTCTGTTAAATCGAAATAAAACGTATTTAATTGCAGTATTATATGCTGAATTTCATATTTTTTCAAATTGTGCTCATAAAACTCACAAAAAACATTAGAATTTTTTAATAAATTACGCGTTATAAGTAAATTATGAAAAAAAATTGTAAATATTTAAAAATCTTTAAATATTGACAATAAAAGAATTTTCCTTAAAAAATAAAATGCAATTTTATCAATGAGATTAATTTAGTTACTTAATTAATGAAATTATACATTTAAAAATAGATGCCATTTCTAGTTTATAATAATTGTAATTAGGAATTTAAAAAAATCGTTAGTTTCTTACAAAAAAGCTCCAGAAATTCAAACAATACCAAAGATCAAATTGATGAACTTGCTGTCCTCCAAATTCAATTTATGCAATGTTAGTACTTAAATTGTAATTAGCTTAAATAGTAACTGATAATTTGCAATTATTTCATTCCAATATCTCATTTGTTTGACGATTTAGTATTAATGAGACAAAATAAAAAATGCACTCGCGTAATTATTTTAATCATATTTGTAAGCAATTAACAGTTTCATAATGAATATGTATAAGAACTTTCCCAGCAATTAGGATTAAAGAATGAATAAATTATAAAACAATAGACTAGAACGCACCATGAATACCACCCCAGAATATAGTAAGCCACAAGATATTGGGAGCAAAATAGCATAGCATGCTGCCAGATGCTGCCACGAAGCCTCCTAATGTTGTAATCTTTCTGATTCCATACTTCTGTGCGAGTAATCCTATAAGAGGACCTGAAATAAAAGTATTTTTACTATATTTAAATGTATAGCAATGTGAAAATTTATTTTGATATTTCTATACATTTTATACATAATTAAATAAAAATGGATTATTGGAAGAAAGGATTGAATAAATGTTACAAATTTGTTAGCTTTATGCATGATCTAATAAAAAAATATTGGTTAGTAACACAAACTATATAGTAAGGTTATTCCTACTAACATTCAAAAGCAATGTTTTCTTCAGTCTTCTGAATAGATTTAACAAATTACAATAAATCAATTTCACGTTTTTATAATAGTCTTTTCTGCAAATCGAGTATTTATACATGACATTAATTCGTTTTCTGTACAATGAAAACAATAAATGCCTGTATGATCTATTGAGGTCAATTTTTTGAAAGGAAAAGATAAAGGTTGGTTTAATGCTTGCAAAAGTAATTGGTAAAATGTTAATAAAGATAGCTTCATTGCTTAAAACAAATGTTTCACCTTTAATAGATGAGTACAATTGTTAAACATCTATTTAATAGATTGATCTTATAAGACAAAATGGAAAAGCCAAAGCAAATGGGTATGGAAAACAAAATTTGAACGACTTTCGAAAAATTGAAAAATTCAAATATATATATATATATATAAACAGTGAAAAAAACTATTGGTATGTGCGTGGGAATCGTGGAATTTAAGCATAATATTCTCTCTAAAAACAATTTTTTTTCATTTCAAAATGTCACAGCTGCCTAATAAATGCCCTACTGCGCGTTCATCAGTTACATATTAAAAGCTCAAATGAAAAGACCGAATCTTTGAGATGGGGATATTTACTTTTATCTGTAAAAAAAGTGACAGCGAAATCTTGCCTCATTGCAACTCTTTTCTTCTAATAGTTCCCCTTCTTCTTCTTCCTCTTTTTTTTTTTTTTTTTTTTTGCCGAGCTGGCAGCCGAATGGTTAGCCCTCTTGCCTTCGATTCAACACTTCATGGGTTCGAATCCCACCTTGGGCATGGATGTTTGTAGTGGTTCGGAATCCAATTTAAGCCGTAGGTCCCGATCTAATTAGCCCTCGTGTGGAAAAATTGACCGTTGAGCGACAAACAAACAAACAATCTTCTATTTTTTTTTGTTTTGTCTTTTTTCTGCTTAACTATCAATTGAAGTTTATAAATATGTCGACATGCATTTCAATTAAACCGTTTCTTCAATGGGGCATTTTATTTTTGTGGCGACATCAATAGAGAAAGAAGATATTCTTATAATTCAGCGACAGTCAGTGAGCAAGAAACAAGACTTTCAATTTTTTTATAAATGTGATTTATAAATAATACATAAATCTGTAGTATCTAGTTTGGGCACAGATTTCGTATAATCCAGGATGTCAAATTCTTTTTGACGGATTTTTTTTATCGATCTGGCAACCTAATTTTTATTACGTCATAGATACGGAGACATATAAGACTTATGCAGAAAACTCTATTTTGGCAACCCAAGTATTTACATCATCTTGACAACACTTCTTCATTGCCCAAAGAATTCGGAATTTGGCATCCTACATTATACTGCGTCTGTGCCTTAGTTTGCATACACCTGTTACACACATGCGTTGTATATAACAGATGTATACTATACAAAGTTAAAGTCAATTTCAGGTAAAAACAGATCAACACAAATGGTGAGATTCTGCATCAAAATATGCGAATCATTGCAGCAGATACTTTGTATCAATGAATGTCTTGAGATTTAAAACACCTTATCCAATTGTGTGTACAGGAAGCTTATACAATATTTTAACCAAGGATTTGGATAATTAATTTAAATTGAAGAAAATCGAGCGAATGGAATTTGCTTAGATGTTATAGTAAAACATCGTTCTAAGATAATCAAACTTGGTTGCGGAAAAAACAATGCTTTCAATCGAAATAAGATAACAATGTTTATTAACAACTTGTAATAACTTGATAAAAAAATAAATAAGAAAGAACCGGCACTCGACAGAAAGAATTGATAAGCTAAAGCACTCGCTTTGTGATTAGTTCATCAGAGAAAGCAGCTGATCTCCAAATAGAACATTTGAGCAGCTATGAAGCAATGTTTTCATTGTTTTAAGAGCCAATATCTTCAGGAATTTACATATTTACCGTATAACATATAAAGTTATGCATTATAAACCTCTTTATCACATACATCAAATTAAATGTAAATTTAAATGCTTAAATTTCATGACATTTTTTGTTTTAATTTTTTAAAAACTACTACCTCCTCCCCCCCCCCCCAAAAAAAAAAAAAAAAAAAAAAAAACTAAAGAAAATTAGTTTATTAAGAATGCATGTGAAAGTTTTTGTCGATTTTTACTGCAGAGAATATAGCCCAGCTCAATTTCTTACATCAGTTTATCGCTTTTTAATTTAAATACAGTCAAAATAATTTAAATATAAACTGATTATTAATCTATTTGATTTAGTATTTCATATCAAATTATAGAAATAGCTTAAGAATAAAGGAAACCAGCTGAAAATTCATTAAAAATATTTTGTAGACGCAACTTTTAATGCATATTCCCTATTTTATACTTACATTTATTCTTTAATAACAAATAGGATTGTAAAAACTTCATTTTTTTTTTGAAAATTTTATTTGTTTTATGCCACAAAATTTCGATATTTATATGTTTATCAATTTATTATACTTGCAGAGTAATTTCAAACGAAAAAAATATAATTCTGGCATTGAATTTTCAAAAGGAAAAATTTTGTTCAATTCAGTTATAAAAAAGTGTGTTTAACTCCTTCTTCTCCAAATAATTTTCTGATCATTAATGTGTTAAATGAGGTAAAGATTCTTACTATATGTTCTTCGGAATTTCCTTTTGAATTACTGTTAAGATTGTCAGTAACTTAAATATGACAGTGAAATAATACTAGCTCCATGAATAATTTAAGTCAACTTCTTAGCCTCCATTATGAAATAACCTGCTTTAAAATGTATATATAACAAAATTTTATTGTTCGAGGAGAACATACATCTTGTTTAATAATTCGAAAATTAGAAATATTTTTCATGTCTTTAATTACTTTAATTAACAAATAATCTCGTAGGCGATAACATAAAAGTTAAAAGGTATTTAAGCACGCGGCGTTTATTTTTTTTCATTCATTTCAAGAGATTTTTATTCGCTGCATCCGTATTCTCTTTTTATAGAGTAGGATTTATGGGAAGACGAGCCAAATGATTAGAGCTTTTGTTTAACGATTCGGGGGCGCTTGTGTGCAAAAAATGAACATTGAGCGACTAGCAAACCAAACCGAAATCGAAGAAAATTTCCAACTCCCAACGCGTGTGCATGTACCATTCATTGTTTAACAGAGGTTTGGTTTCGAAACCTGATTTGTTCCATTTTCGAATCTTAATTTAGACCATGGGGGTTGAATTGAATAATATTTTTAGATGTGAGTTGCGCATTATGTAAATGTATATTTTTCCTATAACAGATGGAATTAATAAGCTTTTGATGAATTATTTCAATAAAGTGTAAATTTTTTTCAACATTGCTTAAGTTAAAATTAATCTTTTAAAAACAAGACTGAATTTTCTTGCATCTTGAAGAAACAGATTGTATTAAAGTGATACACTGCTGGACAATTGCTAAGGACGGATAACACTATCATCCACAGCAACCACAAAATGAAAGGAAGCAAAATGTGTAAAATTAGAATAAGTGCGGGATATAGTAAGAAGAAGTATGCGTATGCAAATTTTTTCCACGTCTGTTAATCACGTGATAGCGTTCATAAGAGCTTTAAAAGTTTTGACGCGTATGGACAGTTGTTGTTTCCAGTCAAAGTTTTACAGGAAAGATTTAATAGACGAACTTGAATTTTTTGGCATGTCTTCCCGACATTACATTCCCGACTTACGTGCGTGGCCGAATTATTGGAAATATCGAAGAAGGGCGAAAAATAACATATGTTGCCAGGGGGTTCGACATCGCTCACAGCGTTGTTTCACGGTTGTGGAAGTCATTTAAAACTACTGAAATGTGTAGTAGGCGGCACGGGGGAGGTCGTGTTAGAAGTACGACGCCTGCTGAAGACGGATACATCGTCCTATCAGCAAAAAGGAGCAGGTGCACCTCAGCTCAGTTTCTTGCTGCCTCAGAAAAACAGATCTCCCGAAAAACTGTTTGCCAGACGTTTGAGGAGAGGACTATACGCCAAAAGACCTGTTTTGTGTGTCCCATTGATCAGACAGCACCTTACTGCCCGTTTGCAATGGTGTCGTGAGCATCGCAATTCGAGTGAACAGGACTGGGTATGCGTACTATTCTCAGATGAGAGTAGGTTCAGTCTGTCATCGGATTGTAGACGCCAACTGATCTTGCTCGAGAGTGGTACTGCTTATCGTCCAGAAAAGGGACCGATATCCGAATTGCACTGTCATGGTGTGGGCCAGCATCATGATCAATGGCCGCACGCCGCTACATGTAGTTGCGAAATGGACTATGACGGGCCAACGATGTATTATTAAAGTTCTACTTCCATATTCGTATTTTCCATGGTGCTGTCGGTGATAAATTTGTTTTTATGGATGACAATGCAACATGTCATTGAACACTCGCTGTTCAGGATTGTCTAGACAGGGAGGGTATTCAACGCCTCGTATGGCCATCACGTTCTACAGATCCAAACCCCATTGAAAATGTGTGGGATGAATTGGAGAGACACTTTGCTGGTCTAAACTATCCTCCGACAAACAAGAACACCCTTATCCGTGCACTCTCAGAGGAATGGGATAAATTGTCTAAGCAGTTGCTGGAAAATGTTGTGCAAAGTATGATACGACATGTGGAATGTTTCGTCACACTCAATGGTGGACATATCCCGTACTGATACCTTTCTTCAAGGTGCATGCTGTCTTTTCGATGCATTGTTCCATTTTTCCGTATGCAGCATCAAATGAACATTTTTTTTTCTTTCAGATGTTTCACAGCTTTTGTACTTTCCAGAACAATAAATATTCTTTATTCTAATGTGTGAACAGTGTGGCAACTATATTTGATCCTACTAGGCCTCATGTTTCACTTAATGCTGCATTGCAATTGTGATCCGTCCTCAGCAAATATCCAGCAGTGTATTACTGCAGACTCATGTGTCATATAATATACAAAATGCTTTAATTTTAGTATTTAAAACAATATGTAAAGTTGTTGTTATTTATAACACTTGGATAAACCAAGCACGCTAGCCAAAGGCTGTACTAAATTAAGTCAGAAGTGTGCGTTTTTCATTTAATCAGAGTACCACGAAGATGAAAGTTCGTCTTTCCTCAAAGATTCCTCCGATAGATGGCATCACCAGAAGAACTACTCTCTCAATTTTGGCATTGATCTGTAGGAGATTTTCTTCAGACCATTACACCCATGGTAAGTGTTCAACGACCGATCACAGGACTTTCGATTCCTCAGATTCAATGAGCACGTATATCGCATGTATTCAGTGGGTCTTTGGTGGCATTGGGAATCGAACGCCTTCCTTCTGGAAGGATGCCCTAACGGCTAGGCTACCATGGCCAAGTACATAAAGTAAAATATTTATAATACTAAATTTCATTAAGACTTCAAAAAGCCCATTTTTATAACAGTTCCAGATTTTATTGCCGCATACATAATGGCTAGTAATGCAAAGTCCATGCTATTCTTTTATTATAATTAATTCATTATTGTAGACATTGTAAATTGAAGTATTAATACCAGATTTCTTTCAAATACAATTGCTTAACTGAAAAAATGTTAACTTTAAAGCACATATAGAAAAGTTGAAATTTGTTTTGAAAAATGAAATGCTAATAGAAAAAAAAATAATATAAGCTAACACATTTTTGATAAATTAAATACTTAGCAGAGATGCAATAAAAAAGAAAAAAAAATGCATTTAAACAAGTTTTGTCTTTATAAATAGGTCTTATTGAAATAAAAATTTGAATAATTTACCAAATATTTAAAATTTACAACAGTAGAAAGACACAGTCTCAAGAATTTGTGAGTGAACAAAACTCCGAATAGAAATAAAGACTTCTCCAAAACGGGTGAAAGTTTATTTACGTTTAATTTTTTTAAGCATGAAATGTGTCTAAAAATGAAAATGATCAAATCCTTCAAAATCCTTTAGTATCCTTTCGTCACGCGCTATCTCTCACCATTGTATTCAATGTCGACAATTAAATTTTTAGACTCGAGAACAAAGATTGAGATTGCAGGAAAGACAATCTGTCCAAAGTATTATATTTTGAAATACATTATTCTCTGCATATTTTATGCGCCATTTGAAGGGTTTCAAAATGAAAAAAATCTTACATATTTTGACATTTTAAGATATTTTATCTAGATAAATTGAATTTTAGATAGTCCGAAGTAGAATCTCTTGATGTATTTATAAGCTGGCATTTTAAATCTTTCTATTAGCCACTAAAAATGCAATTAGTAAAAATAGTGTCCCAAATACATCGTTGAAAAGTTAGCTAATTTTAGGAGTAGAATTTACGGTGTAAATTTAAATGTGATGCTGCTATATTATATCACGGTGTTTTAAAATCGGCACATTTCCTGCCTAAAGACAATTGTTTCATGGAAATGACTAATTTGAATGAGAAACAGATTATTGATTTTTAATATCATCGTTATCAGATTATTTCTTCCCTTTCTGAGAATCTTCTCTTTAGACTGACAGTAACTTGTTGCATCATATGGTGACAATTCCTTCATCCGGGTACCTATAATTTCTACTTTCGTGTTTCATATCTTTTCTAATAATTTAATTTGATTATTTTTCTATCTTAGAATTATATTTACATTTAAACATTTTTTAAGTCTTTCGTTTCAAGTGTGTGAGTGCAACATTTCATCTCATAAAATATTATCCGAAAATTTCAGAAACATATCATTTTAAGCATGCCTTGGCTCGGGAATTTTACACTAAAAGGAAATTTTTGATTTTTTTTTCACATTAAATCCTTAATAAGGCATTTTTTTCTTTAAAAAAAAGTGGAAACATATGTTTTAAAATCCAACAAAAAAGGTACAGTAAAATGATGGAATATAAGGAAAAAATGTGTGTGTGAGAAGAGACCCGACTTGTTTTCGTCAGCAAACTCTTAAATGAGAGCATCTGACACAAGTCCGTGACAACGTTTAAACACTTGTATATCTTACAGAAAAACATTCGTGAAAACGTTTTGAGGTTTCGTTTCTTATAATAAATTCCACTTAGAATAGAAAACGTCATAATCCTTGCATATTTCTATATATTGTTCAATGCCGGGAATTCAACACTTTTTTCATCAATTTGACATTGAATTTGTATTGAACTTAATATAATCAAACATCTTAACAACACTGGAGCCCCAATGCAATTAATGATATACAAGGATGAAAATATCCATTGAGAACGCTCGAAAGACAACTCGTAGACTTAGTTTTCTAGACAAAAAATATTTATATACTCTTTTTTTCTGTAGTTTTTTTATTTTTTTAATTCAGCAGATTATGGATGATTCTATTCCTCCCTCGAACGAGTTTACTACGCGTTGCTAAGGCTAACGCATTAAGGCTGTTATAGGGAATTTTAGTCGCATATCTCCAGCTTATATTCTTTTTTATGGTGACTTTTCGAGTGAGCTGTTCTCTCATGTCCCAAGGAAAGAATCTAGAAAATTCCTAACTATTCACCCCCAGCATATGTCCTTGTAGAAAGAGGAAGGGCATCTTCCATTGTTCAGCTGAGAATCTCAGACCTTTCAGAGAATCTCAGATTTACCGAAAGGTCGAATCTATCCTACTCCTTTGTTAAGGTGAAATTTGGTGCAGAAACTTGTAATGGTTTCTTATCGACAGTAAGTTAGATTAAATGTAAATTTTGAATGCAAACAAAAATTCATAACGAGTAATCATTCAGCATATTTACCTTCAACTTTTCTTCAACCCTTGTCAATTATTAACACTTGAACAAGCAAAGCTCGCTAACTGACAGCTAGCGAATTTGGCTTGTGAAATTATGTCAAAATGGTGCGTCTTTCGTTTAATCAAACTACGAAGGTGAAAATATGCCTTTGCTCTAAGACTGTTTCTATAGATGGCACCACCAAAGCCTTCACTCTTTCAATTTTAACTTAGATCTGGAGGAAAAGGAAACTTACTCCAGACCGTAGCACCCATGGTAACTGCTGAACGACCGACCATAGGACTCTCGATGCCACAGATTTAACGAGCACGTGTATCGCATATATTCGGTGGGTATTTGGCGGCATTGGGAACTAAGGCCAGCTTTTCCAAACGGAGGACCGGTGTCCTAACCACTAGGTTACTAAGGGCATCGTTCTCATTATCGGAAGGTAGTGAGTTCGAATCCCGGCTGACCGAAGATCCGACGTGTTCGCTAATGTCGGCAGGAGCACCATGCCAGAGGAATCATTTTTCCTCTGCTGCATCTACCTAACAGGTAGAACTCAATTCAGGGCTAAGTACAGGGAAGCATGCTGGTCCAACAACTAATTATTAACATTATTTTAAAATTTCAGCCACTTTTTTATAAGTAAAATTTAAAATATAATCTTTTTGTTTAAAGGAGACGTGTTTCAGAATATTTTCGTGTCAACTGTAAGTTAAAACAACTACTGTATTTCCAAGCTCTAATGCAGCTTTAGTAACAAGTTATTTCATCTTAAGAAAAAAAATTACAAATTCGAAATTTATGACTTCTATCTTTAAAGTAATACTCACTGAACTAAACTCAAACGTGAAAGTTTTATAATGGTTTTTAAAATCAGCTACAGACCGTGGTCTAATTTGCCTTCTTGTAAAATTCGCAGCTGTAGATTACGACCAATTGAAAAAAATTGTTGTTAAGGAATCGAAATGTAAATATGATTCATCCTTTATTTAAATATGTGTTTTGCTCAAATATTTATTGCTAAAATATTTTAAAATCCTACTTTATTTTTTTACATTTAAATAACAATTCCAACGGTGGTCTTGGGTTTGAATCCCGGTTCGCTGATGGATGTACTTTCTCTCTCTCTATCTATCTATCTATTCTCTCTCTATCTTTGTCCTTTCCTTGTGTGAATGGGTTGTGAATGGTTGCCTACCCTATAAACGGGTCCCTATGGCATGTGTATGTACTGAGGAAGTGGGACTCCACTTCCCATATGGTTCAATTGGAAAAGTGAAGCAGCGCATCTCAAATTGTCAGCCTAGCTTTCACAAGAAAAAAAATCCAACTTTTGAGTAATTATAATTTCTAAACCTTCTCTCAATGTCTCGGAGGGACATTAGACTGTGAAAATAAAGGTTGAGTAAGTAATTTCTCAGCCTGAGTCTTCAGTGATATTGCACATTAAACCTGTTAATCTAAATGACTTTACCTACATAGTTGGCAGAGCTTCAAAGCTACTAATATTAATAAAAAGTATTCTAAAGAGAAAAGATCGTGGTAACCTGGTTGATAGGGCATCATTCTCATAGGAAAATAATGAGTTCAAAACCAATCTTAACCGAAGATTTCCTTTGTGTTCACTGAAGTCGACAGGAGAACACGTTAAATATGTCATGGTTGCAATGCCCTCCAAGTGAAATGATATTTCTAAGGGTGGCAGGTAAAGTATTGGTGGTTTTTTCATGGTCCCTTCTTCTGAATTACGAAGACTTCTATCCGTCTGTTCCCACTTAATTAGTCGCACCCAAGTCTAGGTTAAATGTGTGGAAATATGCTGGTGCATCAACAGACAATGTTCCCAATTGTAAACTGTTTGTTCCCTTTTCTCACTCTGTATTTTTATATATTTTAAACAAGCATATTTTCTCAGATTACTATGAAAACTATCATAAACTAATGTCAAAACGTAACCTTAACTTTCAATTGCGTACCACGTAGCACAGATAGTTACTCCACCACTAGAAAACGTTTCGTAATTTTTGAAACATGGTTAAATGACTAGTTGAATCCCTGAGCTGATACTACATTCTTTATAGAGCTCCAATGAGAAAAAATTAAATCTTATAAATATATAATGTGAATTAACCATTACAGTATACCAATTTCTGACTGGATCAGGTTAGATTAAACGTGACCGGTTTTTTTCTGCAATATAATCCTAATGTAACTAGTAGTAATACCATATGAATCTATTTTGTAATACTTTTAGTAATGTTGTAGTCAATCCAGCCGTATGCAACTAGTAGCAATACAGAATAGTTTGATAATATTAATTTATTAGTTAATAATATGAAATTTATATTAGGGGTCTACCGAAAAGTTCGTCGGTTAATCAATGACGACGCTGTTTAAACCATGTTAGAGCAAGATCTTTTTCGGACAACATCGCAGAAAGCTTAATTTGGCTTAACAAGATATTTTGGACCCTATTCGGAAGGTAGGGTTGGTGTGAAAATATTCAAAATGGGTGCCCCCTGAATTGAATCAGAATAATTTTGGTGATTGGGTCATCGCATGTCTATCTCTGTTTGTTCGGAACCAAATCGAGCCCTTCTTGAATCGGATGATAACTGAGGATGAAAAGTGGATTACTTACGGAAGCATCGTTAGGGAAGGGGTATATTGTGAGGAAAACCTAGCCCTTTCAACACTGAAACAAGTTTAACTCCGAATAACAGAATGATGTGTATAGGGTGAGACCTTTGAGGAGCAATACATTATTAACATCAAAAACGGATGGAAAATCTCAATTCGGGGAAAGTATGGTTAACAACTGAATAATGCAAAGGGAGCAGTAGGCCGACAATGTTTCAAGAAAGATCAGACTAAGAAAAAGATCAAAAAAAGAGTTTGTCGAAAAATTGCAGAATTGAATTAGGAAATTTTGTCCCATATATCATATTCATCGGACTTATTACTTTCTAAGTATCTTTCTTGTTTCTGCCCTTGAAAAATTTTTTGCAGCGCAAAAAAATTCAAGAACAAAAAATATATCAGACAAGCACTGATACAATTGTTGCCCTCACGAGACAAAGACATTTTTCAAAAATGGTGTATACAAATTGCCATCACGCTGGCAAGAAGTCATAAATAATGATGACAATTATAGTATTCAATAAAATATATTCAAGATATGAAAAACACTTATGATTTTGTTTATTCTAAAAAAGACAGAACATTAATTTTAATTAGACATTTATCTTAATTTTCATTGAGATAGAATAACAAATTATGATGAAAAAAAATGAGATTACTTTCTCAAATGTAGATTTCTGTGTAAAATATAGAAACTATTATTTTTCTTAATTTTACTTAAAATAGGGAATAAAATTTGGTAATAACAAAATGCGTAACTTGGGTAGAATAGGACATCTTACCTGCTATATTTCTCACACTGGCTCGCACGCTGAACGGCAAGCTGGCTTCCTGTCTTGAAACGCCGTACGTTTCGATGAGGGCCAGGTACAGCACAGAAACACTTCTGGACAGTCCGGCCAGCAAGAAATTGATGGTAAAGCACGCCACGGCCACCAGCCATGCGTACCCTTCGTCTGGCCTCGGCACGCTCTCATAATAGTACCCACTAGTCTTCAACAAAGTCATGTCTGCCCGCAACACACCACACAACGCATTTATTGCGCTCTTCGATAGTCCTTTTCCAGATGATGCTGATCACTACAATAAAATCTTCGATCACAAAAAGTGATCATTTATACTATCTCGTTTGAGTCTCGTTATCTTTATAAAAAAAAAAAAACCCTTGACGTAATATTTTCACTTTGTTTATTTTCCTGACTATAAGGTGGGGTGTGTGGGGGAAAGGTAAGAGTTTCTTCAGAATAATTCGAAGGCAAACAAAGGTATGGAATTCTACCTTATCGCTACATCCGTCCTAATTTCCTTAATGCTTGTGGTATATTGCTACTGGGAAACACAATATAATACCCTGGAAAAAAAGTGAAATTTTTGTCAGTTCAATAGAAATGTCTTGTTTTGGTGCACAAGAAAATAGGGCTAGTATGTTTATTTCTCAGAAAAACAGTAAGAAATTGAGCTAAATGTGTGTTAAAATGATGGAGTTAATCCTGATTATGTAATTCAGATGTTTTTACTTCTAAATGTAGGACAAGAACTATAGAAATGGTCATCCTTCAAAGCAATATTTTTAGAATGAAGTACATTGAAAATTGTTGCGATGCAAAGCAGCTTCAAAGCTATACGCGAACAAGTTTTTGTTTTGTTAACTTTCTGTTTACGCTCATATTTTCCAATTTATTCATTACTCAATAGCAATTACAATGCTCGATTTTATTTTTAAATTATATGTTTAATTTTTTAGTATTAAACTATCTTTCACTGATATATTCTTATTGAGATCTGGAAAATGAAATGAAGAAGCAATCTATTTTCACATATGATTTCAAACAAATACCCAATGGACTATTAAACATTTTAATGGGCGTGAAATAATATTTAGAAAATTGATTAGAAAAATTTCACAAGCAGATTTATATGTTTTAAAAGTTAGTTGTAAAAGAGATTTTAAAGAATTTCGTAATAGCTTCACACTTAAAATTTTATAAAGTCTAATTTTATACAAAAAATTAGTTTTGTGTGTAACTATGATTCCAATTAATTATTGAAGGAATTTTACCCATTGGCGGTGTTATAAGTTCGTAAAAAAAACAACTTTGTTTTACTACAGTAACGCTGAAATTTTTTAATTGCAGTGACCAAGTTATCTTCTTTATAAAACGGTTGATTAGGAAACTACGGCCAGCATAAGGCAGATTTCCATTTTCTAAACTCATTTTCGTCGAAGATTGGAATCGAACTTACATACTGATGAATTGAGAATCAGAGCATAATCCAATTAATTTCAAGCTTGCAGATAAAACTGAAATCATTCAAAGAGTGGAAATGTGTGTTAAATTAAGGAAATCTTGTTTTAAGCAATCAAAATGAAATTTCTTAAATATATAAGAATTTAGTATATATTTCAAATTCTTAAATATATAAGAATTTAGAGTTCTAGAGTGAAAACATAATCTAATACTTAGATTAGTTACAACATTGAACATGACCGGTTACGGATATTTCATGGAGAAGTAACAATGACCCTTTTAAATTAATACAAGGAATTCAGATTTGCAGAAATTTAATTTGTAAGCGATTAATTATAAATAGTAAATAATGTTTTCATTAACTCAGTGGAAATTTTTTTAAATAACGGCGGCCACTTGGCTGACTAACTCTTCGCTGCAACAAGGCCGGAAACTGATACTTATTTGTTGTTACCCCGAGGGCACCTGTGATCCAAGTCCCGGCGACGAGTAGCATTACACACGCTATACCACCACTAATTCGTTCATAGGGTGGGCCACATTCATACATCATCTCAGAAGAAAAAAAAAAAACACAAAGAGAAAGTGACATCTATGCCCGAACCGGTATTTGAACCAGGGACCCACATCTCAGGAGTCAGGAGCACTAACCACTCAGCCATCGGTCGGCAATTCCGTGGCGAAAGATTTAGTTGACTCTATGTAAAGCTTCATCAAGCATGATTGGCTAATTTGGCCATGACATTTAGTATGAAGTACATTCCAAGCAATTGCAGTTATGGTGTGCATTTATCTCAAAGCATTTAATATTCAAATACTAGCATAATCCTGGAAAAACTTGCACTTTAATTTGAATATAAGAATATGAATAAAAAAATTCATTGTACATTAAAACCTTTCTTGCTATTTTTCACTATTATTCGTATTAAAATCTCAGATATTTTGAAGATAGTTCGCAAATTATTCTGTAAATTTTTATTATTTTTTAAATTTCAAAACAATTCATTTTTATTTCAATACAATCACTTGGTCTATTATTAATGAGTCGTGCAACACCTAAATCTTAATCTCTAGCCTTTTGTTCAGAACGGAATAAATGAGTGTCATAAAATTATACGAAGTGCATTTGGTCTAATCAAATTATTTTAAAGTACGCAGAAAATGAGCAAATAATAGGAGTTTTTGAATAATGCGTATTTCACAGTGTTTTAAACTCAGCCGAGTTTTTGATCCTGACACAAAAGATGTCTTCTAATGATACTTTCATAGCCGAGAGAGGATTGGAAATAAAATATTAAACATTAAAACTGAAGTAATTTCAAGTTTTGCATTACTTTTTTGTTTTCTTTCTTTTTTGCTGAGTATTAGCTTTTTGCAAAAGGAAAATTAGATTACTGCTTCGTAAATAGAGTGAGCTATAAATAATAACTCTAGTATTCAGTACAAAAGATTACAAGTTTGATTCCCTCTTTAAAGGTGGATGTTTGTTGTATTTAGGAATCAATTATAAAATATGCATTCCCAATGAATTAGTTATTTCCAGTGAAAAAAGAAATTTGATGAAGTGTGATACCCGGGTTACTTCTACATCTGGGTCCACGAGAATTGATTCTAAAGTTCTCGAATTGTGCTCTAAATAAAAACAAACCCTCAACTAAGAAAATAACCTTTCAACAGCTCCTAAAAAATTTCCTGTATTCAAAAGGGTGGAATGTAAAAGACTTCTGAAGAAGATGAGGGCCTACAACGGTTGTCGTTCCAGTGTTGATAAAAGTTTTAAACCTTACTTTAAAAAAAAAATTACCTTCTAATATAATAGGTGAAATCTGTTAAAAGTAATCTATATGTTGATAAAAAATTTTCTGGTATAATGTAATTTTTATTTTAAAAGTTTTTCTACAAAATAAAATACCTTTATTTGTTTCACTTGTTACAACATTCAGTTGACTAGCCAACATTCAGTTGACTAGTTGTAAGCATTTTACATTAGAAGCTAGATTATTTGTATATAATTGTAGAAAATCTTAAACAAAACACATTAAAGTTAAGGAAACTACACACATTAGAAAATAATTATAATAAAACTATCCTATTTATGCAAGCATTTACAGTGTACCAAAGGAAATAGCGTGTTTTATCTCTTTTTTAAGTCATTAATATGTAATATTCGAAAGCGAAAGTTTATCACTATGAACTGAAATTTCACTCCATTGTGTCAGTAACATTCAAAAAGATTATTATACATTTTTATCTATAAACTATTTCTAACCGTTGAGAAGAAACAAAAGCCTAGATATAATAGCGTGAAAAAAGGAATTGCGTATGCAATGTGAAGTTTTATAATCGCTTGCATCAGAATTTCCCTATAAAAAATCTTTTATATTTATCTAAATTTAACAAAACTATATTTATCTAAATACTTTAGAAATTAATTTTTCAACGTACAAATAAAGGTAAAATATAAAAAAATTGTTAATTCTTTAATTTAGATTGTGAATTTCTAAATTTTCATCACAATTTAGGTACGGTCAATTATGTCTACAAATCTTAATTCCATAGATGTAAAAATTTGTTGTTGTTTCCAATCCTTCAGAGATCTAGCGGAAGCTGGATCAGATCTATGACACTGGGAACCCTACCGAAGTTGAGTACCAGCTGTGGACTTGTGCGCAAACATTCGCCAAAGTGAACCGATAACAATCCAGCATGATGAAATTTGTGACTGTAATTACGATAATTTTCCAACGAGCTATGTTTGACCAATCAGAATGAACACAGCAAAACACTTCGTAGTTATGACCCCCCCCCATAACTGACGAGATCAACGCCTAAAATGTGGTCGATTCGTCACTCCATTATTCACCAACAGTGGGTCATTGATCCTTACGAAACATTTAATACATATTGTTCAACAGAGCACAACAGCCTGTTGTTGTCACTTATGACACTTGGATAAGCCAAGCTCGCTATGTCATTTGTATCAATTTTAAATCAATAGGGAGCGTCTTTCGTTTAACCGCGAAGGTGAAAGTAAGCGACTTTAATCTAAGCTCTTTCGGTAGATGGCACCACCAGAGGATCCACTCTCTGAATATTGACATTGATCAGATGGGAGAGGAAATTTCCTCCAGACCATTACGCCCACGGTACTACTCAATACACACAGGTGATGACCACAAGACTTTCGATTCCACAGATTTAAAGAACACGTATATCGTATGTACTCAGTAGGTCTTTGGTAGCATTGGGAATCAAGCCCCATTCTTTCCCACAGAATTCTTTTAAAAGTTATTGCATCAAAATTTTTAAGCAAATATCGTAGTGTTTTAGAAAAATTGAGATTAAGACCACCATTATGGAAATATAAATGTTTTTTTGCGATATACACTTATGATAAAATAATATCGGATATTAAATTCAATTTAAATAAATACAAGTGAACGAATATATAGAAAATATTTTTCAATCTAACCACTAATTCTAACATATTTTTGTCGTATGAAACAAGCCAAATTTCTTTACGCATGCGTAATAAGAAAGTACAAATTAAAGTTCTTTTTTAGCATTCATATGTAAATTTGAGCACAGCATAGTTTGTAAAATGTCTTGCACTAGTATTATAAGCAAATATACAAATATATACATATATATTTGCTTTTTTTAAATAAGATTTTTTAATTTTTCAAAAAATTCAATTTATTTATTTTCTTTTAAATTTTTTCGATAATATATATATATATATATATATATATATATATATATATATATATATATATATATATATATATTGAGTGAAAGATTTTAAATGAAAATACTTAGAATAAATATTAATGTTTTATTAACATTACACTATATATATAAATATTTTCATTTCAATTATACAATCGAAGCCAACATAGCAGAAACAGTAAATGATATATATTCAATGAAATTTGAGAGTTCTAGAATTAATAACATAACATTAAAAAGGAGAAATATTTTGAGAATTCCTTAAGTTACCTTTATGGGAGTTGAATAAGAATTACTTTTAAATTACAATAGAATAAAACTGCTTGTAATTCAAAATGCATACTTCTTTCATGCAAATTATTTAATTCGAAATTATTTACATAATGAACGCTCTTTGCATACTAATCAATATTATATTCTATAACATATACGAAGGTTACTCTGAAATTTTTGAGATACACGAAGACAAGAATTTACAAAATAAAAATAATGGTTTAATTTTAAAATACAAAGTATTTTAACTCAGAAGACGATTTTTTACTGACTGACTTCAATTTGTTTAGCATAGAATAAATTTTAAGCAGAAGAGAAAATGGAGTTGACGCGAGAACATTTTCGCGATATGATTTTCTACGATTTTAAAGTAGAATTAAATCAAGAAGAATCCGTTCAACGGTTGTAATTAGCATTTGCTGATGAATCTCCAGCTCGTGGTACTGTATTCAAATGGTTTAGAGAATTTAGAAGAGGTCGCAAATTTCTTCAGGATGAAGAACACACAGGAAGGCCGCCGTCGGCAGTAATCCCGGATAATGTGTCTGCCATACGAAAAATGTTAATGGATGATAATCGCTGTACCTATCAAATGATACAGAAGGAACTTAACATTAGATCCGCAACCATACACAAAATCATTCATGAAGAATTACATATGATAAAAGCAGTTTGCTGTTGGGATCCCCATAATCTAACTGAGCACCAAAAAGAGGAGCGTGTGAGAATCAGTAAAAAAACTCTTTAATTACTAAATGATGGTGGCCACCGCATCAATTTCTAAAATTGTAACAGGTGATGAAACGTACATACCGTTTTTTGACGTTCCAACACGTTAAGAAAGCAAAGTATGGGTCTTTGAAGATGATCCCTCTCCGACAATGGTGAAACAACAATGCACACTGAAAAAAGTTATGTATGCTGTTTTCGTCAGAAGTACGGGATTGGTCAAAGCAGGAAGGACAGAAGACAGTAACAGCAAACTGGTATACCACTAAATGTCTTCCAGAAATTCTACAAGAACTGAATGTTAGGGAGCTAATGCTTCACAATGACAATGCATCTTCACATACAGGCGGATTAACAGTTGAGTTTCTTAATCAAAAACAAATTAAAATGGTCAAACATCCGCCATATTCACCTGATTTAGCTATGTGCGACTTTTGGTTATTCTTTAATCTAAAAAAGAACTTACGTGGACGTTATTTTCATTCAGAAGAAGAGATTGATGTGGCATTAAATGAATTTTTTTCATGTATTCCAAGAAATGAATGGCTTGAGGCATTTAATCTGTGGAAAATTCGTCTACAAAAGTGCATTGATGATGGAGCAGACTACTTAGAGCACACCTAGATTTTTGTAAGTATAACTTTAAGACCTAGTTGTATCTCAAAAATTTTAGACTGACCCTTGTATATTTCATTCAGCAGTGTTACAATTAGAACTTGAAAACTTGAAAAGAAAGATTCTTTCATCTGTTATATATATATATATTATATATTATATATATATATATATATATATATATATATATATATATATATATATATATATATATATATATATATATATATATATATATATATATATATATATATATATATATATAAGTCCGTATTTATATTTAAAATTTCTAGGAAAAGATAAAGATTTTCCTGATGAGTGATTAATATACCCAAATTTTGAAGTATACCATGCAGAGCTTTTAGCTTTTGTTTGCTACTAATTATCTACGAAGTCTCTAATCTCTGTACTCGAAGATCTAATATTTCAATGTGTTTGTCAGACAGGATCTGTTGGGAAAATTATTTCAATATTCATTAATTTTTAAATAAAAAATGCATAAAGATATATTTTATGGAAAATACTTGAAAATGTCTTTCAGAATAGCGTGGTGAAATTTCAGTCATGTGATGTGGTAAACTATCTTTCTATTAATAGACAAAAATCATCCTTTATATTAGAAAACATTATGCTTAATCTTAAGGGAACAAAAAAGAAATTTTCTGATTGAATTTTCATTTTAAAAATTCATTAGTACCAAACATGAAATTAAAATCTAACTTTGGCTACATTACGAAAATTTTAACATTAGTTGCTTGATTTCCTGGAACTATATAAATGACAATTCTGTAGTCATTTATATCTAGAAACACAGATTCCCCTCCCCCTAATTTCCATCAAAATTATAACCTCTTTCATTACAACTCGAGGGTTTATTTTCCTTCTCTGCTGTGGACGCTGTGTGATAATTCGATATACACAATAAATTATAATTCCAGATCCTTAGATAAATAAGCAAATCAGCTTCAGAGTTAAGCGCTAATCCGGTTTCATGTGCTGCTGTTACAAAAATAATACTAAAGAAATAGTATTTTTAATGATTCTAACCATGGGATATTAAATATTAATACATCAAAATGTTTGCAAGAGTCTCATCTATAAGATTCAATTTGGTTCAATACATCTCTAGTATCCTAAAATGTCCTAATCACTCCCCCTTTTAAAAAATTCTAAAGAAATAATACTAATAATACTAAAGAAATAGTATTATTTCTCATTAATTTATTGTAATGATGACAAAGTGTAAATGTTATAATATTTTTGCTATAAAATTAAAATTCATGCTTATTTTACAGTAATCGTAAATTAAAGAAATCATCATAAAATAATGAGCGCATTACATGAAATTAAAAATCGATAAAGTATAAAATATCTTATTGTGATACCAACATTATTTTGGCACACTTACGTAACACGTTTTTCTTTATATTAATGCCTAACCTATTTTTTCTAATATTCTAAAAGATTCTAAAGTTTTCTCTGTGTTGTTTTAGTTTTTTATGTTTTTCATTGTGTTTTTCCCTTTTATTTCTTGTTCGGTTACTATTGAATTAAAAATGTTAAGAGGTACATTTTTGTAACTTGGACTCATAAGAAGGTGTTCTTTCACTTTTATTTAATATGTTTAACAACAACAACAAGTTTATGTATGAATTGTATTGCAAAAATTTCTAATTCAGATATATATTATATGAAGTTAAAGATTTTATAAAAATATCAAAGCAAAAGGTGTGTATAGAAATGCAAATACCTTACAATTAATCTAATCACAATCGTATTCGGAAAGTTTCAATAATATAATATAAATTTTAAAATAAATTTATTAATAATTTAAAAATGATTTTTGAATAAAAATTATTTTAAAAAATTACAAATTTTCAAAACTTTACTTAATTAATTTTTTAAGCCAAAGATGTTTTGTAAATAAATGGCTGTAACATTTCATAAAATAACAGAACTTTCTGAGGTAAATTTCATGTTATTTTGAAAAAAAGGAATATTATTGAAAAAAGAAAAGCCATTTATCAGGTTTCCTTTTTAGAGGCAAAATGTCAAACCAACTAAAATCTAGCAGCAAAACTTTTTGAAGCCTTGCATCACCGTCAAAAATGAAGGGAGGGAAGCGTGTAGGGATTTTGTGGTAATAGTGAAGATGTGAAGTGCTGATATCAATTTTCCCTCAGAGTCAAATTATTTCAGAGAAATCCCTGTGATAGTTTAGTGCCAGTCTTCTAAAAGTACCAATACTAATAGTATTCATTATATGTACTACTAATTTTTAACTCCTTTTTATTTTCAAGAAACGTTTTTTTAATTCTTGACAATTTAAGGAACTAATTGTGAAGGATATATTAGGCAAAGTATTCACTTACAAGCTGTTGTTGTTGTTTTGTGCCAGTTACAGGCTGGCAATGTAGGCTGCGCTGCGTTCCACTTTTCCAGTTGTTTTCCAACTTAACCAAATTTAGGTGTGAAATCCGACTTGCTGAGTACACACATGCCATAAGGACCCGTTCATAGGATAGGCAACCATTCGTAACCCATTTATACAAGGAAAGGACAAAGACAGGAGAGAGAGAGAGAGGAAGTACATACATGCCCGAACCAGGATTCAAACCCAGAACCTTCCTTACCACAGTCACACTGACCACTACACAGGCCGGACGGCTACTTACATCCTGTAAATATTTAAAACAAGTGAGAGAAATTAACTTTTCATGATCGCTCTTTTCTAATGGGATTCTCTTTAATAAAAGTTTACAAGAGTCTGAAAGCAAAATGACTAGTTTATTCATCACTTTTATAAAACTGTGTCCCAGTTTTTTTTCTGTTCTACTAGTGAACTTTATTCTCCTCAGATTTTTACAGGAATGAAATAATAAATGATGTTGAGAAATACTAATGCAATGAAATGGCATAATAAATATATATTTCGATGAAACAGTAATTTTTATGTCAATAATAAAGGAAATATGTAAAAATTACCATGTATATAATGTCAAATAATGTCTCTTGCAAAAATCTGGAGATTAGAAATTTACTTTCGTAAAAATTGAACTTTCTTGTTCTTATAAACTTGCCAGTATTCTCAAGTGTAAGTCATATATAACAGTATTTAAGTAAAAGTCATGTTATGGCTTCCTTTTCAGGTCATATTACCTATTCCTCAGTAATCACTTTGAAATAGCTCCAAATAATAGAAACTAAAATTCGAAATGTTTCAATATTTATTTTACGTTTAATATAAAGTAAAAAAAAAATTAATACCATTGATTTTTATATATTAAATATAAAATAATTAACAAAACATTTCGAATTTCAGTTTTTAAAATAAAGAATTAAACTTTTATGAAATCGTTAGTAAAAATATAAGATAATTTATATTCTTTAAGTTAGGACTTATTTTATTGACATTATAATTGATTAAAACAAATTCTCGAAAACTAAAATTCTTAAGTATGAATAGTAAAATATGTCTCTCAGAAAGAAGTAGTTCTGAGAAACATATTGAGAAAAAACCGAGGCGATTAATGAATAGCATTTTAAGAGTAGATATTTTGAGTTATTACCGGATTTCTCTCTTTTAAAGTGTAAATACTAATTCCTCGGGAACAAGATCCAAACAGATGAAACGAGGACCCATATTTTCGAAATTTAACAATTTTAATACCGTTCGAAAACAATAATCTATAATTTACACATACCGGGTATTTTTCTCCTCATTACTCAATAATAAATGGATTCGATCACAAAAAGAATAATCGAATGACTATTTTAAAGGATTTCATGCATCTTAAGTACGTGCCATCTATAAACTGTTAGCCGAACAGTTGATAATCACGAAAGGAAATTTTCCATATAATGCTACTAATTATAATATTAAATTGCATGGAATAAAGCAAACAAAATATTTCAATTAACCTTGCTTCTGCCAATATTATAGTTATACATAAAATCATCTTAAACTGTGTACCTATTGAATTTTGATCTTGATTGGAATGAATCTTTTATCAGGATATTGGTCCTTGGTAAAGCTGAAACAAAAACTGTTTTATTTTGTAATTTTGATTACCCCATTTGTAATTGAATTAATTCATAATTAAAGTCTATCGGAACTCCCTGTTAACTTGCTTGTGTCGTCATGTGTTTAATTATAACCGTGTAATATTCTGCTCAAGAACACTAACTTCTAGACCGCAGGGACATGGTAATCTTTCCTCCTTTTAAAATTGCTATTCATGCGTTGTCACTGAAAAAATCTGCAATATATGACATTTTCTCAAGATGTTTTTTTTTCAATAATTATCGGTAAGGACCGTATTTTTTCGAAAAAGTAGTATTGTGCTTATCTATCATAGCTTACATGTTATTTATTGTTTTTTCCAAGCCTGCATCAAGAGAAAATCCAAAATTCGATATTTTATAACGTACTTAAAATGAATTGTCACCATCATTCGATTTACTTTTAGTCTAGCTATGCGAGAAACCTTGTTAAGTAATACAAAACAATGGTTTGAACAAAGTTAAGAACAATAATAAATGTTATTTCTCCAAAAGCATTTTCTCTTTAAAAATGTAAGATTCCCATTGGAAACTAAGACCGGTGAAAACATAAGGACTTGGATTCAGAAATCCTATCCCTAGAACAGAACTTTATTTGATGTTTTTATAGAAATACAGCTCCAGTGTCAATAAAAATTCCGACTGGAAATATTTAATAGGATCATGTGATGCTTATTTATGGAGTCTAACCAACATTTCAAAATTTTAAGTGAATATTTGTATTTTTTATCTTTATATATATTTTGATAAATTCATTTTATAAAACTATTTTCACAAGCAAAATTAGTAGCTTAAGGAATCAACATTGTTTCCCAAAGCATTTAATATCATTTAAATTTAGGAACTAGGTTTTAGCTAAATTTAGGAATTTAGCTATGGTATATATCCCACAATTGGCGACCTTAGCGAGTTTCTTTCGTCACCAAGCAATTCAAACACGGTTGCCACTTATAAAGAACCATACATATGAATCAAAAATGAGAAAAACCGGCAACAAAATATTCCAAAAAGCAACAAAAGTTAAAATTGATAACACTCTAAAGGACGCCAGATTTGGCGAGAAATCTCTAGGGGGGGGATATATCATACTTATACTTAAATTTATATTTAAAAAAAAATTATGCATCATTGATGTACGATAGCTTAAAAAATGTAGAATAAAATATTTTTGTTATAGAAATTCTGAATATTACGCTATTTTAGTATCTTCTGAAAGAACTAGGGGTAAGAAAGATTTTTTTTAAATTATTGGAAGCTTAAAGTATATGGACTCATGAAAAAAGGTATAGAAATAAAGGAAGATTATTTGTAACATTTATTCAAAATAATTGATTTTTTACAATGAACTCAAATAATACAAACAATATTTCATGTAGAATAAAAATATATACAAATTTACATTTTCCAGTTAGAATATACAAAATTCACAAATAATCATGATGACACTTATATTGTTGGCATATAAAAAAGTGGAAATTGTAAAATTATTAATATTGTCATTGAATCACAATCCTTGGGAAACTCTAATGTGATAAAACAGAAACACTTTCAAATTATCTCTACAGTTATATATCATTATAAGTAATTGTAAACATTTTTTGGCACCTTCAATTTTAATTATTTAATAATTAATTACCCCTTTTCTAAAAGATTGTATTCTTTCTATTAATGCTTGCATGAGAAACCTGCTTCAAAAATGATTTAAAATGTCAGAAAAGCAAAAACATTTCTTTATTTCATGCCAATATGATAGTTTACAATACAATAGCTGTAGTTTAAATTTTTATCAATTAGTCAACATCAATTTATATAAAACTATTTTGGAAACACAGTCATACAATATCAACCGTGGTGGTAGTTAGAAGTATTTGGTGTAAACAAGGTAACAAAATTAAGCAATAACTAATTTCGTTAGCTAGGTATAAAGAAACATTTTGCAAATTTTAAGATCAGATGGTATGCTTACTTTAAAGTTATAAGTAAAACAGTCTGTCCATGGCAAAAGTGTAGATTCATTTGTCAGCTGCTCTCAAAACGGAAAATGAAACTAAAGTATAGTGGAGTTATCTTATACAACTTTTCATATTCTCCTCGTATTTAAAATAATAGATGTTCATATTCAATCAATTACATAATAAGCATTCCATTATATTTAAACTTGGAATATATTTAGGCTATCTGGAAAATATTGATATATGCTATTCCGTATAATGTTGGTATTTCAACTACTTAAACATCCTTCTCAAGGATTTCCATTTAAACAAGACATTTATGGATATCAAAGAAGACAAAATATACCTTCATTTTATACTTGAATATTTATCAGGAAGCGCGAAATCGTATTTGAGAAAATATCACATTTTAGTGACGATGACATAGTTCATTTTACTTCTTTCTCTCTTATTTTGATATTTGATGATGAGTGGCTCTATCTGCCAAGTGATTCCAACAACTACTGTGATGAGACCAAGAATATGGAACACCCAGTCATAGGATCCAGTGTTGTCACGAAAGTAACCTAAAATAATTTAAATCTGATAAGAGTCTGAAATTATAAACATATATATTAGATATGACAATCTGCTTGGGCTAGTTAAACCAATAATTATAAAAGTTAGGTTTTAGCATACCTCTGTAGAATTGCATGTCAGCAAAATATATTGATCAAAATACAAAACATTAATTTAGACTTACACAAACGAGAGGGCGTTAAATACAGTTTTACACAGCATATGTGCAATTTGCGTATGGTTGCCCTGTTTCTGCACAAACGTCCTATTCAAAATGGTGACTAAACAGCAGAAATAATTTTTTGTGCTAGAAATTTCTAAGCGTTAACCATTCAGAGAGGGTTCCGGACAAAGGCAAATCCCTGACTCAACAAAGCGTTCTGCGTTGGTATCGAAAGTTCAAAGAAACGGTTGCTTATGTTAGAGGCAAATATTTATTACCCTCCATCCACCGCACTACTGAAGAATTGCTGAATAGAGTTGGAGATTCAAGCAATCAACAACCCGTTGAAACCACAAACTTTCACTTCTGCAGAAACTGTTGAGGAAAACGTTACAATTACAGGCGTACTGAATGCAGCTTCTGCAGGCATTAAAGCTGGACGATTATATCAAAGGAAAGACCAAACCGAGTAATGTAAAGAGCGAATCGCCTTCACATCTGCCACGTTACTCAAGGATCAATATTGAACATCTATAATATGGACGTCAATCTTGGACAGTTTCGGTATCCAAGATTGACGTCCCTATTATAAGTCATTGTTGAAACAAAATTATGTTCCGAAACAAATGCTTCGGAAACCCGGTAAATCATTTTGCAATAACACATTATAGTATATATTAAATAAACAAGAAGTTTCCAAAAAAAAAAAAATTAATTTACCCCTAGGAATTTTTTTTAATGAAATTCCTACATATTTTTACTCTTAAGAGGCAAACTAGTAAATATCATGGTATTTAATTTATTTATTTGATTTATGTTAGAAATTCTGTGCATAAAGAAAGCTTTAAAATACAATTTAATAAAATAAGTTGACTTCCCTTGAAAAAATGAGTGTCATTGCCTCAGAGAGGTTAGATTTCTACCTGTTGGATCGCGGAAGGTATTTTATTTCCCTTCTACCACCCACTGAAGAAACCGTGGAGGCAGTCCTCGATCCACCACCTGGTGACGCGCTCTCTAGGAATTACAGGTTCCCTCGTGGGTATAAATACAGACGGTACCACAGAATTTACAAATTATGAAAGAACTGCCGGAGGAGGAGCTCACCCCGGAACACATTTTTAACAGCCCGGGCCATCATAAGAAGCTTACAAGCTATTGATGAATTTCCCTTTCAGGGAAATCTGTATAATGATAAAATTGTACACATTGCGAAGGCCGTGATTTTGGCATATGGAGTAATTTGACTCGATTTCAAATGGACACGACACCAACCAATAAAGTAAATTAAAACGATTTTTAGCTATAAGATATTTAAAGATTTCTTTAACGAGTTTTCTTTAAAGCACTGCTTTCTAACGTTCTTAAACAAAGATATAATTAATAATTTCACAAAATTCGTGAGAACTTTTCTTAAGATACTTTTTTTTAGAAGATGGATAATTTAAATGTATCTTTTAAATGTATTACAGTATATATATATATATATATATATATATATATATATATATATATATATATATATATATATATATATATATATATATAAACGGTGTTTCAAGAATATAAATTTATCTCTGGATAAAAAAAAAAAAATTAGAGGCTATCTATAATTTTTTACGGGTATAATTTTGCTTACTGTAAGACAGTAGGAATTTCTCATTTTTGCTCACAGTGTATGTAATCAAATATTCATCTTAAAAGAGCAGAAAATCAACCATTTTAAACTAGCAAAGTTACTAGACACTTGCTTATTACATTGTTACTTTTCAATAAAATTTCCATATTATATTCAAAACTTTATGAATTAAGATATTGTTAGTGCTTCTCACTTCTAAAGTCCGAGGTTCGATCCTTCGGCTGCGAAAGGTCAATTTAGCTTTTCATGATTTCAGTGGGTCGATGAAACTGAACCAAAAGCGTGTTTGAGCTCTAAATACTGGAGGTTTCGTGTTTGGCTGACCGCTTAATCGGGATATGCCTCTCATATCCCAGGGCCTTAAGTCAGTGAAATAGATATGGCCACTGTAGGCCATAGCCTCATTGGAGCTGTCATGTCATTGTGTTTAGTTTAGCTTATTGTATATTAAGATCTACAATAGCATGTATTATGAAAATGAAACTTACTGATGGAATTATAATTCTTAACTTTTGTCACTTTTCCTATTATGGAGAAAATATGTATTTTTAAACAGAAAACGCCTGAAACTGTTTACATAATTCCTATGTAATTTGTTACTTTTTCAATTAGATAGAATATTAAAAAATGCTTTCTAGTTCAATTCTCATATGCCTGCTCTTACACATAAATTAATAATTGGATAATAAAATGTGTAAATATGAGTGTCTAATAAAAAAATCTTACCTATCATAGGTGCTAAAGGAAGCATTAGCAAACCACCGTAAAAATTTACACATCCCATGGCAACCGATTCTTCGTTCCGTTCCATGTAGTGACTGATGAGGATGGGGAACATGATAGCAGTGCCACCTTGAACGAGGCCATATAAGCTCATGCAGACAACCATAAATTTGAAGCTCCTGTTCAGTGGTATGCTAGCGACTAATATACCCATCAACAGCATGGTCACTCCGGAGTAGTTCTTCATTTTCAGCAGCTTCCTGTCAATGATTTGGCCGAAGCTCAGCCTTCCAACCAGATCTGTCACTGAAAACGCTATAATGAGGTATTTTCCATCATCTCTTGACACTCCATTGTCCACTGCGTAGTCTATTATAATAGTCAGGACACCAACAAAGAGGAAAGCGTACACCGCCATTGATATGCTTATTAAAATAAATATGGGTTTGGTATTTGTACGCAAAAATGTCATAAGCACGCTTTGCTCTTTTACTTCTTTTTTTGGTATTATTTGAACGAAATGAGAATTCTTAACTTCATTTAGTTGATTGATGCCATTTACAGAGAGTATCATCTCCTCTGTTTTGTTGTCAGTAAATTTCTCACAATTTGAGCTTAACCTATCGTCATTCATAGTTAACTTTTCTTCATAATTGTAGTTCTCTTTAAGAGTGTCTTCATCAGTAGTTTCTCTTTGGTCTTGTTGTATGGAGGTTATGTACCCATCCTGAGCTACTTGGCTGACAAAACTTGCAGAACGCATTTTGTGAACGAAATCCTGGGCCATTTGCCCTAAACTAGAAGTTCTCTTTTTCATGCTGCATGAATACTGTACCTTGTTGACATCAGATTTTATTTCTCGGTCAACGTCATTGTTTTGGTTTTCAGAGAGATTCAACAAATTCCCACAAGATAAATTTCCAGGTGGTAAAATATCTTTTTCAAATAATGGTGGGAGAGAATCATGTCTATCAATGTTCTCCCTCAGATCTGAAATGTTTGAGGATTTTCTGCTGGCTCTATGCGAGCTATTTGCTGACAATACATCAATAGGAATACTGCCCCTATTGACTCTGAGACTATTGTAAATATCTTCCTGATATTCAGGAGGATCAACTGATCTCATTGAAATGGAATCATTTTGCTCATTTTGATATAATTGTAATTCTTTTAAATCGATGTTAGAATTTTGAAAAGTTTCATTCTTGATCCCTTGTGATTTAGGTTGCTTCAAATTAGCCTTTTCTACAATTAAATCTGGGATATCTGGAGTTAGGCCATTTTTCTTTTCAAAGTTTCCAGTTTTCTTAGCATCCAACCATGGGGGCTTCTTAAGAAGTAGAGCCATTGGAACTACATTTAGCACGATACCTCCAAGAATCAGAAAAGTTCCCTTAATACCATAAGTATTCAACAGGTTTTCCATGATGACCGGGAACACGAATGTTCCGAAGCAATCACCTGAGTATCCCAGACCGAGGGCGGACGCCTTGTATTTGTCGAAGTATTGACTGACCACCACCATATGTAAAACAGTGCTTAAACCAAATCCAATACCTAAAAATACAGGCATAGATGAGAATTAATATTTGAATTCAAATAATTTAGATCATAATTATTTGTTTATAAATATAACTGAAATAACATAAATATTACTGATTTTGCGCTGTTGCAGTATTACATCTGTAGGTATTTTTAACTGACCATGCATAAACTCGTTGTACAAATAGGTGGGTAAACTATACTTAAAACTACCTCTTTGAATTTAACCATACCTTTAATATAAAATTTAATTATGATTCAGAATACAATTTTGATTGAAACTGGCTACTTAATTTAAAGATAATAGTTTTATGATATATATATATTTGTTTACTCTTAAAATTTATTTAAAAAATTATATGTATTTTAATCTGGTTTTTTTTAGCTAATATATACTGCATAATATTTTAAGCAATACTGAAAAGAACATTTCAATTAGCATTAGAATTAAAGCAAATTCAATAAACATAAAATATTATCGTAATATTTCATTTGATTCATTCACGCTAAATTTTAATTAACATTTTAAATAAAATAAAAATTTCTTAATTACATTATAATTTAATTTTAATTATAATAAATTATTATTTAAAATATATATATATGCATATGTTCAAAATTAAAATTATTAAAACTCCTATTTTCCTATAAGAGAAATAATCAACTGCTATTAAATTTAGTGTTTAATAGTAAATTCGGGGAGGAAGTTTATCGAGTTTACATAGAATATCAAATAAACAGAAAAAATTACTATTTTTCAAAAAAAAAAAAAAAAAAAAAAAAAAAAACAGTTTGTTCATTAAAACTGAAAAAATAAAACTTGTCTCTGTTGTGCCAGTTGTAATGAGGAATTTCAATGATGAACTGCAATTGATGCTGGTTGACTTGCTTGCAGTTAAGGCATTGCCACAGATCATTATGGGAATAACAAAAAGAAGTCGTTTCGTAATTACAGATGATACGCTCTATAGCCCTCCGATTACAACGACTATCAAATAAGAGGGGCAAGGAAAGATCATCCAACAGCTGCAATATCCTTCGAATGTTGCATAAATTGTAGAAAAGTAATAGCTATATATTTTTAATGATCTTCCTGCTACCTCTTAAACTACAATATCAACGCAAAATTTAACTAAACATTGGCACAGATGCCGGATAATCTAGGATGCCAAACTTATAATTTGTTTGGTAATGGAGAAATGCTTCTAAGATGACGTATCGTGACGTACGCGATGATATAAATACTAGGGTTGCCAAAATAGAATTTTCTGCATAATTCTTATAGGTATCCATAGCTATGTCGTAATGTAACAGGTTGCCAGATACATAAGGATTTCCGAAAAAAAATCACCAAACTCAAAATTTGGCATCCTGGATTATACGGCGTCTGAGAAGAGCCTTTATGTCGGATGCCCAGGAGTTTATATTTCTCGAATGCTGTCTCATAAGATAATTAGGCAGATTTAGAGTTATAATCATCATCCATGGACACAAAAATATCAGAACAGTACCTTTTTCTTTGACAAATCAGGATTTAGCAAATTAATTCTTAATTTATTTTTCTTTAGAAGAGATTCTGGTAGTTCCTATCTTCCCACAGGCACTCCTCATATCGACTACTTTGCTTTCAATGTCTTTTCATAAGAAATCATATTGGATGTCAGCACACCATTACATATTTACTGCTATTCTGTTGATTGTAAAAAAGAAAAAGCGTGAAATATCTTAACTAATCTTTTTAGGGCTCTGTCAAAGTAAAATTTATTTTTATTGGCAATAATGGCTCACTACTTATAGCTACATGTATGGGTGCTTTATTTGTAGCAATGGAGCATTTTTCATAGAGTATAATCAAGTCTCAATTATATTTAGCACGAGTTGGATGTTCTAAGGGAAATATTCAGTCACAACTTTTATTAGGATTTATTAGATAATCCAGTTAATCTTCCATAATCGGTGTGAGAGTTCTTTACGTTTGGTGCCTTAAGCATTCACATCGCTAAACAAAAATGGCCACCAAATTTAAAATTATGGAACTCAAAGAAAACAAGAAACAAGAAAAATAATATACATCAAAGATTTTTTATTTGCATTGTAAAGTGTAAAAGTAACTTTTATTTAAAAATAAATTTTGTATACAAGTTCAAAACTTCAAGTAGAAATCCTACGTTTTGGTGTCATCATTATTTGCGATTAGTCTCGTAAAGTAGCATATCTAGTTTGTTAAGATTTGAATTATGAAAACTATCTTGATTTTAAAAATATTAAATGAATTAGGAAATCTATATTTATTAAGTTTATTTAATATAATGAATAAAATTTTCATTATTCATTTACTTAAAATTCGTATTTTTTCTAGACTAAATTTCGATACATAACAAAAATAATATACGTAGATTGATGATAAGAAAACTCCTATATATTAACAAAATGGCTGACTTTTTAAACTATATTTACAGTTAAGAAATACTGATTCAGAAACTACAACAAAAAAGGAAATCTTGCCAAATAAAAATGGTCTCCAAATTTGGCTATAACCTCGATTATGGGAAATCAACCGATAATTAAAATAATTGTTTTTGGAAAAACTGTTACCATCATGGTTAACTTCTCAAATTATCACCGCACCCAAATTAATTTATTGATGAAATATGGATATTGTAGCTCCTTTTGATTATTGTCATTATTTATAACCTTTTATAATTTATTAATCTTATAATTAATTAATATAATAATTAATGATCAATAATCAAGTACTGAAGTGTCCTGTTTTAATACACGTTGCAATTTGATACACGTTGCAATTTTCATTTTGCCCAAGTTCACCACCTTCACAATTTATTCTTATAGCATTCCTTTCTTCGAACTTTGAGGTACACATGTACAGAAATTTTTACCACTAAATTTTAAACCTGTATTTTAACGAAAACTTAACCTATAAATTTTCTTACCTTAACTTTTATTGAAATAGAAACATACAAGAATAACATTTCTTATATGCTGTCGACATTATAGTGTTGATTTACATACATTCGTTATAATTATCTTAATTATAGTGGATATCAAAAATATTGAAGCGAAAATTATGTATTTAGAAGAAAGTAGAAAAATAAGTTACCTACCATGTATACACCCCCAAAATACAGTAATCCATAAGATATTAGGAGCAAAGCAGCACAATACACTTCCTAATGCTGCTATAAAGCCCCCTAAAGTTGTGATACCTCTAATCCCATACTTTTGACCAAGAAGACCAATAAGTGGACCTGAAATGCATAATAATATCGATTTAATTAATCTAAGGGCAGAGCTTGGCATGAACGATTTGGTTAGCCATAATTGTGGCTTGGGCCAACCTTGGTGACTTTACTTCGATACACTAGATATGGTAAATAAAAATATTTTTTTGCAATTTCGATCTGGCTTAGCGCTTTTTATCAGTTTGTCGCTAAAGGTGTGGGCTGTCCTACCATTTTACCATTCTGAGAAAAGTGTAACCAAAGTTGTTGTTGTTGAAGGTTTTATTTACTATAATTGTCTATCATTTAAAAATGATTTAATTTAAATACTTTCACTTTTAGATTGTTCTGAGATACACTCTAAAACATGAATATTATTACAAAGAAAATAAAAGGGTAAAAACAAAAAACTAAGTTTTACTGATATATTAATCGTGTAAAAAAATTTAAGAATTTTTATATCTGATAAAGTTTTACTACATGGAATTATATATTTACATTTGATTGAGGGTCCAATGATGAGGATAAAAATTAAAATGATTTGTCACTTTTAACTTTGAATTCTTATGAAACTGGTAGTTCAACATTATTTTATTATAAGTTTACACAGCCCGTATATATTAAACGCTTTCTTAGGCATTTTTATGGCAGTTGTATTCTAACTCATATTGCCAAATCTCTAAGCAAGTTATAACAACAGTCATTCGTTGGAATGCGGAAGTAAGCGAACATATGATTGTTTTCAAGTGTTATAATTATACTCAACAGTTATAATTTTGGAGATTGTGTAATTTAAATAGAGTTTATAGATAAAAAAGATGAATAAGAAAAGAAATTCTAAATAAGGAAATACAATTCTAAATGAATAATTCATTAAAAGCCTCCTCCGCCGGCAAAGTTTTCAGCCATTTTATTTCCTCAAGCAAATTCTGACCTTTTATTCTGTTTTAAGCAAAATTTCCGCCTGTAGATAATTGCAAATGAGGATAGCATAAATATATTCCCCTTGTAAATGTGCTCATAAATTAATATAAAAAAAATTTGCATTCTATACAAGTGATCCTGATTTTCCTAAATTTTTTGAAAGATGAATTATAAGAACAAAAATAAAAACTACTCTTTTATGTAGTTGAAAATTTTTAATTTCAGACAATTTGAAAATATGCATAAATTATAAATAAGACATTGCAATTTAAATAATTCTAAAACTATTTATATGGAAATATAATATTTAAATGAAACATAAATATCTCTTTATTATAAGCTAAAGTTATATTATATGCAACAGTCATTTTATTAAGCAGTATTTCAATTTAAATTTAAATTTTTCACAATATGTTAAAAAATAATCTGGGTTACTAAAAAATTTATCTTTTGATGTATTAGGAATTTATAAATCCTGATTATATTTATATATACATTATATTCACATAAGATTATTACAGTATTTAAATACTTTATTTTGTAATATTACAGCAAAATAATACTGCAATATTTAAAAAATTATTTGCTGAAGTGATGTCTTACTAACAAATATTCTGAAACTTATAGTCCATTAAAAATGAAAAGTTTTATCGAATTATAATCTTATATTAACTCTAAGAACATTAACTTATATACTTATAAAAACGAGCTCATCTAAGCAAATGGAGTAAAAATTATTAGTAAATTATGTAATATCTTTAAGGTAAAAATTACCAAAGAACTTATTCAGAAAAAGTTGAAAAGATTTGAATAGAATTGAGTTTTTAGATATTTATAGGAGTCGTGATATTTTAGGATTTGAATGTGATCTCTTAATTAAATGATTAATTAAGAATATTTGTATATTTTAATAGCCACTACACACCAAAAACTATGTACCAAATATTATATATCTCTACACTAATTTCTTGCAAAAACTTCATAACAAAAATACAGAAAATAGACAATCACTCTTAATTTCACACATTTTAAATATTTTTTCACTATTTCCTTTCATTTTGAACCATTAACATGGATTTTCATACATTAATATGTGATATCATTTAGTTATGAAAGCTTATGATTTAAAAATTGGTCGATTAACTTTAAGGCTTTGGCGTCAATTGGTATTTCGGAATGCAAACGAAACAACGCCAAAATTTAAATTTCTTATCAACTGGGTTCCAACTGAGCAAATTGCACCGAAGATTGTCAAAAATATTTCATTTCAAATAAGTGTCCTGTTTATATATATATATATATAATATCTTAAGCTAAATCTTTTAAGGTAAAGTTTTCAAAGTGCTCGTAACAAATTCTTTCATTTTTTTCTTTTCTAAATCTTTTGATAGAAAAACACCCCACTTACCGCTCATATTCCTCACGCAAACTCGAATACTGAAAGGGGTGGTCGCTGATTCCCTGCTCACCCCATACAACTCGATGAGAGCCACGTACAGCACCCCCGCAGTACGCGCGAGTCCTGCCATGATCACGTTGATGAAAAAGCAAGCGAAGGCAATTACCCAGCCCACGGCCTGGTCAGGACCAGGTCCTAGTCTGCTTCCAACCTTTACAGCCATGAGATCTTTTGCAGAATCAAAATTTCCACTATTTTCTTGAAAGAACATTTAAATTTTGGATTTTGCATCATAAATATTAAGGTATTAAGCTAAGATAAGAAGTTAAAACCCACATCTGAGGAATCATTATCTATTTTGCGCAACTCTGCGTGAATTTTAAATTAAAGTTATTCTTAGTCTTTTGGCGAGACAGCCCAAAAGATAAATATTTCCACTGCCCCAGCGTGTGGGGCTTAAAAAAGGATTAGTGGATGTGAAGCATTCTTCTGGTTTCCTAATCCAAGTAATCCTTTCTTTGATGCCTTTGTTAAATTATGTGACTATTTACTGAATGAACGGTTTCTTTAGATGTTTAGAGAATTCAACCTTAAACAAGATTTATCTTGTAAAAAAAATTTTTTTTAATGGTATAAAATTGAGAAACATGTTTTAACTGTTCGCTGCTTTAGTTTCCTACTTCAATCCCTTATATGAAATTCAAAAAGAAAATCCCTAATTCATTATGTGATCGCAACTGACCCATAGTAAACTTTAAATTGAAGAGTTCATGAAAACTTAACATATAACTGGGTTTTTCTCGTTACTCATAAGTTATATTTCGGATACGAGGCTCTGTGGATGGTGAATGAAGTTTATGAATCATTACAAAAATTTAATATTAAGTAAATAATTATATCAAAGAACAATGTTGATCGATAAATTAAAGCGGAAGCCATTGGCGATGACAATTGCAAATAATATATTTTGATTTTTTTGCTTATACATAAAAATTACTTTATTAATTACTTAACAACCGTCAAAAGGTTTAAAATAACTTTATTCATGAATAATTCAGCAAAGTGAGGCAAAATGCAACAAGGCGATGAAATATTTACTAAATTGTTGTCTTACAAAACAAGAATTACCTGAGATTGGGGTAAAATATACTTTAAATTGTGCCTGTTTGCGAAAATTGGCGAATTTTTTTTTCAATCTTGTTTTCGTGCATGTTTGAAAAACAGTATGGTGCTGATATCACAATATAGGCCAACCAGAAATAAATCAACATCGCTAACAATATAACTCCAAAATGGCGAGCAACAGAGGAGCATTCTAAAAAATAGGCGACCATTGCGATAAGTCATAACATTGTGAAAGTGGTATATTGAATTGTTCATAGATTAATGGACTAACAGACACATATCCTGTATTATATTTATTTTAAGAAAAGCAGCTGAAATAATGTGATCATATTGGTTATATATGTACACAAAAAAGTTAACGGAGCATCCATTACAAAGCGAGATTACAGAGATTATTTTATGGAAAATTAATTGCAATATAAATGTATCCACCAGATAAACGAAATGATCAGTCTCATACAGAGATGTAAGTAAATGGCAGAGAGAGAGAGAAAAGAGGGAGATTTACAATCGAATCCATTCTTTCCGATAATGAGAACGATTCCCTAGCCAACCAGGCCACCGCGGCCCCTGTATATGTGGTGTTATAGTCGAATTACGGGGCATATTATAATTTCGTAATTAAGGAACCATGACTGTCCCTATAATTTAGAAGTAGGAACTAAGTAGAAAACGACAATAGTTGACTTGATCAAGGTATCATTTTTCTTAGAGGACATTTTAACCATCATGTTGATTAACGGCTCCGGACCCCTTTAATGAACATGATGGATCTTCGACACAGCTGGCGTTCAAGCTCACTATCTCCCAATAGTGAGAAGTACTCCCTACTATTCAGGAGACTGCCTCCCACCAGATGGAAAGTAAAGAGATGGATATTATCATAAAAAAAGTTTCTTTCAGATAACAGTCCAGAGCAGTTTGACTTTTAAGCTCATTAGAGTGCATGCAGCAGATATGTGACAACAAGTTTCAAGCACTTATTTCAAAAGATGTATGAATACATTTTTCACTGGTAAAAGAATGAAAAAATAACTTCGTAAATATGTGCGTTTCCTCTGTATATTCCTTCTACTCGATGAATGACAATACTTTTAATAAAATATTATTTTATAATTCATATTCAATTATCATTTATATCTGCCTCTTATATTCTGATAGGTATCATCTTATATTATTTTGACAAAATATTTTCTGATACATATTGAAATGGAAAATTTCGCTGTTACAATTAATTATATAATCCGGAATATAAATAATTATAAAATATGAAGTTCACATTTTGCTCTAATGTGATTTAATACTTGCTATTTTGTAATCAGTTGTTATCAATGTTTTTGTGAAATACTAGTTTTCTAACTTTCCTGTTCCTCAGTTTTTTGCTGTTGTTTAGCCTGATTAGTTTGCATTCTCATACGAACCTCCTCTCAATAAGAGCTTTTAATTCCTTATTAGCGAAAGGTTTCGCATCTTGAGTGTCCATGGTTCCTTCTTACAAAATGAATGCTTGTAATTTTGGGGAATACATTTTTATTAATTCTTAGGCGTAAGTTTAGCTCTTAGGTGTAAGAAAGAATGACAATATAACCAAATAGAAACAAACTACTTTCATAAATTTTCTTTGTCAAATAATTATTTGACCAATCATCAATTATGTCTCATCCAAGAAATATTTTTTTTCTCGTTCTATGAATAAATAAATGGACATATATCCAAGTATCTTAGCAACAAAAATTTTTACACTTTTTTAAGAAACCCTTGCTTTTTTTATATTTTTGTCATTTTTAATAGTTTTTACGCATTCTGAGGATTAAATCTCTCATAAACACGCATACAGTAAGGTTACGCTTACCACAAACTTCGAACTTACAATTGTATAAACATGTATATAAAGATATTTGTAATCTATTTTCAATTGAGATAATTTCCTTTTTGGTTTTCGTGTAAAACTTATTACTAGTTCATCGGGTCGGACATTGATTCGAAGTTTTATTTGTTTTATTAACCATAAAGTGGATTGTCGGGTGGCAGTTTGCTGAGGTACCTGGTTCTAGTGAATCTCAACCCTCATTGGCTATTTATAAATGAAACTAGGAATCTATATCGTGATCTGATTTGCATAACAAGTAGAAGTTTTAAGTGGGCAGGGCTTAGTTTAGTTTTCTTGTGAGAAGTTAATTTTTGATACAGATTACTTAAAAAATTAGTTATTAAATTTATATTTTTTGGATGAAAATTAATTTGTGTTATAACACATAAGCAATATTTACAAAAAAGTTAGTTGTATTAACATAGGAATGTTCTTAACTCATCTGCTAAAAACAGCATCAGTGATAGTTAGAATGAGCAGAAAAACATGAGAATACACGAATACAAAGACTTCAAACACTTATAATCTTTATTTTTTTATTCTTTTTTACTTTTATTAATTTTTTTGGGTTATATACTTTTTATTTGTTTATTTATTTTTATTTTTTTGTTTATTTATTTATACTAGCGAGTAAGAATGGAAAAAGTTTAGTAGTTAGTATTAACAAGGACGTATTGCTTATGTGTAAGGATCATGGTGGCTTGAGAGGGAACTTTGGACAGAAGCGAAATAGTCAACGGGTACGGTGCCGATTATGAGTGCTGAGGTTATTATAGGACGGAAGATTAGTGATTGATGTATTTTCGGTTTTATTTAGTACATGTTGTACATGCTTTTGGTAAAATATTCTCTTACTGTTGAAAATTTAAGTTCTTCGCTTATTTTTTTGTTTCGAAAATACCAGGGTGTTTTGACTGCCTGTCTAATTATTTTGTTTTGGAGAATTTCTAATTTTTTTATCTTATTGCCATGGGTATAATCCCAGAGGGGACAGGCATAGGGCAGAAGTGGTCTGAGGTAGGCTTTGTAAATGAGCACTTTATTTTCATTTGACAGCTCTGAGTTGTATTTTAAGAGGGGTTATAAGGCAGAAGTTTGTTTGAATTTGTTTGTAATATTTTGGATATGAGTATTCCAATTTAATTTTTTGTCAAATGTGACTCCTAGATATTTGCAGGTTGGGGACTATAGGAGAACCGCAAAGTGTGGTTGCTTATTTCGTTCCAGTTGAACTCATGACTACGACACTTTATTGCGATTCTCATTGGTTCAAAATATCCATGACGACAGCTAACGTTTCATCTATGTCACACATAATTAATTATGACATTCTATAGATACCGAGTCGTGAATCCGACTTGAGGACTAATTTGCTGCTTGCCTTCAAATCACATTCTTTGAGCGGCAGCAAACAAGGCGTAGTTCACCATCGAATATCTGAGAATATTATCGAAGTTCATTTTATTAATACAATGATTTCTTATATAAAGACCTAAGCATATCAGTTTGACAAGTCGTTTTTCATTCATTCAAGCTATTCCCACTTTGACAATAGAACAGAACAAGAAGCAAAATGAAAATACAAGACAAAACATCCACTTTAATATTACTTTAAATCGGCAAGGGCGATTTAAATTTTTAACAAATTCATTAATTAATAGAATTGTAAATTAATAAATCGAATATTCGTAAACACGTTTTTTTAAATCTTAATACTAATGGCTCGCTTACACAAACATTAATTATTTTATGCATTTTAGTTATTCTAAGAAAAATACAGCTCAATAATACGATAAATTAAATCCATCTACTTGGGCTCATAAAATAGGAACAATCATTTTTTTACAGTGTACCATACCAACAATATATCAAAGGAAATTCCTGGGAATAATTTGAGACAATATTCATGGCCATGGCTCCCGAATTCTGATTTGGCCGAATATTTAGGAATCTCCTTAGACATTTCGCCAAACAAGATATAATACATATTTAATCAAATTAGATGCAATACTTATTTATTTAAACAGGGCACTTTCTTACAAAACTTTTTTGAAGTGTTTTGTGGTCAAAAACACATCAGACATTAAGTAGATACCATTTGCTACTTTATCGAACTTCTTGCAGTTGAGTTTTACCGGTAGGAAGTACTGATGTAAAATTAACTCAATTTCGTATCAGACACACACGTTTTACGCACAGACATTTTTAAGCGAACTAAATCCTTCGTGTGATGAATCATTTACTGTTTCTTATATCATCGTTTCATGACATATTTTTAACGACCAACGTTTACACATTTTTAACAGTAATATTTTAATTTTATCTGATTTGTTGGGGGACTTACCCCACAGAAACATAAAAAACAACAGATGTATTTTTAAAGGCAATAGGTTTTGTAAATTTTATTTAATCTATATTATAAAATCACTGAGGGAGCCTTCTCAACTCCAATACCAGCTTTGGAACTTCAGACTGGCCTTGACTGTTTGCACGATAGGAGAGTTTTTGCTACTTAGATTCTTGGTGAAAGGTTACTACGTAGGGTTGGTTTTTGGATCTGAGACTAAAAACACAATGAACATTTTTATCAGAATTCCAGAGAATTTCCAGCTCACTTGACACTCCAAGTAATAGAGCCCTTACAGCCAGACCCCCTGTCTTCCCAAGTATGCTGAAATATGCCACACCTGTCTTCGACCTTGTCCTTCCTGTCCAGAAGGGAGTCTCCCCTCAGGCAGAACTCAGGGCTGTTGCTCTTGCTACTATTAATGAGAGATACCACTCGACGATTGGATGCACATTTATACTGACGGATCAGCTGAGAGAAGTACTGGGAGAGCAAGAGCTGGTGTCTTCTCCAAATTTTTCCAACTCAAAGAGCCTTTGGGAAAAAACTCTCTCAATTTCGATGGAGAAATGTATGCAATTTACATGGCTCTCCAAAAAATTTTAGATTTTTCGGAAATGAAATTTGTCCTTCTTGTTGACTGTCAGGCAGCCATTTATACAGTGGCAAATTATACTTTCCTACCTACATCTATAGAATTCAACTGTAAGACCATCATTAACACTTTACTGTCTGCGGGAAAGGAAATTACTTTACAATGGATCCCTAGCCATTGTGGCTTGCCTGGTAATGAAAAAGCAGACAATCTCGCGAAAGAGGCTTCTTTTTTAAACCCTCCAGATACTCCTACTGACCTGAGAAATGTCAAACTCCTAAAACGAGTCATGCATCACCATCGAAAAATTTATTACAAAGAGAAAGCAATTGATGCCTCTTGGAGGACCCTGCTGACTTTATGTATCCCCAGAGATCTACCTAGATCTATAGGGGTCTCCTACTTCAGGTTACTTACTGGGCATGATTTTCTCCAGAAACATCTATGTCACATAGGGCTTGTGGATTCACCCAACTGCATTTTATGTAGGGAACATGTTGACATGGATGGCGATCATCTTTGGAAATGCTCTGCCCTCCAGGAAGCCCGCTCTTCTTCACATTTCAAGACGCTCTCCACTCTTGGAGATATTTCTTTTCTTTATTGGACTGCAAGACTTATTATGCTCAAAAGAGCTAACATAGGGATGTAATTTAAAAAGAAAAAAAAAGATTTTAATATTATGTTATACAGATATTTTTGCCTTTTAAAATGTTAATTTTTTTTGCACTTATTTTAAAATTTTCTTTATAAAAATCTTGTTTCTGGTGCAGCTTGTTAATTTTTGGACTTTGCACCATAAACCCCAACAGCTAAAAATTTGTTGCTGATTTAGAGGTGGTCTTATAGGAACCATTTCAATTGCTGCTTTTTAGCAATAAAAGGCAATTGCGATGTGATTTCGATTGAAGGTAATTTTGATTTTGATGTGTGGCAATTCAACTAGTACTTGTATGAATGGCACTAACTGATGCGTTCGTTCAACTCTTACAACATTCATCATTTAGAGTTTAATGTTTACTCCTAAATATTTCATAACTTTAGAACTGTTAAAGACCTTTATTAACTGGCATTATGGTAGTGTTCACCCAAATTCATACTCATGCTATTCAAAGAGCGATAATGTGGTATTCAAACAAAAGATTACTTTTTTATAATTTATTTTTGAATGCAGTAACTTAGAATTATAACAAAAAGTGCAAATTTCTTGCAGCAAAATTCAAAATAAAATCATTTATATCAGCTACTATTCTTATTATTTTTATAAAGTTAAAGGAATTGAATTTCAGTTTAATTCATCACTGTCCATTTCCAAATAAATAGCAATGCTGCAAAAGTTGCTTATGTTCTGCTCGCATTCTATCCCTGATTAAGTACCATTGAAATTCCTTTATTTTTATGTTTAAGAGACTGTATGACGTAAGCTCCTATGCAACTATCAAAAAAAGAAAGAAATGCATTTAGATTTACTGTATCTTAAACATAAAATGACAATCATTTTCTTTTGTTGTTAATACATAGTGAATTTTAATATTTTATGACTTATCATTTCAAATTTGTGAAGCTTGATAAAAATTTCATCCTTTCTTTAACTGTGGGAACAGTTAAATTCATTCAGATGTCTAAACTGAATTTACGGTGAACTGATTAGACGGAGAGACTTTGTGCAGCATCATTTTTCCTTAATCATCACGTGATAATACAACAGGACTGCGTTAGATATTGCATTGTATGACGTAATAGCTTCCGTATAAAACGTAAGAAGCCTTAGGTTTGGTTGATATTGCTTTTAAAACATCAGATTTATTCTCACCTTAAGTACTTTTTAATGAAATTTAAATTATTTTTTTAAATTTTTTATTCCTTTAGTTTTATACCTGTTCTTTTCGAATTACATCTAAAAATGATGCATGTACTGGATAAAACTTCTAAGCCGTAGATATCCATCCGAACAAGCTGTTTTTATGGGGAAAATAGTAGAGAAGCAAATCAGTCCTAATCCTGTAATTTGTATATATTGGTATCAAGCTTTGACATGCCAATCATATGCTAATATAATATCCAATATTTTACGTTCTCAAATATTGGATATAAAACCAAATTATTGTGAAAATTTTCAAGAAATATTTTTAAATTTTAGAATGATCTTTTTTCATTGGTTAATGATTGATCAAGTTATCATTTTTCTCCTGATAACGTTTGTGACAATGATCATCGAATGATTTTGAATCAACCTGCTGCTAAACAGAGTACTATAATTTTACTTCTTCTAACCTATACCATATAAAATATATACACTATGAATCATCAAACATAACATTCTTGCAAACATTTCATGTTAAATTTACTATTGAAATATTTTGTTTTCCATTATTATGTTTGCTTATTTTTCAAATGAAAATAAAGAATTTTCATTAAAATATTAAGTAACATATTCTGCTTCAAAACATTTTCTCTTGTAAATACCTTAAGAGAAGAATTTTGCTTTTAATATTTCTGTTGTTAAAAAAATTAAAATTTTTTATAATTATTACAATTTAAGAGATAATTAAGGTATACAACTTTGAAGAAAAGGTACCAATATCAACTTAAAATTTTATATCTAACCATAATTTCAAAATAAAATTTTCTCGTTGCTTGTAGATAAATGTATGAAAAAAATGACTGTAAAAATGTAAAATACTGAAATAAAGGTAATTATTTAGAAAATATAGGAAACAATTTGTGAATTTAATATGTGCTCGTATTTTCGCTATTTGTGTATACATTTAATTAAAACTATTTTTTGTTCAACTTATGTGTGCTTTTGTTTTAGCTCAACTTAAGTACAATTCTAAATCTTAAAAAAGAAAAAAATATTTAATGGTATATGAAAACTAGTGGAAATATTTGATTGATGATTAAGAAATGTAAAATATAAAAATAAATTCAAGCATGATTAATACGAAAGAAAAAATGTATCCAATACCCAATTGGAAAATAATCTCCTTCTTTATTAAACACAAAAAATCTATTTCATTAATAAAACTTCTGTAGAATTCGTTTGAAATTTTTTACAAACTATAAGAAGTTTCACTTCATCTTGCGATTATCAAGATTGGCAACACATTTTGGCATTTTTTTCGAGTTAAGATTTTTTGGTGAAAAAATTAGTTGCAAATAATTGTAGATAATTAATAATTTAATTACTTTTTCATAGAAATATTCATTTTCTTTCATTCTTAATAAAATAAATTTTAAATGTAATATTTATTTATAATATGTGTAAAAAAATAAATACACTTTTATTGCTAAATTGTAATGTAATATTTAAAATGGCCATAGCAAATACATCTTTTAAAATAAGGATTGTTCATTCATTTTAATAATGCGATGAATTAAGTCAATTTGCGAAAATTGCAATCATAGATTCCTTAATTACTGAATTCAGCAATTCTTACTAGCAATAATATAAGGCTCGAAATCAGCTTGAATCATGCAAAAATAGAGCTTACTTGCCTCGAGACTTTAAAAAATACTCTTAAAAGCACCGACAATAAAATATCACTCTTTCTTATTATTACTCGAAAAGTAAGATATTACTTTTTAATTTAAGTAGCATTTTTTACTCATACTGTTTTTAAAGTTTGGCGTATTTTATGTTAGTATTGTTAAATAGTAGTTTAAAGTACCATTATACCTTCGGTTATTTTTGCAAATACACTGTGCCACAAATAATCATATGCTGTAATATTCAATGTTTTCTTTAATAAATTAACAGTTTATTTTGTTGTTGTTACACATGTCACTTGGACAAGCTAAGCCCGCGTTGCCGATGTCTATGCGAATTTAGGTCAGAAGGGCGTGGCTTCCGTTTAACCAGAGCACCACGAAGGTGAAGAAATGACTTTGCTCTAAACTCCTCTGATAGATGGTACCATCAAAGGATACACTCCCTCAATTTTGACACTGATCTGAAGAGGGAAGAAATTTTTCTCCAGACCATTACACCGATGGTAATGGCTCAACGACCGACAACAGGACTTTCGATTCTACAGGTTTAACGAGCACATTTATCGCATGTCCTCGGTGGGCCTTTAGCGACATTAGGAATGAAACCGATGCGCTATCCAATAAGCTACCACGGCCCCCTTTTATTTTAACTCTCATAAAAAGTGATAAATAAAATATACCCTGCGGAACAATGTGAAACGAACTATAATTAATTTTGATGAATTTATGTAAACTTTCTTGATCGACGAGATTTTACACGCGTACAGAAAGGAAATCATCTGCTTTGACCTTTCGTTACTCATGGAAAATTTTTACTCCAGTAGTGCCTATCTTTCTCGCGAAAAAAATATAAAGTATACTTGAACTGGTTTTTATTTGCTTGAAATGAATTCTTATCTAAAACTCGAAACAAACGCATTCTGTAATTTACAGCTTGATGTCATCATCAGTGCTAAGGTAGAAACCAAGTTCCATCAACTACAGCTGCTGTTCTTTGCAGCAAACATGTCTTGAAGATTTCCATAGTTCCCCTGCATTCGTCGTATCCGTCCAGCATGGCGGATCAGACCATACGCAAAAGCTGCGATTTAAATACATCGATTGATTGGGCGTTTTTCTTATCATCGTTTTTATTAGAAGGTCTGCAGAGATGCTCCGGGGTTCTGTTCGCGGGAATTCTGGAATTATCAGACGAAAGCAGACGATCAGCATCTATTCCCTTCGCTATCAGCTGGGCCACTGCTTACATTACTAGTAAGTACACATTTTCTTAAATCGTTTGATTGAAATATTCCAAAAACTGAAACTGTTTACAACAAAGAAAATAATTAAAATTATATTATCAGTAAAACATTCTACTGGGGAATTTATTCAATTCTTTAAAGTGATGTTTATGGAATATTATAAAAAAAGTTAAAATATAAATTAAAAACACATATTTGCAACACGTTCTATGATTTATTTCATAGTTTTTGATGTGACATTTCTGTTGCTGTTGATTTGTTGATTAAGAAAATGTATTGGTTATACGAAAAACAATAAAATATTAAATTGAAAGATGATTACTCAAGCACGTTTATTTCACCAAAACTAAACAACAAGAAACGAAAGAAATATTAAAGTTATTTATTGGAAATAATGTATAGCTATTTCTAAGTTCTCAAAATAAATATTAACAGACATTAGCAATATATTGTAACAAAAAATCCATGAATTATAAATCATTATATTTAACCCGGGTTAATAACTTAATAAAATATGTTTGACTGAGACTAAAGAATCAAAACAAAATAGATGAAGAAACTTTATTATTGTTATTTATGGAAAATAAAGAATAAAACTGTAAAACATTTTGAAAATAATCCTTAATAGACATTAACTATATATGTTATAACTAATAAACCGGGATCAATTATAAATCATTCTATTAATCTCTCCTAGTTTAATAACTTTATCAAATTCATTGACCGAAACAAAAAAAAACACTAAAAGAAGAAACATTAATATTATTTATAGAGAATAATGTAAAACATTCTGAAAATAATCTAATAGGCATTATCTATTGATTGTGACTAATTAGCGGGATCAATTATAAATCGTTGTTTTATTTAAAGGTTCGTTCAATAACTAACCCAATGACATGGATTGTACTCATTGACGTATAACTATTTAATCAAAGTACCAAATGACATTTTTAAAGGACATTTTATACAAGAACATTTTTTATGACCTACATAATTTTCATATTTAAATTCTTAATGTTTCTTAAATAGATCGTATAACATTTCGAATTCTCATATTGTGATCATATTGTATTTCAAGAAAGTAAACAATTTGGAGAACCTAAAACTGACTTTAAAAATTCATTTTTTATAATTCCAACAGAATATATAGAAATAAATATCAAAAATGACACATTGTTAATGTGTATTCATGGCATTTATAAAGCAACACATTATATATGCTACTTTAAAATAATATAATATTGTATGCTTAAAATTGTGTAAATTAAAAGAAAGTATGTGTTATTTCAATTTTGAAAGATTAAATAAAAAGTGAAGAAGTTTGAAAGATTAAAATAAAAGAGCATCATTCATAGCGTGTCAGCCCAGGATGAGCCAAGGCCTTCTGAACAAGTTTCTTCCAGCCACCTCTACTGGCAGCCAAACTCCTCCAGTTTTTTCTTCAAAGGATTATACAGTCTTTTTCGACTGCATCCACCCATTTCAGCTTTGGTCTTCCTCTTCTTACGCTGATGGGTTTTGCAAAAAAAATTTCCCTAGTGTTTTATTGTCCTTCGTTCTAATAACATGTCCAACCAATTGAGACGGCGGCTTATTTTAATGTCATGTACAACGTCTGGCTCCGATAGGCTCCGATAGACCCATTCGATAGATTTCTGTACTGTATCTTCTGCTCCAGACACCATTTTCCTTCGTACCTCCAAAGATACTTCGTAAATCCTGCGTTCAAATAGGCCCAACATACTCTCCTCTCTTACAGTCAAAGTCCAAGTTTCCGAGGCATAGGTCAAAACGGAACGGATAAACATTCTATAGATCTGTGACTTAGTTTTTCGTGAAAAAATTTAGTTTTTAATAAATGTCTTTGGCCAAAAAAGGCTTTGTCAGCTGCAGTTAAACGTCTTCTTAAATATGAGAGAATGTCATTATTTTTGTTAACCGTTGAGCCAAGATAGATAAATTCATCAGCTGTTTCAAATTTATAATCACCAATGAATATAAAAAGTGGGTATGTTTATGTGAAAATTTATTATTTTCTCTATAATTATTATATATCAGAGCATTTTTGGATTCTTATTAAAGCATAAATTCTATGCATTAAAATTTGAAAACAATTATGTTTATTTTTGGTAATACATTAAATAATAGGAATCATCCACTCCTTAGATCTCGTAAGGGAAGAACTATCCATTGGAACCAACTGCAATACGTCATCACATAGAATCAATTATTTATTTTCTATAATAGTATCATTGTTGAAACATTACTTTAGTGTTAAAAGGTATTTCTCAGCTTCTTTTAAAAACATATAAATCACGAGAAAATATTTCCTATTTTCACTTTGAGAAATTAAACAATAATATTTTTGCTTACTCGTGTCCACTAAATACAATTTTAATAATAATTGAAGGCAATTTCCTTTAAGTAGTTTTACCGCTGTTGGATTAAACTTCTTCTGTGTAATATTTTGTAGTTATATTTAGAGAGAAATACATAAATAGAAGAGAAATACGCGCCCTCATTGCACAGTATAAGGTTGAGTGAGCTCACAGTTTTAGCAATCGAAAACAAAAAAAAAACACAATTAAATTGACTTTCATTAATGATCAGTGTTTCTTTCCTTTATAAAGCTGCAATATTTCTGTTAGTGAAGAACACATAAAAAAAAATAAAAAAATAAAAAAACATCACAAATGCAAAGGAAGGTAGTAATAATATGTAAGATATTGTAATGGAAAATTTCGATAAACCAATTAAAAATCCTTTAGTGAAGATCAACTGGAATTTTCCCAGTATAGGCCGTCACTATTGAAATATAACTTCCATGGATGGATGTATATATATATATATATATATATATATATATATATATATATATATATATATATATATAGACTACTGGGCATTAAAATTGCTACACCAGGAAGAAATGCAGATAACAAAATGATATTTATTGGACAAATATCTTATACTAGAAATAACAAGTGATTAAATTAAAAAAAAATTTGGCTGGATAGATCCTGAGAAATCAGTACCCAGAACAACCACCTCTGGCAGTAATAACAGCAGTTATACGCCTAGGCTGTACCTAGCCATGAGTTGGACTCTATAAGTTAGATAGAAGCAGCCAGGTAGAGTCTTAGTGATTTTAAAGCAGGGATCAAGCAAAAGACTCCCAGTACTTAGCTTGCCACTTCCAGAGGTTATCATTTTCACTTGGAGGACATTGAGACTACGACCAGTTTTAACGTGCCCCAGCCGGCGTTAATGAACACGACAGATCACCGGTTAAACCGGGATTCAAACTCATTACTTTCCGATAATGAGAATGACGCCCTAAGCAACCAGGCCACTGTATAAGTGGTGTTATAGTCGTATAAAAATAATAAGTTAGCTATTTGTTTAAACAAAATAGGAGCCTAAAACCAAGCTATCGTAAAGCATTGTAAACGCTGTAAGGAAACAAAACAATCGTAAATGACCATACTGGATTTCTGCACAATATTTCATTCTTATCTCATTTGCCTTAGTTCCGAAATTCGTTTATGACATTCAATCTTAAAGTGAGTTTAATAATAATAATAAGACCACAATTTTTGATTGAACTATCCTTTTAAAAGCAACTAAAAATAATGATGATGCCACTTCCGCATCTAGTATATGAGTTGCATACATGTATATGTTTTGATATCACTTGGGTATTTCCTCCTTACATAAAGAAATAAAAATGTTTGTAAGAAATAATGAATCAAAATTAGTAATTAGTTTTAAAAATTTTCTTGGTGTGCAAATTATGAAGTAAAATGTGCTATTAATTTGTTAATCTTTTGATTTATCAAAACATTATTACAAATAAAGTTTTAAATTTTCCGTCCAGCAAGAAGAAAAAAATTCTTGAATTAACAAAAGATAAAAGAGAATAACTATTCAATTTTATCTTCTATAATTTATAGTATTTATCTAATATTGATGTTGGATTATTGTGTTGTAACATCCATATCAAAACACACACTCTAAAAATTTCATAGATCCTGTGTTTTTTCTCTACCTTCGGTTCAACAGTTCTTGGGTTTCAATGGGTTTGGATGGTTCGGAATCTACGTTAAGCTGTTGATTCCGGTCTAATTAGCTCTCGCGTTCAAGAAAAATGACCGTTGAACAACAAACAGAAAAAACCAAATCTGTGCCTTTTTTACTGAAACCGAGAATCCTAAGTTTTTGTGGAGATTGTAACCTAAAAAAAGGGTTAAAAAAGAGAGTTCATTGCGATGAAAAATAACAATATGCTGTTGTGAATTCATGCTCTTTAGGCAAATTCTTTCAATTACACTTCCCTTACCATTGTAAAACAATAGTGGTAGGTCAAGGTTTTTCTTACCATTTGGAGTGTTATAAATCGGCTTAGTTTGTCTAAATGCTTTGGGTGAAATAGGCTGATTGGCGACGGTACACATACGTATTTAATTTTAGATACTTTTAGTTTTTCTAATCTTAATAATTATGAAATGCGAATTTTTTTATTTCAGAATCTCTCAAGAAATATTTACATTTAACTTAGTGATTCAAAATACTGTAGATATGACTTAATTTTGACTGTTTCCATGTATATTGCATACTTTCCAGCATTACTTTCGTCAAATCTTCCGTTACGCTTCTTCAATAAGCATTCTGATCATGACAAATTTTATATTGGTCATGATAAACGTGTTATTTCTATGCTTTGTATTACTTATGCTTCAGACAGATGGATTTGAACTATAGATGCATTACCACATTTATATCTTCTTAATAAAAATTGCCTGTTTCATTTTAATATCATTCATTTCTATTGTTATTACTTATGACACTTGGACAAGCCAAGAGCTTCTTATTTCTCCTTCTTACACGAGGCATCACAACAACTTTTCACCAGGCAACAACGTTCAAATGCAATTTGTGTATGAGGAACCGGCTGAACAATTTCCTCATTTAAACACAATGTAGGTGTCGCTACTGGCGCCTGCTTTGTCTGAATGCGCTGAACAGCTATTCATTTGCATATCATAGCACCTTCTTCCTTTCGTATAAATTTCACGTCTGTAACATGCCGCCTTCTTGGTGTAGCAATTTTAATGGCCAGTAGTGTATATATATATATATATATATATATATATATATATATATATATATATATATATATATATATATATATATAACCACTATTCTATTTATTTATTTATTATTTAGGAAAATAGAACAGAGGAAAAAGCAAAATGAAAAAGACAAGACAAAACATGGGATCAGATTTACTGTAGGGTCACCCTTAACGCGTTTTTTTTTTTTTTTTTTTTTTTTTTTTTTTTGTGAACATTTTATTGGAAACCCTGCAAACTAATATTTTGGCAACCTTATTTTTCATTAATTTCTCATGAATATTTACCGATTTAAATTCATTAATATAAAATTTAATCAAAAAATTTTATGGGTAATTTAACATATCAACTTTATTATTTTACCATTGATGTTTGAAATCTATAAATCTGCATTTTTTGTTAATTTTGTAAAATTAGTTGAACATATTGTTAGATATCAACAATATATGAAATATTTGTCACTATATCAGCAATTTCCGTCCCGCCGTTTTCCCGATCGGAAATTCGTCTTTCATCATACGGTCACCCTTTGGCGACTTTTTGAAAATTTAGCCAAGGGTAACCGTACGTTCAATTTTTACCCAAAATATGTACTATACTGTTAGTTTAAATCTGGGAGGATGATTTAAATCTTTTAACATTTCTTTCATTAACAGAATTCTACATTAATAATTGGGAACTAGTAAGGTACATTTCTTTCATTGGTGACTGTTGTGATTTTTTTTCGTGACCAACATGAACACATATTTTTGGAACGAGAAATCTTCCCAAGTACCAAAGTTCAAACGATGTTGCCACTTAAAAAATACCATATATATGACGCAAACAGGACGTGAACTACGAGAAAAAAATCAAACCTGACAACAAAAATTCAAATTGACTACACTATGATTAAAACAAAGGATACCAAATTGGGCGAGAAATCTCTTGGTGGAATATATCATTCTTATACCAAAATAATCGCAATATTTATAAACAATATCTTTTAAATCGTAAGACTATTGCCTATCTTACGCCAACTTTAAATTTTTGTCAAGTTTTTCGTTCTTGCAGGTGTCGCAGCGAAGTCAGCATTCCAGGAAAAGAAAACCGAGCAAAAGTTGCTTCTAGGTTCTTTCGTATGTGGAATTGGAGCTGCCCTCAGTTTCTTGAGCACAAATGTGATATGGATGTCGATTTTTTGGGGGATCCTTTTCGGTGAGAGAAATATTGAATGACAGTTCAGTTTTTTCATAAAGGTTATTTCTCACTAATCACCTGAGAAAGTGAAAAATATCATTTGCAGAAGATTTAAACATAGTAGTAATATTATTTAGCTTATGTTGGCATTTTATTTAATGATTCAGTGATATCAAAATTATTTTGCTCATATAAAAAATGTCTAGTGAGGGAATGATATGCTGAGAGAGAGTCATAATCTTCGCTAACACATGTGACACATAAATTTTATAAGAAAAAATTCTTTGTTATCACAAATCAAAATCTAATAAAATGAAGAAGATAGTATGTTTATAATGTATTTAGACAAATGCGTTCTAATTAAAATATTGATATATTGTATTGATAAAATTATTAAATAACATTTATTTGTAATGATTTTCTTTTGTGAAAATCGAGACATTTTCATAATATCAAACTATAATCAACAGATGAAAAAAGACAACTTTCCATAAATGAAAAAATAGTGGTCGAAATGAAGAAAAGATAATTTTATGAAAAGTTAAAATTATAAATATTCTAAGAAATCTTTTAAAATACTAAAAAAAAAAATCTAACAAAAGAAATAAAACTGGAAATATAATCAATTGCTATTTATTTTAATATTTATGTAAGTTAATTTTGCGCATAATATGAAGACCAAGATCTTTCATAAGCAAAATCTTTGAGATTATTAAAAATATATTTTAAAAAATTTTGATTTTCCTCATGATTGATTACATGTTTTATGTTAAAATATGTCATATTTATGATTCATATTAATAAGTGCAAATTTATTATAATACTTTATCCAAATGTCAAAATAATTGCAATTATTGTCTGAAAAATAATTGCTATATGGAAATCCCAGTTTTTTTTACCAACAAATGAGAATTAACTATAAATGAAAAAAAAAGCGCAATGGGCCATTTAAGCAGTGGATATTAAAATACCTGAAAACAACCGTAATCAGTCAGTCTGTTCCTTACGTTGTGTATTAAGAGAGAATTTCCTATTCACTTCTTAAGCAAACAAAGAAAAATGCTCGGAAAGGCTTAAAAACCTCGATTAGCCCTTGCAGATTGGACCACACTTTGATCCGCTTCTCATTATTCGAATATATCATTTTTTTTTATTAAATCTATTAACGTTTAAGACGAGTGAGGACTCATTTTTCCTGGAAATAATGCGAATGAAGCTTGCTTACATGAAAAGTCAGAGAAACTCACTTCGCAGTAATCGCAGCTATGAAATCTCAGCATATCAAAATGGGGTAATGTCGAACAGAGCAATATTATCTGGAAACTCAACAAAATTTCATGAGGAATACCAAAAATATTTCTAATTCATTGAGGTCAATAATTTCTATTGAGAAAACTATCTGCATCCAAACAAAAATTGATCCAGAATTACAAAATTTAAAATATCAATGCTATTAGATGGTTAACATTTCAACGTGAATGGATATTCAATATTTGTATAAAGCATATTTTGATGTAAGGCTGCGGTTGCCTAGTGGTTAGAGCATCGGCCTTTCGACCGGAAATGCAGGGTTCGATTCCAAATACCTCCAAAAACCACCGAATGCATGCAATATACGTGCTCGTTAAATCTGTGGAATCAAAAGTCCCGTGGTCGTTCGTTGAACAATTACCATGGGTGTAACGTCCAGAGAAGATTTTCTCAACCTCCAGATCAATGTCAAATTGAAGGCAGTGTATCCTCTGGCGGTGCGATCTATCGGAGGAGTCGTTATGAATAAATTCGTACTTTCACCTTCGTGGTGTCTTTGAAAACGAAAGACGTGCTATGTTGACTTAAATTCACTTGGCCAACGGCATAACGAGTTTGGCTTGTCCAAGTGTCATAAATTACAACAACATATTTAAATTGTGCAATAAGCAGCTTTCAAGAAATCTACTGCCCCAAATAAATAAAACTGGACTACTTTGATAAAATGAGTGTAATTTTAAAGACATACTATGATACCTCGTTTGGCCAGCCTAACGGTAGAAGATTGTAGTGTAGTTTTTTACTATTCACGTGCACTATAGACTTTCGGGAGGACACTTAATAGACAGTGGGCTATATTCATGTCTCCAAAGGCTACGAATCGAGAATGTTCTCAATTACACACTTCAATAAATGTAGAAGACATATGTAGAAAACAAGAATGCAATGAATAGGACATGGTGAATTAAGATCACATCAAATTATTTTGAGAAATTGAATATATATATATAATATATATATATATATACATATATATATAAAGCCTCTGTTCTCCTTCGTTCACTAGTAGGCTGATTGAAACGATGTAACAGTTTCACGGTCTTTACAATATTTGTTTATAGAAGCAGTGAGTTAATATGTTGGAACAACTATCCGCATAACATCTTCCAAGTGGAAATCCATGCAAACCAGATTGAGATTTCCTTCATTACGAGAGATGTCCTAGCAATCAAAGGGCCACCCACAACTACATCAGCATAATCCTGTCAACATCATTTGCCAGTGATATGAAGTCCATAGAGATTAACCGACTCAGTGTTTCAGAATATTTTATGAATCTGCGAAAAGTGTTCCCTCCTCAAAACCAGATGTTGTACTTTTTCGTTTATTACTTACTTCCATTGAACTGGTCAAAAATCGTCGGTTATTTCCTCACTCTCCATGAGGAAATTTCTTATCCCCTCCGAAAACTGTTACAGCGCTGAATACTACCCTTTCTAGGGTTGCATATATTTAGAGATTTGCTAGAATGAATTGTACCTCCAAATAAAAGTGGATAAAAATAAAAAGTATATCTCACATTTTTTTGTATTATTTTTAGAAAGTAAAATTTATAAATAACTATTTTAGTGTAATTTAAATTGTAGAAACTTCTCAGTGTTTTTATGATAATTAAGTGAATAATATGAGGTACAATAGATGACAATTATACTCAAATCATTGTTATGGATTTTTTATGTTCTGTTTGATTACTAAATGTAATTTTTTGTTTTTTCTCAACTCGAAACTGATCAATCTTAGATAAAATATCACTTGTCATATATTTTAGAAAAAAAAGAGCATGAAAATTAATTTTATTGGTTAATCTGTTTTTCTAATTTCAGTGCATGTTACTTAGTAGTTTAAACAGTTTTTATGTTAATCTATTCCAATTTAAAAGAAGATTTGTTTATACAAAATTATTATTTGAGTTACTTTTCAAAATTTTCCTTGCGTATGAGAATTGAAATTTAGATATAATAAAAAATAAAAGTAAAATAACTTATTATTTAATTTTGCAAAAGTGCAAAAGAGAAATAATAAAATTATAATGAATTGCTTTCTCTTTTTGTACTTATAATTCAATTCACTTAAAATAATAGACAACAATATACCAAGACGTTATTTTATACATTATAAAAAGTATTTTTATAAAAATGTTTTCATTCGTAACATAGTAATGCTATGAATATGAAAATTTTATAGAATCTCGAGTTCAAAGGGACTTTCTATAGGAGAATATAGTAACTTAGTTAAAAATTTGAATCTTAATTGAGAATTATTAATTTTCCTTGCTTATCTATTTTTTAATTGATTAGATACTTATTTTAGTATTTTTCATAAAAAATATTCCAATTATATTTTTATGAAAAGTTTTCCTTTAATTAGGAAATTATATGCGGTGTAAATCTGAAATCCTTTGTGCTTATTTCCTTTTTAAAATTTGATTTATTAGATTTTAAATTTGCATTTTAGAAATTTTAAACGGCAAAAATTGACTCTGGCAAATGCTTATTTATAGATTCACTTATGATTTTTATTGATCTAAATTTCCACAAAATTCTTAAAAGAAATGTGTTCGGTTATGAAACTTTTTTATTGAAAAAAATTAGCAGTTTTGTACTGAACAATCAAAGCAGCGAAAATTTTACATAATGTTTTGAATGCATAATTTTTTAGTCATAATTCCCTTTTTTTTTAAAAAAAAATATTTCTCTAGGATATCAGAAGACTGAAAAAAATTTTCATTTCTTGAATGTCAGTGGAATACCACTGGCGATTTTGGGATAAGAGCATTCCCTTGTAATTCTTACTTCGATTTTGGGATAAGAGCATTTCCTTGTAATACTGTAATAATTTAAGCATTCCAGCTTAAAAATTAGTTTCCTCCACAATCATTTCAATTAGAATGTTTTTCATAAATAATTAAAAAAAAATTAAGCAAAACCTCTGGATCAGGAGTTGGTACTTTTATTCCAGGAGAACCCGTGGAAAACGTGGTGGGGATGGATTTTTGTCTGACATAATTGACATCATCATTATCAGATTCTTCTGATTCAGAAGAAAACACGTCAACCAAAGTTAAAAGAGGAACTTCATCTTCACTGTCACTTGCTATTTTTTAAATGTTTTTGAAAGTAAAAATTTGACAAAAAAAAGTTTTAAATATTTTATTTATAAATATCCAAATTTATTCTCTTTGAGACCTGAAAATCACTCAAGAGAGGAAAACAGACTTCTAATTAGATTGTAGTAATGAATCAGAGTGTCATCTGTCTACTTCAACTAGAATAATCAGAAAGCTTTCTTTATTTAAATAAACATTCCCTTTCATTCTTTCTGTAACTAACTGGAAACACCCGTACTCATACAGGAAGTCACAAATGTGATGAGTTCTCTTCCTTGAAACGAATTTCTGAAATAAATGGGAAACTGTTTGAGATAATACTACTGAAAACTTATAAAAATCATAGAGAAAATACACTTAATACCTCATCCTTTATTATTCAACTTTATGTAATTATTAATATTTTCAAGAGATTCAATGGGTGTAAATTAGTGAAAAATATTTGAATATTTCCATTCTATAACTGTTGCACCATAAACTAAGGAGCTTATGTTGCACAATAAAACAATATAATAGAAGCAAATGGATGCATATTGAGAAAACACAGGGATATCATACATCTCAGAATATTCTTCAAGTAGCAAAAGAGGTACAACGCTTATGACAAAAACTCCAACCTAAAGACTACTTAAGTAACTTAACAAATTCCATGTCCCTCTGAGCTCTTGATTGTAAAGTTATTTGAGGGGGGAAAAAAACCTAAATACCTATAAAGCTCTTTCTTATCAATTAAATGTGTTTGTTGTATTTCGTTATCTTAGTAAACACTGTCATATGTAAGCGTTGAATTTCATGGTCATTACTTAGTTTTTTTTCTGGTAATATAAATATACAGTCTTTCTAGATATTGTTTTTGTGCTCGCGCGCGTCTCTCTCTCTCTTTTCTGTAATGCGTAGTCATAATTTCGTTCTTATTTTGGTATAAAAAGGCTATGGGAATTATAGAATTCTTTCTTAAATGTAAATTAATCAGGCTTAAATGTCGTACACTTAAGAGAATAATAATAAGAAAAATAACATCACTACCATCTTTTATTTACAAATAATGCAAAGACTGATTTATCAATGTAATTCTTTTTAATGTTAAAATCAATTTGGATAAAATATCAGTTTATCAGTTATATTTAAATATAATATATCAGAAGATTAAATTGATTTTATTCTTTAGAGAGTATTACAATTTAAAATTAATATATAGCTTAAACTATCTGTACCCTGGTCTTTCTTACGAATTCTTGTTAGTAGTTCTCGTTATTAAATTTTAAATAACTCTCATAAAATCTTACGAATTGTTTATCTCTGCAATCTTTTGTTTCGATATTAATTCTAATTAAACCTTGACCTACAATTTCAAATCCCTATAATTATACAAACCAGAGGTGGAAATTGAACTCGCAAACTGTTAGCCAGAGTGCAAATTATGCTATAAAATCTTATAAGAAATTCTTAATAAATTAATATAAAAAATTAATTTAAAACAAGACTTATTTACCTTAAAGTTTACTATGAAATCAAATTTGTAACTTGCAAAAAGATTTAAATAATAAAAATAATTTTAGAGAGATTTGAATCGTGTTATACATTCATGATAATACTTAAATGTTACATCACATATGCTACAAATGAAGCTTTGAATTTTAGCGAAGATAGTTCATCTTTTGGCTCATCTTTTAATATATTTAAGGATCCTTAATTTGCAAGAATTATTCTTAAGCATTTTTTTTACTCAGAAAATTTTTTAAATACCCGCAGTTTTTCAAAAAGTTATTCATAAAATAATTGTGTGATTGACTTATCTCATAATAATTAGTCATAAAAAATTCAACAAATTTATATGATTTTTCGAGTTATTCAAAAGATAATTTCAAAATTAAAACAAATTAAAAAAATTATTTAATTTTTAATTATCCCTTATTCATTTTTGTTCGAAATACAATGTTTAATTTTGCAGCATTAATGCCGTACGCATTATTTATATTTACGAATATTATTTTACTTAATTTCCATATTTTGCACACACACACACACACACACACACACACACACACACACATATATATATATATATATATATATATATATATATATATATATATATGTAACTTTCCAAGATTTTTATTCTTAATAAATGCACTTTTATTTTTCAGGTTCTGGAATAGGTGTATCATTCCCTGAATCATTGAAACTGTCTCAAAAATTTCGCGGTCAAAACTTTCTTTCCGTTTTATACTCTGCTGCATCAAGTTTTGGTTGCATTTTCCTCCCTTACTTGATGGATAAACTCATCTCAAACTACGGCGTAAATGGGTGTCTACTTATTATGGGAGGAATCATTTTAAACATTATTCCTTTAAATTTGATAGCAGTCTACAGAATTCATTTCTGCGCCTGGATAAAAAAATGGCGAATTCGTAAGAAAAGTAAACAGTACAGAGTGACCTCTTTGAAGCATTCGAACAATATGCCTGCACAGGAACTTAAAGAAATAAAAGTAATTTCCAATGGAATTCGTAATGAAGGTTTCCAACAAGATTCTTGTACAGAACAAAACGTTTTGCAAGTGAGTGATGAATCAAATGAGCGCTCGCAAAATCAGAGCAGATGTGTCCTTACAAACTTAAATTCCCTAGAATATACTAAAAATGAAAGCGATTATAAGTCTCAGAAAAATTTTAATGCCGAGAAGGAGCGTAACCATTTATCCAAAATACAGATGAATCGTCATCTATTTGAAAAGAGCTTCAGCAAAGAAGATGTTTTGTTCGAAGCGATTTCAGAAAGTCTTGAAAATAAATTAGCATGTAATGAAAATAGAAAAAGTGTAGCTAAGCCTAATTGTACTGTTTCGAATCACGAAGTGAAAATTGAAAATCTTGAAGTACAGAAAGGGAAAAATATAACTTCTGATCCTCCAGTGATTGAGTCCGTCAATCAAAACTTTGTGGTTACGAAACCTAACCCATCTACTGCAAATAATATCCGCCTGAATTTTCCTTTAGAAATTAAAGTACATGTGGTTGAATGTACATTCGCTGCAAGTGACATACAGGGAGTAAATAACTTTAACAGGGCATTGCCAAATACCAAAAAGCATGCATATCGGAGGCATTCTAACTCTCTGATAACCAGCTGCTATGAACATATCGATTTTACATCTCCGACTTTTTTGAAGGGCTATGGAAAATCTTCCCAACATTATGGGCAGTCTAGTGGAGCTACTTCGAGGATGTATCTCATTTCAGAAGACGATGAATTCGCTACAAATTATAACACGACTTCCATCGTAGATACTGCGACTGAGTGCCATCAATCTTCCAAGCAAAATGCTCAACTCATTTGGTTACAGTCCTTGAAAAAACTGCTCAAGCCCTCCTACTTAGTCATAATTTACACTTTCGTTATATACGAAATAACTTTGATCACTCTTCTAACGATCTTCGATGATCTGGCGAAAGACGTCGATATCATTCCGCAAAATACCGTCAACCTTATTTTAGTAGTCTTCGGACTAGGAGGTATTGCAGGAAGAATGAGCTTGAGGTATTGGGGTGACAGGTTGTTGATGGAAGGTGCACACTCTACCGCAGCTGTGATGTTCATCTTGAATGGGGTTGTAATAGCGGGAGTACTTTGGTCACCGAATTTGTACTGGATCGCAGGATTTTACTTTATTCTTGGGTTTTTGGAAATCGGGATTTCAACTTCTATATGGAACTTGGTGAAAGACTACACAGACGAGAAAGCAAATTCAGCACTCTTTTCAACCTGTACTCTTATATGTGGATTAGGCACACTGTGTGTTCCGTACATAATCGGTAAGTTTTATTAAATAAATTATTAATCAAAAAACAAAATATGAAATTTTATTTTTAAATAAATACACATTTGACACACAAATTTTAACCAAATTAAATATTTTATAGAATATCAGTAATCCCCCTGTGACGCGATATATTAGTTCCGCGTTGTACGAGCTTTCTCGTAAAACGCGCTCGTATGTTCTGGTGTAACGCGATATGAATAAATGATTCACGCTTAATTCTTTTCTCGTTAAAGAGGGTTTGAATCGAATATTAAGGAAAAATCTATGTTAGGAACGAAATGTGTGCGTTTTATTAAAATCAAAATATTTATAAAAAACCATTTTTTTAAAAAATAACTTTTACGAATATAACCAAAAAAAAAAAGTTTATTTTAAATAAATGAAATCATTGTAAAAACAGTTTCATGACATGTTTGTTCACTTTTGAAATTATCTGAAGCTATGATCCACCGTCATCATTTTCTAGAAGAATGTTCTAAGGTCAATATTATAGTTTAATTGTATAAGAACACAATTGAGAGACACAATGTGCAAACCTACAAGAAATGGATTGTGAACTTGTACAAATCATTATAAATTTCGCAATACAGAAATATAATGTGGGGAATCAATGCGTTATATTGAGGAAAACGCGCGTTATACAAGGGATAAGAAATTCCGTAATATGAAAATGCGTTATAAGAGACGCATTATTTTTTTGACAGTGTTATGGTGAGGGGATTATTGTATAACAAAAAATATTTCTTTTCTTGATTCTCAGTTATCATTCAAAGAAACTAAAATATCAAACTGTCAAGAAAATGAATACAATTTAGACTACATTGCTGATATTTCTATCATGGAATACATGCTACATAAAATTAATCTATCAACAATTCCAGTACAAAAAAGTAAGTGTGAAAAGTACTTTAATGGAAGATCGCTGATCCATATAAAAACTAATTTATGAAACTTAATCGTTTCCCACTGCAATCATACATGATTGATATGAACGTTCTGTTCATAATTTTTGATGATAATGCAGTAAACTTTCCTTTTCGTCGGCAAAATCGGGAGTAAATACGCCACCGTTTCATTATAAACATCTCGCGATAGGTTAAAGCGTTACTTTAACTGCTTCAACAGCAATAAGCAGGTAGAAGAATATGATATGAAAAGTTATTGGAGTTGTAGCTGTTCACTTAACTACAAAGTTAAACTACAAACCTAATATGTGCCTAAAATAAATTTTCATTCAAAATAAGTTAGTAATTTTTCATTACATCAACATTAGAGAAAAAATGCCTAATTTATTTAAAAATTCTATAAAAGTAAACGTTATAAAAGGAATGTATGAACATTCCTTTTATAATATTTACTTTTATAGCATTACATCTATGGATTTTATATACCCTTTTGGTTACAAAGCGGACACCATACAAAAGAGGTTCAGGTTACGGCATCTTGGATCCACAATCCACATCAACGGGACTGATTGGAGCCCCTGTAATGCCTGGATCAAGGTCCCAAGTCTCACCCCACCATGGACGACCAACCCTTGGACATGGAATATAGGGCAGGTCCACAAAGATGTCTATGCATGCAAGGATGGCTCGAAGATTGACGATAGAGTCACATGTGCGTCACTCATCTACAGAGACAATGAGCTGATTAAGACCATCCAAGCCCGACTTAATGACACGGCTTCAGTGTTTGAGGCAGAAGCCACCGCAATCCTGCTAACCATCAAGTGCGCGATCTCCCACGATTGCCAGAAATGCCACGTCCACACAGACTCTAGGTCAGTACTCTTGGCGTTGGCTGGAAGTCAAGAGTCAAGCGACACTATACAAGAGATTGTCGACATCTGCAAAGGACGAGAGAGACAATTCGCCCTGCACTGGGTCAAGGCTTATATTGGTATCACCCAAAATGAATCAGCAGACGTTGCAGCGAAGCAGGCCACCCAATTAGACAACATTGACATTACTGTCAAACTCAGCAAACAGCAGTTCCAAACACTTACTATCGAGCACAAGACTTATGTGGCAGCACAGATGGGAGACCTCCAACAAATCCAGGAGACTTTTTGAACTCTTCCCGAAAGTTTCACGAAAAAGAATACAAGGGGACTTCTTCCTAAACCAGCTTCTTATCGGGCACGGAGTCTTCGGCACCAATCGCAGCAGACCCCACGGGCAATCAGATGTCTGCCCACATGACGGTGATGTATAAGATCCAGAACACCTTCTCCTCCACTGTAGCCGCTACTCCAACATTCGGGAAAAGTCCTTTCCCAAGAACTTCCACGAACTACACTTCAAGCAGCTCTTCCTTCTTAAAGAATTCAGGAAAGGTGCCAAGGAAAATCTGCAGACTGAACTCCTCCTTCAGCTCTCTGACTAACCTCAACCTCCTCCTTCCTTTGTACATATGTAAATACCCTCTGTAAACTGGCCTGTAATCAGTGTTTATTTTTTACTGTATGTTTTTTACCGTATCTTGCTCAATTAAGGCCATCCGGCCCTCTTGAAATTGACAGTGAGTCCCAACAGAACACCCTTTGTCCCCTCGGGTGGTTTGGACAGTCCACCACTTAAGGAGTTCTTCTCATACACCCTGGCCAAGTGCTGAGTCTGGATTCCCTCCAGGATTACTGTCAGATGACGTTCTCCACCGTATAAAAGTTGCCAAAAATAGTTCGGGTGGGACGGTACTCTTTGTTATTACAAAGCTATTATTAATACCCTTGTGCTTAATCATGTTTTAAATGTAAAATCTAATTTCCTTTTTGGCAAGCAGTTGTTTTTGGGGAACTTTTTATAAATATAAATTACTAGATAAAGTTTTTTGCTATTTATTTATATATCAAGATTAATTTATTCTATTTTTACATTCTCTGAACAATTTTAACGAAAAAACGAAAGGTGGGAATAAAATAAAATTAACTAATATGAAAAACTTACTTCTATTAATTTCCTGTTTCATTAATTTTTAATTTTCATTTAACAGTGCATTTCTCTACATGAAAATTAGAAATTTAAAAGCGAAGTAGCACACACACTTTTAAGTTTCAAATAATTGAAATAATGTTATGTGAAACAATTTACGAAAGTTTCCTTAAAAACGTCACATAATTCGTTTGTTAGACTGGCGAGAAAATGTTTCAATTTCACATAACAAACTGAGTTTGAAAATACATTTACGCAAAGGTTCAGGAACCTGACTACCAAGCAAAGAAAGAATTAATTGGGTGATTTATATGACTCTTATGTAAAAAAATTAATTGTATACCAACAGTACAAGCTTTTTGGTGAGAGTACTGCGAATCTTTACTCTTTGGTAAAGTGACCACCTGATGTTAATCTTGTTGTGCACGGGTATAATATGCGTACAATGATGACAGAAGTTATGATTAAGTCATGTTCAATTTCTCATATGTTAATTTCCGAATAAATGATTTTCCGTCGTTTATGACCATAGTGTAAGCAATATGCTTGTAACTGATACTTCTCCTTATTAAAAAAAATCCTCTGACTCCTTTAATTTGCATTAAAATTTTATTGGAACTGAAGATAAGTAAGACATCAGTTTGAAAAGCATCCTCCTAATATGAGTCTCAATTCGAAGTAAGTATTTCTAATGATTTGGGTTCCTTTAAATGCAGTTTATTTATTTAGTTCTTTTTCGTGCGCAAAAAAGGACTTTTGAATGAGGAATTATACAAATCAAATTATATCGGTATATGTGGTATCATGATCAATTAGCAAACAGTACAAGTGATAGTAAAAATTAATAAGTAACAATAAAGTTCTGCAACTGAGAATATAAGTGTACGAACGACTATAATTACTTCAGTTATTTACAAAATAGAGGAGTTCCATTCCCTAAGATTTGAATCTAAGGTAAAACTTAACGGGGAGAGAGAATAAACCAATCTCGCCTAAATGTCAAACTGGCGTTACTTCTTGTAAAATATCACCAACACATGTATAGAAATTTCGACTAATTTACAAATAATTAAAAAAAAAATTTTTTTTCTTTTTACTTATTCAATGAAAGTTTTTTTTAATCTCACGGATGTATTTAAATGGCAAATAATTATTTTATAATTGACATAAAAATGCGCTTATTGTTAGTTTCTATTGTTTAGATTAATTAAAACAAAAACAAAAATACATATATATGAAATGATGCTATTTTAAATCATTTAACAGCAGCATTATAAAGTAGACCTGTTTAACTGACCATGTATGTCATTCCAGAAATAGAAATCTTTTTCACTGAACGAAAAATGTAATGTAGCGCTAACATTTACAATAAAATGCATTGCGTTTCTTGCAGGACTTTCACGTGATGAACTTGAAGAATATGATGGGCTGCTCCAAATAACAAGCTGCTTGTCTGTCTTGTGTGCAATACTGTGTTATGTTCTGCCTCGTTTTTCAGAACGCCTAAGACCTGATGAAAACCAGTTTGTATAAAAAAATTCCATAATAAATTATCTTTAATAATAAATAACACCTCATTATTTATTTCTCTTTCTCCAATATATTTACATATTCAATAAAATGAAAATTTTCCAGTGAAACAAAAAAGAATATATTTTAATTAAGAACACATTCAGTATTAAACTATGGAATTCCACCTTTATTCTAATAAAATATTCAAAAGATAGGAAGCTAATTTTTTTTATTTCTCACTTTATAAAAAGCATTTATTATTCAATTCATCATTTTTCAAAAAAACATAAAAAATTATTAAAAAAATATTGAAAAGTTTAGTCTATTTACTCAAAAAAATAATGGTTATAATTTATTGCTCCATTAAATGGCAAAACTTCATTTGTATTTTAATAAAGACAATACATACCCTTATAGACATTAGTTACATTTATATAAAAGTGGCAAAGAATATTTCTGTTTCGCTATTTCATTTAAAAATTTTCAGCAATAAATAGTTGTTCTTCTACTTCAAAAATATTCATTCGTCAGTGTTATCAGTGACATAATTATCCCTCAATTTTTTGTGATTTCCTCTCTTTTCATAACTTTAATATATATATATATATATATATATATATATATATATATATATATATATATATATATATATATATATATATATATATATACCGAGGTGGCCAAAATTGTGGACACTTTTGGAAATAATTTTTATTTATTTGAATTTTGTAAGTTTATAGAAAATGTTACGTTTCGCAAAATGCAAACTTGTATGCATCATTTTAAAGAGAATTTATTACTGAATTCAATACAAAACACAAAATTCAATTATTTTCCATACAAAAAAAGTTATATGTACTTTAATATAAAAAACACAGTTATGAAGTGGTTTGTAATGTCTATCTTTCCTGGCCAATCACTGTTCTTGTTCTGAGAACCAATCAAATGTTAGTAACTGCCAGTAGAAGCTGATATCATGTTTACAATTGAAGCAATTCATCATTTTGCTTTGTTCTATAGAAGGAGGACCTGTTTCTTATACACTGCAATTACAAATAGGAATTTTTTGTAAAAAATTTTAATATTTAGTCAAGAAGCAATGAAATCAAATAAAAGAGTATATTAAACACCTAAAAAGAGATGTAATATTATTGTGTTACGAGAAACTGGTCTTTCCTATGCTGAATTTGCAAGACAGGTGGGTGGTTCAGTGACTACATCTGGGGTCCGAAAGTTTTGTTTACGATATCAGGAGACAAATTCAATAAAAAAGCAAAGAAGGAAAAGGCCAAAAAAGGTGCACCACATCTAATGATGACAGAAGAATAAAAAGACTATGTCTCCAAGATAGAAAAATGTCATCAGTGGCCATCAGAAGTGATCTGAATGATGCTGGTGTTTTCTGTCAGTTCAAGAAAAATCAGGAGAAGATTAACAGATGTTGGACTGAAAGATATAATTCCACAAAAAAAGCCTTATCTTAATTTTCAGCACCGAAAAAAAAAAAAAAAAAAAGACTACAGAGGACAAAGGAACACATTAATTGGACATATGATCAGTGGTCACAAGTTAAATGGAGTGATGAAACTAAGCTATCGTTATTCCGTAGTGATGTGTGAAAATATGTAAGACGCAGAATATGAGAAGAGCCATCCTGATTGCATTCAAGCAACTGTGAAGAACCCAGTAGTATGATTTGGTCATGCATGTCAGCAGATAGTATTGGTCACCTTCATGTCATCGATGGGGCACTCAATGACAGAAAATACATTGACACTATTCTAGAACCAAAATTTCTACCTTCCATCAGAGATCTCTTTCCCAACAATGCTTCGTTTATTTTTCAGCAAGATTCTGCTCCTTGCCACACGGTCAAAATATCGAAAGATTGGTTCCGTACAAGGAGCATTAAATTGTTGTCATGGCCAGGAAACAGTCCTGACCTCAATCTTATCGAAAATTTGTGGCACCGTTTGAAAACTCTTGTCGGAATGAGGCGCCCATCAAATAAAAGGGAACTAATTCAAGCTAAAATTGTTTCCTGGCATCATGTAATAACGAAAGAAGAGATTAAAACTCTTGTCAGCTCAATGAAACGTCGATATGAAGCTGTAATCAAAAATAAAGAATACTCTACTAATTACTGATAACTCGCTGCAATCATCACTATCTAATGTGTATCGATACCTATTATCGTTTAACTTTTTTGTGTTGCAAATAATTGAATTTTGTGTTTTGTATTGAATTCAATAATAAATTCTCTTTAAAATGATATATACGAGTTTGCATTTTGTGAAACGTAAACGCTTTCTATAAGCATTCAAAAACATAAAAATTTCCAAAAGTGTTCACAATTTTGGCCACCACTGTATATTACCCAATCCAAACCTGCAGCAATTATGGATAACTAAGCAACAATGCATCCTCATGATTTATGGCGCCATTGCGTACGATTCTTGGTTTTTTCTATTTCGTATTCATGGCACTATGACAGACCAACTTTAAGTGGACGATGTGCTGTGGCCGGTGATACTCCTCTACATTCAAGTGGTGCCAAATGCCCTTTTTCAGTAGGATAACACCCAAACCCACATTACTCGCATCAGTCAACATACCTTGCAAGCTACACAGCTGCTTCCCTGGTCACTGTCACGCCAGCTCTTTCACCAATTAAATATGTTTGGGATATTGTTGGACGCCATTTGCACACCTTGCCACTGTGCCTTCTTCAGCAGACACATTTTGGCAAACAGTTGATAAGGAATAGAAAGCCATCCCTTAAGACGTCATCCATAGTCTCATTGACTATATTCCTAGACGTGTTGCTTCGTGTATCGCCATTTACGGTGGTCCTACAGCCTACTACACCCACCATGTTTTCGCTCTGTATTACGTATATCATTTTGAAATACACATCACTTATTGCTCGTTTCTGTCTCTCTCTATTTGCCGAGTTTCGTCATTTCTGGCAACTCTTGGTACTAATTTTTCAATGCAGCATATATATATATATATATATATATATATATATATATATATATATATATATATATATATATATATATATATATATATATATATATATATATATATATATATATATATATATATATATATATATATATATATATATATGACACTTACTGTGAAATTTTTCAGATACGCGCAGACGAGAATTTGCAAAATAAAAATAACGGCTTAATTTTAAACTACAAAGTAATTCAACACAGAAGACATTAATTTTTTACTGACTTACTTCAGCTTGTTTAGCGTAGAATAAATTTTAAACAGAAGAGAAAATGGAGTTGACGTGAGAACATTTTCGCGCTATGATTTTCTACGATTTTAAAGCTGGATTAAATTAAAAAGAATGCGTTCGACGGTTGCAATTAGCGTTTGATGATGAATCTCCACCTCGTGCTATTGTATTCAGATGGTTTAGAGAATTTAGAAGAGGTGGCAATTTTCTTCAGGATGAAGAACAAACCGGAAGGCCGCCATCGGCAGCAATCCCGGATAATGTGTCTGCCTTACGAATAATGTTAATGGATGATAATCGCTGTACCTATCAAAGGATACAGAAAGAACTTAACATTGTATCCGCAGCCATACACAAAATCATTCATGAAGAATTACATATGAAAAAAAGTAGTTTGCCGTTGAGTTCCCCATAATCTAACTTATCATCAAAAAGAGGAGCGTGTCAGAATCAGTAAAGAAATTCTTAAATTGCTATATGATGGTGGCCACCACACATTTTCTAAAATTGTAACATGATGAAACGTACATACCGTTTTTTGACGTTCCAACACGTCAAGAAAGCAAAATATGGGTCTTTGAAGATGATCCCACGCCGACAATGGTATAAAAACAACGCGCACTGAAAAAAGTGATGTGTGCCGTTTTCTTCAGAAGTACGGGATTGGTCAAAGCCATCAAGTTGGAAGGACAGTAACAGCAAACAGGTATACCACTAAATGTCTTCTAGAAATTCTACAAGAACTGAATGTTAGGGGACTAATGCTTCACAATGACAATGCATCTTTACAGTTGAGTTTCTTAAACAAAAACAAATTAATGTGATCGAACATCCACCGTATTCATCTGATCTAGCTATGTGCGACTTTTGGTTATTCTTTAATCTAAAAAAGAACTTACGTGGACGTCGTTTTCATTCAGAATAAGAGATTGATGTGGCTATAAATGCATTTTTTTCATCATCTATTCCAAAAAATGAAGGGCTTGAGGCATTTAATCTGTGGAAAATTCGTCTACAAAAGTGCATTGATGCTGGAGGAGATTACTTCGAACACACCTAAAATTTTGTAAGTATAACTTTAAAAACCTATTTGTATCTCAAAAATTTCAGAGTGACCCTCGTATATATATATATATATATATATATATATATATATATATATGATCAAAATTGTGTATAATTGTGTCAAGGAAGGAATGAGACATTAAACACCAGACATAACTTTATTTTTCAACATGAGTACCAAGAACATTTAGGTATTTGTCATACCACTTGATAAGCTTCATACGAAAAGTTGCCCAAGCAAAATTCAGAGCTTTACATACGGACGAAGTCTTAAACAACTATGGGCAAAAGACGATATAGCAGGTGGACGCGCATGACACCAATATGTCATTGAATAGAAGTCGACAATGTTCAAACAGATGGCGCCATTGAAGTATTTGCGTAAAGTGGAAACCAGCCTCTTGTCTAGTCCAGCTAGTTATGGAGAGAAGGAATATTTTGAATTCGTGTCCAAATTCGCGGTGATTTAGTTCTGTTTCCCGCTTTGAAAAAGAATCTAAACAGAAAGGGTTTTGGAATCAATGTTGAAATTAAACCATTAAACGCTTTTTCTATGTGCAAATCTCTAAGTTTTCTTTGAAGGGTTTTGCTGGTGCAAAGCTGTCAAACTCGTAGAGCAGCGCCCTCTATGTAGGCGATTCATTCCGCTTCTTACTAATGAGGAGAATGGAGCTAGACTGACTGTCAGCTCATTATTTATACTTACTTAGTATTTACTATCTTTTAATTATTATTGTTATTAAATAAAATTGAAACAAATTTATGTCCATCTTACTTAACCTTACACACATTATAACATCACCACAAACATTTGAATTTATGGATTAATAGAGCTTTTGAAGCTTATCAAGCGATATGACAAGTGCCTTAATGTCTGGTATTTATAAAGAAAAATAAAGCCATGTCTTATCTATAATGTCTCTTTCTCTCTCTTTCATTCTTTTTTTTTTTTTTTTTTACTCAATTTAGACCATGATCCGCAAGAGAAACCTATTTACCGAGTTTCCCTAGTATACAAGTACACATATTTTAGAAGCACTTTAAAATATGCTCATAAGAAAAAAACTTTAAATGAAGAAAACATTTTATTAATTATTACTTTTTTACGATTATAGTTTTGGAAGGAAATGCAATATGTTACACTCATAATTACAGGTGATAATCAAAATAATGGAAACACCTGTGAATAAATGAGATGCTTAAGAATGCGCACTATATTACAATGCTATCAGTTCTTAAGCATAAAAAATATATCATAGTAGTATCAGGCAGCTTTAGTAATATTATATGTAATTCTTGGACATTAGTCAAAAGTCTAAAATGTTAGTCCTTATAGATTTTCAAACTAGATAAATTGACGAAAACCAATTAATTGAAACAACTATTACCCAAACATACCAACTTTTTACATTGTTTCCATAGGTACGTCGTCTAAAGTTGTGACAATGTAGACATAGGACAAACTAAATTCTCTAAAACAAAATATTGGATGGAATGAGAATTTGAGTAAAATAAATCAACATATTGAAGCGGATTGTGGTATCTGGAAGGAAAACTATAGTCAACATGACCACGAAGTTCAAAAAGCAACAAAATTGTCTAGTATTAATAACTAGAGAAATATTCGAAAGCAGAATATTTATGGCAAAAGAGCAATTCCTATGCCAATTGTCACGGAGATTAATATCAAACGGTCTTACAATAGTAATACAACCACAAAAGTTGATGGATTAAAAATTGGGAGACAGTTTGATAGTCAGATGAATCACGTTTTACGCTTTACAATAGGAAGCATACACGTTTGGAGTAAACTTATACGAACCTATGATCGTGATTTCCTCCTTCCAACTGTTACGTACAGAGATGGATTAGCAATGTAAGTGGCATTTTCCATAATTATTTCTCAGTCTCCTAATGTCTCATTCGTAATCCTGAAAAGAATCAATTTAGAGAAGTACAAAGAAGTTTTGTCAGAGACCACAGTCATTCTATTATTCAAACTTTGTTTCCTGCAGATGATTGTATTACCAAGAATAATAATATTCCTATTTATACAGTAAAACTTGTTGAGCATAGTTTGATTAAAAAAGAAACAAAATACCTACTTTCGGAGTTAAGATAATATATACATGGTATCCACACATCATTTTTGGCTTTTATTCCAATATGCGGATGCATCACACAGGCATTTGAAACCTTGGTCCCCATACATTAATGTAAAGAAATAGGCAAGAAATACTTTAGTGCTCAATCTGGAAATTACATCTTTTAATGGCATTTCTCCTGGAGCATTTACAAGGAATTCCAAATCTCGAACCATTCAAGATGGTGGGTAAATAGGTCCCATTTGTGAAGGAATATGGACTAAGTAAACCAAAACACATGTCTCTTGTTGCTGTGCAGTGACGCATGCTGATCGGTTAGGGTCTCTTTTTTGCTTGCAGGATGATACATGTGTGATCCAATGCAGGTATTTTCTTGGGGAGCCACCAACATTTTTATGGCTTACAAACGACTCTTTCATTGATTTTGAACTCAATTACACAAGTCATATTACTCTCCTTCTTTAGTTTCCGACTAAAATCATAAAAGTGTAGCCATACATAAAGAAAGAAGCCATTTGCAGCTAATGTCCTTAAATGCGCCCCCGTCCTTTATTTTATTGTAATCTAACTGAGCTGTGTAGATGACATTATGTTTTCTGTACCATACGGAACGGTTACCACATAGGCACAACTAGTGTTGCAATGATGGGAAAAAACCCGGTTTATTCCCGGAAATAAACCGAGTTTCACATGGAATTTTGAAAATCCCCAAATTTTTCAAAATTGTGGAAAAATTTGAATTTTTTTTTAAAGGTTAAAAGATTTATCTATTAAAACCATATATAATATATTTAAAAAGATATATTTTAATATTTCTACTTTTATTTTTTTTTATGGCAATAGAAATTTCTCAAAACATTTGGAAAAAGATGACAGTTATTTGTAAAGATTGGGGAGGTTTCATGTTGTCTTCATTGCAATTGTTATTCGTAATGTTTATTATTTGAATCTGTATTTATTGAATTTTTGGACAGAGAAATCGTTTAGATATGCCGTCTTTCACATTTATATCCCTCGAAAAATATTAAACTAATCTGTATAAACTTCAATCTTTCAATATATATTTCTTGAAAATATTATTCTACTATTTATAAACTTAATGTTAAATTAAACGCAATAGATTAGATTGTTTACTGATGTTAATGTGTTGATTGTTAATGTGTTTTTTCTAAAATTGCATACGAAAATTTTTTATAACGTCAATCGTTAGTGTATATTGATATTCATTTTGTTTTTCATTAGATATCTCGAGTTACTTTTGATCAATTTAAATAAAAGAAATAGTCTGGATGTACATCTATAGTTTGTAACATTCATTAAATGAAATCACAATAGTTAAAAAGTAATATTTAACTATTGTGGTTTTATTTTTTGAGGTTAAATCAGATGTTTAAATATCTATTTATCGAATCAGATTTTGTATGTATTGTATACAAAAAGACAATCATTTTCTTTTGCCATCAAAAGGGTATAAGTTCTGTATCTCCATATATGATTTCTCGCTAAATCTGGCGCCCTTTATTTTGATCGTAGTGTTGCCGATTTCAGTTTTTGCTTTTATTGTAGTGTTGCCAAATTCAGTTTTTGTTACTATTCTTTTTTTTCCCTTGTTGTTGTTGTTGTTGCCAGTATTCGTTTTTCTCGTGTTTTACATAATTTTTACGTTATAAATGTGTTTTTTTTTTCAGTGATAACAGCTATTTAAGTTTCACTTCGAGTTTCTTTGTTCTACGTTCCTATTGGAATTGGAAGTCATTTGTCTTCTGCTTGCTGTAATGGCTTAGCAATAATTATATAAAAATATCTCTAGCTGAGATTATTTTTGCTGTGTCAGGCCTGGAATCACGCTTTTAAACTTGTGTGACTGGAGTTGCCAAAGACACCATTGCAATCGTACTCAAATGTAGATAGCTAATTTTCTCTTCCTAAAAATCTAAAATGTTTTATATCGCGCTTTTGTTTATGTCAAAATTATTTAAAATGAATTCAATGTTAATCTTGGTAGAAATAGAGTATTTATGTGTTCTTGTCTCTCTCACAATCATTTACTTCTTAATCTACATCGCCAAATTTTCATGGCTTTCAGCATTGTGCTTCCTCATTTACGATTGAGATGGATTTTTTCCAAAATTGTAATTTGTTCCAAATATAACGCAATATGGAAAGTAAGAAATGATACTGCTTCTACTAAACTATTGCTTTCTGTTAACAATGGTTCCCCATTACATACACGATTATATGAAAATATATCTGTAAAAAATATTTTAAATATCGTAACATTGCACTAAAAGGAGTTTAAATTCCGCAAAAATAGTTTAAAAATTAAATCTTCATTTTGCAGTTTAAAAGGTGCTTCCATTAAGGATTGTGGGATGTCAAAAAATTTTAATTTCATTTATTTGTTGTCTATAAAGTAATCTAAATTACTTTGTACAAAGAGGATTGAAAATCTTGGCATTCCAATTAAGTTTCTAACATATACACTTGCCAGAAAAAGTCTGCGTACAAACGCACAGTAAACACTCTACAGAGAATAAAATTACATTAATATGTCAACATAAATTCAATTTTTTTTATATAATGATTTTCTTTCACAATTCCTTAAATATTAGAAACAATTTTAGAAAGATAACAAACATTATTTCAAAGTAATTATAATAATAATTAAAAATTACATTAAAAGCAGTCAGAAAAAGTTTGTGTACAGATGAGAAAAGTCTTTAAAAAATAGCTTCCATGGACTATCAATTAAACTTCAATGTCTGGTTTCAAAACCTTTATGTCTTAGAGCCTCTTCCAATCAATTAAGCATACGGTGAATTAGCTTAGCGGTTTCTGCAGATGAAATATTACTCCATTCCATCATAATTATTCTTTTTAAAATATCTTTCGATATTATGTTGCCGAATCATGCGTTCCAATAAGTCCCATGAATGCTCGATGGAGTTTAAGTCTGTCGATTGTGGAGGAGTGTGCAATTGATATTTGATATTGTATAACAACCAGAGCTTTATTTTGCGGGCAGTGTGTTTTGGATCATTTTGTTACTGAAACCAAAAGTCATCGCCAAGGTTCAAATCTTATGCACTCTAATTCAAAATTTCTTTTAATATATTTAGATATCCCATATGTCCATATAAGTTAATCGATCAATTCCACTTGCTGCCATGCATCCTCAAATCATTATGCCACCTCCACCGCGTGTAACTGTAGTCACAAAATTTTGCTTCTCAAAAGTCATACCTTGTTTTCTCCACACCAGTTTACCCTTTAATGCCAAGGATACAAAACTTGCTTTCATCAGAGAATATTACTTTAAAAGAAAAAAAAACCCTCAGGTTTATTAACATACTTACTGCAAAATTTAAACGTTTTTGATTATTGGCAGTTTAAATACATGGCTTTCTACGAGCTACACGATCGTGATAGCCAGATTTCTTAAGAATTTTTCGAATAGTATCTTCCTGAAGACATTTTTAAACCTTTCTCTAACATCAAGTGCTGTTTGAGATACAGTAATGTTTGGGTTTTTACATACGGATTTCAGGATGCCTATCTTTTATCGTAAAATCAGTTTAGATGGTCGGTTACTCCGAGGCTTTAAGATAACAGATTTCGATGACTTGTAATTATTGATTACTCTTTGGATAAAAAAAATGAGCTCTTCCAACTATCTACCCAATTGCTCGAAGAGTTTTACCTTCGTTCCTTTGTCTTAAGATGATTTTCTTTTCGTTCGGAACAATCTTTTCCTTTAGAATCCATTTTAAGTCTACTTCTTTGCACAAGTACCATTGTATCATATCAACAAAACAATGTTTTTATTCTATTTTTTGTATTGCCATCAGAGTTAAAATGAAAAGGTAGTAAAAAATAAATGGAGACAATATTTCATTTCATAAAAGCTCACGGAGGCTAAAAAAATTAAGGTTAATTTGCAAATATCTGTGTAATTTGTGCCTGTACGCAAACTTTTTCTGGTAACTTTTTGGGTAATTTTTAATTCATTACTTTTAAACAATGTGTGTTGTCTTTCTGAAATTGCAACTGATATGTAAATAATTGTTAAAGAGAAGCTTAATGTAAAAATATAATTATCATTGACATTGTAATGTACATTTATTCTCTGTAGAATATTTACTCTGTTTGTACGCAAAATTTTTCTAGCAAGTGTATGTAACAATCTTTATTAGATTGTTAGGAACGCAATTGAGTTTGGGGCGCTAATGGCACAAGGATGGAAAGAATTGAGGGTTAAATGTGATATTTAATTTATTCAATCTTTACTTCTAGTTGACACTTTACTCGTCATGAATTACTTCCTAATATTATTATCTTTTAAGTTTCCGGCACAATTAGAGACGTATTATTACGCGTACATCAAAATCTCTTAGAAATACGTCGCTCTCTACACCTTCTGTTGAATAGCTGTTTTGTGTATCTAAGGGGTCCATATTAAGGTTTGTATGTGCAGACCGTGTTTTTTCTTGTTTATAATCCGCAGATTATGTGATTGAAAATTTTAGGATTTCGTGGTGCACATTAAACGCAATTGCAGATATCTGATATTTATATGTAAAATATTCTCTATCAAAAAAAAATTAAGTTTTTTAAAAAAATGTCGTTTTTGTTTTATAAAATAAATAGCAGATGGCGGCACGACGACTCAGCTGACTGATTTTTATCTATAATCAGCTGTGCCTAATTGCACTCAAGAACGAAATCGGTTTTTCTTAAAATGATTATAGATGCTATAATTCTTTCGCATTTTCGTACAAAATATTCAAGTTCGTATATCATCGTGTGGAAACAAAAACTTATAGGTTACATAGCAGATTGTAAAATAAAAGTTATAGAGAAAGCAAATAAAATAAATGGCGACAAAAGTGTTATAGTAACATATGATAAAAAATAAATCATGCCTGGTACAAAAGAAAAAATTTATTCAATGCGCAATTCGAAAATAATCCATTTCTTCCATTTAATTATAACCGAAAAAATTTTATTTTTAAAAATTATGTCTAAAAGTTCCTAAAAATTAAAAACTGACAAATTTAATGAAACTCCTGTTTTGTAATTGTACCTCCAATATCAATAAATTACGTACAAATCATCAAAAATGTTCATTAAAATGAATTTGTTTAACTGTCACAACACTTTCTTTTGCACTGAATAGAAATTTCCTTATTTGCAAGTTGATTTTTAAATTGAATGTAGATAATATTTTCACTATAATAAACATCGATTTTTTAATAGCTTTGAAGGTGAAAGTACGACTTTTGCTCTTCAAATCTTCCAATAGATGGCAGCACCAGAGGATCTACTCCCTCAATTTAGAAATTGATCTGAAGGGGGGGGGGGAGTAAATTTCTCCAGACCATTGCACCCATGGTAACTGCTCAACGACCGACCACAGGATTTTCAATTCCACAGATTTAACGAGCACATATAACACAGGTACTTGGTGTGTTTGACAGCATTGGGAATCGAATCCCACCCTTCCGAACGGTGAGCCGCTACCCAAACCACTAGGCTTCCACGGCCCAATATAAACACAAATTTATAATAAACTGCTTCACAAATTAAAAGTATGCTTATGTGGTGGATAAGAAATTGTTCACTTCTTTTAATACACTTTTTGATTTCTTCTCCAATAAGTTAAATTCAATTGTCATAACCAAATAGTTGTATCAACAAATTTATATTGTACATTTTGATCATGCAACTATAGGTTTAACATGTACCAAACAGAAACATGTGTAAAATAGAAACCAACAAAAAAGCAAACTTATCTTATTCAAAGAAATTGGCTTTAACCAACAAATATAAAAAAGAATAAGTATACCGAATTATTTAAAGGCTTGGATTGTTCCATTATGAGATTACAACAGGCAAGACATAAGTTGACAACACGAAAATTTTTTACTATAGAAGATGCTTGAAAGTGATTGCAGAATAAGTTTAGTAATTAGGAATATACTTTCACAAATATTATTTTAAAGGAAAGAAAACATTTGAGAGAATTTTATCAATTGTGTATATTGAATTTTATTAATATTTAGAGAAATATAAATTTTTTAAATAAATTGAGGAACTATATTTTTCAAAAGAAACTGAAAATAATGTAACAGTAGGTAAGCCTGTAGATAAGTGATATGAAAGGAAAATATTTCAGATTCATTTCAAGTCAACAACAAAAGATCACACAGCATATGTGCATCATAAGGTATCCTAAATTAAATGTGTGATAGTTTTTCTAATTATCTCCTTTGTAAGAAATGAAAATAATACATTATAAAATATCTTTCTAACAAGAAACATCAAACAACAAAAGAAGAAAAAATTACAGCAGAATGTCATATTGATTTAGTGAATAGAATATTAAAGCTGAGAGCATAAATTTAGAAGAAATATAACTGCAATTCGAATAATTTAAAATGCAAACATAAAAATGCTTTTTATATTAAAATTTATCAGACAATTTAAATTATGTTTATTTTTATTTTCTTTCAAACAATATTTGATTGTTTCAATTATGTTTACTCTTAAAACAATTGTAAAATATTGCAATGAAATAATTCCCACTGTTTTATTTAAAATAACATTTAATGAAATCAATTAAGAAAATTATATCTATTTTAATACTGAAAAAAATTTATTTTATTCTATCAAGAAAAGCATACGTTCATAGAGACAGCATATTACTTTAAATATTAACTTTGTAATAAGATATATAATAACTCATTTTTATAAGAATTAAATTTCATACAGTAAAAAAATCACTATTTTAACAAAATATTAGTAGCTAGTTTGAAAGATACATTTTAGATTTAAAAAATATTACAATAATTACACTGCAAAACAATTTTCACACATAACAAAATATTAATAAAAATGTTTTATTAATATAAAGCGGCAAAACATTTGATATTATACAGCATGCTTATTTTTTTAATAGCTTATGAAAATGTTTCTTTTATACAATAAAGATACATGAAGTAATCAATAACAGCTATTTTATTAAATGCAATGAGATACAGGCGTCGTTTGTAATGAATTCAATACATGAAATATCGATGAAAGGAATGAGAAGGTATTATGTACAACTTTCAAACAGAGTTACATTCACAATGAGGTTAATTTTTTACAAACACATTAAATTGAAAAGAAAAGATAATAAATAAAAAAAAGAAACTTCTAATTCCACCTATTGTAATAAATTTTTCATGGAAATAAAAAAACTTAATTCACATTTCCAAATTGTTCAAATAAATTAAATTTATGGTAATGAATATTAAAACATATTGAGGCATTAAACAAGCATATAATATGAATAAAGTTTTAAAAACCTGAAAATATTGGTAGCAATAAATAGTATTAGTTATATAAAAAGAATTTTTTATTTTAGAACAGAAAAAAAATGCGATTTCGAAAATGGACTTGTATATAGCAAGAATTACAACACTCGTTCAAGTGTTTAATAATTACTGAGATTGTGTTCATTATAAAACAAGTTATATCACATAAATATATGAAAGAATGTTTTTTATATGTAACTTCACACAAATTTAAGAATTTATAGAAGGGAAAAAAATACATGCAAGTGAAATCATCTGTTTATCACATTTTCTGAGTCATTAAGCTCTGAAAAAATATGTTGCTCCACGACTTCGCACAGCCCCTTTTTGATTGTGCACAATTATTACTTTGTATATAAAAAGGTGTTTTGTAAGAGAAACACAGAAAATTTATGAAATAAAGATGAAATTGTGATGAAACATTATATAGATTTATATATTTGCAAATTATTCAATTTTAATAAAAAACTTTTATGTGGTACAACAATTAACATACAGAAAATAATCATTTAATTAATTAATATATGCTGCAATAAATGGAAACTAAACTATTTTCACAATTAAATCATTGCTAATAAAATAAAATATAACTAATTATGTAATACTTTAGAGCAATATATGACTATTTTCAAGTCATATATTGCTCTAAAAATAAATTAAAGGTATATATTTTAAATACATAACTTTTTTATAATTCCTTTAATATTGAGAATTTGAGAATATTAATATTTGAAATTTCATTCTTTTCTTGATTAATAATATAAAAACCAAGAAGATAAATTTAATTACATTTAGTGCAATTTAACTGTTTTTATTCCTATTTTAGGACTTATATGTTTAATTTTTTGAGATTCCTTTTAACAATGATGCAGAACAAATATGTTTATGTCAATTAATACAACTATATAATAATATTATTATTAAAGAAATGCAAAAACATTTTATTCAAGTTAAAAAGACTGCATAATGCAATTTTACACATTTTGTGACAAAATACAAATAGAAAATAACTGTGTCTAATTTAAAAAAAAAAAAAAAAACAATCATTTCTAATCATAAAAATAAGTATAAAACAAATATACTATACATATATGATTAACAAAATATAAATTAAACAATTTTGAAAAATAAACAGATTAACATAAACTAAATTCTAAAGTTCCCTTTTTTTCAATAAAATGAATCATGAAATCAAAAAAAGATTGCAATTATCTTACAATTGTAGCCTCAGTAATAAAATTAGATTATTACAACAGAGTAAATAAATCCAATGTAAATGAAATGACTGGCAGCTGCACATCATTTGAAATGACAAATGTAATTAATAAAACATTTTCCTTCAGAAATTTTCTAAAGGTTTTAAAAATTTACAGCTGAAATGAAAATTGTACAATAAGCCACCAAAATATCTTTAAAAAATAAAATTAAGCATTTAAATAATTAAATCACAAAAAAATATCTTAAAAGTAGATTAAAATTCTTTCCCCATAATATTTAGTTTCTATCAAAATAAAATGCTAATGAACTTACAAAAAATGGAAAAACTTAATTGGTCCACAAATATGGAAAAAAATTAAATTTTAAAAGAATACAAATAGAATATTTATCATGAACAAAATAATGTCCCACTGTGCATGATTTTCTACATCATATTCAACATTATATACAAATTTAATTGCTAGTTATGGTTAGTTAAGATAATATTTGCCAATAAGTATTTTGGCACTCCACAATAAAAAAAAGCATGGTAAGCACAAGGAAAACTTTTTCTCACATCCCTAGAAAATATTTTATGAGAGAAAGAATATTAGAATCCTTACTAGGGTCTTTATGATTCATAATTAATGAGAGCATAATTTTTAATATAAATAATGAATAAATTATTTATATATTCCAAACATTTTTACAAATACTTGTAAAAACATCATTTATGAAAAAAACATGAAATTTCCCATAAAGTACAAGAAGTTTCCAATAAGAAATGACATAAATGAACACATGAGATATATAAAATTAAAGGCAGTACATTAACACAATAGTCACACATTTTCCAGTTTGTAAACAGCATGGTATGCATTTCTCAAAAGTGCATAAGGGAAGCATGACTCTAGCAAATCCATTGTTAGGAAAGGTGATTCTTGAACAATTAAGTCCAACAAAAGATATACAGACTCTCTGTTTTTTGTAGCTTCTTTGTCATTTTCCTGGCCCAATCTCAATAAACTAGATGAAGCAAGCTTACAAAATAAAAATACTTTATATTAATCTTGTTATAAGAAGTTATTTTGAACTATAAATAAAATATATTTATGAAGCAACTTACAGCTAAAAATTCTTTAAGGCGATCTTCAATATCTCCATGACCACAAATTGTAAATAGAGCCCCAGCAATGCCGTTAATTGCTTCAGCAAGACAATGTATATTATTGCTGTGACCTGTGAATAGGATATTTAAATTTGCATGCATTGTATTAGTATGGTATAGAAAAGCATCAGTTATTTATGATGGTAGTTACTTCAAAATTTTTACATTTGAAAAATTGAGCTCATGTACATTTTTCGAAATTTATTTTTAAGAGAAACAATAAAAACTAATGGAAACAAGCTAAAATAATAAAATTGCATGATACTCTGTAGTGGCTAATGAAATGGTAATTACTGTTCTTAATTAGTTCCAAAATTATAAAAATAAAAGAATTAATAAAAGCAAGCAAAACTATTCAATACAATTAAAACATTTAATTGATAAATTAGTTTGAACAAAACTCAAAGGAAAATCAAATTAAGAAGCAGCAGAAGAACAAGAATGAATTTTTGCAGAGTAAGCAGAGAAGATAGAAATTTCTCATAAAAAGTTTTTTTTATGAGAAAACACAATTTTTAATAAGAGATATTAAAACTTAAAACAATTTTTTAGCTAATTTTAATGACCAATATAAAAATTATTAAAACATTCCAATCAAATGTATAATAAAAAGTTCATTCCTCCAGAAGAAAATGAACATTTTATTGAAGTTTAGTGTCAATGGATAACTCTATATGATCTCATAGAGAAATGAGATACAAATAATAATCTTCAAAAATACAAAAAATGTAGATAAAAGAGCAAATATTTATAGTAAATCATTCCAGTACTATTCCAATGGAATATAAGCAAATATCACTTGAAGAACAAACTCCTTCAGCACATTTTAGCAACTTTCACCAGAGCTCGTATATGATTTGTCTGTGAAGAATCTGGTGCCCATGGTTCTACGTATAATCCAAAAAAAAAAAAAAAAAAAAAAAAGGAAAGGAAAGAAAGATGGCACCTTATTATCAAATCTCAATGAAATAAGTTTTTATAGCTTTGAAATAGAAAGAAACCAAACTAGCATTATTGAAGTTTTCATTTGTTACCAGGAAGCAGCAATATTAGCTGACACTAGTGCTGCATATTCAGTGGCTGAAGAAATTCTTTATCATTTACTTCAACAAATGGTTTCATTATTTGAGAACTGTTGATATAACATTACCAATGGATTTATTAAAAAATGACATTTTCCTTTCACAACTGTTGTGAACATAAATTTGTGCAAGAAAAAACATTCCAGTATATATTAAAGAATGCCAAAGAGAATAGCTCTTTTCTCAGGATGGCCTTTTAATATGCAAGAATTGTCTCAGATCTCTACACAAAACAATGGTATTTTTCTGAATCATGTAAGATGCTCTATAAGTTTATACAAACACAGCCTAATCTCAATTCTCTCTTTCACAACACATTTTCCCTCTCAAAGATTATCCTTTATGTGAAAATAAAAAATACATTTTTCAACAAAACAATGCAGAAAACTAAATGCTAATCTTGTGAAGAATTGAAACTGTTTTTTAACTAGGAGGAGAATCAATACCTTTTTATAGAGAATACAATAAATATTCAAAATATTTTAATTCCAGTGACTCACTACAGAATGATATTTAATAAGGAATAATAAAATAAAAAAAATAGAGAAGCTTCTATCTGAGGAAATAATCACAGAATGTGACTCAGAAAGTTGAAGATTCAATATATCCTAATACTGAATCTTCAGCTGTCCTAATACTGAGCCCAGTAGATTTATTCACCTTTAAATAAACTAAAAAAAATATATAATTATAACAGAGGACCCTATTCCCTTCCAAGAATGGTTGATTTGTTGAATAAGGGGAAACTTACTTCATTCATGTCAACAATTAATTTTAGATCAGATTATCACCAAGTACAAGTTCAATTTGATGATCAAGACAGTACAGAATTGGTATAACAGTTTGAAATTTATCTATATCTACAAATGGTGGGCTTAAAAATAAATTAATAACATTCCAGAGATTGATAAACAGTCTCAACAATAGTCTTGATAATGTGCATTCTCAAAGATGGAAATTCAATAAAATTATTTAATCCCTTGAATTTACCCAGAATACTGAAGATTTTGCAGATTGAATTGAATAAGATAATTAGATGAAAATGAAGGGTATTCTCTACTAATATATAACAATTATAAATTTAAAAAAAAAAAAAAAAAAAAAAAAAAAAAAAAAAAAAAAAAATGCACTGATTGTTTTTTTTCTTCCAGAATTTAATCCATCAAGGAAAAGTACTATGATCTAATGGATGGTCATTATGGAGGAAAAGATTATTTTCAAAAAATTTACTAGACGTGACTATTGGACAGGAATGAGAAAATATATTAATGACGGATCAAAAAACTGCTCTTGATACAACTGTTACAGAAATATTAACTAGAAACCTGCAGATTTGTTTTGAATACTGGCTTCTTACTAAAGATTAGAGATTATCCCCATTCATCTTTTTGTACCGCAGCTATAAACTAAAACTGGTAAACAATGGACATTTATTACGGAAGATTGTGCTATTCAATATGTAGAACTGTTTCCACTTGTTCCAGCAATTACAACAGGATAAAAGAAAAGGCCATCATAAGAATAGGAGATAAATATTTTATTTTTCCATGATAAGTTCAAGCCAATCTTTCATCCTGTAATAATCAGAAATGAAATTTACAACTTCTGGATATGGTCCATACATCATCCTAATCTCATGATATTTCTGGTTATTTAGAAACTTTTAGTACCTCAGACTTGTATCCTTACACTGAAAACACTAAATCCACAATGCCACTCAGTCTGATTGGCAAAATAGTTTACTACCAAAACCATCATCTTTTTGCACAAAAGTTCCTGGACATTTCAATCCTTGCTAAAACAGTGGGGAAGATTGTAATTTCTCTCTCCTTACATACATTATGCACCCTTTTCTGCTCTGCATAACTCTTCAGTAAAAGGCAAAATTTTATAAGCTTTTATAGCTAATGTCCCATTTTACCTGTAATATTTATTTAATGTTGTGAGTAGTTTAAAGTAGAAACACTTCTATTTTGATCTCTTTATTTCTCAAAACATAAAGCAAGATCACCTTATAATTTTGAGAGTATTTTTTAAATTAATACCTTCAAGTGAAGCTTTGTAATAAGATCCATCATTCCTAGAGAGTTTTGGTAGCGACACTGCAACAAAAACCATAAGCAAACAAGCTATGTTATATTCATCTTCCCCCAAATCTGTAAAAAGAAAATGATATCCAACTTTGACAATAAAATACATGGAAATATTTATAGCTGTATACATTAAATTAACTCATAAATATAAACAATATTCTTTATTATGATTTTAGTTCAATACTTTACATTAATAAAACAAGAACAATTAAGTCATTGATGTTATTCTTATTTTACTATACAATTCATAAGAACTAAACAAAAGTTTTTAGTTCCTTCTTGTTAGTGAACTTATTATTGATAGTAAACCATAGTTTTCGCTGTAAGAAAAAGAAAAGATAATTCCCTTCTTCCAACAAAAACTGTGGTTTACTATTAATAACAAGTTTGCTGGAGAAGCTGTTATATGAAGAAGTTTAAAAAATCCTGAAAAATTATGATATTAGGTTATTCTCGAGTACTTAACATCATAATTTATCATTTATATTGGTATTTATCTTATTATAAAATCCCATTCATTTGATTATATTAATATTTATTATATTAAAAAAGATTGAAGTGGAAAATTTTAACTTTAGACATTTAAATTAATATTTCCCACATTTACTAAATATTACAATTATCTGCAAATACGATTAGAAAATTTCAAAATTCTTTTAATGAGAAATAGCGATTTCAGAGAAAATGGTTCATTTTGCAAAACCAATTTTAGGCAATATATATGTAATGCTCTCATAAAATAAATTGAGTCTCCACAATTTCGCATGTATACTTATGTTTTTGTAAGATTATAACAGAATTACTTAAATGAAAGTAAAAAAAAAAAAAAAAAAAAAAAAAAAAATTTCTTTTGTGTGTTTGCTTTAGGGAAATTCAACAAATATGCTCCAATGGATCATGTAAAAATAATAATTATACTTGGACTTACAGTTTAAAGTGGATTTCAAATCATTAGCAACATCCATGCCCAAGATAGGATTTTAATACAAAAATTGTTTAACAAAGGCAAAGGGTTAAACATTCAGCTGCCAGCGTCAGCTTAGAAAACTTCTAGAATTCACAAGTTTTGGCAAATTGGTTTTATTTTCAACTCAATAAGAAGGTTATTATCAAAAAGTAATATATAAATCATTTAGTACATTTAGTCAACATTCCAGACATACAGAAAATGAGAAGTTTAAATTTTTTTATTTAGTGAAGTTATTTGAACAAAATATATAAGTGAATATAGATAAAATAATGCATATGAAACTTTTGTTTCAATATATATTTATAAATATGTTAATTTAAAACAAGATATAAAATTTGTGTGATTTTACATTTTTTACTGGCATTACATCAAAAAGAATTCAACACCCACATGTAAGGTTTATGTATAATAAAATTGAATTATTGCTAATAAATTCAATTTTATTAGTAACAAAATGATTTTGATAATATACTAAAACATATCCCAGTACAAAAAAAATTATGTGCATATTTACCACTTTTTTGAGAGCGCAATGCAGCAACTAAAGCTGGATCGACTTTACAGGGTAATCCAGCAGCAGATGCCATTTCAGAGACAATCTAGTTAACAATAAAGTTAATACGATAAATACCTTTATACCAATATTTTATTTATGAAGATAATTATGTAAATAACAATAAACTTACTATGAATAAAAGCTACATTTGTTTCCATTCTTAAATTCCACCATATATGGTAAAAAAAATTGTGATGTAATTTGGATAAAAAAAAATTCAACACCCACATGCAAAATTTATTTTTTAATTTAGAAATAATTCTTTAAATCAACCCGATGTTATATATTTTGAGAACTCAAAATTCAGTTGAAAATACTCTAGTAAAATTGTTGAAGTTCATTTCACATTGCAAACTTTTGGTCTTAAAATTTGATTGAAAAGATATCCTAAAATTTATGCCATTTGGTTAAATTATATATGCAAAAAAATAATATAATCACTAATTTTTCAAAAAGATAAATCAATTAGCCAAAGGCTTTAGATATTTATGTAAAAATAATTTAATAAAAAACAACAAAATACATGCAGTAGTTTAAAAAAAAAAATTTAATTACACTCAATATATATTTAAAATTAAAATTAAGTGAATTTCCTTAAAACTTTAATCTATAATTTTTTTTAAATATTTTTCCTAAAGCATATTAGAAAAATAAGAAATAATTTGAAATAGAGTCACACATTTTGAATATTTCTGAATAAATGGTGCAACAGTTGCTACTGTTTGAAACATCATAATACTCTCACTAACCTTGTTCGCAAACTATAATTTTAATAAATTGATACTTTAAATACTTGATACACTATTTAATCTAGCAGCATTAGTTACGAATATCCTTCAGCAACATATTAATGTTGAATAGGGAGCTTTAAAATAGTTTTTATTATAAATTATTGTTTGCTTTTTTTCCACAATAATATCAAAAATTTAAATATAAGTTCCAGTTTAATTTAAGAAAATTCAAAATAAATTTTTCAGAAGATATTAAATAAGTGTCAGTTTAGAAAAATAAATTAACATTTCCAAAAGAAAAAGAAAATATTTTTATTAAATTTTTAAACTTATTTTATTACAAGTTTAAAGCTACCTTTCTTTTTAATGATAATTAATTACTTTAGTTTACAGTAGAGACATTTAAAATTATACTTAAAACTACTGAAACAATTTGTATTTAGAATCATTTAATATTTAATTTTTTGTACTGATAAATTTCCAATGAAGTAACATTTTTAATATTAAACTGAAAAATTATATTGATTCAATAAAACAAAATCCTTGTTGAATGAATATCATAGTGAATTAACTTCATTTATAAATTAAATTAAGTAGCATTTAAAAGAAACTTAAACTATGCAATAAAAATTACATTCATAAAAACGGATTTACTAATGAGTTATACCAAATATATATATATATATATATATATATATATATATATATATATATATATATATATATATATATATATATATATATATTTAAAAAACAAAGTTTAAAGATACAAATGAATTGAAAATATTAAGTATTCTTCAACTGAATTACAGTTTTAAAAGCTGTAAAAAGGATAAAAACATGATTATTTTTTAAACTTATTTATAAATGGTCTTGAAAAATTAGCAAAACAATTCCCCTTAGTGAATTTGTACATTTTCCAAACAATAGGATTCTCCAAACAAACAATGTAAATTTTCCAAACAATCATTAAACTATATATTGAGTACAGAGTAGATATATTTACACTCAGTCCTGTATAATCATGTATTTTTATTATCAAAAACAAAGTAGAACAAAATGAACCAAAAAATACATGTCAGCAAAAATTATTTCATCACAGTAACTTTAGATTAAGTGAACCTCTGTAAAAATTTATACAACTTTTCATATCATTTACAATAATTCCTTTTGATACAAAAGATCATTAACAGTCTCTTTCCCAATATTAATAATATGAAACCTGACAACTTTTCTCTACATCAAAGTCTATGAAATTAAAGACTCATCAGTACAAGATATAAATTCATTGATAAGGTGTTTATTATTATCACATTAATGTAAACAAAGCAGCAAATGAAATGCTTCCATGTTACATAGAATTCAAAATAACCAACAAATAGGCCATTCTTATTTATCTTTTTAGCAACATTAAAGACAATTAACAATTAATGTAACCATCTGCTGAGCTGCGTTATCCCCTTTCTGCCTTCAGGCCATTGTACGCTGACGTTTTTCTAGTCAAATGCCCATCTTTTGAAAAGATTTTCTGGAAGCAAAAAACTTTTATCAATTTGATAGCTTTAGTACAAAAAACAGTAGATTTCTCTTCAGGCTGGTCCTTCTCACAAATATGAAGATGTGATTTCTTGAAATCCAATAGCACATACAACCTTATTTTCATTAGCAGAGGAATATCTAGAAATGCATCTTTCTTTCATCTTCAAAAATTACCTTACACATAACCAATTTTAGTTCCAATTATAAAAACTGCTTCCTATGTTCACAAAATTTATATAAATATACAAAAAATATTTTTTTAACATAAGAAAAATCACCCTAAAGTAAAAATTGCTTCACTCATCAAGTTAATTAATAACAACAAAAAATAAAAAATCTTTTAACCAGATACAAAAAAAAGAAAGAATTAAACAAAATTAACGAAATCATAAAAACTTTTCTACATGTAATTTACTTTTAATGAACATTGGCTTCTGAGCTCAATTATGCTGTAACTACAATATAAGTTCACAGAATTAGAAAAAAAATAAATATAATGCAAAAAAATATTTGAATCTTTTCCAGCAACTCATCTAAAAACATAAAAACATCATTCTTCTATATTATTATTTGACTACTGTAATTTACTAGATAATATTCATATCACAAATAAATAAAAAAATCACCCTAGAATACTCACTTTTCTTAATATAATGCATAAAGATTAAGCACATACGCATAGCATAATATTAAATAGATTTAAATAACTCACCATGGAATCACCATTTGGCACATGATGCTTAAAATCAATAATTGAACTCAATAAGAATGGTATGCGATCTGTGAGAACCTAAGATGTAAAAGAAGTTGTATAAAGCTATAAAATATTTATACAAAATAAGTTCACAGAATACAGAAGAAAAAAATAAAATGTGCAAGATAACTTACATCATTTAGAGCTTCTTTGGACAAACTATTAAATGACAATATTACTCCAACAATTGTCATTCTCTGTAAAACGCTGTCAACATCTTTAAAAAAAAAAAAAATTAAAAGAATAGAAAAATTCTAAGACTTAAGAAAGTATTACATAAGGTAGTATTATATATCTTTAAATCCTTGCAAAAATTGATGCATCAAACTTCACAGTTTAAAATATTATTTGCAACAGTCGAGAAAAGCTTTGCACTTTGAAATTCAAACTTATTTCAAATAAAATTTGAACTTAATTACATGCATAACAATTCACAATTTATGCATATTTTTATAATAGTAAAAGTGGTAATGATGAAAAAATGAATATTTTAAATTTAAATACTAAATAATGTCATAGCTCAATTATTAAAATAACTACAGAATTACATTAAAAATTTAAATAAAATTCAATATGAAATTACATCTTAACATGTTTTAAAGTAATTAAACATATTTTGCAAACTTAAAAGTGCTAAAATTTGTATAATGTGAATAGTAATTCTTCATATATACTCCATTCAAAAAATTTGTTTAAAAATAGCCAAGAACAATGACGAAATTCCACTCATTAAAAAATTAATAAACCACTATTATTGTATTCTTATAACAAACATAAAATAAAGACGATAATAAATGAATTAATAAGCCCCATATTGGTTTTAAATAGATAAGAATATAGATAAGCAAAATCCCATTTAGATAACAAAAAATAAAAAAAGGAAATAAATAACTTTCATTTACTGACTATAGATGGTTTTGAAAATTAATGAAAACCTTTAAAAGTAAAAAAGAACAATAAAAATAATTTTAAAAAATTTAATTTTCTACATAAAGAAAAAAATAAGCAAAACATTCATCTGAAATGCTAATTGTAATCCATTTTTAAAACTATGAATTCACATTATTATAAGATAAAAAAAATTCTTATTTTAGTAAAAGAAACAATAAAAGTTTAGCAGTAATAATAAAATAAAAGTTTTAATAAAAAATAGAATAATGTTTAGTTAATTTGTATTTAATAAATGAGAGAAAATAGCTTATTTATCAACTATCTTTCTTTGATATTAAACAAAATCTTGTAATAATTTTTGTTATTTACTTATTATACATTAAAACATATATTATTACATTTAAGTATTTAATTATTTAAAAACATAAAAGGCAAATCTTTTAACTAAAAAATAGTCTCTTTTATGCATTTAATTCATATCTTAAACAAATACAAAAAGATCCCAAAAAATGTAAATAAATTATAACATATAACTATTTAATAATTATATAACAAATTCAGATTATGCACTATAGGATCACTAAATTAGTTTATATATTCTAGAATGCAAATCTTATTATTTCAAATTTTAAATGTTCTTATTGTTAAATAGAAAAATTAGTAAGAACAAGATAATGTTCAACTGGAAAATAAAAGTTGAAAATTTAACTGATACTAAACACATTTATGCAAGCGAATCCTCTTCTTCCTAAAATTTTAATTTTCTTTAAAATGATTAGCTGAATTTAAAAGTAATTGAAGCTGGATTTAAAAAATAGAATAGAAAGCAAAGAATAAAGAAACTTTTCATACATTGAATTCCTAATTTCAATTTCTTATCATCATATATAAAAGTCAGTTTATCATCATATATAAAAGTCAGTTTATCATCATATTATTAGTTACCTAAATAAAACAATAAATTTTACCTTTCATTATTCTTTTCATAGAACAATAAAGCTTCCAGTAAAGGAATAATTTGTTAGTATAAGATATTAATATACATGAAAATTAATCATTCTTCAAAAATAAACTGAGTAGGAAAATACAAAAATTTTAGGCTTAGTTATATGTATAGCAAATGAAGATAATAACATGTGATAGAATTTCGTTAGGAAATATATATCAAAAAAGAATTATTGCAATCAAAAGTTAATTAAAAATCAAATATTGAAATTTATCACTCAAAGGTCATTTTTTGCATATGAGGACTAATTAGAACCAAACCTACAGTTTAATGTAGATTCTGAACCCCACTATACACATCCAATTCCAAGATGGAATTCTCTCCCATAAACTGCTGAAAACTATATCACTAACCATTTGACTGATAGTTTGGCCAAAGTATTGATAAATAAGAATAATTCGATTATGATACTTGAACTTTTGAGTTAAAAATTTTTAAAAATAAAATTACAAATATTTGTAGTTTTCATGTTTTTATTCTTCTTTTTCATTGAATGATCTAAAATTTTACGTGTGTGTGTATATATATATATATATAACTTTGAAAATTTTCAACCTTGAAAAGTATAAAACTGAAATAATGTTATTTTACAAGAATAAAATAGTTGACTTCTTACTTTGAGCCACCTTGGGTCCTGATTGCAAGCAAATAAATTTATAAAAGAAAACGAGAAAAATTAAAGGATTTAAATACATAAAAAAGAATACATTTGTATAATTATTTATTAAGTAATGACAAGCAACATTTTATTTCACAATAACAATTCACAGGCACAAAAAATTTATTATTTTAAGTCAACATATAAATAATTTTAAACTTATTTACAAATGGTATGAAAACACAAACTAGAACTTATAACATTCAAACTAGATTATTAAAGAAATACATTTAATACATTTTTAAACAATGAAGTAAGAATTTTATCTAAAACAAAACTATTATACATACTCAGAAAACAAAAATTATAGAATCATTCAGACAGCAAATTTATTCCATTCTAATCAAAATATGCAGCAAATTTTCAATTTGATATGAACATTGTTTTGAAGCATCTTTTTTTAAATTTAGAAATCACAGAAACATTGAAATATTTCAAAAGAAAAAAAGGAAATTGCATAGATAATTTAAAAATGGGAAAGACAAATATCCATTTCAGGTAAGCCCTTTAACTGTAGATATAAAATATTCAGTATCTAAACAATTACTCATTAAGATAACATTGACAAAGTTTTTAAATTTTAGTTTCATTAATTGCTAATAAATGATGCTTTGTAAGAATACATCTCACTCAACAAGGATGACAAAGCGAATGGGCTTATAATTTTTGGTGACTCCAACATGCCTTAGCCTTGATTGACCATTGTTTAACGCTACTAACTCCTGATATTATACATCAATTAAAAAATTAAACAAGATTCGTGTTCTGCATATGATGCCTGCACATATTAGAATCGCTGGAAATGAAGAGACAAATCAGCTTGCCAAAGAAGAGAGAAAACTCAATAATGGAAATATCTTCAAACTCATGCTTGATGATGTGAATGCGATTGCAAGATACCATCTAAGAGGAAACACCATTGTAAAAGAATCACAGATTTGTGAAATAAACAAAAATAGACACCTTATTAAAACTATAACTTGCCTTAGAACCGGTCAGTATCGAGATATGAAGATTCAGAGAAATAACAGAACCTATCATTTGTGTATTAGTTGCAATAATATTCCACTAACACCAAGACATATTTTTGACTACCCTGACATTTTACGATTTTTGGCTCATCTTGGGGAATTCTCCCTGCTCAACATAGAAAAGAGTTTATACTCTGAAAACATTAAGGAGATAGCCAGCTATGTTCTGCACACTCATGGTTATATTTAAATCTCTCCAGGGACACAACACCAAGCAACCATTAATTGCTAATTATGAATGCATACAATTAGTAAATATTGCTCAGTTTATATTTGGATTATAAAGAATTAAATAAATAGTTCAAAAAACATCATGTTAAATGTTAATCACATCATTTATCAAAAAGTAGTTTTAAAATTTTTCATAACTTATTAGTAGTTAAGTTTCAATGAAACATCTTTAACAAAATAAATCATATTAAACTGCTGTTATAAGCAGAAAACAAGACAATAGATCTAAATTATGAAACAATTTAAAGTTAACAATACTTTGCATTGTGTTATGGGATGCAAAAAAATAAATAAATAAATAAATAAATAAAAATAAGACTATTAATCTTTTATGTATAAGAATACAAATTTGATTGCAGAAGTACTTAAAAAAATAACATAAATGCTTACTATAAGATTAAGATTAGCTGCACATTATTAGCAGAATATCAGCTCAACTTATTCAGTAAAACAAGAGAGCAAATTAAAGGTTTTCAAAGAATTTTAAAAGTCTTATAAATTCTTACTCATTTTAGAAAAAAGAGAAAAACAGAAAAATGAACAGCTGCATTAACAATATTATTCAGGAACAAGAAAACAACATATTTGATATTCCATGTCATTGTTACCTTAAAAATTAAATAAAGTTGAAAATATCAGGGTTGTATCTTTTATTATTTCCTTTTTCAATTATGAGGTGTATGAACTATGATTTTACTTTAATTTATCAAATAAAATTAGTTGCTAAAATAATGTGATTTGATGTATATAACTTAAGTGAAGATATATAACTTAAGTGAAATAAAATCTTACTTTGAAGTCTTCGCAAAAGTTCTTTCATCTGATCTGGTTTGTCAAAATTAGATCTCAAATTCATTAATATTTCTTTGTTGATAATAACAAGTTTCTAGAATAAAAAACATACAATTATATAAACATAACCAAAACTTTTACTATTAAAAGTTACTGCATTTCAAAATATTAATAAGAAAATTCAATATTATCGTAATTATTTTATGATAAAAAAGCTTAGTTATAAAAATTGAAAATTAATTTCTGCAAAACCAATTTCTTTACAGAAACTATATAAAAAAAGTAGTAAAAGACACTTTTGATAAAAAAATAAATAAATAAAAATACATATCAATAAAAATAACACATTAAAAAGATTCAATACTTTAAAAAATAATATAAATATAAAAACATTGTAGTGAATATTTTAACACAAAGCATACCAAGTGGCAAAGTATACAAATCAAGAGAATTACTTAAGAATAGTTAGGAATTAACAATTTATAGTAAAAATAATAAAAAGTATATGAGGACAAATTTCCAAAATTTAAAATAAAAAATTCTTTGTATTCAAGAAAAAAATTTTTCAGGTTTATTAGAAAAGAATTATAGCAAACCTTTATTTAAATAGCAAGATATTTATACATGCAATGTTTAGAGAATGAAAATTATAAGTTATTAATTAATTATTCATAAAGTAAAATCATTTTCAAAATAAATTTCAAAAGATCAAGATTTAAATAAAACAGAAGCCTAATATTTCATAAAACTTTTAAAAGTGATTAAATCCTTCTTCAACAACATTTGAAAATGTAATTAAAATGTTTTTTTTAAAACAGGTTCAAATTAGAATCTTTAAAATTACATTAAAAAATTCAGCTTTTTTGATTTTAAAAAAGACATCACTTTTTTTTTTTTGTTCTTTTGCTATGTCACTTTTCCTCTTGGTAAGATATACTACATTAATAAAAGTTTCTTACTAATTGAAAAAGATGTTGGTCAATGATAAAAAGTTAGAAACTGAAATTATTCATATTGTTAATAACAAGAATAAGAATTTTAAATCAATTGCTCTTTTATTTTTTAATGCATATTAAAGGCAGACAACATTCAACAAGACACATAAGCAAAAGGTAAAAGAATGCAATGAGAAAAGAATCTAATGCAATCAAATATGAAAGAAAACACTCAGTTTTGAAAAATATGCAATAGATATTTTCATTACAAAAAATGACATTATAATCAATATAACATCAAATGAAATCAAAATATTCTACAACACTATAAATTTATAAAAAAATTTAAGCAAATCAATTTATAATTTTCTGAATTAATTCTATTTTCAATGTCTCTCATTTCATGAAAATATCTCAATTTCTTACTTCTAATCATCTGAAAATAAAATAGTCTTACTTTTAGTTCAGTAATTTGACTAGCAATATGCCACATTAGGCTTTCATTAAGATATTTCATACCATAAGGACCAATAAGCTCAGCCAAGGCTCGAAGCTCTGAAACAATAAAAGAGCATTTTATCAAATGAAAGATATATTTCAAAAGAATCCAATATATTTTACAGGAAAGTGGTAATGTATCTTTTAACAAATAACACATTTATAAATTGTTCAATACCAAAAGTAATAGTAAGTTTAAATATTTCTACATTTTTAAACAAAAATTTGTGCATTATACATATATAAAGCACATTTTTAAATTAGTTTTTAAAAAAGTAAATATTTATTTATTTTCATCTCTTAAATTATTGTTTCACAACTCTTTCACAAACTTTAGCTAATATTTGACATTATCAGATTTTATTTAAACTTATATTTATTTTAACAGAAAAGTTAATTACATAATAACATATGATATGAAATGCATTCTGAAAATCTATGAATAGACTTAAAATATAATTTAAAAACTACTGCGTTCAAACTTAAGCTACCAATTTATAAATAATCAGAATATTGCATCCAACAAATCTCAAGCATTTGGATAGAAGCAAATTGTGAATGTTTTGGAAATAGAATTTCCAATTCCTTTTTCTTTTTTGTTTGATTGATTGATTGATTTTGTTTGATTGATTGATAACATATTGATATTTAAGCAGATCACTTTAAAATAAAATAGCATTTTTATGTTAAAAAAGGTGCTAAATAATGATTAATATTAACCTAGTTTCAAAAGAAAAATTTTATTAAAAAACTTAAAACGGTTTTCAGAAATTCTTGATTATTTCTCAATACTTGAAGAATACTATTCCTTTTTTATCAGATTTTTCTATTAATAAATGAGGAATTTTCCTGAAATATTTTGTAAACAATACAATAATACAACACATAACACAATAATTAATACAAATTTTATTTAATTAGGAGTTTCTGTATGTGAAAATAATTCACAATAAAAAATTTAGCACTTTAGTTTAATATACATTACATATACATTTTTTTTACATATACATATACATTTTACATTATAAACTTATTTCTTTAATATATGAAAAATAATAAACATTTAGCCAAACAGTTAAAAACTTTGTAGTATAAAAATCCCTAAAACATTTCTTTCTGTAAAAACTTTTTTTAATTATATTATGAATATAACCAGAAATGATTAAAATGCAGAAATTAATCTTTCTATCCACAAACAAAATTTTAGCTTTTCTCAAGTTTTAAGAACAAAAATTAAAAAAAGAACCAATTAAGAAAAGCAGAATAATAATAAAGTAAATAAATTTAGTAATAATAATTAGATAAAAACATGCAGATATAGTTTCATGTTTACCAATTATAGTCTACTTTGATAAGTTATACTTATTAAGATTGAAAAAAATGCAAAACTTTTAATTAAGTTTAAATGGAAAAAATTATTTAAAAAAAATTAAATTTTGATAATGTGAAATTGATAGAATGGATTACTGCATTATTTTTATAAAATTTGAAATAAAAACTAATTTCAAACAATTTTTTAAAAAGAATAACAACATAATGAAGTAAAATAAAATATAATAATAGAAAGCATATATGTGTATGTATGTATGTATGTATATATATATATATATATATGATAAAAAATGATATGTATATATATACACACATAAAAGTTCAACATAAATGAAATTAGCGAATTACCATTAATATCAGAGTATTCATCAGCACTGAAAGGTAACTGTCCTTCAGCAGAGAGTGTAACAAATGCTCTTTGATTTCTAGAAAACGTAATGTGTCCAGCACTCACACGCCTCAACAAAGCCTCTAAATACCTATGGGACAAAGTAAAATATTATAATATCTATAAAATGATGTCAAGTTAACAAGAAAGTGATAACTGTAAAGAAGGAAACTATTGAATAATTAAAATAGCAACTATAAAAACATTATAAGCCAAAAACATATCACAGGTTTACTTGTAGAATAATTAGATTTTCTTATAAACATATTTAAATTTTATCATTTTGCTTGTTAATTCACAGAATTATTTTCAGAATATTGGATTTTGATAAAGGGGGAAATGCCAATTTATTAAAGACAAATATATTAAAACTTTATATTGAAAAAAAAAAAAAAAAAACGTGAAGTCTTACCATAAATGTTTTAATGTTTTTTAAATATCACTATTTAAATATATCCTATCAAATTATAAAATAATAAATTTAATGCTTGAATAACAAAATTTAAAATGAATGCAAGTGGAAAATATAATCATTCTACATATGAAAATCATGCTTTTGTATAAACTGTTACAAATAAAACATACAATTCAGAGTTCCTTAATTATATCACAAAATTTAATGATTCTGAATATTTTAATTTTGATCTTTAAATATTATAAAAAAATAAAATATAAAGCAATAAAATAAAAATTTAAATCAACATATATGTTTGTACAGCATTTAATGTTTTCAAGCTCCAGGTAATAAAATGTTTAAGCCTGTCTAAAAACTAGAATAAAAAAAAAGCTAACTCTTTATAAACTATAAATATATAATTTATAAAGAGTATATTATATATATATATATATATATAATATATATATATATATATATATATATAATTCAGCAACAAAAAACAAATTGTCTTTATTTTTCATCATATTATAAGTAATATTGTGAATGGAATGTCAATAGTTCAATCCACTTAATAAGAGACTTTCAATATAAATTATTTTTTATATAATTCAGAGTAATCTCTTAACTCAGTTTTCAAAGTAATTTTTAAATTTTTAACATTTACAATACAAACTTGAAACACAATTGTTTCATTTTTTAATACAGTTAAGAACTGCTAAGACAATAAAAAGAATAACAAAAGTTATATAAAGTAAATATATACTTTTAGAGTAATAAATTGAATAAATAACATAATATACAATAGTTAAATGTATATTCAATTTTACACATCATAATATAAACAATGCTTCCAACTTTTGTCATTATATATATATAAGTATTTCTATAAAAGTATTAAATAAAAATTCTTAATAATCAAAGTAAAAATAAAATCTTATATTAAGAATTTATTAGAATCAATTTAAGCATGATAATTAGAAAGTTTTATCCACAAATTTAATTATAAAAAATGAATATTTTGCTTGAATTTTACATATATTTTGAAAAAAAAAAAAAGTTTTAGAATAAAACTTCTAATTTTTTTTCTGATCAGAGTCAGCTTTTTATTTTAGTGTATAAGAATACTTATTCAATTTAATAAAAATTGAATTACCAATTTGTATATAGACTTGATACTGTTTTATCACCATGACTATCTTGTGGTTGTGTTTGTTGTAATAACACATTGTTGAAAACACGTGTAATATCTAAATGCACTATAAAATTAAAAATTTAATACAATTAACAGTTAATTTAAAAATCAAATGTAATTAAGAATTAACACTTTAAAAAAATTCAATAACTGAACAGAATAATGGTTAATACTGAATAACAATACAATAATAAATTTTCGACAAATAATGAAAATTAACAAACAGTTAAAAATATGTAGACAAGGAAATAAAATAATTTTACGCTTTTTACTAAATCAGCAAAAATCTTTAAAAATATAAATCAACATATTATGCAATTTAGCATCACAATAATTAAAGTAGAATCTTTGAATGACATCAAATTTATACTTAAAAATATTGGAGAAAATAAATTTTAATGTCACAGACTGGGAAATAAAATCTGATTTATATATGTTTTTATTGTAGCTTGATTATCAGCAGAGTTGAGTAGTTAAGTAATCCTAATTAATATACAAAACTATGAAAAAAAAGAAGCTCATATATACATTTGAATAAATATATACAAATAATAGGGAATATATATATATAAATAGACAACATAATATGCTAATTACTCAAATAATAAAATTATATTTATTTTTCTAAGAAATTATCCAAAATTTAAGTTTATTTTCATTTTAAAGAAATATTTTTCCTTTTATTAATGACTGAATTTTTTTTAAATAGAGATATTATAAATAATCTTCAAAGCAGACAAACTGCTCACTAATAATTATGAGTTTACTGCCTTATTTCTAGTCGAAAATTTCAAAGAAGAATGTAAAAAGTTAAAATAAATAAGATTTTAACTGTGTTTTCTAAAATTGAAAAGATTGGCATTATTTTTTATTATTTTCATAAAATGCAAATTCTAAACTAATAAATTACTCCAATAACTGCAGAAGTAATTCTAAAATGGAGAACTGTTTAAAAACATAAATCCTTGATTAATTGTAGATTTTTAAACCTACAATTGGTAATAAAAAAAATATAGAAAATAAAGAGAATAGAAAAATGTTTATAGCAAATTTTTAACGAGTAAAACATTTAACTTAACACTCTGAAACAGATAAGGAGAAATTTCATTGTAATATTGCTATGATAAAATGATTCTCAAAGATGAAAAGTTTTTCCTATTCTTGAGTATCACATGTGATAGTTACATTTACTGTTGCTTTTTAGCCAAAACAATAAACTCTGCATCTTCTGCTGATAATCCCTAAATAGTTAATAACCTCAATTATTGTTAGTGATATAAAATAGAATTTATCATAATACATGAATTATAAAGCACTACTGATGATGAAAATAAATATTTAGGTTTACCCACCATTTAAAGAAAATACTTTCAGCAAAGTAGATTTTACAAAGTTTCAATTATTTTGGTTTTAAACAAATATTTCTAATTATGATACATTTATTCAAATGCAATTGTTAGAAACTCTGGGAAGATTTATGTCAATCTAGCCACATTGAGAAGGTATCTCTTAATACAGCATAGTGAGTAACCTACATTCTTGAGTATTTTTGCAAAGTATTTTCTTTATCAAAAACTTTTATTGCAAGATAATTCATTACCTCTCATTTATTTGTTACCTAATTTGGCAATGCTGAGACACATGTAATTATTTATAATTAAAAATAAAATGAATAATTTTCTTAAAAATTATTCGTAGTCAATACTTGTTTTTGTAAATAAAAATTTTAATGACAAGTATATATCTTTATAGAAATGGTATTTTAATAAATAACTTGGTAATTATTTAGTAAACATTTATTACAACAGTGACTAATAAAACAATTCAAGATTTCTATAAAGTTATTTAGACTTAATTATTAATCAGTACAGCTTGATTACCAAACAAAAACTAACAAACAATGCATGAAGTGGTGGGTCCTAAATAAAAGCTAACTCATAAGTTCAATGCTCATGAAAGTCATTTTTAAAGGACTCACCATAGTTTTCAATGCTCTGAAGAACACCCATAAATGCTCGTACACTAGTTAATAATTCAGAAGGCTTTGCAATCTCATTAGTTTCCGGATTAAACATTACCATTTTTACCAAAGATCTGTAATTAAGAATAAAATATATTATGAGTATTTACAATAAAAGGAAATTAGATTAGATTTTAAATTATCATGGAAAGGAAAGTTAAGAATTTTATTTTGAATAAGGATTTGCATAAGTACAAGAAAATAATAAATAAATTTCAAAGTTTAACTAAATAATTTTGTAAAAAATTAAAAAATACATAAAAAATATCAGAGGGAAATCATAAAAAACTAACAATAAAAAATATGAATCTAGATATTATTCAAATAGTATTATTTTAATATTTTTCATAAGCCATTGTGTCAGAAGTAGAAGATTCCGGTTGATGCTTATCGATTAAAGGGGCTTATAATTGATGATGAACTGATGATATTGATGGAAAACTTATAAATGTTATAAAATAAAAAATATCAAATTAATAATTCCAGTAAAAATTTAAAGAAAATAAATTTTTCCTTACTTTTTACTTATTAATATTTATAATTAATACAGGCAGGATGAAGAAAGTTTTGATATTTTTTTTAATCACTAAATAAAATCTAAAATTTTAATTTCTAAAATGGTTTCTATTTATTTATGAATTCATTTATTCTTGTATAGAACTGAGATTAAAAAAAAGTAAAAAGGTAGGCATTATATTTAGGCATTAAGGGTAGGCATTAAAAATACATGCCGATTATATTTAAAAAGTTTATCTCAAGACTCATGAGTTGCTTCAAAGAGTACTCTAGAAGCCGGCATGGGGGTGTACCTGGGCAGAGTGAGTGACGTATGTCGGGAGAGTAATCTCCTGGTAGGACCACCCAAGGTGTGAAGGCTACTCCAATATTTTCAGCTAAAGTCAAGGGCAATGGAGTTAAGACAGACTTCTACCTTTAGAGCTAAAGTCTACTCAGACAACAGAAGTTGCCTTTTTACTCCATCTATGATTATGTCGCTCTCTGATATTGGCTAAAGAGGGTTCTTGGGCACCTCTGATTCTTTAAACTACACTGAACTTTCTTCAAGGGCAACAAGATCTGACAGTGCCTTTTGGAACATCCCTCCAGTACACCACTAGTATCAGGGAATGACACTTGAAGGAGTTTTGTCCCTCCAGCGTAGAGGAAGCGATCAGATTGCCATTACAAGATTTAAAAGTAGACATTTAAGATCTCAGTGTTGCAGTGATGGAAAAAAAACTTTACTATCATTGTGACATGTAACAGAGAACAGGTGACTCCTGGTCATATTTTGGATTCTCTGGGGCTTTCCAGACTAGATCTATATGGGAACCCAATCATAAATTTTGACTTTTTGAGAGTAGGTCATAAACCTGGTTTAGTTTTGCTGAACCCAGAAAGTAACAAAAAAAATTTATTAATATAAAAATCTAAAATTTGTATTTGGCTCTTGAATATAATAGAAATCACATCACAAAATTAAGCTGCAACAGTATTAGCCTATTAAAAATCCATATCTTATCAATATTAGAATAATTAAATTTTAAAAATTATTTTTTAAAAAAGAATATTGGATTCATAGGAATTTAATTTAGTAAAACAGAATTCAACAAAAAGTAGACTTTTTCAAATTTTAAAGTGTTTAAAAATTACAATTAAGTAATACAATATTATTATTAATAAAAAAGTAACAAAATACCTAAATTGAAAAACAGTAATGATTTTTCTGCTAGTAAAAAAGTAAATAAAGAATCAAATGATTTATGCTGAGATTCTGTACCTCACAATTTAAATACTTTTCCAACTGTTACTGTTTGGGGAAAAATAATACAAAAAATTTAAGTCAATTCCTACTTAGGTCAAGAAAATATTATTTTTCTCTCCCACATAAAACTAAAATTAATTAATTTAATTTTTAATGAATTAATATTCAAGAAATTGTATTAACATCAAGCATCATCGACTACAAGTTTAAAAATAATGTATTTGAATTCCAATGGATGAATTACTAAAAATTGAAAATTTGAACAAGATATATATATGGAGAGTGTGAACAAATAGTAGGAATTGAAAAAGAGAATATCTAAAGAAGCTGAATGATGGCTGAATAGGGATTTTTAAAAAGAAGGAAATATTTTTAATATATTACATACTTGTTGAATCTATTTTCCAAATGCTGAGTTAGATATTCTCTGGGAGCAAATGCATGTTCAAACACATTTACAGTACTGGCATAATTGATAGCAAAACTTAATTCACTTAAAGCCATATGTAATTTGTCCATTCTGAAAAATTAATTTCAAAAATTAAAAATATTTTCAGTATAAGACACAATTTTAAGAAATAAAATAAATACCACCAATTTATATAGTAAAAACCCATCTTGATATAAATACTATTTATGAAACATTAAATTAATTTTATAAAAGATCAAATGACATTTTTCAAATGTAAAAAATTATGATTTAATACAATTTAAATAAAAAATTAAATATTTAATAGTAGATTGTACTATCAAAAAATAATTTATTATAAATACTTGCATTTAATACCTCATATTTATGAAGAAAAAAAAACATTTTAAATATAAATTAAGATAATTAAAAATAGTAAACAAAATTCAGAATGAACAAAATCAAAATATCCAAATAGACTTTCGAAAGACTAAGAATGCTCTCTTTTGCACAATTTTAAATAACAATATATAAAAGGTAAAATATTAGTTATAATTACTTTATTTTGTTTTTAGAAAAAAGAAGAAGACTGCGAAACCAATCAAAATTATAAAACCCATGAAATTCTCAACACTGCCTTTATTCTTCATAATTAAAATCAATTTTTTTCATAATGTACATTTAAATATCATCACTAATTTCTGGTCACTTCATTTTTAATTACCTAAGTTTTTTAACAAAATATAAAAAAATTAACAAATTAAAATGAAGAGAACAATTGAAGTATGCAAAATTATAGAAATAATCAAATGGTTTATAAGCCTTATTCTCCTTTCTGCTTCTAGAAACCTAGATGTTACCATTGTCAAGTCATAGTTAAAAAAATATAAATTCTGTTTGATGATTAATGGGGAGAATTTTGGCTAATTTATAAATTATGACTCCAAAGTGAATAAAATTTTTTAATTTTTTGAAATAATAACAAAACATAACAAAAAAAAAACATTTTATAGCTTTCAAATAATATCTAATAATAGCAAATTCAGAACTAAACAAAAACAGAAAGGAGTACATTTGATATCAAACTAAGCAAAAACTAGAAAGTATCATGTTAAGCAAATATGTTAGCAATAAAAATTTATGATAAACTTGAATTAATGTTGACAACAAGGTGTTTTTTTTAATTTAATATTATATTTCAAGTTTAATTAAATAAATATTCTTGTATGGTCAATCAACACTTGTTTAGCTGTCTTTATACTTTCAAAGGGGACTCAGAAATTAATTACAAACTGTTGTGTAAAAACAAAACTTGGATTTGATTTTCCCATTTTCAACCATGGCAGAGAAAGTTTAAATTTTCTTTTTCTGTTTTTGGCAAACCTTACTTTTTGTTGGTCTCTTGTAAAGTCAGAGATTTTAGTCGCTAAGAAGCTGTTACTAAGAAATATTTACTTTTTAGGTTTTGACAACAGCTAATATATTAGCTACAACAGCTACTAAGTGGGCAGTATATAAGCTATATATTTAAGCTAGTGACTAGCGGCAAATATATTGAAACTAACATTGAGAATTTCTGTTCTCATTAGAAAATGACTTGTGCCCATAGCTTTGGTGGAAAATGGTTTATTTTTAAAATTATGTATTTCATGTTTGTAAATACTCACCGTCTTTTGTCTCCTTGTATACATGCTGTTATGTAGAAGTGTTTCATGAAGTATAGTAAATTTTCTGTAATAGTAACAATTACTAGTTATTTTTCATCATTTATTTTATGCCATCAAATCCCTGAAGTCAACTTTTTAGATTTCTACAATATTTAAGACTTTGTCCAACAGTCCACCTTGTGCTTCTTTGTTAATATTGGAGCATAAAAATGTGAAACAACCAACAATTAATATTAAAAAATCTGAGTCAATATGGGTTAGGCATGACTTCATACTTCCACACCAAGAGCTCTGCAATTATCTTATAAACCTAAATTACGCCAGCAAGTGCAAAACGAGATTTTCAATTCTCCAATCATACTCAAACTTCAGCTTTAAATATATTAATTTCCCATTATTTTAGAATCAAAAATTTCATTATAATAACTTACAACAGAAGTATAACAAAACTAATGATTGGAAACAAACCTCTCAAAAATTACAAACTACAAACAAAAAATAATAACATAAATATATCACGAAGTCTAGATCAGGAGACAACCAGGCAATAAAACTAAATAAGTTACATAAATGACATTTATTTTTAAGAAAACTTGAATTTTAATTAATTAAGCAATGGTGCAGAGCTTTAAAAAAATATCAGTGTGAATATCAAATTTGCAAAGGTTACACAGTACAAAACATAAAATAACTAAATATCCACAGTCAAAAGCAGAAGAGAACCAGACAATATAATCTATCAGTAATTTAAATAACATGCATTTTTAAGATAAGTCAGATTTAAATTACATTCGCAGACACGCCCAATTTAAAAAAAAAAACATCAGTGTAAATGCAGTTTACAATGGAGACAACCAGCAATAGAGATAGATCAATGATGTAAAAAACAATTTTCAGGAAAATTACAATTTTAAATTAACAAGCATTACAATTCACAGTAAACCTAATTCATATATTTGCAATTTTAAGTGAATAACACATAAAGTAAAAACCCTCATCTAATAATCACTTTATCACTATCCATATCTTAATTTTCAACACTCTAATACAAAAATTCAAATTTTTCAATTCGACACTTTTAATCCAAAATGCAACTTTAAGCATTTAAATTTCAATTAGATATAAACTCTCTTTCAAAACTAAATATAACATCAAAAATTTCAATTTCAGTTTGATGCCATTCAAAGCATAAATTCAAACACCTAAATTTCAATCATAAATGAAGGGGGGGGTGCTTTAAGAATTATTAAACTGTAAACAAATTTCACACATGCTTACATCAAGTTATGTCACATAATCATAAGTTACATGATAAAATAACAAGAATACAATCCGTCCCAGTAAACCAGTTTGGTGCATTTATCCCTTTGCTGGCTCCTAGGATTATGAATTGCTTCTCCATAATGGCAAAGAAATTCTTAATAACCAGGATTACAAATGTAACAGAAAAAGCAACTAAATATTTTTATTTGTGCTTTTTCAGTAAAATACAATCAAATTAGGACAAAATTATAACATGATTTATAAAAATTATAAGCCTAATCCGTCTTTTAGTTTATTTCATTATATTAAAAATACATATTAATTTATTCATGACAGTCTGATATAATTTAAAAAAATTAAACTTAGAAATATTTAGGTATAATTACAGTAATTTTAATACCAATAAACATCTTTTTTTACTTCTTTAAACTATAAAAGAATATTCAATATTTTACATATTTCAAATTTACTTGAGACATTTATTTTAGGCATTTGTTTAAGTTTTGATTTAAATAAAATTTACTTAAATTTAAAAAAAATTGAAAATACACAATTATTCATACGTAGTAAGATCTTCTCTAGTTTTTCGGTAACTTTCCATTCCTGGTTTGCCAGGTTCCGATACAACCTTATTTTTCTTATCCCTTCGTTTATTTACAACTTGTGCAATCAATTGAGCACAATGTTTGGGTAAAAGCTATAAAAATAAAAATATTAATCAGAAAATTTATAAAAATAGAAAATTCTAATTTTTAAATACTTTTGAAATGATAAAAATCTATATTATGAAACATATTTCAAAAAATTGTGAAAATCTTAACAACTTAATTTTTTTTTTTACTTATTTTTCTAAATAACAAAGTTAAAAAAATTTTGATTTTAGTAAGGAATATATCAAATATATTAGAAATCATAAAAGATATATACAACAAATTTTAGCTCAGAATTTTAAATATGAAATGAATCCAGTTTTATCAATTAAAAATAAACAAGCTATCAAGAGGGTAAATGTAATTTTTCTTAAAATTGCAAATACAGGTAGAAGCTGAAAAACTCAGTTCTGTTATAAGTTATCATTTTGCTAAATAAAAACATGAATGTAATATAATTTAATTTATTCAATTAATATTATATGGCCATAAAGAGAGCCACCCACCCAATAAGTTATGGCAATCTTAAGACACATGAATATTCAATTTGAAATGCCTTTAGAACATTTCTTAGCTGATAAAATATATATCTTATGAGTCAGAAGGAAAACTCTCAAGCAACCCTTCCAACTGATATGTATGCAAACATCCAATATGAACATTGATCCCTTATTCATGAAACAATGGCTGGAATATAGCTCAGAAGTTTCTGTTTTAAAGATTGCAGTGTTATTACTGCTCCATACTGGCAAAAATTATTTTAGAAACAAATAAAATTTATTTGCAGTAAAATAAGTTTATAAAATATTGCTAAAAGCTCAATTTCTGGTCACAGAATAATTTTTATGGACATGTTTATAGTTTCATATAAACAGCTTATATTAATTGAATAATTGCCAATTTAAAATTGACATTAATATGAAGAGTTTTCTTTTGTTTAAATTTTCACATTTTCTTACATAAAACTTACAGATTTTACATAATTATCAAAATGAGTTTCTGGACCTTTTCACAAAAAAACCTTATTTGATTTTTAAATCTTTTAAAAATCTAGGGTAATTGAAATATATTTATTTTTACCTATATAAATAAAAAAAATTTAATTAATAGAATCAAGTCTGATAAAAGAATTACAGTGATGTTAAAGGAATATCAACAGAACATGTAAATATGAGTTAGGCTTACCTTATCACTCAGAATACACTGCTCATCACAGAGTGTTGTGATTATATCCTTTGCTTCTTTTGACATTTCATCCAAAAAACCATTAATCATTGTTAAGCTTCTATCTCCAATATGAATTCGCTACAAAAGCAAAAATGATAAGGAGTTATAACGAAGAATAATTTTCCTATAACTTTTAGTTTGAAAAATTATTTGACCTACTAACTTCTTCAGGGCAAAGTTCATGTGTGCAATGCATGAAGTGAGAACAAAGAAGAGGAAATGCAATAATATATCTTGTTTGTGCAGGAAATTCAAGGCACATATGGAACTGACTTTCAAACATAGTACTGTAAAAACTATTGAAAAACATAAAGACTTGATGTAAAAGATGTTTATTATCTATAATGATATGTAATTGAATTTAATAATTTCACTGCCTAGAAGAATTATCCTTATAGAGACAAAATTATTAATCTGATTTTGATTAAGTAGCTGCTTATTGCTTTGTGGTCACTGTACTTTACAGGCAAGATAATTTGAGTGGGACTTACGTTTTAAACAAATTTTAATCATAAAAATTCATACTTGAGCAGAAAATCAAATATACAAAAAAAAAAAAAAATATGTAGGCCAGTGTCAGTCATTTAGTTACCAGTAAAATGACAAATTTGAGAGGTACAAGAAATTAAAAAGGTATACAGAAAAAATCGGTATCTATGAAAATTTTTTTCCTGCCAGTTTTTTCCTTTAAAATGATATAAAAAAAAATATTTTGATAATTCAAAAATTTATTATTTTAGCTATTTTTGTTTCAAGTTTAGATTATAATTTTCATGGAAATATGTTTTAGTAACCCAAGAGTATTTTCTTTTTATTATTCAAGTGAAAGTAAAGGTATTCACAAAATGTTAACAATTTTGTTTTTTCCAAACGCAATATTTGTTGAAACTTCAGAAAAACTAATAAAAAGAATGATTCACATTATAATTCCTTAAACTGCAACCACTAGTATTAAGAAATTAGTAAAACCATATTGCTATTTTTTTCAGTGAATTCATGTCTTTTGAGCAATAACATTTGATAGCACTGTTTAACTATACAATTAAAATTCTTTTTTTGAAATAAAGATTCTATGAAATTCAATTAGTAAATTCTATTTTTCAAAAATTCTAGTTGGCAAATTCAATATAAACTGAAGCAATTGAAAGTATTTTCGAAGCCATCGATTAAAGTTAAACTATAAAAGTATTTATGCAGTACTATTCAATGCTAGCTATACAAGCATATTTTTAAATCAAAATATACTATTTATCTTTTGCAAAATAAATTATCTAGTTATTAATGTAAACAAGTAAATTCAAAATGCACTTTCTCAAACTAGTATATGTAATTTTAATTTCAAAATAATATTATAAATTTATATCCTCCATCGAATTTCACAAGTTAGAAATTCAACAAAAAGGTTCTCTACATTTATAACACAAAGCAGTGATACGTTGTAGTATTCATAAAATATAGTGTACAAAAATGATGATCGCAAACTCATTGCAAAATAAAAACCAAAAATTTACTTGGGGATAAAATTGTTTAATTGAATGGGGACTTATAAATATAAGTAACAAATACAAAATTTATCAAGATATAGAAATTGCAAAATATTGCACAAAATACAGTGAAGAAAATATGCAGTTAAAATATTACACATTTTTTATATTACTAATAAAATTAAATTCATGGAAAAATTAGGCAATAAAAGCAATACATTTAATTTAAAAATAGGAACACAAAATTGTTCTTTAATGATATTTAGAGAACAAAATATATAAAAAATTAATAACATTTATCATTCAACAAAGAGAAATATATGTGTAATCAGTTTTTAAGCTTCTACATCAATTTTAATTAATCACATTATGAATAAATAAAAAATCCAAACCAAAGCATTATATATTAAGTATTGCATTAGGCCAACAACTAAAAGAATTTACATCTTGTTACATTGATTAAAAATACATTCAACATATTTAATAACACATATAAGTATGATAATGTGATAATTCATTAATAATAAGTAACATTTATCTATATATATATATACATACATACATATATATATTTAAATATTTACAGAAATTATTTTACTGCCTATTTATCAAGCAGATATCTATTTTTCAATAACTTTAAATCAAATAAAAAAAAAAGCAGTGAATTGTTTAAATTTATAAAGCAAATTCATAAACTCTAATTCTATACATCTCTTTTCAAATCTTTTCAGGTGAGATATATAAATAAAATGCATATTTCTAACACAACAGTAATAATTTCCTATATTGAATTATGATGCAAGATATTAATCTCTGACATATAATAACAAAATAATAAGTGCATTTAAAAGGCTAAACAAATAATTTCTTCTTGCTCACCAATATTAATCAATTTTGAAGACTAGGACTTAGAGAAAAGACAATTTGTTCAATAGTTTTGCATTTTCAACAGTACAAAATAGCAAACTTGCAAAATTATTAAAACAATATTAAAAATCAAAATATCTTTTATCCAAAAAAAATCTATTAAGAATTTATAACGAATTGTAAATTATTATTTTTATACATATGTTAATTTAAAAAACATTTATATATAGTGACAAACTATATAATATATATATTCTTAAAAGGTTAGCTAAAAAAATTAAATATAGAAATATAATACATACCAAAACAAAGATAAATCTGATGTTTCCACAAGCAATTCATCAAGATAATCAACACATTTAGAATGAAAGACAATAGTATTCATCAAATATGCTAATTCTCTATGCTCATGCAAATTTAATGGATACTTTGAAACGCTACTATAAGCCTAAATTCGAACAAAAACATAATATTTTCATAAAAGCAAATTTTTTTTATTAGTACAAAAATTATAATACATATTTGGTTTTAAAATTGAATGGCTTTTGAGAAAACATTCTATGATAAAGAAATATTACAGAATAATTTATCAATACATTAAAAGAAATAACTATTTCTTAATTCTAAAAAATACTTATACTTAGATATACAGAATCAAAAATAAATAAATAAATAAAATAAAAAAAATATTTAAAAAAATTTTCATCAATCTATAGAAAGATAATAAAATTTTCATTACCCAATTACAAGATATATTATCAATAAATGAAAAATCAAACTATTATTGGTGTTTACATTAATAGAAATAAAAAAAAATACCAGTAAAAAATTCTTACACTTGTACGACGCAAAGAAAATTTTATCTGATACTAAAATAATCTATATAATGACAACTTTAATATAAAATCAAATATTTACATGAAAATATAATTTTATATAAATATTTGACTTTATGTTAAAGCTGTTAAAAATATTTATATAAATAAATATTTAAATTAAATAAAATATACATTTATTTAAAATTGTACCAATATTTACTCATATTTACTGAAGCAAAGGGTGTAATAAACAGCAGTATAATACTAAAAAGCCTCAACAAACACAGAAAAGATAATAAAGCTGTACTACATTAATTTAATGCAAAATCAATGAGTGCTTTATACATGATCAATTTATGCACTGGAAATAATTACAACAAGTTATGAAAACTCAAAACTGCTATACGTTTCCAATTATGCAAAACTGTTGTTGAAAATGTGTTGCATAATAAATAATAAATATGATTATTTTATTTTTAAAACTTTTCAATCAAATGTTCAGATATTAATTTTTCCTTCATAATTATATATTTTTCAAATTAAAATTAATAAGCTAAATAATTTCTCTATGTGAATAAGTTTCAAAATTTCTTCCATTTATAAATCTTTCAAGACATAAAAAATATAATCAAATACACATTTCACATAAATAAACTACTATAAGATCAGTCGCACAAAAAACCGCTATTAGACAGAAATAATTAATTACTGAAAAAGGAGATTTAAATGTATGAAATATAAGAAAGGCTATATTTATTTTATTTGCTGATAAAGAAAAATATGAAACATACTTTTCCTAAAATAATAAAATATTTCAATACATATTGTTATAGTATTATATGAATATCAAAGTGATGTCAAAACTTATACTTTTAAAACTAACTTAACCCATCAATAGCATTAAAAATATAATAGATATCATATTTCTGAGTTTTTTCTTATGAAAGTGGTATACTTAATGTTTTATAGTATTTTATAGTCACTTAATATATTTTGATTAACAACCTATGATCACTTGAGCATTTTTTTATAATTATATTTTTCATAGTATCTCAAAATTAAACAACACAACATTTTAAACATTTGTTACATATACGCAAATATTGCTTAAAATATTTTTGATAGCTATAATTTCATGAAAATTTGCAGTAAACAATCTATCAATTAAAGTAGATTAAGATCAAAATACAAGAAAAAAAACTTATCATTTAAATAATAAATTTTGAATTAAATTGTTTTCATAAATGTCAAAATGTTAAGTTTACAAAAGCTTTCAGTACTTATTAATATACATAAAATAGGTACTTTTTGTGAATTTCTATCTACATAAACTAAAACACCTATCAAATAAGATAAACCTGAAATAGAAAACATTTGTACCTGTAACCGAAACCAGTCCAATCTTAATCCCCGGAAGTCAAAAATTTCATTCTCTTCAATTTGCTTTATAGTTAATGATGAAATTGTGCTACACATTGAAGATAAAATAACTGAATCTTCTTCAGGAATAATAGAGACATTCTACAATAAAAAGTAAACGATGCTGTAGGAAACATGAAAATTGGACACATACAGTGTTTCACAAATGAGACTTGTGCTTACAAAAAGAAACTGTAAAAAAATTAATTAAAAATACATGTACAAATTTTTTGTGGGTATGTTTCATATTTAAAGTTAGTAACAATTATTACATAACACACATTTTGTTAAAATATTAATTAAATAAAAATATAGTTGCTTAAACCAGAGCAAAAAAAAAAAAGCTCACATAAATGATGGGACACTTATTTTTCTATCAAATATTTACCCAAAAATTTACTTTTTAAAAGGTTTTAATATTTTGTTGGATTTCCTTTTACATTTAAAACATGATCTATTCTTCTTGGGATGGATTTGAGTAATTTTTTTGTAATTTCTGAAGTGATTTTACCCCATTCTTCTTAAAGCACTGATTTTAATTATTGTTTTGAAGAAATGGTGTGTTTGCCAATTCTTGACTCCTATTCTTGCCAAATATTCTCTATGGGATTTAAGCCTGGAGATTGGGATGGTGTTTTTATTATTTCAGAACAGTTATACAGCAACCAGAGTCTAACATCCAAAGCAGTGTGCTTGGGATCTTTGTCCTGGTAGAATGTAAAATCGTTAAGAAGGTTCAATTTTCATGCTGAAGAAATCAAATTTTGCTTAAAAATGTCAGCACTTTTTTACTGATCCATTTTACTGTCAAGAAAAACAAGGTTACCAACTCCAGCGGACGACATACACCCCCTTACCATAACTCCTCCTCCATCAAGTTGGGACCAATTGTTCTGTTTACGAAATTCTTCTCTCGGTTTTCTCCACACCAAGATTCTACACTGTCAGGACCAAATATATTAAATTTACTCTCATTAGCAAATATAACTTTATTCCAGTAATCAGAATTTTTATATACGTTGGATTTTGCAAAAGCCAGTCTGACTTTACTATTCTTTTCATTTATGAAGAATTTATCTTGGCTACTCTACTGTGATACTTAGCAGATCAAATTACTCTTCTAACAGTCTCAAGATTAACAATTACACTATAATAATGCTTGTAAATCAGCAGCAATTTTAGGAGCACTCATACTTGGATTTTTTTTAATAATTCGAACGACAATTCGCTTTATTCTATTGGATAACTTTTATAGTCGGCCATGTCTTCTTTCATTCTAAATCATAAGATTCTTTTTATGTCGTTTAATGATATTGAAAACTGTTGAATGACTTAAGTTATCTGTTTCAGCTTTTTCTAATATATTTTCCACTTTCAGTATACAAATTAATAACTAATTTTCGAATTTCAGGCGTAGTTTCTTTTCGTTTAGCATTCATGGCTGTACACAGATAAACACAAAAATTCCAAAACAATCTGGAGAGAAATACTGCAGACTATTTTATAAACTATTGCCAATTACTCTGGAGCAAAAAAATAAAATACCTAAAAAATATTTTTATTGCTTATTTCAGACTATTTTTGTTGCATATCTAATGGTGTTCCATCACTTATGTGAGTTATTTTTTGCTCCGTTCTAAACAATTGTATTTTCATTTAATATCTTAATATTTTGACAAAATGTATGTTATATAATAATTGTTACTAAATTTAAGTATGAAACACATCCACAAAAAATTTGTATATGCATTTTTAATTTAGTTTATTACAGTTTCCTTTTGTAAAGACAAGTGCCCATCACTTTTGTAGACACTGTACATGTTCTTAAATACATTAGATTAAGAATCTAAATAATAAAAATCACACAGAACTTTGCCGTGAATATTATATCAATTCAAAGTTCTGTGTAATTTCAATGAACTTTGAGTTGATAATTATATCAGCTACGTAAATGCAGCACAAAATTCATTCTTGTTAACAGTTCTAAGAGAATGAACTACAAATGCATCACTTCAACTGCAATGAAACCATTTTTTACACAGAAAGATTTTCATTTATAAAAAAAAATAATTAAATAAAAACCTTTATAACATTACGAAAAATAAAATTCAAAATTTACAACTAATTTTGAAAATAATAATTCTTGAAATTATTTTCATAGTTTTATTTCAACACATGTTAGTTATAAGATAGAATGCACAATAATTATATTGCTATTGGCTATTTTAAGGTCTCCAATAAGTACCTTGAGTTTTATAAATGAATAGCAAAATTTTATTTCATATTCATATGCATAAAACTCAAATTTTTTCAGTCGGCTGCTGTAATCAAAAATTTTAGTTTCCCCTATAATAATAAGCACATCATTGCATTAGTAATAGTCACAGAATATTTAACATTAGGGTAAATTATAACATCATTAATTATTATTAAGGTATAAGGGTAAATTATTACTTTAGAAAATTAATAAAAACAAGCATTATTACATTAGTAATAGTCACAGCCTGTTTAACATTAGGGTAAATTTTTCCACCAGGATCAAAAGAGATACACTTAAAAATAAAATAGCCATTTATAACAAACATAACTCATTAAAATGGTTCCAAGTCAAATTTTCCTTTTAATCAATTACTGAAAAAAATATTTGTTCATTTTATTTCTGTATTTTCATGAACTGCCAGATAAACTATTCATGTAATATACTTAGAAATGGAAATAATTTTAGATAATATTCTTAGTTTATAAGATTAAAAAAATTGTCCAAAATTATTTCTATTTCAAGCAATTTATTAAGAATTAACAATTTTAACAATTATAGCTCATTGATAAATTAAGTTATTTTTTAAAATAAATAGTTTCAAATATAAACACACAATTTTTTAAAAGGAAGTAAAAGTAAAATTTTAATGTATTCTGTATTAAGCTTTTTCTTGCAATTTACAAGAATAAAATATACTACAATGATTGGGGAGGAAAAAACTAACAGGGTGAAAATGGGAAAATTAATTCATTGAAAATAAAAACTATATTATTAAACATATTATGAGTATTACTAAATATCAATGAGAATCTTTTATTTATAGAGGATACTTTTAAAGTTTTGAATCTTCACAATGACTGGAGTTTAGTAATCTTATCTCTTGTAAAAGAATAATCTTGTTAAGATTAAAATTATATTTACTTCATTGTAAATGTTTGATCTTCAAAGATTTGTAAAATATTCTTGAGATATTTTTAGACTATCATTTTACTAAGACGAATGCTATATCTGATTTTTTTCCCATTGAAATTGGAAAATATTGTCAATATAAAATGCATTTAATTTAAAAGATCAAAAAACCTACTGATTCTTTTATGAATGCAAGAATATTCAATCAATTTTACATACCCTGCTCAGAGTGAAAAGATAAATACTTTGCTTTACAATTTTGTAATTTACTTTGAAAGTTTAATTTGCAATTCAAGCTATTCAGTGGGTACAATAAAGACTTAAAAAATGTTTTTTATCTATCATAAGGCACTTATATAACTTTTTACAAATCATTGTGCATATTTTACTTGCCATAAAATGAGAAATGCAGAAACAATGTCATAAAAAATGCCTAAAAATAAATCATTATAATGATTCCTTTTAAGCATTTTTATGTATATTACGATATATATCTATGATGATAAAAATTTCAGAAAAACAACATCTGAAAAATATTTTGAAATAAATATTTTAAACACATAAGATGAAAATAATTTTCAACTTAAGTAGATATGTAATAATAAAACTATTTGTTTTCTTTTTTTCAGTCTTCAGATATTGTATTTACTTAATAATAATAATAATTAAAAAGATTCTAGTAATAATGATTAAACTTATTTTAAAAAATTAAATGATGATAAATATTCAATGCTTGAAATTACTCTCATTAACAAAATTCAGTCTGATATTTGGCAGAAATTTAAAAATACAAATTTTCTTTTACAGAGCAAATTTGCCTTATAAGAAAATTCTCGTAAATAAAAAAAAAGTTATTTCAATGAAAATTAAAGATATAATGAAAGCTTCTGATGATCAAATCACATGATCTAACTTGAACAGTTTATTATTTTGAAAATTTCATTACATAAAGGTTACAGATATGAGGAATTTATTAAAGCTAGAAATATATGTAATATTTTTAAATAAAAAAAAATATTACAATTACTTTTTAGCTTTAATAAATATGGAAATATTCATTCCTTATTTATATTCAAAAAAAGAACTAGGTAATACAATGTTTAAATTGCTTTTCGAAATAAAAATGAAATGCTTTAAAGCAAAAATGTAGTAATTTATACTAACTTCGCCTACTTATTTCATATAAAACATTGGGCCAATTACATTTGCTTTGGATTTTGAAATAAATTTCTACAGATATTTTCACTCAAATCTGTCAGTATCAAAACAGAATTGAAAATAGAATTGTGAATATTTTCTGCAACCTTTAAATCTTTTCTAACATTTAAAATGTCATTTTAAATGTTAGAAAAGATGAAAACGGGATTCAGTCAATAAAAAGATTTTGACTGAATCCCATTTTCATTTCCTTAATTACTGTTGTTGTTTTAAATTTCATTTTTAATCATTAACCTATTCAATATGTCACTATATAGAAAGTCCTTGAAATGTTTTTAATCTGAAGGAAAGAATTGGATATAAGATTATACTGCTATTTGAAACATCAATGCTGTTTTAGTGCTGGAATGTTCAAATAAATAATTAAAAAATAAATACAAATTAATTTATCAAGCTAAAAGTAGGAACTTGTAACATATACACAACCATTTTATTGCATAATATTCTCAATTTTAATAGAATCTTATGAATTTAAATCAAAAAGTGTATAAAAACAAATTCATTTTATAGGAATTCTCTCAATCAGAAGATTTTTTTATACAAATTTACATACAGAAAGTACTCACTTGGATCATATGGTCTAATGCTACTGCATCATACCCTGCCAAATACTGAATATAATAGCGCTGTATCACTTGATTGTATTTCCGAACAAGGGCTGAAAAATATAAAACATTATTTATAAAAATAAATCTTTCAAATAAATCATAATATTATAGGTTTTCTTTAATAAGTATCAGAAGTTATATATCAGAAAATTTGTTCTCTTTTGAATCCATTTTGAAACATCTTTCATATAATATGTACTTTCATTAAAACTCAGACACTCAAAGAAAAAAAAATTTACAGCTAAACATATGGAAATAATGAAAGTATGCAACCAATCACTGATGGGCAACAATATTGTCCGTCTGGTGAAGTTATCAGATTGATTATTGCTGCTAAAATGACAAGTAACTTTCAATGTAGAGAAAAATTCAAAATAACCAGAGAAAAATAGAAAAATATATCATCTCTAATAAAATGATAAAATTTGTATATTTGGAAACAACCATTTCACTAGTGTACTATGAATACTCATTATCTGTTTCAAACAGCAAATCTGAAAAAATAGTGCTGCTGAAAAAAAAATATTAAAAGAACAGAATCATTGAGAGCTGACTAGAAATCTTACACAAAATAGATGTGCAACACTACAAAAAATTGCTGTAAATTTCAATGCTGAATCAATTAAGTATCAGCTTTAGAACCATACATGAAGACAATCATTGATATGGGTTTCTGGAGGTGAGGGCCCCTATGTGTATACTATTAACAACACAGAACAAAACTTTACATCTTGCTTGTTCCCACCAGAGATTGGAAATAGACTGCATGGTCAGACAAACCTCATTTTTGACTGTTTCTGGTGAACAGGCATTATAATAGTATGGAATAGTGTCATGAATTATTGAACTCTATAATTTAACACAAGTCTATTCAATCTGATAAAGCCTTTGTGATTGTAAGAACTGCATGCAGCTTTTTGATATGGGACTTCTGATATAAAGATGAATGAGATAATAAGTATATTTCCTGATCCAATACTGATTAATGTCTATCATGCATTCCAACAAATATTAATAGTTCCATCCATTTGAATTCTTCCAATTTTGGATAGTCTCATAGACTACCTAAATCCCCATACATCATTCAGAAAAGATCTCCTTAACTTTGTATTCCTATTCATTGGTGAATTTCTTTACAAGATTAATAGTGTAATTTGATCTCAGAATACTTTTGGGCACTAGTTTAGTCCATACTACATCATATTGTGAACTTTTGCAAGCTAAGAAATATCCAGCACAAAAGTCTACCTGTTGAGTATATAACTATAGCAAATGAAATTAAAGTTATAAAATGTGCTTTAATACCAAAAAAAAAAAAAAAAAAAAAAGACTTTTCTTAATTTCTTATAATATATTTCAGTGAAATTGATTAATATATAACTATTTTAATTTTTAATGGATACAAAATTGAAAATTTATGTGGTGAAAGTCAATACATAAATTTTATACAATAATATTTAAATAATAGTAATATAAAATAAATTTTTTAAAAAACTGGTAGTATAAATGTACACAGCAGTTGTGCATTTATGTTACCAATTTTTTTTTTTTTTTTTTTTTTTTTTTTTAAATAAGGAAATTCATGCTTATCAATATTTAAATTATTTCCCATATTAAAACACAGTACATACATTTACAATGAAATTTTTTGTTGCAGTTTAAACAAAAGATCATATTTTGTAACTAAAATATATGAGTTAAAATTAACAAAAAGGAAAGAAACAGCTTATGGAAATTTAAAATAGAGTTAATGTCATTTGAAAAACATCCATTTCTTGTGAAAATAAGTTAATTCATAAACAAAAATGTAAACAATAAAAAATAATGTAATTAGAAATGTAAACAATAAAAAAATAAAAAAATGAACAATACAGATTTTAAGCAAAGAAATTTTTTTATTTATAAAAATATATTGTTTACATTTACAAATTATGTATAATCATAAGATAATTTTATCAGGAAGCACATATATGCTAAAAATACAATATATTCTTCTAGTTAATTCTTTAAATGATTATCAGTTGTATATTTTATTTATTATAAAAAGATTATTTATTAGAAAATACTAATTTTATAATTCTATCTTTTCAATGCTTTTGGTTAACAAAAATATTTTCAAATTTACATCAGATATAAAATTCCAAAATTGTGTTTTAAATTAAAGTATACAAAATGTTGTACATCAAATTGTATGATGAATTATGGAGCAGAGTTTATATAATCACACTGTTCCTGAATAATACAAGGTACTGCTTTAGTAAAATTGAAAGGATTGCTTAGAAATTATAATCTCTTTTTTTTTTTAAGTTAAAATCCATAAAAGATTAAAACTTCACAAGTTGTTTGTTTTCATTTTCAAAATGATGATTCCCATTAGAAAATAGATAATTGTATCTAAGATTTTTTATTTGTCATTATACAAATTTCACTTTTAAATGAAAGTTTTCAATTCTAATTAATTTCATAAACCTTCAATTTGAAAAAAAAAAGTTTAACTTCCATTTTATAATTATTATTAAGTGATATTAAGAAAACTGATGTTCAAAAGAACTGAAATGACACTGATACAATATATAGTACTTCCAATATATATGAGCAAACACTTTTAAAAGGATACATTTACTTAAAATTATCCTTTAATAATCTTTACTAACCTAAATTGATTGTACAATAGTCATTACACACAGGATCAAACTAAATTGAAAGTGAATGGAATTCAAAATCAAAAAAATTGAAGATTGTGATGTAATTTAAGAGGAAACATAAGCTATATAAATAATTTCCCCCTAATTTAAAAATCTTTCTTTATATATATTTTTGTAGCCTATATTGTGATCACTATCTAGTCACTTTAAGAAAATGGGTAGTAATCACAATATTTTCAATTTAATTCGCAAATATTGTGTACCCATAAGATTTTACTCCATGTTCATTAGATTTTACAATTCAATTGAAAATCAAGCACTGTAAGGCCAAAGTGTGAAATTAAGCTTTTTTATTATATTCTTTCTAATATATACAGAGATGTGGGAGGAATAATGAGAATGAATGTGTGAAAGCATCTGTTGCAAAATAAGGAGATGCTGATTTATTGTATCCAGTAAAGGGTTTGATTATATTGACAACAGGAATATTCCAAGGAGGAAATCTTAGAGGATCTGTGACTTGAATATGAAAATCGGGGAGCTCAGATGAAGACAGGAACAAATTTGTACGCTCATAAAATGGTAATGTTATGTGGTCTTGCATTATATAGCCTTCTTAAAGAGGGACAAATAACCATCGATCTCAAAGGGTGTTGTGATACTGATAGCTTTTTAAAATAATAATGTAGAGATAGTTGCTTATGTCTCAGATCAAGAGGTAACTGGTTGCAAATTACATAAAGGCTCTGGACAGGAGAAGTCTGGAAAGCTCCAGAACAGATTCGTAAAGCTGAGTGACGAACAGGGTCTAATTTGTGCAAAACTGATGATCTGGCTGATCCATAAACTATGCTACCGTAGTCAATTTGAGATAGAATAACTGACTGATACACTTGGAGTAATATTTTACGATCTGCACCCCAAGAGGTATTAGAGAGAACTTTCAGAATATTTAGTGACTTTTCACATCTTTTGCGCAAATCTAAGATATGTGGTAGGAAGGTTAACTTTTTATCAAATATAATCCCAAGAAATGATATTTGATTAACTACGTGAATAGTTGTGCCTGATATCTTAATTTCTGGATCAGAATGAGGCCCAGTTTTTCTGAAAAAATGGATACAATTGCTTTTACAAGGGGACAAAGTATGCCCATTTTCATTACACCAAGCAAATAGATTATTGACAGCAGTTTGTAACTGCCGTACAATTAGTCACAGATTGGATCCTTGGCAAGAAATTTGGAGATCGCCAACATATAATGTTTCATGGACAGATGGTTGCAATACACGCAGAATGTTGAAGATGCAAATATTAAAAACAGTAACACTTAAGACACTTACCTGAGGAACCCCCCTCACATTGGATAAAAAGATTAGATAAAACAGATCCTATACGGAAATAAAAAATATGAGAACTTAAAAAACTCTGAATAAAAATGGGTAAATTTCCTCTGAAATTAAAATTATACAAAGTTCGAAGAATTCTATTATGTCATGTCTAATCATAAGCTTTTTCTATGTCAAAAATATAGACACCAAATCATGTCCCCGTACAAAGGCATTCCTAATTTGTGTTTCTAGGTATGCAATATTGTCCAGAGTAGATAGACCTTTCCCGAATCCACTTTGATGAAGTGATATGTACTGATTATTTTTAAGTACATAAACAGACGGGCATTGACCATACACTTTAAAGTTTTAGCAAGGCATGCGAGCAATTGGACGATAGTTTTGAGGATTAGTTGGATCTTTCCCAGGTTTAAGAATTGGAATAATTACTTTGCTCCAGAGATTGGGATATACATGTTCATTCCATATTCTATTGAATAAAAAAAGAATGTTTATAAAGATTCATGATTAAGATGGGGGACAAAGCATCTTATATGAGATACTATCTGGTCCCGGACTATTATTTTTAGTTTGGGGTGGGGCTCTCTGCAATTCCAGCAAAGAGAAATTACAATTATATGGATGTATGGCTTTATCATGAAACTATAGGTTTATTTTCAGCTTGCTCTTTGGTTTTGAGAAATTTAGAATCATAAGAGGCTGGACTAGATACCCTTGAAAAAGTTTTACTTAAAAGATTGGCAATATCATATTGAGAAGAAATTGTGTCAGCTCCTGTGTATAGTATTGGAATAGAGAAGTCCCAATATAAATCAATGGAAACTTTAACTTTCTTCCACAACTCTTAGCTGGAAGTTGATGATGTGATGGAGGAAACATATCTTATCCAAGATTCTTTTTTTGACTATTTCGCTGTACTTGATGAGCAAAAGCTTTAGCTTTTTTGAAAGCCATGAGGTTTTCCATGGAAGAGCACCTGCGAAAAAAAGTCCACAACATTTTTGTTTTGTTTTTTGTTTGATACTTGGCACTCATGGTTCCACCATGGTTTTCATATTTGCGTGGAATTGGGGAGCAGTTGGGAATAGTGTTTTTGGCAGCATCTAGAAGTGTATTAGTTACTTTTTGCACAGTATCATTGATATTATCACTTGTAATCATGCTGTCAGTAATCGCAGCTAATTGAGTGTAGAGAGACCAGTCTGCCGATGATAAGAATAAGAGGAGTGGAAGATTTGTTGTCTGCTTATACCAATTAAAGGAAAACCCTCAAGGATTAACCCTCATGGGTTAATATTATCACTACCCCATAAGGTGTTATGACATTGAAGTCACCAAGTAGTTGATCCAGCAAACTGTTTAAATCACTTTCATGGATGATTGCATGGGGAGGTAAGTAAATGCTACTAATGAGATGTTGAGTGTATGCGTACTGCAACAGCCTGTAATGAAGTGTTAAGGGATTGTATAGTGCTAGGAATATTACAAGACACAAGAATGCATACACGTCCAGAAATTGAATCGCGATTAACATCTTTCCTCACACAATTATAACCATGTAATTTTAAACTGCACTGAGGTTTCAAGAATGTTTCTTGAATGGTAAAACAAATTGGATTATGCAGGTTTATAATTATTTTTATATCCTCTATATGAGTGTGAAAACCTCGACAATTCCAAGAAATGAAGGTTCACATTAAGCTAAGGTGAATGCTCCAGCATTGGAGCACACCATTTGGAAATTAAGATGAATCTCCACTTAGGAGTGTTTCCTCATCTGACAGGTCTATGTGTTTTATACCTTGTCTTAGAGGCAATTGAGCTTCTTTTACCCTTTAAATATGATTTATGGAGCCCTTATTTTGCATTCTTTAATTTTAGGGATCTTTGAGACTTAGATTTTGCGAAAGACAGTGAAGAAATTTTTTTTGGAATAAGTGAGACATTTATATTAGAAATATTTGAGGATAAGTTTGGAAAATTTAAGAAATCTGTTTGGGTACTACAAGATTTCATGACTTTTTTAATTGCTTGAGAACAGCTAATACCTTCATTAGGGGTATGGGATGACACTGTATGCCTGGCTTCTAGATAAGATAAGTTTTGTTTTATTTTCACAGTAATAATTTCCTCTTCTAATATCCAGATTGGGCATGACTGGGAGTATGAGGGATGTTCACCACTGCAGTTGACACATTTTTCTTGTATTTGGCACAGAGTACTGTCATGTCCAACAGATGCACGTCAAGCACAAGTCAAATGTCCTCTACAAGTAGTTTTTGCATGGTCAAATCGCTGACATTTAAAGCAACATAATGAATTTGAAATGCAGGGGCGAACACTACAATTTAGGTAGCCAGCTTTAATAGATTGAGGTAGTATAGGAGTAGCAAATGTGAGTATAAGGTGTTTAGTTATTATAATTTTGCCCTCTCTCCTGTTTGTAATGCGCTGTACGTGTACTTTTTGGTCAACAAGATTATCCAAAATTTCCTCCTCTGAAATATTCAATAGATCATCTGCTGAAATTACTTACTGTGTAGAATTTAAGCTACTATGAGGAGATACTAAAACATCTATATTACCAAGGCATTTTAGTTTTAGGGTGGCTTTGGCCTGTTCAATTAATAAAACTTCAACTAAGAGATCACCAGATTTCATCTTGCGAACATTTTTGACAATCCAAACTGTACCAATAAGACTCTTATTGATTAAGAGAGGGAAAACATTATCAAAATTGCCCTCAGTTCTTTTAATAACAAAATATTTCTGATCCTGTATCCTTTGTTGCTCCACAGGGAGTAAAGAATTAGAAGTACATTCCATAGAAATAGGTTAATTACTTCCAAGACCTGATTGCACCACCCACCATTGAGCCGAACAAGGGGATGCAGTAAAACTGCATCAGTGCTAGCCAGACCTTATATGCTTTCAATATATCTCTGATAAGGCCTCCACCCTTATTGAGTCACACAGCAGATATATAACTTGACCCATAGAAACCGATTAGCATGCTGAGGACCACATCACACCTCCCATTTACCTGAAGCAGAGGCCAAAGTAATGTGTTGGTCTCTGAGAGCCTCAATGACCAGGATCCTCCTTTCCAGGAACACGGGTATCCACGCATGGTAAACACACAGTTGATTTAGTCCCCAAGAGAAGCTAATAGAAACAGGGCAGCAATAGTTACTCAAGGGGAGTCCTCAACCTCTTACAATGTAACCACAATGAGGGAGAAAAGGAAGAAAAAGCAGAAGAGGAGAGGGTAGAAGAAAAAAAAGAAAAGGACAGTTCACTAGGGTACCTCGTGATTGTGACACCCATGTTTGCCTAAAGAATGTTTGCCTTAAACCATATGTTTGCCATGTTTGCCTTAACAAATCCTAGCCCTTGGGGTAAACCCCCCAAGGGCTAGGATTTGTTAATAACTAAAAAACAGTACAACATTTTAATATACCTCTCAGCTCTTCCATATGGAACAATAATTCAGGCAATTGTCTGTCCACAAGATCTTCAGCTGGAGGACGCGTCCTCCCCTGCCTTTGTGGGAGATTTTCACAATGCCTCAATAACCAATGAACTTCATCCCGAGAAAAAGATAGACCCATAAAAACAAAAAGTACCTATAATAAATTATTTTATTAAGAACAGAAGTTATAAAAGAATGTTTCATGAGTGAATAAATAAAAAAAAATTAAGTTAAATTTTATCAAGTTAGATAAAAAAAATTTGTCATTTAACTTATGTCATTTAAATGTGATAAAATATAATTACCAAGAAATAAAGCTATAGCATTAAATACCTTTAACACACTCTTTTAAAATAAATACATTTAAATGAAACTTGCCTTTGGGCCTAATAAGCCTGGTTGATCAGCCAAAATGAGACCTAACTCTTTCAATGCTGACCTAAGGAATTTCCTCCTCTCCCTATGAACTAGACACCTACATTAATTGAATTATTTACATCAAAAGAAATTATTCAAAGCAAATGATTGGCAAAAATAAAATAACTAATTTTTTGTCATTAATATTTGATTTTATACAGTGAACATTATTTAAAGTATATGATGATGAAATAATTATAGGTAAATAAAAATCTTTAAATACAGATATCTTTCAACTGCCAAAGAAATATATAGTGTTTAGCATTTTGTATACTAAACCATATGCTATTAAAAATAAAATCCCTAAAATTTAAAAAAATATTTTGAATATAAGATGTTTTTACAATTATTAAGGTATCTTTATAACATAGAATAAAAGACACCTTGCTCAAAGAACAGTTGCAAAATGATATACAAATGCAAGCAATAAGGTGAAAATTACAAATTTAATAGAAATAAGAAAAATAAATAATTTGAGGAAAAAGAAAGACAGTTGATTCAGATATTAATATTCATTTTTAGATGTAATTATATCGGTTGCAAATGGTATATAATAATAAAATCAATTCTACCACAACTTTTTATTCTTTATATACATCCATGCATGTATAGAAAAATAAGGTTGTAGTCAAAATAGAATGCATATTCATTGATGTTTTTGAGGGCTCCATGTAATTCACATAGGCAGTCATTGTACAGCAGGAGCCACATGGCTTGATTGCAAAAACAACTAAGGTTAAACATTCTTCTGCAGTTAAACAGTCAGTGCGATTGTGAGAGTCAGGTTAAAGGGAGAAAAATTCATTTCACTCTTCACGGCACAGTAAAAGATTGTCATATTAAAAGGATTTACATTAAAAAATCTTTAGACTTAATGTTCCTTACAAATGTTACATTGTAAAAATCCTAGCTTATGTGTCAACTTAGTAAATTAAAGTAGGTTTTAAAAAATTACAATGTACATGATAAAACTCTTGAAAAAAAATTTTTTTTTAATTTTTCAACAGATTTTATTTTTTTACTTTAAAACATTTCTAAGAACATAATAAAAAGCTTAAAATATTTTTAAATTAATATTTTAAATAACTGATTCCTCATCTTATTTTGCATTAATTCTTAGGTCAAAAATACTTAAAATTGAATTCAAAGTGAGTTTTATTTAGCTACATTTTCATCAACTATAATTTTCTTGAATGTACAGTTAGTTACTTTTTAAGTTGTAATCTTTTTCACAAACCAAATATTATAACAGTTAAAATTCTATCAAGATTAAATGCATGTAATTTAAAATTTTCTGATTTTAACTAATCTTAATATATACAGAATGTTTATGAATCATGTAGGTTTTTATATTATTTAATAGATGATAAAGTAATATATTTACTGAAATTTCTAAATATTAACCATTATTTTATATAAATTTCACAAAAATGAAAATTTAATTATCAACAAAGAAAACTTAAAATTTCTCATAAAAACTCATTTGCATTTTCTTTAAAATAATAGATTTGTTAAAAAGCATGAAGGCATATGCATAATATTTAAAAATAAAAGCTTTAACAAAAATTTTTATTTTAATTACATGGGAAACTGAATTGTGAAACCTAATTAACAAAATTTATAAATCAATTATGATTAATAAAGAAAGAACCAAATTTCTAAACAATTTAGAAGGTTTTTATAAGTTTTACTCAATATATTTAATATGAAAACTATTTAATGGTTCAAATAAAGAAAATCCAATACAAATCATTAGTTACAAAGTTTATACACTTACGCATTCTGAACTGCATAGTTGAAACATTCTTTTATTTCAGATACTCTTTTGTTATAACTGAAAACAAGATTATTATTATTAAAAGACAGATACAAAACTAATTAGTCTAATAAAAACTTTTCAAGGAAAAAATTTTAAATAAATTATGTAAATAGCAATATAATAAATGCATGGGTTTTTAATAATTATATGAAATTAAATTTTCAAAAAATGCATAATAACTCAAAATTATTATGGCACCTGAAATCATGAAATATAAAAATTTATTTTTGTTATATGGTTAAGACAGTACTGGAGTAGAATGTAAATTCTTTTATTTTCTGGATTTGCACAATTGTACTCTTCAAACATGTACTTTATGCAAAAATAAAAAAATTTTTTTTTTGAGCGGGATAAAAGCTCCTCACAATCTTAACAATTTTTTCCAAACAAAAACTTTTTTTAATTCAAAATTTTAACATTTTTGTGGATTAAAGTTTTAATCTCATGAACATTTTTGTTTAACTTGGCAATTTTCCTCTCAATATCTAGCACAATATTATAAATATTGCAATAATTTTTCTTTTTTTTTTTCAATTCAATATTTGTTACCTATGATAAATAGTTATTAAATATCATGACTTTGTTATAAATATCATGACTTTGCTTAAAATCAAAAGAAAAAAATCTATGCCTGATTTAATTTAATAATGAATTTATAAATATATTTTCATAATACATACAATCCCACAGGGAGAAATATTTAATGTAAAAGAGTTTATCTTAATATATGTTTTTTTTAATTCTGTACCATGTAATTTTAAATTTTACCTTTTGTCTGAAAAATCTGCAAATTTTTGCAAAATGTATTTTTGATGTTGTTTTAAGCTTTTAAAAAATTATAGATTCTTGTGTTTTATAATACTAAAACCAAAAAACATAACATTTTAAAAATAAAATTACTTGCAAACAATTTCCAAAACATAAATATCATCAGAAAAGTACATACAGTGGTGGCCAAAATTGTGGACACTTTTAGAAATTTTTATGTTTTTGCATTTTGTATGCTTATAGAAAATGTTAGTGTTATGAGTTGGTCATGCATGTCAGCAGATGGTATTGGTCGCCTTCATGTCATCGATGGGACACTGAATGCCAGAAAATACATTGACACTATTCTAGAACCAAAACTTCTACCTTCCATCAGAGATCTCTTTCCCAACAATGCTTCGTTTATTTTTCAGGAGGATTCTGCTCCTTGCCACACTCTAGCTTAAAACTCTTGTCAGATCAATGAAACGTCGATGTGAAGCTGTAATCAAAAATGCAGGGTACTCTTCTAAGTACTGATAAATCACTGCAATCATCAATATCTAATGTATATCGATAGCTATTATCGTTTAACTTTTTTTGTATTGCAAATAATTGAATTTTGTGTTTGGTATTGAATTCAGTCACAAATTCTCTATAAAATGATATATACAAGTTTGCATTTTGTGAAAACATAATGCTTTCTACAAGCATATAAAGCTCAAAAACATAAAAATTTCCAAAAGTGTCCACAATTTTGGCCACCACTGTAATTTTATATACATGTAAAGAAAAGCCAATATTTATAAGTAAAATATGATATTGATGCATAAAAAAAGATTCATTTACCTTGAAAGGTGTCAAGTTGTAGATGAATGAGTTAAATCCATTTTGTAACAAAAAACTTTAATGATAAAAATATAACATACATATATTTCCATGAAATATAACGAGAAGCAAAAGCTACAGAACAAAAGTAGAAACTCCCCTTATTTAAAGTATAAGTTAGTGAAAGTTGTAGTAGTTTTCTATTGACACAAATGATCACTTTCATATAGGTAGAACTATGATAAAGTATGATCACTACAACTTCTATATAATATCATTTCATACACTCAAAGAATTGTAATATCTGATTATAAGTTTTATGTTATGTCCATTCATTGTCTATTCATAAGAAAAGTTAACCATTGCATTTCACATCAAAACCAATATGATAGAGGTAAATTTTAACTTAATTGAACTCTAAGTGAATCTTTTGTGAGATTCTACAAATGAGATTCTACTTCTTTTGTGAGCCAAACAAATTAGTAATTTTTGGGGAAACTGAGTTTTTTCAAAACTTCTGCCCATCCTTAGATTGCTCCTATTTCAAAAATTGTCAGATTATTTCAGAAGGAAATTTTTGATAATTTTAACATTATTTCAATAAATTTCAACTTTACAATTTCCTAAATTAAAAGAATTTTTGAGAAATATATGCTAAGAAGTGATACTAAGTTGGCAATGAGATTTCACGTAGTTCAAATTTGTGGCAGAAAAGAGACATGGGAACTCAGAAGTTGGTGACCATATGCAACAAATAAGCTTAAAGGTAGTACACAATTACATAGAATAAAAGAAGTTTCATGTATTCAATGGAATTTTTTTCCCCAACAAATATAATGCTTTTCATTTTTTAACAAAAGTCCTCATTAATAGAATGCCCTTTGTATTTACAATTAAAAAAAATTAAATAATAAAATTATAATAAAACAATTCTTATTCTTTTGCTAAATATTAACAATATTGCAGGTTAAAGATATAAATAATAGGTAATGCATGATATTATGCATGAAACCAAACATTGTTATAATTCATAGAATATTTATTGCCATACACTGTAATTTGAAATACAGGATAAAAAATTTGAAATATATGAAGTATCAGAAAATACAACTTCTCTTGTCTTAATATTTGTAATTTGGTAAAATAGAAGCTATTGCTGTCATTATCCAACAATTGCTGATTCGTGACCACTCTTTTGTAAGAGCTGTCATACTATGAAATTTTAAAAATGCACTGCATTCCCTTTTCAATAACAAAAACTAAGTCTCTAAAAATTTTGAAGTGTAGACCCTTTCTTAAGGTACTAGCACATGGACTTTCACATTCCAATGGATTCCTTCCCATTGTGAAAGCATGAGTGATAAAAGAGCTGATGCATTGGTAAGAAAGCAGCTCTGAAAGAAAAAGGTATAAATTGTTCTCTTTCTTGTCACACAACTAAACTGTTTATTAACTTTACTCTTAGAAAAACTTTTAATCAAGATATAATTACACAAGGTAAAACAGATGAAAGATTTTAAGAGAAAAGAGAATGGTTCAAAGTTTTCAAAGAATGAGTGCGGTGGCTCTATTCAGAGGACTGATTGAACATGGTTGCTTACAAGATCATCTCTACAGAATTAGAGTGGTGGATTCCCCAAATTATGTTTTGTGTCACTTTAATCAACAAATGATTTTTGAACACTTACAGATTTGTATCGTACTTTCTCAATATGAAAACAATGTCAAGAAGTACTGGAGAGCCTGTGAACTAATGGCTTAAGAGCTGATGTTTGATATTTGTTAAATAAAATAAATAATTATAATTTATTGAAAAGACTTCATGTTGAATATTTGAAAAATATTACAAAAACATTTTATAATGTTTTTATTTCCTTAATATTTTAAAAGGTAATATTTTTGGAATACTGAAAACCATCATTTTCAGAAACATTTTGAGAAATAAACATTAAAACAAATTATCTGAAATAAAATATGTAAGCTCAAATTAATATAAATATCTTCTCAAAATTTTCACAGCTATAAAGGAGTTTAAATAAATCAATCTACTTCAACAAAACTAAAGAGATAAACAAAATATCATTAAATAAAAAAAATGTCACAAACTTTAAATACCTTGAAAGACATTATTTAATTCAAAATATAATAAAAAAAATTCTTTTTCAAATGAAAATATACATTTTTAATATTTTTTATGAAAAGACTTGCTGATAATGGTGGCATTTTATTTTTAAAGTAATAAATTTTTTTTTATATTCACTATATTTAATTCTAATTTATGTGCATTTAAAGAGAATAATTGTAATATTCATAACATTTCAATCATTAAAATACAAAGTAAAAGCTTTGTATCGAGAAAATTTTAAAAAAGAAAGGTTTTTTTAACCTAACTAAATTAAAGCATACTTACCCTTTGATACTTTCAAAAAATTGTTGAATATACAAATGTGTTTGAAGAACTTCATCACGAAATAATGTATGCACCCATCCACCATGAAGTGCACTTGTAAATAATTCTTGAGCAGGAGGTTGACTTAAATACTGATGAATTAAAGTGAATGAAACTAAAAAAGACAAATGTTTTCACTAACAATTTTTGTGTTAAATGTAATTAAAACATAAAATTATAATAAAATGCTTACATATGATCCATCGTTCCATTACATCTAGAGATAAATATTCACAAGGAATCTGAAATAAAAATTGCAATTTAAAAGACATTCTAATTTTACCACAAAATTACAATGACTAACTTTTTTAAATTTTACTTTATGATATGAATTAAAATATGTTACAAAACAAAAGAAAATTTAAAATATAAGATAGTTTAGTTCTGTGCTCTTAAATTATTAGGTTGCTTTAAATAATTTAATGAAATATAAAAAATGATTTAATAAAAAGTATAAATTAAAACTAATGAACACAGAAATATAATGCATTGAATGTTAAGAGGTATTTAATCCAAATTAATGAAAATAGAGTCATATTCAAATGAAAGCATAAATTGCCTGCAATAAGCTTTCAAATGTAAATAAAACCTAACAACCTTTAATAAAAGGCAACTGTCAACAACTATTTCTCATCTTTTTCTCAAAATGATTCAAAAATAAAATTAAATTAATTACTTTCAATAAAATTATAATCAAAATTATGAAAATATAGTTAAGAAAAACAGATTATGTTTTTATGAAATGATACAGCCATTTTTTTTTAACCAAAATTTAGTATGAGTATCTATGATCACAAATAAAATGGTTAAAAATTAAATAGTCATTTAAATACAAGGATTTTCAATTACTTTAAGAAATAGGGAAGTACATTTTAAAGTATTAAATAATATCAAGATATCCATTTTCCTAACCCCTAATACAATGGATAATTTTATCCATTTAAGAAAGTTTATAATTCTGAAAATAGTGAAACTTTAAGACAGAAATATCACTAAGACTGAGAAACATATTTTATCAACATTGTTGGACACAACATAATTTTAATCATTAATGAAATAATGAAATTTTATAATGAATAAAGTTCATAAACTTAAGATTATATATTAATATTCACTTAAAAATTATAATGAAAACAAAAGAATTTTATAAAGGATAAAACAAACTGAAAGTATAGAAATATATATAACCTAAAAAAGTTAGAAAGGACGATAAAATACTTAGTTCAAACATTGAACAAAACAAATTTATTAATGGATAAAAGATTATCAATAGCAGACATTTAATTTAACTATTTGAAATATACTAACAGAAAAACATTTAACACAAAATGAATCTACATTCATTTTATATTAACAAATTGAAAATAATTAATTATAAATAAAAAGAAATTGATAATATTTTGAAGTAAGTAATATTTTATTCCTATACTAAATTTCCTTGCCTACTATTTCTTTTTTTTACATATTTTGTTTTTAATAATTATTTATTCTATAACTCATGATATAAATCATTATTATAATTCAATAGTTTATTAAAGAACATAATTTACCAGTTAAATAGAGGAAAATATCATTAATTTGTAGGAATTTTACTTCTGATATGCAAATGAATTGAATTAATAGTTAAAAATAAATTATGATTCAAAAACAAATTGAAAATTTTACAAAATGCAAATGGAGAAACATTATAACTTAAAATAATTCATATTGAACTTAAAACATTTAATAAGTGTTCACAGATTATAATTGTTTGTGTGAGCTTTAAATTGTTGAAAAAATTATAAGCGATTCAAGATGAACTCAACTGTTTCAGTTTGTGCTGGATTCAACATTTGTGAAGGAGTTGCAACTAAACTCAACATTTGACTTTTCCTCCAATCTTCAACTTTTAAATTTCTTCGATGGTAAACTTGTTGAAGTGACATTAATGCTTGAAACAAAAGCTGCAAATATATGTGAAACATGAAGAGTAATTTTAGTCACATATGATAATATAAAAGTTTTATATATAGATAATTCTATTATTTGTTATTGTAATAACAAAAAAATATAATATTTTGTTGATGTGGTTCACTACATATAAACATTTCAAATAAAATATTTTACATAAAAATGTATTAAAATAAATCTGATAATATTTTCAAAATCTTTAAAAATATTACTCTTTTTTCCTGCTATTTATCATCTCAAGAGATATAATTATTAAATGTTGAAAATATATGTCTCAGTATAATAGATTAATTATATTACTCTCTGTATACATGCACATTCATTATACAATATTATATATAATGAATATACATATATATAGAATAGATAATGGGAATAATCAATATACTATATTACTCTCTTTGAACTTGCAGTCTTTTTTGAAATGTGCAATATTAAAAAGTTCTAAGTAAAATCATATGTCCATAAATGTTTTTATAAAAAAAACATATAATAAAAAGGTTAGGAAATTTTACTAAGCAATATTAAAAAACCAAAACTTAGTTCAAAGGACAATAAGCATAAAATGAATAAGCACACAAAAAAGGAAATACTTTATTATTCAAATGTATATTTAAAACTCAAATGAATTACTTTAATACCATAAATTTAAACCAATATAATAATACAAAAATACATTTGTTTTAATCATTATCCGATGCACATTTTACTTCATTATTATTTATTTAAATTTTAAACTATTACACATATATCACAAAAATTAATATGTTGGTATAGTAATAAGTATTAATAAATTAATATAAATAACATATTTAATTTAATTTCACTTCAAACAGTTTTAAGTGTGAAAATTTTAGAGGACTATCAAACATATTATAAAACTTCCTATTAATAAAAAATAGCAATATATGATTATAATATTTAAATCATACCACTCATAATCATGTAAGTATTAACTCAGAACAATATAAATAGTTTTTATTAAGACTGCTACATACCTACATATAGAAACAATAGATTCTGACAGTTTTTAGTAACAAAAACCTTTTTGGTTGCACTTTCCAAATTTAAGTCTTTTCCTGGCTACTTGAATGTGATTTGAAAATTATTTGCTAGTAATTTATTACATACATTTACCTAACAATAAGGGATAAATAGTAAATAAAATAATTGTTCAAACTTTTAAGTTTTTTTTAACATTTTTCCTTTAAGATGATTGAGACATTGTTTACTTTTCAAACATTTGATAGTTTTCAATTCCAATTTTTAATTAAATTTTTTATGAATAATAATTTTCTATAAGTAACTTATTTGAAATTTGAAAACTATATTCTTAAATATCAAATATTTTTAATATCTATGTTTTAAAAGATCTGTAATTATATAAACAATTTACATATTTTGAACATAATGAATGTGTCTTATGAAGCATAAAATATTTGAAAACAGCAAAAATATAATATAAAATTAAAAAATTATACAGAAAAGCATAGTAAGAAATTTCATTTTTAAAATAAAATAGTTCAAAGTAATTGCAGTACAAAGTAAGATATGGATTTAGCTTTATTACTAAGTGGGATATATGTATGAGCGATAAAACTTCTTTGCAAGCTAAACACCACTAAAAATAAATTTTTTGAATCCTAGTTTTTACCGACAAAATAAGAAAATTTTTCTACATGACTGTATTTTTTAAAATAGACACACAAATATATATATATATGTGTGTGTATTGTGTCATACTATAAAGTATATAAATGATTTATTATATATTGTAATTTAATGTTGATTTTCAAGGGAAAAAAGGCAAAAAACAATATCTAAATGACTACAAGAAAAGTATTTACCTTAGAATGAGGGATGAATTCTTCTGATAAACGTTTAAGAGGTTGATCATAATCAATTATCAGCTGACCAAGCCTCGGAAAACTAGTATCACTACAAAAAAGAAACAAAAAATTGAGACAGTAAACAAAAATATTACCAATCTTAAAATCATTAATATGGATTGTTTAAGTTTTTTTATGGTAATATTCATGCACTTTAATTACAATAAATTACATAGCAATAACTTAAACAGAAATGCAGCAGAATTATATAAGAAGCAGGTATTTAGTCCATATATCAATGCATTTATAGATAGATTTACTCATTTTTATAACTAATATCTTTACATTCAAATAATTTTTTAAAAGATAAAATATTTAAGAACAAAATAATGCAATTATAAACAATTTATTGAAATAACAATTTTGAAATGTGATCTCACCTTTAAATTTTACCCAAATTAAAATTACTGCCAGAATATTTCGGTACACAATAAAATACAGACATAATTCTTGATTTATTTCTAATTCTTTGTGAAAAGAGAATTAAATCTTTTAAAAATAAAACTCTGCATGAATAAAAATTAATTATAAAAATATTCAGTATTTTATAGTTTTAATTATTTAATATAAAGAATCAAATGTCAAAATTTTAAAGTTACTTGTTAAATAAATTTAATATCTTTAATTTTTTTCACTGAAAATTGATAAATGTTCCCACTTTCACAAATAAAAACCACAAAGAAAAGAAGAAATAAACTTTTCTGAATAATCAATTAGATCTGGCCAATCCGGTTTTAGATTATATTTTAAAATTTTAGACTTAAGAAATCTCTCGGTGGTTCATCTAATTTTGAAGACGAAATTTTTGCATCTTTTTTGATAATTGAGGTTTTGAATAATTTTTCTTGTCAAATATTTCCTCTTTATTAATTGGTCTAATTAGCCCTTTCCAGCAAAATAATTACTATTGAGTGACAAATATAACAATCATTCCTGATTGATTCACCAGCTGTGATTAAGACAATCACTAAGTTTATACTTAAAAGAATTCATGTAAATAGAGCATTAACTCATTTCTTGGGAGTAGTGAGGTAATGTTCAATGGCTTCTTAGTCTTTACAGTATTTATGGAAGAAACAAACCAAACTATTGGCAAAAAAAAAGCCTAAACTTTACTTCTACTCTGTCACCCAATATTCCAACAAAATGTCAAGATACCAATTTTAAAAATAAAAATAAAAACTAAAACACAGTTTTATACTTTATAGGATATGAAGTTAATATTCTCCTACCCTAATAAGTTTCCTAGATTTAACAATTTGAATATTATCATTCATAAAATAAGTTCCTCTCAAGTGACAACATAATAAACTTCCCTAACTGATAGCAGTTATAATAGAGAAGGAGAAGAGCTCTCACCTGTGGCCATGTGTCATCTCATGGGCTGCATTGAACAAACCCAAAACAACTCTTGTATCCTCAACACGAGAGAGCAATATCATGAGTGACATGTACGTCACAATGAGGTCCAAATAATTCTTAGTTAAGTCGAAATTTGTAGTCTAATATTGGTAAAAAAACATTAACAAATAAGTAACAAGAATGATTGGCTCATTAAGCAAAAGAATAAATGCATATAAAAATGTTACAAATTTATTCAAAGATATAATACTCACAATATCTAGCTGTAGTTGGCATGCATCCATAGTTGTCAATAACTCTGAAACATGATCCTGAAAAATATTGGTAAAACTTCATTAGCAAAAATTATATAAAAAGCATAGTATCTATAGAATTTTTTTCTAAAATCAATTTATTAAAGGAGAGATTTATGATTTAAATAATTATAAAAAAAATTTACAAATAACTAAAGATTTTTAGAAAATAAATAAAAGGATGTAATTTCTTTCAATTATAATGTGTTTAATATTTAGTAAGATGATAAGCATTTAAAAAAGTAGCAAAGGAAATTTAGAAAACATGAATCAATTTTAGCAAATGAACAACTGGAAAAATTTAATTTTAGAAATTAAAACTCGCGTAATACAAAAGTATTAATAATTGTGGAGTAATATATGTATATTTTTTGTCTAGTTTATTCAAAAATGACAGTTTTGCATGTTACTTCCTGAGTTCATTGAAATAAATCCTTCGTTTGAAATAATTTTAGTAATTTTATAAGGAATTCATTTATAGAGTTCACCTGACTTAGTACTTGAAATGCTTCTTAAAGGGTGGAAGGTTTCAGGTTTGAACCCAATCAGTATTGGACAATGAGATGTGTATATTTGGGTTTTCAACATAGGTACCTTTTAGTCATCAGAGTAATGGCAAGGAATATTTCTGGGGGATTTCTCTTATAACATGTGGATATAGTTAATCTTCCCAGAAAGCAATATTTATGTTAATGTTCAAATGTTTTATATTGGACAGTAGCTATCAACCTATCTGCTATGTAGAAATGTCAAAGCAATTAATTTATGACAATTTATGGAAAATTTCAAATTTACTTGTCATACCTTGAATGTATGTATATAACTTATAAAGATATGAAACAAATTTTTCTAAGTTGTGCAAGAAATAATAATCATCATTTATTGATATGTTATTCACACACACACACACACAAATATTACAATTAATTTATTCTCCTAAAAGCAATAAATGATGGTTCTATAATATAAATTTAAAATATAAGCATGGTTTTAACATATAATCCACAAAACTTAAAAAAATATAAAATTCAGTAATTGAAAGAGGCGTGATAGATATTCTGCAGAAAGACCTCAGAGGTAATAAAGAATAAAATTCCAAATGATTAAAAATCTTTCATATAAATTGAAAAATGAAACGAAAGAAAGCATATTACATTACCTATTTCAAATATTTCTTTTAACACAGATTAAAAAAATTCTTATAGTTAATGTAAATTAACTGGGATCATTTGCCACAGAACATTAATTTGCTCAAAATAAATATTTGTCATTAATAAGAAACTGCACTACTTATTGATTCACTTAAGAAACCGTACTGGTAGAATCATTATAGTAACAGCTAAAAATACTTAAACAAAAGTTCAACTTTGTTATTACTTTAACATTTAGAAAATAATTATTATTTCTAATCTTTTCTTCTGAAAAAAGAGAATAACAAAGTAGTAAATCATTTTAAGTATGTCTTCATACAATGAAAAAATTATATTTCAATATGATTTGTACTTTGGTCAAAAATAAAATTAAGTTAAATATGATTAAATATTAACAATATACCTTGAAGTCTAAAAGATCCACAAATGTATAGTAATAGAGAGATAATGACTTCATTATTTCTTGACGTATTGTAAATACAGCATTCAATTGATTCTAGAATATTACAATGAAATGATTATTTTTAAATCATTTATTTATTATATGTTTTAAATCAATACATTAGATCACGTAAAAGTGTTATACAAATCGAGTATCATAACTGAAACCAAAAATCTTAAATATTATATTGTTTGATTCTCAGAACAAAATTTTTTAATGTGTTTACTTTCGGTTTGGTATCCTTCTCTACAATCCTTCCTTTGCACACAAGAGCATAAAAATTTTATCCAACTTACATTTTACAATGTACTCTGCACAAACTGTTCAGCAGCCAGCTTTACCATTACACAATGTATGAAAAATAATTGATATACTTGAAAACATACTAGGTGTAAAAAAAATTAACACATTTCTGGAACATTAAAGTATAGTTATTTATGACATGTTTCAGTTATTGCAAACAAGTTATATTAGGAGTTTTTATGTGATAAAATTAACTAGTCTCTAAAAGATGAACTTAAATCAAAAATTAATTTGAGATAAGTTTTGGTAAATATTTTTAATACAATCCTTATAATTTTTTTGAAAATTATGAAAATGTTTCTTATAATTTAATTTTTTAAATTCATAAGGTAGGTCCCATAAAAGCATTTATGGCAGCATAATTTTTTTATAAGAAATGCACATTAATTCAGGAGTATTATTTAAAACTTTAATTACATTAACATGTACTGCTTTAAATAATTATTTTTAAAAATTATAAATAAATCATAAAATTACTATCCATCTTCAAGATCGTATTTACAATCAAATCATTTTATGATAAAATCTGAAAATGTTTTGAAAATCTTTGTTTAAACCAAATTTAGTTCTATCACTATTTTAAAAAATAATTTGGTATAATTCTCTATTATTCAAATATAATGGGAATGTTTTACACACAATAAAATATAATTAAGTATATCAATATTTAAAATTTTTAAAACATATGGTATATTAAATTGACATTAAATCACTTGAATTAATTATGATTATTAAAATATTTTTTTTAAATGTTATTAAAAATGCTAAAATAACAATACTAATGTAGTACACATTTATAACAATATAAGCAATAGTGAATAGCTTTTTAAATTTCCAGTAACATTGGTTATATGATTTATTTCTATCAGAAATAATTTTTTAACCATTTTTATTGCAATTAAAAATTAATATAAATCAAAGGAATACAAGAATCTAATTTTGATCTTTAACCTGGAAGTTCTTATTTTTTATTCTTATTATGTTGGAAAACTAAAACTTATTTCATGACACTATTAATTAAAACAAATGTCATTACGACATTGAATGTGAATTATATCAAAATTATTATTTCCTCTGCCTCCACAAAACTCTCTAAGATTTTGAAATGTAATTTTATATTTACTTTTATTTTTAATAACTTTATATCTTTGTGAAAAACAATTTCTAATACATTTTTTTGGAACACAATTACACAAAATGATGCATATTTTATGAATTACAGATGAAAAATGGAAAATATAATTCCTTCATCAAAGCACAAGATCATTTTTAAAAAATCTACAACATTAGTTTTTTTTTTTTTTTTTTTTTTTTTTTTGAAATAGGAAATAATCTCAAAACTCAATATTTAAAAATAGGATTAAATTGTGATATAAATTTAATTGCTTTTAATTTTCTGCATATAAACGCAAAGCATATAATTATTTGGCAATAAAATTTTTCAGATAAGAATTACCAAAATATTAAAATTATTCATTAATGGTCACTTTATTCAGGACTCTGCTAGTTTAAAATTGTTAGGATCTTAAGGAAGAAATTATAAGATTTTGAACTACTATTTTTAAATATAAAAGGTGCCATACCCTTTTATAAGACAATGATTGAATATCTAAATTTATAAATAAATATACATAATAAAAAAAAATTACATTATAATCACATACAAAATATGAGCATTTCAGAATCAATTTTTAAGCTACCCTATTTTAAATAAAATGTTTAATATATATATATATATATATATATATATATATATATATATATATATATATATATATATATATATATATATATATATATATATATATATATATATATATATATATATATAGCTCTAATATTTCTAAAATTAAGAATATTACCTTTTGACTTAAAATAAGTGTTTATGTTATATCTTGAAAAGTTAAGTACCTAATTTGATCAAATAGATCAGTAATAATGCACAAAATTAGTAAATTTAAAATTATAATATGTATATCTTACGCTATTTATTACTTAATTTTATTTAAATATATATGTATATCTTACGCTATTTCCACGGGTATCAATGTTTGGAAATCGACGAACAACATGTTTTATAGCTTCTGCTAAGCACTTTTCAGAGAGAAAATTGGGTTTACTTTTAGCATCTCCACAAGCCTATATTGTAAGAAAAAAATATATTACATGAAATATTAATTCAGGAAAAGAAATTCTTTGTTTAATTTTTTTAAGAAAATACGTTAAACACTTTTCACAAGCATTAAAAACCTACTTATATCCATGAAGTTAAGTCAAGAAATGAGGTTTTAATTTACATAAAAAAGTACAGAAGCCACCATATTATGTTACAAAATGTACACAAATAAAAAAAAGGTAAGTTCATCAGTAACATAAGATGAATATTTCCTCTAATATTAACTTCTGAAATTATTTTCCTTATATACATAAGAGATTATATGTTTCTCTTTTATGTATATAAGAGATTATTCCTTATATACATAAAAGAGAAACATATAATTACATACACAAAAATCACTTACAAATATTAAATACGCCAGAAGTTAAATCAATTTCAAAATTGAGCAACTTAAAACAAGTAATTTTACATTATTTCTAATAAATACTATTTCTAGTTTTAAAAAACTGCTAAGGATGTAAACACCTTTTCAAAAGAAAATATAACCTGCATTTTGAGTTAGCCAGAGGTCGACATTCTGAAGTAAGCTTTATTAATGTACTCCTATGTGATACACACAGAATATCAGATGATGAAATTAGTGAGAATACATGGGTTACTCTGAAATTTTTGAGATACATGCAGATGAGAATTTACAAAATAAAAATAACAGCTTAACTTTAAAATATAAAGTATTTTAACACAGAAGACAATTCTTTACTGACTTACTTCAACTTGTTTAGTGTAGAATAAATTTTAAACGGAAGAGAAAATAGAGTTGACGTGAGAACATTTTCGCGCTATGATTTTCTACGATTTTAAAGCAGGATTAAATGAAGAAGAATGCATACAACGGTTGCAATTAGCATTTGGTGATAAATCTCCAAATCTTGCTACTGTATTCAGATTGTTTAGAGAATTTAGAAGAGGTCGCAATTTTCGTCAGGATGAAGAACACACAGGCAGGCTGCCATCGGCAGTTATCCCAGATAATGTGCCTGCCATACAAAAAATGTTAATGAATGATAATCGCTGTACCTATCAAATTATACAGGAGGAACTTAACATTGAATCTGCAGCCATACACAAAATCATTCATGAAGAATTATGTATGAAAAAAGTAGTTTGCCGTTGGGTTTCCCATAATCTAACAGAGCACCAAAAAGAGGAGCGGGTCAGAATCAGTAAAGAAACTCTTAAATTGCTAAATGATGGTAGCCACCACATTATTTCTACAATTGTAACAGGTAATAAAAAATAAACACTGTTTTTTGATGTTCCAACACGTCAAAAAGCAAAGTATGGGTATTTGAAGATGATCCAACGCCAACAATAGTTAAAAAACAATGCGCACAGAAAAAAGTGATGCATGCCATTTTCTTCAGAAGGTCAAAGCCATCAAGTTGGATGGACAGAAGACAGTAACAGCAAACTGGTATACCACTAAATGTCTTCCAGAAAATTTATGCAAGAACTGAAAGTTAGGTGACTAATGCTTCACAATGACAATGTATCTTCACATACAGCCGGATTAACAGTTGAGTTTCTTAAACAAAAACAAATTGAAGTGATCGAACATCCGCTGTATTCACCTGATCTAGCTACGTGCGACTTTTAATTATTCTTTAATCTAAAAAAGAACTTTCATGGATGTCGTTTTCATTCAAAAGAAGAGATTGGTGTGCTATAAATGCACTTTTTTCATATATTCCAAGAAATGAATGGATTGAGGCATTTAATCTGTGGAAAATTCGTCTACAAAAGTGCATTGATGCTGGAGGAGACTACTTTGAACACACCTTAAATTTTGTAAGTATAACTTTAAAAACCTAGTTGTGTCTCAAAAATTTCAGAGTGACATTCGTATAATGAAGGAGAGTGAAAAAGATATAGAACAAGAAAATGATGTAATGCAAAGACCATCTGCAAAGCAATCAGTTGAATAGCTAATAGGACAGAGGTTCTTTTCTTGAAGTTAAAAATAGTCAAATGCTTTTTCACATGCAAAAATTATATTTTCAAAAATGCAGTTTCTAAACAGAAAAAAGTAAATGTTAACTTTTTCTACAGATTCTAGCAGATTTTTTTATAAACAAAATGAAAGTATTGTTTTTAAGTATATATCTTATTTTGCATATATTTCTTATTATGCATATTCTAAAAATTTTTTTTAATAATTCTCTAGTTTTACAGGAAAAATTGTTTGGTAAAAAAAACATAACATAATAATCTAATAAATTGTTTTTCTACTTTACAAACTGTGTTAGCAAGTCCTTTGAGTTCGTAAAAATAAGAGTGTTGATTGTATCTACTGTATAACTAAAATAAATATCTAATCTATAACTTTTATCCACTAAAATAAGAGTATTTACTGTATATCTGAAGATAAAAAAAAAATTAACAAACTAAACAACTGACTTGATTATTAATTTTATATTGTTTTTCAGTTTGAAATATTTATAAAATTAGGCTTCTGTTTTCTTTAAAAATGATGTTTTCAAATTCTTATTCAATGGAAGGCTTTTATTTCGTATGAATCATAAAAATGTGATTGACTTTTATAAAGTTAAGACAGTCATAATAATTTTTTATATATTAAAGTCTTAATGCAAAAAAAAAAAAAAAAAAAAAAAAAAAAAAATGAATGATGTGCAAGATACAGTTGCACATTCCTTTTACATATGGTTAAAATTTTATGCATCACATATCAATTAAAATTTAATTCATCAATGAAACAACAAATTTTTATTAAAATTATTGGATACCCCTTGCATTGATTATTCCAAATATAGTTGTTCATACATCATTCTTAGTTGAATATAATTCTCTAATTGAATGATCTTCATTGAGGAGCTATAGGAAATTTAACTTAAAAAAAAATATCATTGCAAGCAGAGTCTTTTTGTTCCATAAAAATAAGAGCCTAGTGATTTTTTTTTCTTAATCAATGAAATGCTTATAAATTAAATTTTAAAATTTTATTGAAACATTCAGAAAAATTAGTAATGTTAGCAAAAAAATAGAAAAAAAAGAGGTTTCTTTAGGGAGAAATGGACTAGCACCAGCAATACATTAAGATTAAATCAAGAATAAGCATTTGGGTGGCCTGTACTTCAGGATGCCCCTTAGTTTCTTGCTGATTTGGGACAGAGTTAAGTGATGTTAAATATGGTGATAAAAAATTTTTCATTATAAAAATCAGTACTTTTCCATTATAGCCTATTTATGATCCTAAAGAAATAGCATGTTTCTTACAGAGTGAAAATAATATAATGTGGATATATTTCTTCTAATGGGTCAATATTTTATTTTAAATATAATACATTCTAATCAAATTTTTTTGTACAAAAATTGGCTAAAGATTAATTAACAACAGTAAGCATGTTAAACTAATTAGTGAAAAATATTGCTTGGTGATAATTCTATCAGTTAAAAAGAGCATTACATACACAAATTGCCAAGGACGAAAAACAGCAAAATTTAATTTTGTTTCATTGAAAAAAGGTACTGTTATATTATACTATGTAATTGATCACCAATATCATGGCTAAGCAGTTCATACAAGAAGTAATCATTGCTATTTAAATAAATTTTGTCGATAAGTTAAAATTATAAACTGAAATATAAAATGTTTGCATTATTTTTAGTAATTTCTAATAACATTAAACTTTTTAAAGAAAACAAGATGAATGCAAATGTAATATTTATGACAATGATTTACAATTTTTTCTTTCCCATTATGGCAATTATCATACTGAAATAGAAAAGTACCATAACATCTTATGTTTACATTTAAAAGTATATAAAATTTGTTTATTTTTAAAATTTTATACCATTGCATAGTGTTTTCAGCACTATTTATTTTCTTTAAGCACATTTGGCAACAAAAAATAGCCTAGGAGCACCCTGAAATATATTTTCGTCAATGCAGTTCTCCATAGAACTCTAAGGTAGAAGCAATAGCTTGAATGCAATAGGTTGAGGTTTATATAAAAGCACAAAAAAGACACCTGAGGTATAAGCTCTTTTTTTGCAACAATGCCTCTGATTTTTTAATGCTATATTTTAATGAATTATGTAAGATACCCAAGTAGCAATGTTTTATAATGCTTGAGTGCAGAAAAGTAATTATATAAAATACTACATAATATTTGAAATTACAATTTCTACATCAGGAGAATATAATTGTAAATGAAGTCAAGAAGATAATAGGAATTTCATCAGATTTTTTTAAATTTCAACATTAATACAGATGCAAACCATTATAATTTTCAATATTTATAAAGCTTTCTCTTCATTAAGATATATTTTTTTCGTTGTTCTTGATTTCTCTCCCCTTAAATTTTTAGAATGTCTCTTCCTTCTTGGAAAAAACAGTCCTTAAAATATACTTCTCACTAACTTTTTTATAATATATATAAGCACTAAACTTGAAAGTGAAATTATATATATACATAAAATATAAAGAAAACAGATAACGCGGAACTTCAAATTGCTCACATAAATGTATAAACAATCAGAATAAATTTATATTAATTAGATTCGGGAATTTTTCATAACTGTGCTTACTTTTTTAATATTATAAATTCTGGTAAGCATACCAATACCACGATCATTTAAAATTGTCAACTTTTCAGCTAATTTTTGATAACTCGGAACTAAAGATCGAGCCATGTTTGCTAAAACTCTATCTAGGTTTATTTTTCAAAATGAAATAATTTTATCAATATAACATGACAAGAGAAATAGAAAACTGTTTTTAACTATTTTTGTTTGTTATGACTCAGGCTGCATATTACTGCGGTTGCTAATTGACTAATACTTCCGGTTCCGGATTCATTTGAAGAAACTATGTTGCCAAATCTTGCAAATAATATACTACTCTACTACAATGTTAGTTAACAGCCGGTCCTCGAAATATACAGCTATCTGCACAAAATCCAAAAATCCGACAACTGATTTTAAAACAGCCACTACATTACAATAACAATATTTTACTAGTTTAGAAATTAATATGATCGATGATGAAAAATATAACTGGCAACTGTGCACCTGATCACTTTTCATATATTGCCGTGCCGTAAAGTAATTAGTACACTCTGTCTCATACTTTCAATACTACTGATTACTTGAATGCTGAATATGTGTTGTAGTAATGTATAAAATTATTTAATTCTCTAATTATTCGTTAAAAACAACTTTCGCCTTCATATTTATGAGTAAAATTTGTGCCAATGGGACAAATTATTTACAATACCGGTCCGCGAAAACTTATGGAAATAGTTTACCGGTCCTTTTAGTAAATCTATTTGAGAAACGCTGCTCTACTAGACAATATATATACACTACTGGCCATTAAAATTGCTACACCAGGAAGAAATGCAGATAACAAAATGATATTTATTGGACAAATATATTATACTAGAAATAACATGTGATTAAATTTTCAAAACATTTGGCTGGATATATATAAATAGATCCTGAGAAATCAGTACCCAGAACAACCACCTCTGGCAGTAATAACAGCAGTTATACGCCTGGGCATTGTGTCAAACAGAGATTGGATTGCATGTACAGGTACAGATGCCCATGCAGCTTCATCACGATGCCACAGTTCATCAACCGTAGTGACTGGCGTTTGGTGACGAGCCAGTCGCTCGGCAACTATTTACCAGACGTTTTCTATTGGTGAAAGATCTGGAGAACGTGCTGGCCAGGGCAACAGCCGAACATGTTCCGTATCAAGGAAGGTCCGTACAATACAGGCAATATGCGGTCAGGCATTATCCTGCTGAAACGTAAGGTTTCGCAGCGCTCGAATAAAGGGTAGAGCCACGGGTCGTTACACACCAGAAATGTAACGTGCACTGTTCAAAGCACCGTAAATGCGAACAAGAGGAGACCGAGACGTGTATCCAATGGCACCCCATACCATCACGCCAGTATGATGATGACGAATGCACGCTGCCAGTGTGCGTTCACCACGATGCCGCCAAACACGGATGCGACCTTCATGATGCTGTACACAGAACCTGGATTAATCTGAAAAGTTGACGTCTCGCCATTCCTGCGCCCAGGTTCGTCGTTGATCACACCATTGAAGGCGCTCTTGTCTATGATGCAGCGTCAAGGGAAGCCATGGTCTCCGAGCTGAGAGTCCATGCTTGAAACGTCGTGGAATTGTTCGTGCAGACACTTGTTGTCTTCCAAAAGACCCCGTTTCTTGACTCACGGCTCGTGACGTGGATACACGATCCATTACGGCCATGCGGATAATATGCCTGTTTTCTCGGCTTTTAGTGATAGGTAGCCGTTGAGATCCCGCATGGCGTTCCGCATTACCATCCTGAACCCAGCGATTCCATATTCTGCTAACAGTCATTGGATCTCGACCGACGCGAGCAGCAATACTGCGATAAGATAAACCGCAATCCCGGTACGCTACAATTCGACCATTATCAAAGTCAGAAACGTGCTGGTACGCATTTCTCCTTTTTACACGAGGCATCACAACAACTTTTCACCAGGCAACAACGTTCAAATGCAATTTGTGTATGAGGAACCTGTTGAACAATTTCCTCATTTAAACAAAATGTAGGTGTCGCTACTGGCGCCTGCTGTGTCTGAATGCGCTGAAAAGCTAATCATTTGCATATGACAACACCTTCTTCCTTTCGTATAAATTTCACGTCTGTAGCATGTCGCCTTCTTGGTGTAGCAATTTTAATGGCCAGTAGTGTGTATATATATATAAGTAACTGGATACTTACTTGAATTTGACAGTATGCAAAATTTTATGCTTACTTTCTAGAATGAAATTGAAGGTAAGCATAAGTTACGATTCATTTTATGAAATGTACGCAGTAATCCTTGATGAATCGTTTACATATTAAAATGAAGAGAAAAAAACTAGAATATCATGGGGCTGTAGGCTTGTGGTAAGCTGGTTGGTTTGCTGGAACATATGGAAAACATAAGCAACCGCCGTGTTTTCCGTCCTTAGTTGTCTTCTTCTTCTCGAAGTGAAAAAAGTATCTAAAATGCATACATAGTTATTTTATAAAGTTTTTAGCAAGTAAATTGAGATGGAAAATAAACAATTTGGTAGATTCAAATAAAAGTGTGTCGCCGAAATTCATGATTTAAGTTAAATAGCAGTTTGTCTTGATTTAAATGAGAAGATTATTACATATGTTTTAAAAATATGAATATACTTTGTTTTGATTTCTGAATAATTGATAGCATTTCTTTCTAACAATTAGTGTGTATTTTGTTTTGATTTACGAACAGAATATACTGTATCTGTGTTGATTATAGTGTTTGTTTTCATTCAGAAAAAACTGAGTACGTGTTTTGATTTATTTTTACTTCTGGTATTGAAAGTTAATGGCGAAAAAAGTGGCTTTTTAGTATTGAGTTTCTTAATAAGAATTTATTATTATTGTGATTTAATATATTGAATTTATAAACAGTGATTTAATGATGAAAGTTAATAATGAATAATATGATATGTATTATAGTATGAAAGAAATATTTAAAAAATACTTTTATGTGACAAAATTATGGTGTTTTATTTTAACAAAAATAGTGATATATTTCCCTAAAATTGCTTTCATAATATGTTTTGCTTTTCATGAATATATTTTGATATAAGATTATGTTTTTCATAAATAATTATTAGAATAACAAGTTTTTGAAAAATTTGACAAATTATTTTTCTATGGTAAAGCTGTTTTCCTACACTCTTATAGACCTTGGTAGATTAGTTTATGCTTTAAATTTTTCTCCAAGATAGTCGCATAGATGCTCAATGATATTTAGCTCGTGAGATCTAGCTAGCCATTCCATTCGAACCAAATCAGGACTTTCAAAATATTCCTGATAACATACATCTCAATGTGGTCGTGTGTTATCATCCATCAGAATGAAATCATTGCCAATTGTAGTGGCATATGGATAAAAGAACTTATCTTGATATCTTACATAATATACAATTCCTCCTTGGAGCACATGCCGGTCATTGTGACCATTGAATTGGATGCCTGCCCAAACCATTATTCAATCACCGCTGTAACTGTGTCTTTCCACAGTGTTGGATTGATAGTATCTGACGCTTTGTTCCCTCCAGATCAGCAAACTACCTGAATCGCTCTCCCTTATGAATCTGGATTCTTCTATAAAAAAAAGTAAAGCCCATCGCTGTCAGACCCAAGAAAAGTTCTTTCTCTCTTAAAAAAATCAATTATATATTTATTTGTGCAAAGAAGTACAAATGAATATATACATGTGAAAAATAGTTAAAGCCGGCACACTTCTCCCGATCACATCCTGAATTGTTTGGGGTTCGCTCTGTGGATGTTTGCGCTGGTGTTCTGGTGGATGTTTGCGCAAGTCCACTATTCGTGTTCGACTTTGCTAGAGTTCATCGTGTCATGTATCTAGTCTAGATGCCGCTAGGGGTTGGAAACAACAATAAGAGTTCCGAATTCGGAATGAAGTAGCTAACACATGGAAACCTTTTAGTTAAACAAAAATAAATATTCAAAACAGCATTTTGTTATATCATTAGTTGTGAAACTTCAGCACAGCTAATGATATAACAATATTTTTTACCATAACCTGTGAAAGCCAGTACTTTGAGAATTCATAAAAAATCTAATAAAAATTTCATTTATAATCTGTAAACTTCAAACAACTTATTTGTTAACATCCAGGATAAATTGAGACTGAAATATATATATTTCATATTTCTTTAAATATTAATTAGATCCCTTAATTTCAAAATAAAACAGAAACAGTTTTTTACATAACATCTTTAAAGAGACGCAAGGTATTTTCGTTGCAGCAAATTGGGCTAATTGGTTGCAGTATTTCTTTGGTGCATTTATGTTTCAGGAAAAGCAGATTTCTTTCACTTTTATAAATGAAAATGGCTCCTTTTATCTATTATTCAAGACACTTTTTGTAGTGAACTCACTATTTGTAATTGTATTAAATACTACGGAGTATCTGTGCATTTCATCAGTATCACTCATTTTTATATGCAAACATTTTTTAAATATAATATATAAATCACTCAAATATAATTTTCCCATAGTGCATATATTGATAATTTGCTATTGGAAGTTTTCCTTATTTTTGTATTGTGTTCTTATACATTTTGAATGTTTCAACTACTTTTCTTAAATCAACGCATACGAGGAAAATTTAACATTGAAGGAGTTGAATCAAATATCAGTAGTACTGACAGTCAGAAATAGTAACATGAAGTCATTGATATCTCATTAAAATGTATTGTTACTCAAATAAAGAATATAGAGTTATAAGTCTTAGTCTTAATATTTTCCCTTTATCTCCTTTCCAACAAGAAGTTCAAGGTGTCATTCTTAGTTCTTGACTAATTATTAAGATTTCAAATATTAGTAAGACCAATATTTATTTAACTTGAGGCATTAACGTACTACTTTATTCGTAATTATTCCACACAAAATTGGAATTCATTAACTAAGGCATATGTCCTCGATAGAATATCTTATACTACTATATCTTATACTTATGATCTCGACTGCTGTGCTGAGTCATTTCGCATGCGTGAGAGATGTCTAAAATACTTGCTTCATCTCTAAGCAACGTTCATTCATCTTTTGAGTATGATGGGCTAAACACTCGAAACATAAAAAATGCTTATTAAAACTATAATATAAATGAAATACAAATATACACAAAATTATACTTTCATATAAATCACAATAAATTTCAATTAAATAAAAGTAAAAAGGTATGAAAAATAAGGAAGTGAATCTGATCAAACTGACCGAAAAAATAGGTCTTTGAAAAATCACGTATTAACTGGTTTTAAGTTCCATCATTATTAGTTATTATTGGTGGTGGTTCGATACTTCTATCAGAGATTGGATTTTCAATCTTCAATCTAAACAATGGTTGACTTAAAAAGTTTCGAATTTTTAGTCTTGATGACGACGAGTCTTATCTGTCCATCGCATCCAGGAATTACTTTTAATATTCTTGATAAGTTCCAAAAAGAAGGTATTTTGTTAATATTTTGTGCACACAATATCTTTACTACTAAATGATCTATCCTTATAGTTCCTTCACGACTACAGTCGTATCTGTTCTAACTATTTGGTATGAAAATGGAACTTTAAAACATCTGTAAGAAGCTTTAAATACTCAATTTGTTTGCTCAATTTCACGTTGTCAACAATATCAATTGCCAAGCACTCCAGATGTTGGAGTTACGTGCAAGAATTGTTCAGGAGTTACAGGTGGATCATCACTGATGTCTTCCGACATGTAAGAGCCATTGAGTTTACAGATCTTTCTCAGTCACATAATAACTCAAGAGAAGCATGACCGAATAATTTTCTTAATATTTGTTATATATTTTGAATGAGATGCTCTCACCATTCACCCCTCCAGGTTATAGATGGAGGATTAAAATATTGTAACTTTAACTCGACAGCTTTTAAACGCTGACCACCGGCAAACTATTGACAGGGAAGTCAATAGTTTTCACAGCCTTACCTACCCCTATAAAATTCTTTCCATGATCTGAATATATGGTTAAGGAACTTCCTCGATGAGAGATTAAAGAAGAACTAAAACAATCAGTGCTCAATTATGTGACGAGTTCTAAGAGGACAGGCCTACATGTTGCTCTGGCAAATAAAACAATGTAAGATTTTCTACTATTTTTCAAATATAATAGCCAATCAAGATCATATCCCACAATTTCAAAATCAAGTGCATCGTGGACCCTATTATTTGGTAAAATACCTGAGGTTGTCTCACATTTCTGAGTCTTGAATTTTTGACATTTTTTACATCTATTTATACAATTTCTTGTCGTCTAACTGAATTTCAAAATCTAATATTTCTCTCTTAAATGAGGCATTCCTATTGTAGTTTCTACTTGTAATAAGTCCTTATGAGTACATATTATCATCAGTTTTATAACAAAAGGATCAGAACGTAATATAACAAGAAACTAAAAATCCTATTTATCATCTCGAAAAGCAACATTTGATTTACTTCTTATGAGACCATAATTATCTAAGAATCTACTATTGGTCTAAGTTGTTTTAATTTACCATCCGTTTCACTCTTAAACTTTTTTTAACTACCAACAAAGCTAATTTCTCTTTTTTTAATTCCTGATACCGATAAGTTCTTATGCAGATATTTTTATCAACTTTTCTAACATTATTATAAAACCTAAAAATCTAGGTTAGGCTATCACACTTAGAATTTACTTAGATGAAGAAAAATAACTACAGAATGTTTTGATATCTTTTCGTTAAGATAGTTAGAATTGTTTTCCGAACTTATGAATTCACTTATTCTTCATCTGGTTCACTATTTTATTTTTATTTTCTAATCATCAGTGAGGTCCCTCCGACCATTTTTTACCTGGTCATCTGTTCTCCGGAGCAGCCCATAGATATCAAATCGGCAGAATTGAAAATATATGAAATGTAACGCCATCGAGTGGGCGAGATCAAAGAGCAAATTTCTTTGACACGATTGTATATGAAAATTCCCTAATTTTGACTCCATTGAATCCAACATAAAGCAGTTGTTGAATCAATTCGAAAATTTTATCCATGATTATTCATTATCTACAGCAGGGGTCGATAACCTGTTTGTCCTTAAGGGCGCAATACTAAATTTGAAAATCACCGAGGGCGCATATTTTACAGATAATCAACCGGTATAAATGGGCATTAAATAAAAACAGATTTTTTATAACTTTATTTTGTTGATGTCATACATAAGGAAACATATAATTCAGTGTGAAACTTGGGTGTCCATATTTCCAGCTAATTTCTTATAATTGGGGATAAATTTAGAGTTCCCGGTCACATTAAACAGTTATCTAAATGTCAATTACTAAGCATTGTTCCGTATTTTGATTTAAATATTTCCTATTTGAGAACAAAGACTCACAATTGTATGTTGTTGCACAATATGAATAAGTTATTAGTGCACATTTCCTTAAAATAGGATACTTATATTCATCGACTAAGTTCCAAAACATTTTATCATTACTATGCGCTTTTAAAATAATATCACTTTGCAAGTTTATTATTTCTAATTCTAGGTCTTCGATATTATGAAGCTCGAACTACACTGAAACTATTTCAAGGACATCATCTTCGGTAACATTGAATGGATTTATGAAAAATCTTAGAATGGGTTCCAATGCTGCAAAATCTTCAAATCTAGAAGAAAACTCTTCTATTAGCTTATCTATTATTTCTAAATATGATGTAGCAGAAAATTTTTCATTACTCAAATTTAAACTCTCAACAGTATATTTTATAATTGGGAAAATGATTTTTTCAATAGATGGGATTTCAACAACACTAACTTGCATTTGAATGCATTTACTACCCTATTCATGTCAGCGATATGCTGACTTTTCCCTTGTATTTTTAAATTTAATTCATTCGACTTTGCCATTATATCTGTTAGAAATCCGTGGTCGATTAGCCAATCCTTATTTTCTAATTGCTCGTAAAATTCGCCTATTGATGCAATAAATTCCTTTATTTGTGGCAAAAGCATGATAAACCGCTCATGTATTTTACCTCTGCTCAGCCACCTCACTGCACTATGTAAAAGAAGATCTGTGAACTGAACGTCCTTATCTTCTGAAAGTAATTATACAATCCGTGTTGCATAACTCACGATTTTATGGAATTAATAATTTTTGTTACTATCGTAAATATGTGTTGAAAAGCGATTGCTTTTGCGCATAACATTTCCTGATGTATGAGACAATGATAAGAAATAAATTTCAAGAATAAGAAATCCTGTCTACATAAGGCAATAAATCCTTTTTCCTTACCAGTCATCGCTGGTGCCCCGTCTGTTGTAATTGACGATAATTTTTGAACAGGTAATTTTACATATGTTATATACTTTTTAATAGTAGAGAAGATATATTCTCCTCTGGTGCTTCCCCTTAATGGCAGAACTTTAACGAATTCTTCTTTTGTTGTAAAATCAGAAAATACCATCTTCATGCAAATTGCTAATTGTGATATATTTGTCATGTCTGTCGATTCATCCATCTGTAGCGAAATGAAAATACAATTTTCCATATCATTTGCTAATTCTGCCTCCATATTCTCCGCAATTACTTCAATTCTTCTAGTAACAGTTCGGGCTGATAATTGCAACATGTTTATATATATAGATGAAACTATTTCCTTTTTATTTTTGAATTCTTCAAAACATGAATCAACAGCTTCTAACATGGCTTCTTTCACTAATTCTCCTTCTGTAAATGGTATTTTATTCTTAGCTAGCAAATGCGATATTTTATATGACGCGATCGTTGCTGCTTTATGTTGTTGCAGTGGTTTAGTAAAAAAAAAAAAAAAAAAAAAAAAAAAAAAAAAAAATTTGCTGGTTAGTTATTGAAGATTTTAAAGAAATAATTTTTTTCTTCTAATTTCATAGTTCATTGGATAGTCACTATCAAAATTGGTATGAACGGTCTTAATATGTCGTTCAATATTACTTTTCTTGGGAATCGCAACACTATTATTACACAACAAACAAATACACTTCCCTTTGTAATCAAAGAAACAATATAGATGTTCCCATTCATCGTTAAAATAATTTGTTCTTTTTCTTTTTCATTTATCCATGAAGGGCTTTGAAAGAAAATAATTATTTCAACTGACTAATTGCTGAATATCGCCGTTTGACAAGAGTAAGTAAATCGCTCTGGCTATCATACATTTATGTAGTGGTCCCGCTGAAAAACGTAAGCAAACATCAGAAACGAAAACAAACGTCAAAAAATTTAAATATCGAGGATGGATACAAGAGGTACAAGACACGCGACGTAGGAATAAACTTTCTTACCGGGCCTGTGTGATTAGGCAGAGACACTACTCAGGCAGTCTGATATCAGCTGCAGAACTGAGAGCTAGCAGGAGAATGCTCGCTGCTGCATTTGTGAACATTCATCGAAACTCATTAATTTTATAATTTCCTTTCTATGCAATAATGTCTCACTTAAACTAATTGTACTTAATAACTATTACTAGTTAAATAGTTATGTTTGGATTCAATCTTTAATTGTTTTTTTATTCATCGACACATAGTTTACATTAGCCCAGTGAGGGCTCGGTAAAAATCGATAGGCGACGCCATGGCGCCCGCGGGCGCTGCGTTGCCTACCACTGATCTAGAGTAAGATCTTTGATTATGGATGATAACAGTCATACAACATAGTGAATGTTCAAGGCGAGGAGCTGTTATGGTTTTTAAGGAGCTATTCTACACCTGGCATGAACTCAACTCATTCTGACTCCGTTGTTATTTTCTACTCATATAAAAACGCATACACCATAGCTTTCTGACTTTCGTTACAAAAAATGTAAACTTGTCGATTCATCAACCAATTGAATACCAAATAATCTGGGAATACTTAATCCTGGTTGTAAATACAATTCTTGATTCCAAGATTTAAATTTTTTTGCCAGATTATCTGAAAGGTTTCATTTCTCCCACTTGATCCTTAAATTCATCACTTGAGTTTTAAATTTCAAGATTAATGTAGAATTAATTTGGGAATCGATATTACACTTTAGCGGTATAAACTATTGTGTCAAAAAAGAATCGGCACGCTACAGCTAAAACCATTCTTTTCGTAACCGATTCCTGTGGGATTTTTTTCTTTCTCTATTTTGTACTACAATGTATCGCCAACAGGATGTCGTACGATACCTAAAACGTAAACATTGTCAAAAGGAATTATCCTCAAATAGTTCACTAGTTAAAATAAATTTCCAGCATCTTAGGTTAAAAGAACTAGAAGTCATAATTACTTCTAATTCCAAGAAAAAACTTTCCCATTCTATTTTGGAATTTAGACTCATTAAACAGTTATTTAAGTTTTTTTTTTTTTTTTTTTTTTTTTTAATAACGGCGGGAACTGGGAGACTAATCCTTCGCCACAACATGGCCGAAAACTGTTACTTATTTCTCGCTACTTGTGAACCAAGTTTCGGAGAGTAGTGACATTACTTAATCCATACCACCGCAAATATTTTTATAGGATGGGCAGCAGTGATACATCATCTCAGAAGAAATGACAGAGGAAGAAAGTAACATCCCTACCGGAACAGAGATTCGAACCCAGAACCTACAGCTCCAGAATCGGAAAGTTAACCACTCAGCCATCGGGCGGCTACAGTTACCTATGTAAAATATTATGTTTTTACATTTTCCACAGTGTGCTTTAAATTTTCCTGAACTTTTTTAAAATAATACAGTAGAGTGAGTAGCTGACAATAAATACGGGTTATAAGTTTTTTCAAATATCCCTCTTCGATAACCGATATTCCGCTACAGCAAAAGGGTGTCTAAACTATGACCGTTTGAGAGCCACATTGCCAAGAAAAAATATTTTCTGGGCCAGACGTACAAGATTTTTTGAACAAATTGTAATAAAAATAAATTCCATATAGTTTTATTAAAATAAATTAAATTTTTTAAATTTGAATTAAATATGTATGGGAATATATACTTAACTAAATTTAACTGTGTGGCCCAACAGCCCAGGACCATCAATAAAGGGTTTTAATTTTTTCACTATTAAATTTGCTACGGCATACTTTGCTTTTCCAATGTTATTATTTTGAGGAGTATTATTAAAAAAAAATTTGGTCAAATGATAGACTTTTTTAATTCCGTGATTTTATCTTTCTGTTAAATACCGAGATATACATCCTATTTATTATCTTTTGATAACAATGTTTCAAATTGTAGTCTTTAAAAACTAGCACTAAGTTCTTACAAAATATATGCAAAATGCTTTACAATTCTCCTCTATAGAAAAGTATTTTTCCGTCCAGTTTTCATTAAATCACTTTTTTCCTTTTTTAGGTTCTGCTTGTTTTTTAATAACATGGTGTCCATCAAAAAAAAAAAAAAAAAAAAAAAAAAAAAAATTATATACTTTGATTTTATAAGGAAATATCCAAAAAAAATACGAATTATTCATACGTTTTTATAGAATTTGGTACAATAATTAGTAAATACGAATACACAGCATTATACTGCATAAAAATATTGTAATTCGTCGAAAATTTGTATACATACTTAAAAGTTTAGCGACAGCAAAAAGATATTACAATTAACGGTTGCCTAAAAATTGTTACCCCTTCGAAAATAAAATAAAAATTATTTCTGAATACTGTGTGTGATTACATATATGCTATATATAAACTACACTGAAAGCTATTTATGTTTAAAACCTGACAGTGTTTAAATTGAAAGCTAAAATCAAAGCATTTTAAAGACAATCAATTCTGAGATCTTGTTTCATCTTTCGAAATCGCCAAGAGATCGACTTATTCTTATAAACAATATTTGATTTTGAATCACTCCACGATTTTAGAAATCAAGTTTGTCTCCAGAGACTTTTAATTATTAAAATTTTCTTTGGAAATCAAATATATTATTATTTATGGTCCGATTTTATTCCCAAGTTACACACTTATAGAATAAAATAAGCACATCAACAAATACTTTGCAACTTCGTTTTTACTTTTCTTGAATTTTAAAAACGATTTTTCAGCTACACTAAGTTTTACATTAATTTCAAATGAGGTAACAGTCATACAAACCAATGTTGTCTCGTCAAAAAATATGGAAATTTTATTCTTAAATTATCCTTCTTAACTCTTCAATTCTAAAAAAAAACGCTTTATTGTAATTATTGAATCGCCAAAAAAGTGGTCGAAGCCTATTAAACCCCAAGGAGCCAAAGCTTCAAGAATCTACTAAAAACTACTAAGATTTTCAAGAACCACCTGGAGATTTTTTGTCTGTTTGTCGCTCAACGGTCATTTTTTTGCACACGAGGGCAAATTAGACCGGGACCTACGGTTTAAAGTGGATTCCGAACCACTACAAACATCCATGCCCAAGGTGGGATTCGAACCCACGAACTGTTGAACCGAAGGCAAGAGCGCCAACCACTCGGCTGCCAGCTCGACCCTAGGGATTTACAAGAAGACAAAGGGTAACTCTCTACAAAACCATAGCTGAGCGGATCATTGACCATAGAGCCCTGATCTGGGGAAGAGACTTCAGAGTTAATAATCAACTATTCCTAGACAGGATCCAAAGGCAGTTCCTCTTAAACATCACAGGAGCCTTCAAGACCACCGCAATTTCCGATCTCCAAGTAATTGCAGGCATTTCACCACTCCACCTACCTATCAGAAAGGAAACCCAATTCAAGCATACTCTAAAATACACCAACAAGAACATCATTGAGGACAGAATGACTCAAATCACAATTCACCCAGGAGTTTTCACTGTTGACTGCTAAATAAATCTGAACAAAAACACCCATCCAAACACTAACAACTGAACTTGTCAAATATTTACGGATGGTTCCAAAATGGATGATAGAGTGGGAGCAGCATTCGTTGTCATTCATAATGATTCCATCACACACACGGGAAAATTCAGACTGAATGATCAAAATACTGTCTTTCAGGCTGAACTTCTTGCAATTCTGCAAGCCACCAAATGGGCACAAACTCAAAACAACGACTGCATCATTTGGTCTGACAGTCTGTCAGGGCTGATGGCCGTTGGCAACCCGGAAACCACAAGCTCGACAGCCAGGCGCATTCAGGAAGAACTTAACCCCATGCCAAATGTTAAACTAAATTGGGTTAAAGCTCATCTTGGCATCATAGGAAAGGAGCTTGCTGATGGTCTGAGCAAAGAAGCTAGTTCTCTTGAGATCCCAAGTAACCCACTCCCAGCTCCACGCTCACACTTTAGAAGGCTTGCATTTCTAGCGGTCATGCAAAACTGGCAAGTGCTATGGGACCAAGCATTAACAGGACGTCTTGTGCATGATATTCTACCGAAAGTGGACCTTAAACACCAATGCTGGCCATGCCAAGTCACACTGTTTGTCACCGGAAATGGTCCCTTCCCAACGTACCTACACAGATTTCGGTTTCTACAGCGCTTGTGGAGGAATAGGGAGCCCATTCCACTATGGTACCGCTTGCCCGATCACCAGCTAGTGGTACATCACCACGCCAAGCACCCACCTTATCAAAGATTGGACTAAAAACATCACCACCAACCCCTATGCCAGAACTAAGTTGATTGCACTAATCAACTTCCTTCTCAACCACAGAGAACTGATCACCCTAGATGATTATGAAACCGATGAGGATCGATAATCTAGATCTAACCACGATAATCTAGATCTTTTTGACCTAGATGAGTTGTGAACTATGATGTTTTCCCTAGACAAACTGTGTTTTACCTCACCAAATAGACTTTCTTTTTGTAGGATAAATACAAATGTAACAAATTGTTTAAGTTGTCATTAACATTTGTATCTACCTTTGTATAACCTGTTCTATGTCTAAGAAACTATCCTTAGGCAGCAGCTAGCAGGAGCTGCATTATGCCCTACAACAGCACTCAATCGTTGCGTTCGGTTCACAGTCAGGTGTCGAGCTCTTAAGGCGGTCTGTGACTTCTCTTTCCAGCAACTCCCATCTAACTGGTAAAACTCTCCTTGGGTTAGGTACAGGGGTGTTTGCTGGTGTTAACACAGGCAAAAATCTAACAGGCCGTCGTAGGACACACCTAGACACCTAAGAGAATCCAACTCTTGGTTACATTTCTATGAGCTGGGTGTGGTTTTGTGACTATCCTGAGAGACCCTAGTAATAGAATGTAAAAGAAAATACGTATGTTCTCTTATCGTCTGCGGCACCGAGTCATTGCGCATGCTTGAGATCTTCTATTTTGCCTCTTCGTTCTCCACAACCCTAATTATTTCCACCAGCACTCTAACCGTAATTTTTGATAGATAAATAATGTCCTGTTATAGTAGAGTCCTAGAAATACGAGATTATAGTAATCCAAATAAAGAATTCCAACCTTATCTGCAAATGTGTCAGTATTCTTTGTTTCGATAATTTTATTTCAACATTATTTGGAATGCCTGGAATGAGACGGAGCCCTCATCTGAGATGGTATCCGCATTCTGTGACACTTATTCTCTTTTTCAATTTTATAACTCAATTTCATTTAGAAATAATTGCACACTATTGAATATTATGATTTTTATAAGCAACGAAAGTAAAAATATATTCTTTTAAACGCATATATATCAATTACTATCATTATACATTAAAAATAAAATACCAGCAGAAAGAAAAAGATATTTTTACAAGCTTCAAATAAAACACTGAATTTAAAACAAGACTTCAAAATAATTGTGTATCATTTATAAATATTCATTTTCATTGTAAGGAATCCTATCGAAAAACAAATAAGCATTTGATAAGCTACATAATTTATTGCTTAGTTAATACACTACTGGCCATTAAAATTGCTACACCAAGAAGGCGACATGCTACAGACGTGAAATTTATACAAAAGGAAGAAGGTGCTGTGATATGCAAATGATTAGCTTTTCAGCGTATTCAGACAAAGCAGGTGCCAGTAGCGACACCTACATTGTGTTTAAATGAGGAAATTGTTCAGAAGGTTCTTCATACACAAATTGCATTTGAACGTTGTTGCCTGGTGAAAAGTTGTTGTGATGCCTCGTGTAAGAAGGAGAAATGCGTACCAGCACGTTTCTGACTTTGATAAAGGTCGAATCGTAGCGTACCGGGATTGCGGTTTATCTTATTGCAGTATTGCTGCTCGCGTCGGTCGAGATCCAATGACTGTTAGCAGAATATGAAATCGATAGGTTCAGGACGGTAATACGGAACGCCATGCGGGATCTCAACGGCCACCTATCACTAGCAGCCGAGAAGACAGGCATAATATCCGCATGGCCGTAATGGATCGTGCAACCACGACACGAGCCGTGAGTCAAGAAACGGGGTCGTTTGGAAGACAAGTGTCTGCACGAACAATTCCACGACGTTTGCAGCAGCATGGACTCTCAGCTCGGAGACCATGGCTGCAGCTTCCCTTGACGCTGCGTCATAGACAAGAGCGCCTTCAATGATGTGATCAACGACGAAACTGGACGCACGAATGGCGAGACGTCATCTTTTCAGATGAATCCAGGTTCTGTGTACAGCATCATGAAGGTCGCATCCGTGTTTGGCGGCAGCGTGCATTCGTCATCGCCATACCGGCCCATCACCTGGCGTGATGGTATGGGGTGCCATTGGATACACGTCTTGGTCACCTCTTGTTCGCATTGTAAGTGCTTTGAACAGTGCACGTTACATTTCTGGTGTGTTACGACCCGTGGCTCTACCCTTTATTCGAGCCCTGCGAAACCCTACGTTTCGGCAGGATAATGGCCGACCGTATGTTGCCGGTATTGTACAGAACTTCTTTGATACGGAACATGTTCGGCTGTTACCCTGGCCAGCACTTTCTCCAGATCTTTCACCAATAGAAAAAGTTTGGTCAAAGGTTGCCGAGCGACTGGCTCGTCACCAAACGCCAGTCACTACGGTTGATGAACTGTGGCATCGTGTTGAAGCTGCATGGGCATCTGTACCTGTACATGCAATCCAATCTCTGTTTGACTCAATGCCTAGGCGTATAACTTCTGTTATTACTGCCACACACAGAGGTGGTTGTTCTGGGTACAGATTTCTCAGGATCTATATATTCAGCCAAATTTTTTGAAAATTTAATCACTTGTTATTTCTAGTATAATATATTTGTCCAATAAATATCATTTTGTTATCTGCATTTCTTCCTGGCGTAGAAATTTTAATGGCCAGTAGTGTATTTATAATTTTTGATTGAATTTCAGTATGATTTACAATACTCTTATAACTTAGCTGCTTAAGCAGTAATAACTTTTTATTTAATTTAGAAATTAAGTTCAAAAATGGTTCACAGTAGAAATGATTTTATTTTAAACCACCCACAACACAGCAGTATTAAACATATCAGTTACATTCGGAGAGATGGGGCATTAGCAGCCGAATTTCAAAGTCTAGATCATAGGTTCCGAAATTGGTCCAGGTTGACCCCAGGGGTCCTTAGGAGACCATACTTGAGTCCACGTAGACATGAAAAGTAAACAGGGGTTCACAAGTTGTAAAAGGGGGTCCACGAAAAAGTTTCTGGTTTTCATAATAAAGAACAAAAATTTTGGCTTGGATTTACCTATCAACGTACACAGGTAGCATCATTCACTAGGTAGGTACTCAAAATTATTCAAGACTCAGTTCAAACACAGAATTAAATAGAATAATAGATAATAGTACAAGTGTATACCACATGTCGAAACTCGTAAAGCGCCGCCCGTGCGTCCGGGGTGCTTGTTTAGACCTGCAAAGGAATGAAATGCGACTTGCGCTGTGCTTGCAGTCTACATTAGTATAAATACGAATGCCAAGAACAAAACGTTACTCATTTGTTTCCGGGAATTTAAACATAAAAGTGTGACTGTGAGTGAATCGATGTCAGTGTTTTCAGGGCCGGTAAAAGTAAGTATCTGCCTATTCGTTATATTCGTATTTTTATTGTATATTGTAATTTATCAATCATATTATATTTGTTTTACTACTTGAGTGCAGTACGTAGTTATGTAGTAAAAATTATAAATACTACAGATTATTCTAAACTTTTATAAAAAAAATCCAATATCCAGAGAAGGTTAAACTTCAGGTACCTAGGTACTTTTTGTCAGCAACAGGGGGTTTACCGAAAATAGTAAAATTTTGAAAGCGGTCCACGTCAACGGTAAAAAAAGTTTGGGAACCCATGTTCTAGATCAGTCTTTTCCGAAGTGAACGATAACGCCCCCTTGTGGGCCTTTCAGACCTAGAAGGGGCGTTAAGGAGACCAGAAAAAAATGGGGGCGTTGACGTGTGTGAGTGGGGCGATGGTAGATTTGTAATTTGATTTACTTTATATTTTTAATTTCACTAGAATTAAAACCTACCTACACACAATAACGAATACTTAGTTTATATTTCTACCCTGTATGATGGTATAAAAACTTAAAATACTTAACTTAGACTTCATAGGATAGCCTGCACGCCATATGCGAGTACGTTGTAAAATGGCGAAAAGCATACAGCTGTGTAAATGCTGAATCGCCAAATGTGGCAAACATTCCGGGGGGAAAAATTGCTGGAGCCGGTGCATGTGCTCCGTAGACGTACTGTCTGTTTTCGTTTGGAGAAACCTTCAGCGCTTTTACGCATGCGTCAGGTCTGCTTCGAGTTCATCAAAATAGGGTTGAGATGAAAAAGTAATGTTTACTTAACATGAGTGCTTCGAGCCTGAGGAAAAAGTCCATCTCAGCGTATTGCACCTTTTCAGAATAGAATCGTAGGCAGGTGGCGGTTTTGCAATACGAAAAAGGACTGCACGTGATAACAATCGGCTGGTTCATTGATACTTGTCCTAACTTACTCAGTACGATTGAGCGCCGAAAGAGATATTTAATAATAGTATTTTCACAAATTTGCTCATTATTATAAAATTTTTAAATTATTCATTTAAATTATAAGTAAGAGAATATATATAAAATATTTTTCTCATTATGTTCACGATAATTGATATTTTTGAATTCCTTAAAAAAATCATTGATCATCATCAGTGTCTTCTGCATGATTCGATTTCTTCTAAACATGGTTTTATGTACATAAATTTTTAACATGCTTGATTTACAATAATAATTTTTTTAATTTTATTTCTGTATTTATCTCAATGATTTGGTCAAGAGAATGCTTATAACAAACATTGCATGCAATATTAAGCATGTAAAATATTGATTGATGATAAATTAACTCTAAGTTATCAAATGCTTGTCCTAAACTGATATCAAGATATGTGAATTATGCTTTAACATTACTTGCGTTTATCATGTGAAAATTTTTAACGAAATATTAAGTTTTAAAGTTTTTAACTTAAAAATTCTTGATGAAGTGGAGATTAGTTTTTCTAGTGATAGTCGTCCAATACGTTCCATTCTGTGTGTTTTGTTGTTTTGCCTGAATTTATGTTGCTATGGAAATCAATGAAAAAGTTCTCTTGACATCAAGGTTCCATAAAATATGTACCAATTTTTAGACGTAAGTTATCATTAAGATTTGTGTGTGAAGAAAATATTTTTCCTCATAGATACTTTCATAGATATCATAGACAGATATTCACAGAATCATTAAATATAATTCTTTCAAAAATATTTTTTTAAGCTAGTTTTTGAGAGAAAATAATTATTTAGCAAAAATGCATTTTAACCATTTGAGGGTTCTATCAAAACAAGAATAAATAATTAGTCTTAAAAAAAATTGAAGAATTTACTTTTAGTTTATATTCTTTTAAGTTTTATATTCTTCATAAATTTTTAAATGCCATACAAAAAGAATTTTCAATGCAAATCACAAAATAGTGAAAATAGATTTGAAGTACTGAAGTGTCAACCATCTCATGCTTGGTGCTTCAAATCAGAAATTACTAATTGTTATGGAAATTAATTCTCTAAATTGTAAAACTCAGGAAATGAAATCTGTTTCAGTTTATTCATACCAATGAATTTTTTTAATACTTTTGGAAACAAGGCATAGTAGGAAATATGATGTATTTCTCTTACTTTCTAGAATTTACAAATGAAATTATCAAATATTTCACCGAAACTTTGACAAAATAGCTAGGTTTGAAAAATACAAATGCCTTTGTTGCAATAATATATAAGTTTTTATATTGCATAGGTATTTAAATATAATTGGAAAACATTTTGCCGTTTTTTCTTCTGGAGTTTTAATGGATAAGGCGATGAATAATAGATAAGACAGTAATCACACACATTTAAATAAAACTTTGAAATTCATTTGATATTTTAATAAAATCATATATCTTTTCTCCAAACATTCAAGAGGAATTTTCTTGCTCAATTAATCTGAAACGAATCGAATTCTTTATTTTTAAAGTGCGTTATCATTTTTAAGATGGAGAATATTTCAAAATTTATTTATTATCTCAGTATACTTTTCGTTAATGCATTGAAATTAATTAGACATCATTATAATGCTTATAGCTGAAAATGAAATGGAGGAAATACATGAAGAACCATCATTTTTGGTTTGAAAAAGCTTTAATACTTTCTTACAACCGATTCATTCCTACTCGTAAACTTTATTTCTTGCACAGGCACTATTTTAGATTTTATGTCCCATTCGTGTACTGCAACTTTAAATATTTAAAATTGTGCAGATGTAGTTCCTTTAAGACTCCAGAAATTCTGTAACTGCTTTTAGGAAATCTTTCGTGTTCTCTATGTGGATGGCGTGGTAACTTCTTTTGACTGTAACAAACTCAACGTTGGGAAAGTGCTTCCGTAAGAGTTCTCTGTCTTCATCTCTACCATGCAAAAGAAGAAATAGATACAATCAATAAAGGATTTTTGATATTTACTTATTAAATTAAAATATAATTGCTATTAGTATTATCATCTGTATATATTTAATGTTTTACAGAGAATTCTTGTTGAAGTGCTTTAACATTCTAAATATATTCCTTTATTATTAATTTCCATTGAAGGGGTTTTCTTCAAAATACTGGGTGTCCATTAATTATTGTTGGGGTTTTCGTGCCTCATAACTTTCGAATAAAAGATATTACACAAAAATCGAATACGTATTCGTAAATTACAGCCCAAAGAATTTTATTAATGATTTTAAAATATTAATGAATTTGCACATGGCTGCCCCTCGTAACACATCGAGACGAAATTCGACTTTCCTCCAAGTGTTGTCCAGCATTTGTGAGGAAACATTTTGAATCGCAGCAACAATTCTCCACTTCAGTTTATCAAGGGAGGATCTGGTTCACAATGATCTTGACAAACCCCCATAGAAAAAGTCCAGCGGTGTTAAATCGGGTGATCTCGGAGGCCATGGGATTGGTCCACCTCGTCCACACCATCTGTCGGCTCTTCTACACTGTGTCACTGCACAGCTGCTTGTCCCATTGATTTTTGTGGACTGTGAGTAAGCGTTTCTTGGATGCGATCAACATTTTCCTGCGAAGTGTTCCATCTACCCGCTCCCTTTTAGCGAAGAACGCTACCACTCTCCTGAAATTGTGTTAACCAGCGTCTGATAGATTTATCCGAAGGAGGATCTTTCTGGTACGTGATTCTGAAGCGGCGTTGAGTAGTTATCACTGATTTAGTTTCGAAAAACCACAATACACACATTGCTTTTTCTTGTACGGTTGCTATTTTTATTTACGATGTCATAATTACCCAGATTATTTTTATTTATGATGTCATAATTATCCAGACTGCAAATGTATTAAGATCGCATACGTAAAATTCTTTCAGTTGCAATTTACGAATACGTAATCGGTTTTCGCGTAATATTGTTTATTCGAAAGTTATAAGGTACGGAAACCCCGACAATAATTAATGAATACCCTGTATTTTCACACATATCTTAGGATATGTTTGGAAACTATTCATGAATATTCCTTAGTAAGGCATCGAAGTATATGTACTCATAAAAATATCATCATTTAACATAGCATAAGAGATTATAATTAGGTGCAGAATGATCTGTCCTAAACATGAATGATGTAAATTCAGAAATGAACTCAAACATTCGAAATCCTCTATTACAGTTTCTTACGTGTCTCGAAAAAGAATTTGTTGGATTCATATTTGGTAAATATGGAACTAAGGAATTTAAAATCTAATCTGTCCACAGCAATACAACTCCATACAGAGTGAACAATAAACATTTTCGGCATTTTGATATTTTTTATGTTATTCTAAACGAACTGCTGTAATCTTAAGATGTGAAACACCATTGCTATTCTTTTCTTATTATCCTTTATCATTTTGTTCCACCTATTCATAAAATTATAGCATATGAAGTATATTCAGAAAATAGGTACCGTTAAAAATAAAAAAGAGTGGTAATGTAACTTTTTTTAAGGCAATTTTATTTTTACATGAAAAAGCATATTTTAAACTATTTTTACATCGTTTCAGCCAATCTTAAAACACTTGTCTAACATGTTCCAGTTTTTCCACATACCTTCTATATAGAAACTTCCCGCCAATGATGATAATTACGACTCCACAGCATCTTTCCCTTCATCTTTGGATTCATAGCGTTCGCCACCGAGCTCGCGCTTCATATGCAGGACAAAGTGGTAGTTGGACGGCCCCAAATCTGGGCTGTACAGCGGATGATCGAACTGCTCCCCAAAACACTAATGAATCACCGTTTGAATGTCCCCAGTAGCATAGGAAGAGCGTTGTCATGGAGCAACACATTTCCTTTACTCAGCTTTCCTCTCCTTTTGTCTTGAATTGCACGCCTTAGTTTTCATAAATTATCATAATATCGTACTGCATTGACGGTTTCACCATTGGGAAGAAATTCAGTAAGCAAAATTTCTTTCATATCCCAAAAGCACATAATTTTTTTTTTTTTGTGCTGAAATTGTTGTTTTGAACTTCGATTTTTTGGACATTAGTCTCCACTGAATGGTGTTTCGATTCTGGTGTGACATAGCGAACACACTTTTCATCACCTGTCATAATTTGGCATAAAAATGCTCTTCTCTCTAGCGTGTGAGTAACTCGCTTGGTTTTGTGAACGTCAGCGAGTGTTTTTACGATACATCGAGAACACAATTTGTGATAATTTAAGTAGTCTGTTATAATTTCGTACAAAATGGTATTTGAAATTTGTTGGAAAATGTAGTCATTGTGAAACATTTATCCTCATGGATTTTTTTCATCAACTTTTTAACCAGATCATCATTGACAACAGAAGGCCGACCACACAGAGCTTCACCAGGGATGATTGTTCGACCTTCATTATACATTGTAACCCAATTTCTCACGATTCTATCACTACATCTTCAATTGATCTACAAATTTCAGTCGGTTTTACATTTCTTGCATTCAAAAATCGAACTGCAGCACGAATCTCACAGATGGGTGGATCAGTAATTGTCTTAAATATTTAAATATGTACCGCAGATCGAAAACAAAACGTAGAACAACCTAAATGGCACCAGTTGAAACCCAGTGAACAAGGAAGACTACCGCGCATGTTAGGGACACAGACCATAATATTACAGCGAGTGTACAGTGAAACGGTACTTACTTTCCGAATAAGCCTCGTATATAGATAAACAGGCCATAAAATGAACTTATAAAATATTTTACCGCTGACCACTTTTATTGTAACTTTTTACCTACTGCATTTTTAATACTAAATTTTATTTAAAATGTATACACCAATTGTAAAGACTTTCATTTTCTTTCTGGCAGTGAGAAAAGAGACATCTTTATATACACTACAGATTAAGTGGACTGCATGCTTAAATAATATTATAATAAAGTAAACACTGATGATTCTAGTAAATTTTAATCAAGTCTTGTTTAGAAAATCCAAAGATATACTATTCTACGAAAATAAGTATTGTTTAAGAATAAGAGTTATTTTATAGATAACATTTATTTTGGAATAGATCATATTATGCATGAGCTATTCTGTTTCAACATTTTAAATTTAAGGCCAATATCTAAGCAAAAATATATATTATTTACTATTAACAGCCATTTAAATTTTCTAAATGAAGTTTTGTCGAGAAGACTATGCATTAATTATTTTATGAAAAATGTGGAAACGATAATTTTCAGACATTTATGATGCATTATAAAATAAAGAGATTTCAATTTTAAATAAATAGTAAAAGCCACTTGTTTATGTTTCTCTATAATCAATTAGAATCGTGCAACAAGGATAGATTTGAGAAATATTTGTCTTTTCTAGTGGGTACTCTCCACGTAAGCTTACCAGCTGCAATTTAAACATGTTCGATTATCGTGTATGTAACTGGAAGAACTTGAAATTTTGATGCCAGTCACATTGGAATGCGTGAATTCGACTGATCATTCCCTAAAATAATGCCTCCGTTAAAAGAAGCATATCAAGAGGTTCTTGCAGTAATTAAAATTAAACACTGAATCGAAACAAAAACGTTGAAGGCCAAACAGCAAATAAAAGAGAATGGATTCTTCTTTGCATAATGATGAATTTGTCGTCTCCAGTTGTGATAGTGATAGTCTTTTACAACTTCAACTGATCTTTCATCTTATTCACGCTATCATCTCGCGATCCATGTCAAAGACAAAACAATGCGCGCTCAATGACTTCTGTAAAGTGTGGCTTAATATCAAACAGAAAGTCTTAAATGAGATTTCACTCAGTCATCCTGACTGCTGTAGGTGCACAGTAAATAATAAATCAGGTTGGTGAATTTTTCTATTACCAGAGATCTCGTTACAACCAAGATGATAATTTATTCTGATTGTATTTTAATATAGATAACAAAGAATTTTAGTTATACCTTAAAATAAATGGTACTTTATTTATCTTTTATAAAATTTCAATGGCTCAAGGATATGATGATGATATAGAGCAGGGAGGCCAAGCTTCTTGATAGTCCCAGCCGTTAAGTTTTGAAATTTTTCGGGAGCCGCAATTAATTGCGTATTTAAAAATTATGCAAAATAATTTTTTTACAGAAATTATATTTATCGAAATCATAAATAAAAGTACAAAATATGTGTATGGAATTTTAATATTAAAAACTAAACACATTTATTTTTCCTTTCTTGATAATTATTTAAAATTTGGTGATTAATTGGTTAGTTACTGCTGATCCACGTGTTTGGATTTCACGAATTTTAAAGAGGAATAAGATGATTAACGTAAGCACGTTGTTACGAATATTGAAGTATTTCGAAAAGCAGCCTTTTATAATTCAGGATACTTCGATTCTGGTACTAATTTCCAAAATTCAGTAATCGGCGTCGGCTTATATTTTGATTGTAGAGCATTATCTTCTTTCTAGTACATTTATCGAGAGCCATAAATAATCCTTTAAACAGCCGTATGTGGCTCGCGAGAAAGGGTTGGACACTCGGTATAGAGTATCCCAAAAGACCACAGAAACGATTTATTTTTAAGTCTGTCAAACTATAAGAGAACATTAAATGGAAAATTACGTGTAATATTTAAACTCTTACTAAGTTGATACAGTAGTCTAACTACTAATGTAAAAAAATAATTACATTGTGAAACGAATGCACAATTTTTTGAAATGAATATATACCTTTTGAGCAGAGTAGAATAGGGTGTGTATTCCCGTGATGGAACATCCAAGAAGAACAATGTCGTTTTTGATTGCTCTGATATCTACTTTTGTGAGAGATCTTCTCAATTTCCACACTTAAGATATGCTTGTTTGTGGTACCACTGAGCATGACATAACCGTGTGTACTTATTTGGAAAGTTAACGAGAGTTGATATGCGTACAAACTTACAAAACAACATACGAATAAAGAGATATTTATTTAAGAAGCCCTCCTGGTACATAGTCTTTCAAGTTCATGAACTTTCATGATCTTGCCAACTTAATGCATATTGTCTTCAACTGAATTATCCTTCTCCTAAAGTCTTTGATTGAATTGACTTTCCCCATTTCAATATATTATATTCTAGTAACCATTGGCATTAGTTTCAAACGCAACGTTAAAACTTTTTTGTCATAATTTGGCAGATTGTTATTAAAGTTTTGTAATAATCTTTTGAGGTGTTATATAATTGTTAGTCAAATACTGTTAATTTTCATGGTTATGTAATCCCCAGGCCAGTTCCTGACAAGAGAAAATGGAAGATATCATAGTGCTTATATGACGAACCAATGTAATCATGTCTGTGTAATTGCATCTTCTACCTATATTTGAATGTCAGGATTTGCAAATAATTAATGTCATAGAGATTTTTGGTAAAAAAAAAAAAGTAGAACTATTGTTGCCCCCTTAATTCAGAGGAGTGCAGAGTTGTTTAGTTTTTCATTCTAAATGTTTCAGTTGCACAAGAATATAAAACATATTTAATACAAAATATAGAATAGCTATAAATAAAATAAAAGTTAGTACATACATTTAAAAATAAGTTTGAATTTCATGAAACGAAATAAAAGATGACAGTGTAGATACTAGTTCTTAATCGATACTGTCTTTTAGTATCGATTAAGATTTTAAGTTATGAACTGCATGTAAAACGACAATTTATGCAAGTTTATTAGCTTCTAGCTGAAAATTGCTTTAAAAAGAAAAAGAATTCATTTTTCTAATTAACGAATTTTTTAAAGAAATTCTTGTTTGACACTAAAATTATACTAAGCAAAATAATAGCTCAGTTGGCATAATTTTTAGCTTTTCTAAATTTTTAGTTACTTCTAGCAAATCAATCATAAAAAACATATCAAAATTCTGTTAAATTAAGAAAGTAAAATTCATCTTTAAAAAAAAATTTAGAAATTAAATTAATGAATTGCTTACAATACAGAAGGAAGAGCCTTTCTGTGATTAACATAAAACGATGCAAACTTATTTACTAATTAAGCAATCAAAAGCAACGGGACAGCATAAGAGATTGTGTGGAAAAAGTTTCTAATTTTCTACTGTTTACGCCTGCATATATATTACAAATCAATTCAAATTGAAACGCATACACACAACATTAAATTAAAAAAGATATGTATTTTATCGGTAAGCAGAAATGAAATACAAATTTATTTTCAATATGAAAAGCAACAAATTATATCTACAGAGGAAAAAAATGCTCATTTTAATGTTGTAAAAAGGCCGAATCGAAGGTAATTTTTACTTAAAAACCAAATAATGGTAAAATGCTATTTGGTGAAATTATAGCGAAATAATTATCAGACAGTTGTTACTTAGGACCATTTGACAAACTAAGCTCGCTCTGCCAACGGCTATTCGAATTTAGGAGGGTACGTCTTACGTTTAACCAGAGCACCACGAAACTAAAATTACGACTTTGCTCTAAGTATTCCTTCGATAGATGGCACCACTAGAAGATCCACTCCCTTAATTTTGACATTGAACAGGAGGGAGAAGGAATTTATCATTACATCCATGGTAACAGCTCAACGACCGACCACAGGACTTTCGATCCTACAGGTTTAACTAGCACATGTATAGCATATACTCGGTGGGTCTTTGACGGCATTGGGAATCGAAGCCCGTCCTTCCAGATGGAAGGTTGATGCCCTAACCACTAGGCTACCATGGCCAGTAAAGTATAAATAATGTTGTTTAAGTCTAATGAGGAAGGATATTTTATTTTGTCAAGTTTTGGATTTTTATATTTTTAAACAATCTAAATTATAGAAGCAATATGCATTAAAGCTAATTCTATAATATATAACAACAAGGTAATTCTAACAGCATATATTAAGTTATACGGAGATCAGGTAAAAATTTTTTATAATTTAAAAATTCCTAGTGCATATTTTAGTATACTTACAAGGGTATGATGGTGTGCTCACCCTTAAGGAAAAGACACTTTCCAGGATACACAGGGTCTCCCATGAGATCATTTTTCAAAGAATCTAATTTATGTACTAATTTATTCATCACTTCCATATTACAGTGGAACTTGAATTCTCCAGTCATCTTATCTTTGTAGAAAGGGAGGAAGCTGGAGGTGTCTGAGAATTCACCGTTGAGCGTAAGCTAAGGCACAAAAAGAGATACGAAAAATGCATTCGATACAAAAACTGAATCTAATATATTTAGATCTAAACTTATCTAGATTGGAATGAATCTTCTTATTTAAATATATCACATCGCGAATTAACACGAGTTCAGCAAATCCAGGTAATTATTCATGCACATACTATACACACATATTCTTGATTATGCGAATATAAATACATGGAAATTCTTGAGCAATTAAACATATGCTTGCAATTAATAGCACGAATATGCTTTTTTGAACGATTGTTTTAGTTGAAAATCGAGGAGGAAGGTTAATGCAATGACTGAGTTGCTACAGTTATTGACTACGTCGAGCAAGAATTAGTGGAAGTGCTTTGTTCATGATTTGAAACTATTTCGAGTAGTTTTATTGTTGAAGAAATAAATTATAGTTTCAACACAGAGCAAAAGGTTGTTATAACTAGCTAGATGTTCTAGTTAAAGGTTGTTATAACTAGCTAGAAGGGTTCATTATAACTAGCTAGATGTATCGAGGATTTAAATTTATATATATATAAAGATTAGGATTTCCCCCAATCACATCCTGGATTATTTGAGGTTCGCTCTGGCGGTTGTTTCAGCATGTCCACTACTCGCACAACATCTCTTCCGATTCCTAACCACCTAATAATTTAAACTTTAATATTAAAATTCTATTGAATTAATTACTCATTTATTTAAATATAAAAAATTAAATTTTTCCAAAACTTATTAATTTCCCATATTTTTATTCATATTTGTTTTTTTTTTCAATTATTATACTTTCACTTAATTATACATAAAAGTTATGACTAACATGAATGATAATAATAAAATTCCAACATTTAAACTGGAGGTGCGATCACAGGAACTCCGCTGAAAAAACAAAACCCCTCGTCTTCAATGTCGCCAGGTTTCATGGTGTCATGGATAAGATCTAGCTGCCGATACATCTCTGAAGATTTGAAAACAACAAGATGTGGATTAAATATGCATTAGTTGTGACTTATAATTAAAAGAAATTAAATCAGACACATAACAGTGAGGTAAAAACGTGCAAAAATGAAGTCTATGATTAATCCAAGGATTTTGCATTTACACAATTGAAGACTATACAGTCATCACTGCAAGAAGGTGCAATAGAATACCTTCTGTTTGAGAGTGTCACTGTATCTTACATATAAATTGAAATTAGTGTGTCGTCTCTGATGACACATAAGCATTGATTTCTAGGCAAAAAATTGTTTTGGCATTCGTTTGTTTTTGAAGTTATGTGGGAAATAATGAAACGTGTTAATAACGGTTAATATTTAATTCAATTAATTTGTAGAAAATTCATTTAATTTTATTTTCTAACAGACTATAGAAGTTAAATTACTTCTAAAAAATGCGCTCAATCAAAAATTAGCAGTGATGATTTTCTTTGGCAGAAGAAGGACAAAAACTAATAAACATTAATCACAGAATTGATCATTATTCAACAGAGAATGAATAATTTGTTCCGAGAAGTTGTTTTTAAGGAATGATGTCACATCCAGGAAGTCAAGAGTCAACCACGGACTGAAAAATGGTACTTATTATGCTCACTTATTAATAAAAGCCATGGACAAATGACTACAATATTTACAAACATATCCATTAATTTTGCCTCACATATCAATGCTTTTACCACACATATCCATTAATTGGGAGCGATATTTAGAAATGCAAGAAAGATTGAACAAACATCCAATTAAGGTGGTACGTTGTATAAATTGTGAAATATCATCACATTCTGACTAATGATAAAGAATTAAACAGAATCATGTTTGGTTTATACAAAAATCTCCTCAGTTAGAAAGAATAAATTAAACGCACTTTGTAGGAGTTACTCATGAACACACTTGGTACTTGGAAAAAGACCCCGTTCGTGCCACCATCTTTCACGGAAAGAGCAACGGCTCTCTCACGCTTTTTGAGTGGCCACATCAAATCAGAGAGAGAGAGGAACTTTCTGGATTGTCTTTGGTGCAGGGTTGTAGAGACCTACGATGACCATATTTTCAGCTGCTTGGGTTTTACGGTTACCGAGATTTTAATGGATTCATACCTGTGTGTTGACTTTTCTATGCTGTCAATAATCGAAAGCCAGACATGGTGTAAGCTGTTTTCCAGCTGTTCTACTGACCTTGAAAGAAAATTTAAAGCTTCGACCTGTCTACGTACAGAGAATCTTACATGGGATTCAAATCTGGCTATTCCATTAGCTCAAAACCAAAACCCTCGTGGTATTTCTCAACAACAAAACTCGATGAGGTCGTGAGTTATCATACAAGTGAATGAAATTATTTCCAAGAGTGTGAGATTCCTACTAATATTCTACCACCGCGATAATTATGTCTTTCCACAGAGTTGTATTGATGGTATCAGGTGCTTTGTTAACTTCAGATCAGCACATGGAACGAATCCCTCTGCCATGGGAATTTAGTCTCATCTATAAAAAGTGTAAAAGACCATAGTTGCCTGTCCCAGGAAACGTGTTTTCTTACCCAAGATAAGCGGTCCTTTCTCTGTCGTGCGGTGAGCGAGACACTCACAAGACGCTTTCTTACCATACTAGCGGATATTCTTCTCTCAAGTGCTGCAGACTGGTCTGAAATAAGTTGCGGAGCAGAGAGGATTTTTTTGTTCTAGTCAAATGAACTATACTACGGTCTTCTGCAGTGTATACACCACCAAAATCCCCTGTACCTAACCCAAGAAGGGTTCTACTAGTTTAGATGGGACTTGCTGGAAAGAAGAAAAAAAAAGTGGCACTGCCAAGCACCCCCCCCCTTCTGCAACGCAGCCAAGCTGCAAAACGCAAAAATTTCGTTCACTAGTGGAGGGTACCCCTCAGCTGCCTCTAGCTGTCACAAATGGACTAGTTTATTGTGAGCAACAAAATAAAACATTACAAGACAGCACAAGTACAAGGTGAGTAATTGTGTGTGAGTTTACACAATTGGTGAGATCAAGTTGGGACAATGGACAAAATTTACAGACATTCATCAAAACAAAATAAACAGAACAAGTAAGAGGTAAGTGACAGAGTATGGGTGCAAACAACTGAGAATAGCAAAAAGGGACATTAAACAATATTTACAGATATTAAACAAAAGGATTACAAATATACTTAAAAAAGCATAAGCACAAGGAGGCAAGAGTTTCAGTGAATCATCCACTGGCGAAATCTGGTAATTGATATCAAGACAAAATTTACAAATTCTGGTAGTTCGTTGTTAATAGGTATTTTAGCTTTTGGCACTAGAGAAGAGTCAGATATCAAAACCTCACTAACATTGAAGAAGAGAGGTATCAATTGTTGTCTAAATAAAAACTATATTAATTAATAATGCTCCTTAGAGCATTAGGAAAAGGAGTTATCAAGAAATTAGAGCAGCGTTATAGGACATGAAATGTAGATGGTTTAGGTTGTACAATACTAAACGCAGTTTATGATAATTATGGCAATGCATGCGGTTTGGAAAATGAAACAAATTTAATTATAACATGAAAATTTAGAGAGTAGGCTTACCCTAATTCACTTAATAATTGGTGTTAACTTAGTTAAGTAGTTTATGAAAGGAAAAGAGATTAGTGAATAGCATATTAGCTGCAGTTGTTGGGAGCATTTTCTGCGATCGACCTGAAATATATCTTCAGGATACAAAAGCTCCGATTTGATACTGATACCAGCGACGGTGGACATCACTGCTAGGACCATTAAGGCGGTATCCTCTTGTGACAATTCCAGCCATCCACCTACCACATTAAGGAATCGAACAAAATGCCTGTTTCAGATATTACGAGACCTCACTGACTATCAGCGAAAATGGGATAATAAAATATCTAAAAATCAATAAAAGTTACATGCGCAATTACGAAAGCCTGATGTTTGCGTATTTTTTCTCTAACATGTAATTTTCGATGAAAAAAGTGACCAGCTAGCATGTTTGCATAAATTTACATAAGTTCTAAGGGTTTTGATGAATCAAATTATTCTTTAGAATCATAAAGTTATAATTGTGAGAAAATTGCAAAAAATGTACAATTATCATTCAAACCTGTTAGTTTTCTTTTCATTTATACTGGAATTGTACTATATTTCAAATGTTACAAATTATATTAATCATTACCAAAAATATATTATGTCTCTAATCATAATGTAATAGTTACTGTCATGATGTTTGAAGTGAAAAATTGAAAGCTAAATCTAGGAAATTTCAGATGTGCTCCCTTTAAAAAATTTGAGTAGCATCCGGTAAGTATGGAGGATGCAACGAAAAAAAAGTTGTGACAATACAACCACATTGATCATTGTATAACTTCAGAATACAGTGTTAACTGTGTTCGATTTTTGGGTGCAAATCCTAGGATTTATTTCAACCCTTTGCAAACTGTTAAAGAAAAGAAATCATATAAAAACAAATTAGCTGCTCTCATTTTAAAGTATGGATTCCTTTTTGCTAACTGAAATCAGATAAAAAAAAAAAGAAAAGAAAAGAAAAAGAAATCAGAGCTCTGTAGTCATGAAGTACAATTAAAAACAAATTAGCTCAATTTTTCATTAATGTATTCAATTAGAGTAACAATATTGCAATTATAGTAGGAATAAAATATTGCTCAGACATAAAGTTTGACTAACACACAAACACACACATTAAAAAATATAAATTATCTTTAAAATACCAAAATTTAAAGAGTTAATTTCATGCTTTTCTATTTCTACTATTTCGAAAAGCAAAACATTTTAATATCTTTATGTACAAAAATTCGTTTTGATGAAATTGAAAACTTTATAGAGTTGGAAATTGCTCAAACACAATTTCTTCGGAGTTCAAATGCTCGAAGAGTTTTAGTCGAACTGAAAATTAAAGAGTTGAAGTGCTTTAAAATCTTTAAGACATTTGTCCTTCGTGCATGTCCGAAAAGAGTGTTTATTCTACACAGCTGACCAACCCCTCCTGACGGGGACGTGGTCCCTACGTTCTCCTCCTATTATTTGTATTATTTTATTCTTGTCAGTAATTTTTTCAAATTTTGTCTTACTCGTTTCATTGTTCTTCATGTTGTAATTTTATTTATACTGGCATATATCCCCTTAGCGTCTTTTGCTCTGGTTACATTACCAATAATATATATATATATATATATTTATAAAGATCTACTGGAAAGTTCTGTCCTTGGTTGATGACGAAGCTGTTAAAAATTTTGATGGCCTAGTCATCACATGCCGATCTCTGGCAGTTCGTAAGCCTTCTTGAACCAGATGATAACTAGGGATGAAAAGTAGATAGCCTACGAAAACATCTTAAGGAAAAGGATATATTGTTGTGAAAATGTAGCCCTTCTAACTCTAAAACAAATACAATTCTGAATAAAAGAATTTGTGTGCATGATGGGACACTCGAAGCCCCAAAAAATTATGAGCATTAAAAATTGAAGGAAAAGATGCATTCAGAAAAGTAATACAAGCAACTGGATAATTTAAAGGAAGCAGTCTAAGAAAAGAGGCCGGCAATGCTCCAAGAAATAATTAGTCAAAAAGTTACAGAAATAAGCATGGAAACTATGTCTCATACACCTATTTTTCAGACTTATCACCTTCCACCTATCATTTACTTTTTGTCCTCACAGAATTTTTTAAGGGCATAAAATTCAAAAATGACGAAGATATCCATCAAGCACTCTTTTAATTTTTCACATGAAAAGATGAAACATTTTTCAAAAATGCGGTAATACAAATTGCCCTCACGCTGGCAAGATGTCATTTACATTATTTAATAAAGCTTTTTAACGTTATGAAAAATTTTCACTTTGTTCTTTTCTAAAAATGGATAGAACTTTCGAGGAGACTTAATTTATATAAGTATTATATTTTTTAATTTCATATACTTTTATTTTGAGTACTATATTTATTGCTTTAAATTTTATTTACTAATATATATATATATATATATATATATATATATATAAATTTAGTACTCAAAATAAAAGTATATCAAATTAAAAATATATATGTATGTATATAATTTGCACAAATGCAACATCAATTTGAAGCAACTAACCTGTGCCATGTGTTTCTTCATGAGAGGCATGAGTTTCTGGATGGCTTCTCTCTCCGTCATCGTTCGCGGCAGGGAAGATACGATGCGATAAAACAGCGAAATGACATTGTCGAAAGCCGTTTTGTGTTCTTCCTTTCCATTACTTATGGTTGTGTCTTCAACGATTAGTTTCTCCACCAGTTTTGGCTATTTTGAGAAAGGGAAGAACTGAGTTGAAGTGCAAATATTTAAATAAGGCATTTATTGTAAATCGTATACAGAAGATGAGATTATTAAGTATTGATTTCTTTTCAAGAATAAAGAATGACTATAAAACTTCAATTAATTAAACATTCTTAAATTTACAACAGAACAACAATCCATGAAATAAGTTGTAAAATTTGTTATGAAGAGTAAAATTAAAGTACTAGTGTGTGGCTTTTGATCTCATTACTAAAATTTTAATTGGTATAATGAAAATTAAATTTCCTTAAAATGTTTATCGTTACATTACACATCTCTCCGCATAGGAGTTTTTAAATTTTTTTTCACTTTATTCATAAGAACCTTATCAGAGGTGATCAATTTGGTTGACTACCATTTCTGTAACCTCCTCCCGGACTAATGATCACGCATTTGACATTCAGTTTCCTTATAAGAACTGGAGCTTATTGTGCGGAATTTTCTTTCAGCGTGGAAAACTGAAATTGTATTTGGTGGAAAGCGCTTTTTCTCTATTAAGAGTACGAGGGTCGCCTTTCGCTGTATTATTATCACAAATAAAGTTCTTTGTTGCTGCTATTTATAACACACGGATTATTTTATTAAGGCAGATACTCATTCTCAAAAATATGAATCATTAGATAATGTAAGAAATATACATATTTTCTACAGCAATAAGATCAACACAAGAATCAAAAACAAATTTTCAAATAACTTTCATTTGAATAACACTCAGCAATATTTTGCTTTAAAAATTCAATACTTTTGTTTTTGATTTTTAAACAAAACATGTATGAAAGATAACATATTTATAAAATTGATAAAATTCTCTTTCGTGATTCCTAAAATCATTTAAATGCAATTAAATGATTAAACAAATGTATGCAAACAATATTATATATTATATAATGGACATATATGACTTTATTTGTTGAATAAGTTTCAATGTCAATAAATTTTATATTTATTTTCTATAAAATAAATATACATTCATAGAGAAATAAGATTCTCTTTTAAGAATTATTTAGTAAAGGGAAGAAAAGGAGACCTTCATTCCTTCGACTTGAAAGTAATAAATCTGTTGCGAGAACAGATGCGCATTCCTAAAAGAAAGAAAAGAAAACAAACAAGCTCGTAGCTTCTCGGCGACGGTGGTCTGCGTGAGTAACATATTTTCAAACAATTTTATAAATTTCGTTTTTAAAGTAACCTGATTTCGCCTTTAATATTCAGTATAAATGATTAAATTACATGACTACTTAAACATATATATATATATATATATATATATATATATATATATATATATATATATATATATATATATATATATATATATATATATATATATATATATATATATAATAGTATTAAACACTTCACACATTGATACAAAACAGAAACAAAATAATCATAAAATAGAATTGAATAACAAAGAAACATGTAAGTGGATCTGCTGTTTGAAATAATTTTTTTAAAGCTTGGATAAGCCAAAATTAATTGATATGTGATTGTTTGGTTAAACAATATGAATTTAGATTGTATGAGTTTGGGTAAACTCATCAACTCCGGGAATTTAGCAAAATGTAAATCACAACAAAAGTATACTTATCGTTTCGAATTCGGCCGCACTTTTTGGGCGTCAAATTTTCTGTGTCATAGATGTGAAGAATAATTTTACACATGACTAGCTTATTTTCTATATTTATTTAACATTTATGCAACACAGAGAGAAATCACACACACAACACAAAAACATAAGAACATTAAAACCCTGACAATCATACTGGAGCAGTTTTCTCTAGGGTTAGAGCTCATCTGGTTCTCTCAGTTCGCTTATGACCGTTAGAGGGCGTTGCTCTGTTGCACTCTTGAATATTAACAAAAAATATTTTTGTTTCCGAATTTAATGAGTACTACAAAACTGAATGAGTTATTTTACTGCTATGCAAATAAATTGCCAGCCGTTTACTGTCTTTAGTTATATAATATTTTAAATAGCCATTTTACTTACTAAAGAAATGGAACTCTGAGTTGTATGCCATTTACATTATCAATATTAAGTAGATACAGAGTGCTTTGTTTTTAATACCTCCAAATAATGTAAATGGAAAAATTACAATTTTGTTTAGATTAATTTTTTTCAATAACGGCTGACACTTGGGTGTCTAAGCCTTCGCCACAGCAAGGCCAGAAACTGCTTCTCATTTGTCGTTACCCAGTGAGCACCTGTAAACCAAGTCACGGAGGCGAGTGGCATTAAACATGCCACAAACCCGTTTATAGGGTGGGCCACATTCATACATAATCTTAGAAGAAAGCACAGAGAAACACAGAGAGAAAAAGGCAATCATACATGAACCGGAATTCGAACCCGAAACCCACAGCTCAGGAGTCTGAAACCCTAACCACTCAGTCATAGGCTGGCAGATTAAATCTTTTACACACATTGATTAAAATATACTTATATATATTTCTAGAGAAATTTAAAACGAATTGAAAACTATTTTAAAGTAGTTTAATATTTGATGGCATTATAAAACAAAACTAAACTTTAAATTTACCTGGTGACTTATAAGAATATCTTTGTGATATAGTTTTTAATTTGCCGTCATTTACCTTATGAAGAGCCACTTCCATGACCATCCTTCCTCCTAGACTGTGGCCCACGAGGATTGCACGGTCGATGTTTTCCTCTTTAAGAAATTGCACAAGATCGGCTGCCAGGTGTTTCAAGGAGAATTCCTCCGAGTTTTCACTTTTTCCATGATTTCGAATATCTATTGCATATATCTGCGAAAAGAAAAATTGCTTCGTTTTGTAGAATTAATAAAATGGAATATAATTTACAAAATCACATCTGTTGCATGAGTTGCTGTTATTAAAGTTCATGATAAATTATCATTTCTCTGTTCTTATGCGTGTCTTATCAAGATTGCTTAACAATGAGGAGATTTTAAGGAGAACGGAGTTTGAACTCCATATTTTCGTTAGTAATAAATTATATATGGCTTAACTATAAGCCAACTCACATTGGGTCAGCATTCTTCTTTCAGATCAATGTGAGCGCATGTTCATATTTTATTTACGCTTAAAATTGAATTTTTGTTTGTTTGCTTGCCTTTTACGCAATTCTCGGTTCTTCGACTCTGCGTGAAATAGACTTTCCTTTTGACAAAGGAGGATTTAAAAATTCGTTAAAAAGTTTTCGATAGCTCCATATTCTAACTTCTTTAATAATTTGTATGTGTGGACAAATAGGAATAAAATAAAGTAGAATATAGGAACAGATGCAGTAATTAATAAAATGTCAATTTATGCTCATAAAAGATGGTAGCTTGTGTGAAATGGGCCCCGTCATACAATTTCTTATTGCTTGAAGGATTCGTACCGAATTCGGAAGATGCATTTCTCGTTTCTCTCTGCCACTGATTATGTCAGGGCCGCCCAACAAGAGGCCGGCACGCCACGGCATCATTCTTAGCGGCCTACGAAATGATGCTCTAAATGCATAAATATCCTCAATGAATGAATCCTCTAAATTATAAATTAGCGAAAAATGTGAAATATGCACAATTTTATTACATTTACGATAAAATTCACATAAAACAATGTAAGATGCTCCTGCACTCTCGAGCACGATGGTTACACGCACGCACGCACACACACACACACACACACACACATATATATATATATATATATTATATATATATATACACACACACACACACACACACACATATATATATATATATATATATATATATATATATATATATATATATATATATATATATATATATATATATATAATTATTAAACATTATTTGGCTAGTAGAGCATTTACACTTAGTCATTAATTTATGTATTTATTTGACTTACATATATTATTTGATGCGGTTCTTGCAGATTTGGACTTGTATTTAGATATGGATTTGGATATGGTTTAAATTTGACTATTTTAAATTAAATGTATTTTGGCTTATATATTTTAGATTAAATTTTACTTCTTGTATTCTAGTTTGATATTTTGGTTTGAACTTTTGGTGTGGCTTTGGGGTGTACTGGCTTCTTTAAGACTACGTCTTAGGCCAGTGCAGAAAAGCCATACTTTGTGCCAATGTGGTCAACACCCCCTGACGAAGTACCAACTTCGTCAGGGGGTGTTCCTGGCCGTGTTGGTACTTCGTTCCATTTTATATCTTTCTTTGATATTTTTCTTTTAAATTTTTCTAAGTATTTTTAATGTAATGCTTTCAATTTAGTATTTTTAATTATTATTCTCCATTTGGTTTTTGATTATTAATTGTTTAAAATATAATATTAACTATGTGTGTGTGTGTGTGTGTAGAACTTGAAATCGGAATTATATTGCTCGATCTGCCTTGGAGCAAGGATATCCTGTTTGGCAAAGATGTCTTTTAGACAGTCATTTTTCGAACATGAAATCTATAAAGTCACAACATAGAGGTTCCCTCTTTGATAATAACTTACTTACATGCTTCGTTTATCAGCAACAAATATAAAAGTGAATATTAAAGCATTAGTAAAAACCAATATACTAAAATTTCCCACTTTTTTGAAATTTGAAATTTTTGAATAAATTAAAATGTTAATAAAAATGCGCATTTTTCCTTTGTGTATACCATACCAATTAAAACTTATTGGTAAAATTACACAGGAAGCATTGCATACTGCGGCCCTCTAAATCGCATTTTCTTAAAGTGATCCTTGCGGCAAGTGGATAGCCCTGGATTATGTTACTAAAAAACATTCTAGACCAGGGGTCGGCAGCCTGTTTGTCCTTAAGGGCGCAATACTAAATTTGAAAATCACCGAGGGCGCATATTTTACAGATAATCAACAGGTATAAATGGGCATTAAATAAAAACAGATTTTTTATAACTTTATTTTATTGGTGTCATACATAAGGATACATATAATTCAGTGTGAAACTTGGGTGTCCATATTTTCAGCTAATTTCTTATAATTGGGGATATATTTAGAGTTCCCGGTCCTTAAACAATTATCTAAATGTGAGTCATTAAGCTTTGTTCGGTATTTTGATTTCAAATATTTCATATTTGAGATAAAAGACTCGCAATTGTATGTTGTTGCACAATATGAATAAGTTATTAGTGCACATTTCCTTAAAATAGGATACTTATATTCATCGACTAAGTTCCAAAACATTTTATTATTACTATGCGCTTTTAAAATAATATCACTTTGCAAGTTTATTATTTCTAATTCTAGGTCTTCGATATTATGAAGCTCGAAATACACTGGAACTATTTGAAGGACATCATCTTCGGTAACATTGAATGGATTTATGAAAAATCTTAGAATGGGTTCCAATGCTGCAAAATTTTCAAATCTAGAAGAAAACTCTTCTATTAGCTTATCTATCATTTCTAAATATGATGTAGCAGAAAAATTTTCATTACTCAAATTTAAACTCTCAACAGTATATTTTATAATTGGGAAAATGATTTTTTCAATAGATGGGATTTCAACAACACTAACTTGGATTTGAATGCATTTACTGCCCTATTCATGTCAGCGATATGCTGACTTTTCCCTTGTATTTTTAAATTTAATTCATTCGACTTTACCATTATATCTGTTAGAAATCCGTGGTCGATTAGCCAATCCTTCTTTTCTAATTGCTCGTAAAATTCGCCTATTGATGCAATAAATTCCTTTATTTGTGGCAAAAGCATGATAAACCGCTCATGTATTTTACCTCTGCTCAGTCACCTCACTTCACTATGTAAAAGAAGATCTGTGAACTGAACGTCCTTATCTTCTGAAAGTAATTTAAACAATCCGTGTTGCATAACTCACGATTTTATGGAATTAATAATTTTTGTTACTATCGTAAATATGTGTTGAAAAGCGATTGCTTTTGCGCATAACATTTCCTGATGTATGAGACAATGATAAGAAATAAATTTCAAGAATAAGAAATCCTGTCTACATAAGGCAATAAATCCTTTTTTTTTACCAGTCATCGCTGGTGCACCGTCTGTTGTAATTGACGATAATTTTTGTACAGGTAATTTTACATATGTTATATACTTTTTAATAGTAGAGAAGATATATTCTCCTCTGGTGCTTCCCCTTAATGGCAGAACTTTAACGAATTCTTCTTTTGTTGTAAAATCAGAAAATACCATCTTCATGCAAATTGCTAATTGTGATATATTTGTCATGTCTGTCGATTCATCCATTTGTAGCGAAATGAAAATACAATTTTCCATATCATTTGCTAATTCTGCCTCCAAATTCTCCGCAATTACTTCAATTCTTCTAGTAACATTTCGGGCTGATAATTGCAACATGTTTATATATAGATGAAACTATTTCCTTTTTATTTTTGAATTCTTCAAAACGTGAATCAACAGCTTCTAACATGGCTTCTTTCACTAATTCTCCTTCTGTAAATGGTTTTTTATTCTTAGCTAGCAAATGCGATATTTTATATGACGCGATCGTTGCTGCTTTATGTTGTTGCAGTGGTTTAGTAAAAAAAAAAAAAAAAAAAAAAAACTTTGCTGGTTAGTTATTGAAGATTTTAAAGAAATAATTTTTTTCTTCTAATTTCATAGTTCATTGGATAGTCACTATCAAAATTGGTATGAACGGTCTTAAAATTTCGTTCAATATTACTTTTCTTGGGAATCGCAACATTATTATTACACAACAAACAAATACACTTCCCTTTGTAATCAAAGAAACAATATTGATGTTCCCATTCATCGTTAAAATAATTTGTTCTTTTTCATTTATCCATGAAGGGCTTTGAGAGGAAAGAATTATTTCAACTGACTAATTGCTGAATATCGCCGTTTGACAAGAATAAGTAAATCGCTCTGGCTATCATACATTTATGTAGTGGTCCCGCTGAAAAACGTAAGCAAACATCAGAAACGAAAACAAACGTCAAAAAATTTAAATATCGAGGATGGATACAAGAGGTACAAGACACGCGGCGTAGGAATAAACTTTCTTACCGGGCCTGTGTGGTTAGGCAGAGACACTACTCAGGCAGTCTGATATCATCTGCGGAACTGAGCTCTAGCAGGGGAATGTTCGCTGCTGCATTTGTGAACATTCATCGAAACTCATTAATTTTATAATTTCCTTTCTATGCGATTATGTGTCTCACTTAAACTAATTGTATTTAATAATTATTACCAATTAAATAGTTATACTTGGACTGAACTTTAATTGTTTTTTTTTATTCATGGACATCTCTCTAATTTATATTAATCCAGTGAGGGCGCTGTAAAAATCGATAGGGGATGATATGGTGCCCGTTGGTGCCACGTTGCCTATCCCTGTTCTAGATGCTTAGTTCTAACTATTCCAATTCTTCTATATGGAAGAGGAACCCGTAAAATAATCCCATACGTATAAAATTTGAAGCTTGCAATCAACCTCACCTTACCATTCTAGAACAATGCTTATATATAGTTGGCAGCCCTCTGAAATGTAGAAAAAATTTCAATACCGTCAGGAAAAAGCGTTTTTATAAAACCAATAACAATCATTTTGTTACCTTGTATGTGGCAGTATGAATATAGCTTTGAATTGAATCACATAAAAATGTTCTGCTGAAATATTTTTATGGTATTTACCTTAATTCTTTAGGTATTAACCGATGGAAATTATAACATATCATTATTTTAGATTTAAGTGGTCGAAATGTCAAAAGAGGAGTTAACGTAAAAAAGTATTCTTTTTTCATTATGGACGGATTAAATTATTTTTTTCGGCTGAAACAATACTGCAGTAAATAACTCTCTAAATAGATTTTGGTTATTTTACAAATTTTAAACTTAAACCTAACATAAATGCGTTTTTAGATGTATGTTCCAATAGGTTTTTTTGTAGAAATGACCTCTGTCTTATTAGCCCTCGTAAGCAAAAGATGACCGTTACGCAACAAATAAATCAAACCAAACAAAGCCCCTCAAAGAAAACCTCTTCAATGGACACGATTGGACTTTTAAGCAGGATTCTGAGCCTGCTCATAAAGCAAAGACCACCATATGGTAGTTGAAAGAGAATGTGCCAGACTTCATAGAAACCAAAGATTGGCCTTCTAGCAGTCTAGATTTGAATCCTTTCGACGATAAATTGTGGTCAGTGTTGGAGGCAAAAGTGGGCCAAAAGCAACATTCCAGTTTGAAAAGTCTTAAGTTTAAAAAAAAGCAGTGATGGAAATTCCCATGGAAGTAATTCGTGTCTCGATAGATGATTGACCGAAGACAATTAAAGCCTCTGTGAATTTAGAAGGTGATCATTTTGAGTAAAATGGGCAATGTGTTAAATTAAAGGTAAATAAAAGCTTACGAACATTTAGTTTCAAATTTGATTTTGAAGTTACTTTTTTATATTTCTTTATAATTGTATCAGAACGCAGAACTTATGGCACACACACACTCACACACACACACACACACACACACACATATATATATATATATAATGAGACACTAATCAAAATATACCCTGATTTATGGATTGGTATTAAGTAATGATGCATTTATATCTGTTTTTAACAGATGCTTAATGAAATTTTTCTGATTTACATTACTAAAAATATTTAGATTTGGTAGTGGACTTTGCATATAACAAATACAGGATTCAATTTGGACAAATACAGGATACAATATATTGTACGAAAACAGATTTTTTCTTGATCATTTGTACTTTTCGTTCCGTTGTTGTACTAAGCTTCCCCATGATCGTCTGCCAAGAGGTGTGGGTGACAAACGATCCATGAACCAAAACAATAGGCACATCGTATCTCGCGTCTGTTGGCGAAATAGAAATGTGATGAAGCTTCACAGGCCTACAACTACAAGGAAAGAAAATATAAGAAAAAGAATTAAGAAGAATACCTCGATATAATAAATATATTAAATTAAATATAATCTGTATTATACATACATTATATGTATAACTCATAGATGAAAAATTTTCATTCTATAATTAATTCGAAAACATTATTAAAAATTAATGTTTTCGAATAGGAAAGAAAGGGTTTTTGTTTGATTATAAAACTGTGGTTTGCTTGAAAATTGGATTATAACTTTTTCTTAATTTTTTTACTCATATTTAGATTTCTAAGTTTCATTTCAGCATTTGTTGTGATTTTGGATTTATTTCGAATGATTATGAAGCAAATTGTTTCTTTTTAACAAGAAATTATCGAAATGAAATGAACTAAATAATGATTTCAGCAAAAACTTATTTCTTTAGAAATTTAATCAAATTTTTGGATCATCTTTACACTGAAAGCATCCAGCAATTGTTATAAAATCTGAAAGTTACAAAAGCGTGAACGTTTGCTTGTTCAAAATTTTTCATCGATTGGTCTGAAATTTTGTTGTTGTTATTCTGGCTTATCTTCCATCTATCTGACAAAGTCAGACAAAATCCATCAGACTACTGACCCTAAGAAAGTCAAAGACAAGAAGGGATAACAAATATTTGCCCTCTCTGGAAAGTCCCAAAGAGTTCAGGATGTGCTTACTGAGCTTGACATTTTGAGCTGTCGCCAAAGTTCTTTCTGCCCTCGAAAAATAAGAGACTCTTTAGTATGACCACTAGCTAGTCTGGAAATTGCTCTTTGAGAAACTGACATAATTGAGTGCAAACGAAGAGTTCTTTGCCCACATACCGGAATGGGTAGGAGGGACACTCCACTCCTTCGAATATTCGGCGTTGACAATGGATTGATATTCTAAAAAAGTTAGCTTTGAAGAGGGAAATTTGGAATGGCTTCAACCCTCTTTGGCCAAACTTTCTACTCTCTCTTTGCCGTGCGATGGGATACAAATGTTAATAATGTAGATATTCGTTGTCAGACAAAAAATTATCTACTTTTTGCTAAAAGAAAAATTTTTGGGCACAGGCGCCGTATAATCCATGCGCCAAATTCTGAGATTGGAGATTATTTGGCTGATTTTTTTATGTTCGGCAACCTTGTTTTTGTTAAGTCATAATTCTGGATACCTTTAAGAACTATGCAGAAAATTCTATTTTGGTAACCCTAGTATTTATGTCATTGCGCACGTCATGATACTTCATTTGGCAACATTTCTTCCTCGCCAAAAAAAATTCAGAATTTGGAATCATCGTACCTGTGCCAACTTTTAGAAAAGAGCGCTGTATTTTAAACAAGCAATACACGCTATAAATATGTTAGAATTTTATTAACAATAAATAAAGTGGTTGTTTCTTTCGTTACTGTTGAGATCCTGAGTGCGCCAATTTATTATGATTCTCATTAGTTTAAAATATCCATGACGTCAGATAACGTTTCCTTCACGTCACATCGTACTGAGACGGTGCTGTAAATCCGACTTGTTGATGAATTTGCTGCCTGCCTTCTAGTCACATTCTTCAAGCAGCAGAAAAGAAGGTGGAGTTCGCCATCGAATGTCGGAGTTCATTTTGTTAATAAAATGATTTTTTACATAAAGAGCAAAGTATCGGTTTGAAAAGTCGTTTTCCATTGATTCAAGCTATTAATACATGGACAATGGAATTGCACAAAAAGCAAAATGAAAAAGACATGATAAACATCCACTTTATGTTAAGTTTAAATTGGATAGGATGATTTAAATTACTAAATATTTCATTAATTAATAGAATTATAAATTAATAATTACAATATATGTAAACAATTTCTTTTGAATTTTAAGACTATTGCCTTGCTTACGCCAACACCTTTTTTTCAATACCTACGGATGTATCGTCAAGTTAAATTTTCCTTTATTTCTATTAGTTTTCATTATGAGTTAATTCAATCAAGTGGTTTTGCAATTAAAATGAAAATTTTAAAATAACCAAACGTTCATTTTGATGTTCACAATTGATTTTTTTAAGTGTTAACTGATTTTTTTTTTATCTTGTACCAGCTAGGCTGACAGTATGGGGTGAGCTGCTCCACTTTTTCATATTGAACCATATTTGGTGTGGAGTCCGACTGCTTCAGTACGCACATGCCATTGGGACCCGTTTATAGGGTAGGCAACCATTCACACCTCATTCATACACAGAAAGGACAAAGATAGGATAGATAAAGAGAAAGTACATCCATGCTCGAACCGGGATTCAAACCCAGGACCTTCTTATCTGCAGTCAGTCACTCTGACCACTAAACAGGGCGGTTGGCAAGTGTTAATTGATTTTCAATCCAATTAAAATAATATTGTGAAATTGGTTTCTTCGATATCTGGATAATTTATTCGGGCGGATCGAAATATTTTTTCTTTGTGGTCATAACAGAATCAAACTGCAATGACTGACTTGAGTTTGAAATTGTTTTCGTTGCTATTTTTTTCTACGTATTTTAATTAGTATTTACTTTTTTAAATATTTTCCAATGTATGTTTTTTGTTTATAACATTTTCCTTCTTTTTTCTAAATAAGCATCTTCCTAAACATCAAATTAATGTTTCGGAGAGCGAACATATGGTTTTCATTTAAGTTTTTTCAAGAATCCACAAAATGTGGTTGAATAATTTTATAATAATGCAAATTTATGTATGCAATAAAAGATAAAAATCCTGTCATTAAATTTGGGAAATCTTTCTGGTTTTTCCAAAACAACATTTCCAGTTCTGATCAGCAACCAAATGATTTTTGGTAATAGTTTACACAGAAGGAACATGGGCTAAGCACTCTCTACAAGTTTTTCTGTGCATTCACATCATTCATGATTTTCTGAAATTCTCAATAAAAATTCCTGATTTCATTATGTTTGCTTTTTCACTCTAAAGTTAATACATATTAATGAAAGCTGTGAGGACATATGGAGGTTTCACATGCCAAATAGATTAATTCTACTTTCTATATTTTAATCCATTTTAATTCCTGCTGTATATAATATATAATTGTATATATTATGAAAAAACTTCATTTATAACAAGAATTAACACCGCAAAAATATTTAAAAAATAAAATAATACATTAATAGTATATGTATATATATACATTTTGTAATTTTTTTTAACTGCTAAATTAAACAATTTTATAATTGAGGCATTCAAATGACTCTTTCGTTTTTTAAGTTGCTATTGGCTAATGAAGCTCATCTAAGTGAAAAGTGGTTGTGAATTTAATAGTGATTTGATAAATATATTATTAAATTAAACATATTACACACACTGTGATAATTTTGTGATAATTTTCTTCAATTAATTACGTCATAAAAAGAGTTCTGATATATATATATATATATACATACATATATATATATATATATATATATATATATATATATATATATATATATATATATATATATATATATATATATATATATATATATATATATATATACATACATATATATATATATATATATATATATAAACTTATGTATTTTAACAAAATGATCAAAAATTTCTGAAATACACAATCATACTTTATTTTTTGTATAAAAATTATTGATAGGGAAATGTTTTTGTGTTCAGAAATATTTAAATTATAAAAATTTGCATATTGGAAATATTGTATTATTTTTTCACTGCTTGAATAAAAATTTAGTCATAATGATTGAAAAGTAATGATTTCATATAAATTGGCTGGCTTATGAACTATTTAATTATATAATTATTTTAAAAACCACACTGTGTGTTGTTTTTGAGACCTCTTTGCTAAAAAAGACTAATTTAACTCCTACTTATTGTATTAAAATGGATTTTAGAATTCTAGAAATATACTGGTTTTAAAAGGCAGCAAAAGTGAATAGCAGATAAATATTTCTGTCCATTTACAAACCAGTATGGCCACTCTATGATCTAATTTAGATTTTTATTATTGAAAATAAAGTAAATTTTTTTGTTACAGAAATGACCCACCACATGTATTCCTCAAATATTTAATAAAATTTTTTCTTGTTAATTTTTTCAAAAACATTTATATAAAATTATTGTATTAAAACAAGCAGTAAATTTTCTTTAGTGTCTTTTATTACTTTCCATTTGTAGAGTTAAATACTGTAATAAAATATTTGTAAGTAGAATTTGGCCACTAAAAATTAAAAATAGCACCTACATATTTAGAAAAAAGATGAACCTCTGAATATCCGGGCTTGCAAGCCGAGATGTCACTATCTTCGGCTGAAGTTGAGTTAGAAAAGTGAATCGAATGCTTTGTAGTCATATCTATTGAAACACCAAATGATTGAAAAGCTACTAATCCAGAGAGAGGTAAGAAGATCCGCATATGTGTAGTATGCCAAGAAATGCAAAAAAATCCATATCTCGAAACAACATTTTTTTCCCCTGCAGCTACCAAAAATGCACCTCAACGGCAGAAGAATTTAAAAAAAAAAATCATTTCAAAAATTATTTTAAAAAATATAAAAGTTAAATCACCCTTGTTGATTAAAATTGATTGATTAAAATTAACCATAAATTGTATGTTTTATTATGTCTTTTCATTTTGCTTTTTCCGCTATCCATGTGCTAATGGCTTGAATTAATGGAAATTGGCTTCACAAACCGAAGCCTTGATCCTTATACACTGCTGGTCACACAAATTGCAACACCAAGAAAGACAAGATATATCACAATAAAATTTATTTTGCAGGTAACATGTTGACCAGTGTCAAATGATTAAATTTATGGACTTCTGTGAAGTGTTGTACCTGCAAAAATCGATAGCCAGAGTAGCCGCCATTGTTGGAGATCACCGATGCCACTCGTCTCGGCATTGATTCAAAGAAACTTCGGGTGTGTTCTTGAGATACAGCAGACCAAGCAGCTTCCAAACTTTGCTGAAGTTGATCTGGTATAGCAGCTGGGGATGTAATCTGGTACACTCATTAATCAATAATGGACCACATGTTTTCTATCGGTGAAAGATCTGGAGAGCGAACCGGCAAGGGAAGGAATTCAATCTGGTGATTAACGAAGGACCCTTGGACAATGCGTTGCTTGGTGTGTTGTAGCATTATCGTGTTGAAATATGGCTGTGAACAAGCCCTAAAAGTAAGAGTGGACAACTAACTCCAAGACCTCGAAGAGGGAGCGCTGGCTGTTCAAAGTACAGGTATTAGAGTAGTGCGAGAGTGATATCCAATACCTCATAATACACGATGAATAGCGATGCATAACGCAGCTGTTCAGCATTTTCTCCGCATGCTGTTTCCAGACTCGAATGCGAACATCGTGCTGTTGCCGACAGAAGCGTGACTCGTCAGTAAAGACAATTTTATTCTATTATACCATCCACATCTTTCTTTCTTATCACCATTAGCGGAGGAAGCGCTTAGACTGAATGTGCTGTGCTATGGTACGTGATGTAGCAGAGCAAAAAACTATGTAATATTGAAAAGTTTTTCACTCTAGCTCCTAATTTTGAGAATCATAAAAATAATGGGGTCAGGGTATATAAATTGGCATGTTGTCGTCCACATTCTTCAATCCTCGCACCAATGGCGGTGGAGACGTCTGTGGTTCTGCGTCAGGGGCAGCCGAAGCCATGGGCATCTTTCGGACATACCGTGTCTGATGCAAACTGCGTCGAATGGTACGCGCAGACACTGGATGCGTTACAGACTCAATGTGCCGTGCTATGTGGCTGAGCGATCCGGTACTGCCATGCGCACAATTTGCTTGTCATCACGTGAAGTGGTGAACTGAGGTGGATGCAATCAAACAAGTCGGTCTGTTGTACCCTCCTGCATCTAACGATCACATATCCATATTGCAGTTTTTTTGGTTTCATCCAACACGACTACCGATTTCCCTGAAAGATAATCCACAATCTCGGTAGGCCACAATCCTTCCTTTGTCGAACTCAGGTACTTAATCAAAAACATTTTCGCTGTTTTCTATGATGCGTAAATGATCACTTATGTTTTGTAAAAAACCACAAGTGTCAAACTTGAAATCGTCGAAATCTCCAAGTCTTAAATAGCGCTTTGAAGTGGATTTGCGCCTGCGCGTAAATTGTAATCATTTGCATACCTCACCTCTATTAATACATGTTGTAAATTTCATGTTAATTGCATGCTTCCTTCAGAGTTTTGTATTTACGGTGACAAGCAGTGTAAAAGAAATTATTTTATAAAAAAATGGATTTCGACAATATTTTTAATTTTAATTCAGACGAGTTGAAGCCATAGATTCGTTACTTAATATTGGTTTCATGTCCAAATCAATTCGATTGTTGTTAAGGGTATTTGGCTCAAAATATAAAATTTAGGCAATAAAAGCAAGAATTAGTTTTCGTATTACAACATTTTAAGTTCTATCCTTTAGAACTGCATATACACTTTTTTTGTTTTCATAAGAAAAAGAACCTTGGTTGTTAGTGAAAGTAGAAGTAGTTATTAGCACGTAATTAGCTTTTTTTTTTGCACTAATAGGTATTTTTAGCAAAATGTCTTCGCAGCCGGAGTGTGATTAAGCAGCCTGCATCAAATATTATTAGACGTCATGGATATTTTAAACCAATGAGTTGCAATAAAATGAGGTAATCATATAAATTTCAACTGGAAGGAAAGAAACAACGATTTTATAGTTAATAAAAATGTAATTATCGGCTAATATGCTGAAAGCACGTGCGGAGGTAAAAAAATAAATTTTATAACATATCAGCCGAAAACAAGTAGCGATCTGTCTCTTTTTAACAGAATGCAATTTAATAAATTAGCCAGTTAGATTAACATTCAAAAGTTACGTCACTCATAAAATCGAGTGTTCTAATCGCCTGAAAATAAAACATCACTGCCATGTACGCACACGTGATTTCATTTTTTCTCTCTTCTACTTTGAAAAGAGAAGAATGGAAGTAAAATAATTCCATCAAATACAAATATTCACAGAGCTTTTGATCTGATACATTTTATTTTTGCTATAAATATGTATATAAACTGTTGTGAAACTAGGAATCTTTCGAAAAAACGTGAAATCAGGGTCATGCGTTTAATGAAGAATGGAGAAACAATTACTATTTCATTGGTAATACAGGGAGTGAGGTCATGTGTTTATTGCAGTGCAGACGCTTGTTTTTACGAACTCATAAGAGAGGTAAAATAGTTCGTAAAGTGTATTCCATTATTAAGATTTGATCTTTTTCTACCAAACTGCTTTTTTATGTAAATAAAATACCATCCGAGAAAATAATTTAGAATGCAAAATAAGATTCGTTCTTGGCGACAACTTTGCTTCGCTGATTTTGCTGACCTTTTTATATTTCTTTACAAATTCTTGAGAGAGAATGTTCTTTGGCATTCCATATTTTTTGGCAATTTTCGTCTTATTTAACACTTTCTTGCCTATTTCTTTCAAAAGTTTCTTCTGTACTTCGACTGATAAAGCTTTCGACAAAAGTATAAATTGAGTTGTTTAAATAAGACAAAACCTCGACAGAACAAGAGAGACTTTGAAAGAATTTTCCTCTTTTATTTGTTCTAACGGAGAAGAGAAGAATTTCCCCCCTTTTTGTGTCCTTATGAAAGGGAAACAAAGAAGTTAATTCAGCACCATAATTCTTTCCCGTCAAATATGGGATATCGACGTCACTTCCATTATTGTTTCCATGGTGTCTGGAATGTTTGCGCATGTTGCTTTTTTATGAATCGAATTCTCAGGTGTTAATATAAAAAAGCATTCATGAAAAATTATAAAAAGTATCTGATCATGAAAAATGAAACAATGGAGAAGAAAACTATTTATCATTCAAAATTTTATCAAAAAAGAGATTTTCAAAATTTTAGTTCTAAATGGGAAATTATACTTATTATAGAGTCTATGGTGTCAGGTAAATGACTAGCCAATAGTTCGTAAAACCTTAGGAGCTCATCTCCTTTATTATGAAGCGAAATACATATTTAAAAAGTATAATCTGGAATGGCATCTCTCGCAAAACAAAACAACAAGGTATTGGTGGCCGGCCAGGTTGGTTAGGGCGTCATTCTCGTTAGCGGAAGATTATAAGTTCGAATCCCTGCTTAACCGAAGATCCGCCATGTTCGCTAACGGCAGCTGGGACACGTTAAAACTGGGAGTAGTCGCAGTGTCCTCCAAGTGAAATGATACCTCTGGGGGTGGCAGGCCAAATTTTGGAAGTCTTCAAAATCACGAAGGCTTCACACGACTGCTTCTACCAAACAGGTAGAGCCTACCTCTGGGATAAGTACAGGGAAGCAAGCTGGTACAACAACAAGAAAACACAGAAAACTATGAAGTGAATTTTTCAAGGTAGAATTCAAAATGAAAAGTAGGAAACGTTCAAACAGGGTGAAGAAGCAACAAAAATTACTTGTGAAACAATTGACATTTCAAACCAGCAAATTCATAGTAGCTTTTTCACCTTGCTGAACGCAACAAATCTTTTCCGGAAGGTGTTTATTATAGTACGAACATGGAATTCGTTCGGATGAGCTGCGTATCTAGAAACAGAAGTAATGGATACTCATTTTCGAAAATATATTCTAGTAGATACGATTGTTGATTGTATGCTACAGCAGTTAACGCTGATTTCGGGTTTTATGAGTTTACAACGATTGACTATGTTAAAGTGGTTAACACAAATGGTCTTAGATCACTCACAATCGGTCTTAGAGACTTTTTAATATAAGAAAATGGACAAAAGAGAAATACAGAGATGTGAGAATTCTAGCGATGAGAAAGTAGTCGACCATGTATAACAGCAACTAAAGATGTGGAATGCTTTCGAAATGGATCTTTCCACCCCGGGATGGCACCTGAGACCTGGGGTGCGTGCTCACGGATTAACACAATTGAAAAGTTCTCGAGTGTATTCGGTTGTACGAAAGTTTCCTCTGAATCCTTTAGACTTGAAAGCTGATCTACAGTGGAAATGGAGGCTAGTTGATTGGCAGCGAATGAAATTATCGTGATATCGAATGCTTTCAATTTCGAATATTCCTAAGGAATGTTCCCATACATTTGCGTTCATCTTTGCTTTGACTTTCAAGCTTTTTTTATTTTTATTTTATTTTTTATTTATTTATTTATTATTATTATTTTGTTAACGATTCCTGTTGTTGTGTGAAATATTTTTCCTTTCTCCGCAGTCTTGAACTTCCTTCGTTTGTTCATGCGTAGGACTCAAAGGAAAAAAAAAAAAGAATTTTGTTTTGTGAAGAATTTGTTGAACTACATCAAATTCGAAACATCTCTGTATCTTTCTTCAATAAAAATGCATAATCCTTTAAAATGTGTAATTTTGTTAATTTTAATTATAAATATTTTCATAATTTAATTGAGTCGTTTTAATCAGAAAACTGACATTGAACCACTACTTTGAATTTGAATTAGATATATAATTAAGTATATTTTAACGCACCGTTAAATTCCAATATGACGTCATCTAATAATTTCTGAAATTTTAAAAGTGCTTGTAATTGTGAATGTAACTTGTTTTTATATGAACAGATACCAACTTTTTTCGATGAAATATTTTGAGCCATCAAAGCAGTCGTTGTTTAATTTTATCGCATTTTATTACTACATATTTAATTTTTAAAAGTGTATAAGACGTTAAATAGTAAAAAATCTTAGAATTTATTAACATTTTTTAACATAAAATTTATGTGTCCAGTTCTACTCAGTTATACCTTTAATTCTGCATCGTGAAAATTTCCTTAAATATAAATCATCAATAACAAAAAGAATATTCATCTTTATAACTAAAAATTCCTAATAAAGTTGCTTAAAAATAACTAAAAGGGCTTTAGAAGTATTAGTAAGAAGTAAATTGAAAATGCATATTTTTGATTTGAATTAAAATGAATGTGTATCTTTTCATTAGAATCCCGAAACATCTTAGAATTTATTCACATTTTTTTATGCATAGAACATATATTTATACATCCAACGATAATTCTATTCAAAGATAATTTTTAATTTTGCACTCTAAGAAATCCATAGGACATTAAACATTGTATTTTAATGAGAAGAATGCATGCTTATTTTGTTTTCATTTTAATGAAAATAATACATTATTAAAGATAAAAAATCACAATATTATTGTTTAAAAATAATTTAAATTCCTCTGTCATTGCTGATAAGAGATTTTGTTAAATAACGGCGGGCACTTGGGTGACTAACCCTCATCAAGGCCAGATACTGCTTCTCATTTGTCGTTACCCATTGGGCACCTGTGAACGAAGTCACATAGAAGGGTAGTAATACCCACGCCATATCCCTCACATTCAAACAGAATCTCAGAAGATAGGACAGAGAAACACTGAGAGAAAGAAACATCCATGTTGAACTAGGATTCCATCCGGGGATCCATAATACATCATTGCTGAATCTTTAAGAATCAGGAACTCTAACCACTCAGCCACCGTTTGACTTGCTGATGAGAAATAAACCATATATTTTAAGCATATATAAATCGTGCATAAGCGTATTACAAGAATCACGTAATGTCATAGAATTTATTGATATTTTATTTATACAATCCTATCCTATTTGTAAAGTAATTTTAATTTTGCACGGTTATAAATATCTGGAATATCAGTCATCAATTTTAATAAAAATAATAAAAAAATGATTTCAAGTAAAAAAAAAATACATATCATTGCTTATGTATGAAATTAATTATAATAAGAAGTAAATCATATCTCAAAATCACACTTACTTATTTGGAACGTAAATGTAAAGAAATTTATAACATCGCTGTTCTTGTTGAGATGAAGACATTTAGCAAGAAAAGAAAACCATTCAAAGATTTTCTATTTAATGTATCATTTGTTCAGACTGGTGTTTATCAGAACTCAAAAGCAAATTTCGAACGATATTCAACAGAAAAAAAATCATTATCATTGAACAGAAGAAAATTAATGTTGTTTATGACTAATTTTAAAGATCACAAGTAGAGAATAAATATCAGTTAATTTTTCATTATACTCCTCCATTTAGGATCCTAAAGAAATAGCATGTTTCTTACAGAGAAGCGAAAAAAATCTAACGTAGATTCGATGGTTTTATTAACTCAAAATTTTAAATTTAATATATACCAGTCGACTTTTTTTGAGCAAAAATTGACTAAATAGTGGTAAACATAGGTAAATAAGCTAAATGCTAACATGGTAATAAGCTAAGAACAAAACTAATGCTAATTGATGCAAAAAATTACTGGATGGCACAATTTTGTCGGTTAAAAGGAGCATTACGGTCATTTATCTCCAAGGTCAAAAAACAATGTTGCAAAATTGTATTTTGATTCTTTGAAAAAAATGTACTATTACATTGTACTTGGGAAATCGATCCCCGATGCGATTCAATTGCTAAACAGTTTCCAACAGAATTAAACATTGACGTTTAAATAAGTTTAGTCAATAAGTCATAATAATTTAGTTTTTTAAACGTAAATATAAAATGCTTGTATTACTTTTTAGTAGTTTTCAAAAACGTAAACCCTTTTAAACAGTACCCGATGCATGCAAATGGCATATTTACGAGAGTAATTTACAATTTTATTTCTTCCTCGTTACGCGGCGATTATCGAACGAGGATATAAAGAAAAAGTGCCTATAATAGAAAGTTAGGTTAAATTTTTGTACATACCACTTTACTTTTAAACAAAATTTTTTATACATATAACATTCTACTATTAATTAAAATAGAAATTATTAATGAAATTTATTTTAAAATCAAAATAGATCAAAAGACTTCGAACTAAACCGAACTTGTTTTGACTCAGATCTTGAATCAAACTCTGCCTCTGTATACTGGACTATCTCTTAACAAATTATCTAACTTAATGCAAAATTATAATTCAATGAACTGAAATCTCTAATAGCCGATCACTACCATGTAAAACTTTCTAACAATAAAATGCGTACGCTAGTTTTATTGCTAGAAAGTTTTAAGTTATGTTTTCAATAAAATATTTTGTTTCAAATATGTGCGTGATAAATAATTTCTTTTAACATACAGGGCTAGAAAGATTTGAATTAAAAGCAGAACACATTATATGATATATTACACTATAAATAATAGGAAAAAACTTACTTTTGGAAAGGGTCCTCCATTTCAAGCACAAAACTTCATTCGACGCTATAGTTGATTGGAAGGAAGAGAAAAATGGGAAGGAGCTGCCACAAGTAAGGCACCTCAGGTTTCACTGGGAAGTGTAGCGTATATACAGGAAAATGCGTATGCACACACACATATACAGGAAAACACAAGAGGAAAAAAACTATCAAAAATATCCAGTAATGACTCTTTTTGGTAATGCTAGAAATAACATTAACTGTTAAGTCGAGTGTTGTAGGATTTTTTCATTTCTTGCTCCTTCCTTTGAGGATAATTAGCACCTTCTTGATTACAATTTTCCCATTCCTGCACAATAGACGCTCGTTTTTACGAACGCATTGGGACCGATAAAAGACTCCTTAAAATCGAAATTTCGTAAAATAGAAATTAAATTGTTTGATCTTAAAACTTACCACGTTGCTCTCACTTTATAAGTAATGTTTGTTCTATTAAAAATAAATTATTTACTAAAAATATGTAAAAACATATATCCTTGATTAAAAGCCATTCTTTCATTTTTGAGAAAAAACAAGCAAAGTAATCACTTACTTTTTTTTTATTTCAAAACTACAATTTTTTAAAAACAATGTTTGATGTGTAAATTAACTGTTTTTGTGTTGTTTCTCTCAAAAATTGCATCCATCCTGTCAACCACATTGACTGGTTTTGAATGCGGTCCAAACTCTAAATCGTATCCTTCACAGGGAATATTTAAAAGCTCCTTTTTATTCTCGTTTATTATGTTTCCAATAACCGAATCACTCTTACATTGTACCTGAAATCAGGATCAAAACGTTCTGCTATGAAATTCCCATGGAACGGGGCATCGGCCCTGAATGACGGGTTTCAACTCCCAAAGAACCTCCGAGTACATGCGCTCCTAAAATCTGGGGATTCGGAAGCCCTGCGGACAGTCGTTGAGCAGTTACCATGGGTCTCGAGAAAATTTCCTCTCCTACATATCGATGTCAAATTTGAGAGAGAGGGGTTCCTTTAGTGGTACCATCTATCGGAAACGCTGAGATCATAGTCGTACTTTCACCTTCGTGGTGCTGTGGTTAAAGAAAAGACGCACACTACTGACTTAAATTCACATAGCCATCGACAGAGAGAACTTTTCCAAATGCCCTAAGCAACAAGGACATGAAGTTTAAGGGAACAGTAGGTTCCTTTGTCGAAGTTAATGCATGAGTATCAAATCTTTATTCCAGAGGTCAATGTTTTTGGCTATCTTCAGTTATAGTCATTCATTTAATAGCGCACGCAAGTCAAATCGTTCGTCATTAATCGTTTTTTACCGCAATATCAATCCAAGTATACTTTCCCAAGAGCTTTGAGCCTAGAATGTCAGTTTCATGAAGAGAGAGCTTCCGAGACATGATCATTCCTCCCAAAAGTAATCTGCATTATTTTCACTTGAAGCCATTGATGCTCTAAATGCATGTAAAATCGGAAATTAGATTCTGCGGGAGAAATTTCCAAGGATATCTTTAAAAAATTTGAAAGATCTTTGGAGTTGGACCCTAGTTCAAAGTCTATTCATATAAGTCACTCTTAGGTTCATAAAAATATTTTTCCTTATTTTCTATTTAAGAATCAAAGCTACGTTTTACACCGATGGTTTTGGATATGGGGCTCACCCTGTGGGCTGAGCCCCATATGGGAGGGGATCGCTGCACAGGTTGAAAATCGTCCTCTAAAGATGAGCGCACTAAAGGGAGCTCGAGCAAATTAAAAGAAAATATTATTTAAAAAGATGACTAAAAAGGAAGCACACTCACATACAAAACAAAATGCTCTTACTAAATTAAAACAACATACTGTGGATGTGTAAATCAAATCTTGTTATTATCTTATTCAATTTAGTAAGTTTTAATAAATTTATTAAAGTTTGTTAAGTTAAAAATAAATTTAAGAGTTCCTTGGACCTACATTGCTGAGCAAAATTTTTCAAACATAGGTTTAATATTAAAAATAGATATTATCTGTTCTTTTTCTATATTTAGCCCAGAGACGTATATTTTTGTCTTCAAAGAAGTCACCGCAGGAAATCCAGCAGTACATGAGAAGGTGTTGCCGATGGTAATAGAATGCGAAATGCGCACTGGTTTTTAGTGCAAAAAGCTCTTCACATCTACTCTTGCCCAAAGTTCAAAGGTGATTTATTACTATCAAATTATCTTTTGGTTTTAACACTCGCAAATCCAAAATTTAAGTATTTCTGACATAATTTTCTTGATTTTATCATGTAAGTAAATTAAATATAAGCCTGCTTAAAAGTGTATCCATGTTTCTGAATAAATTTTAAGCCATGCATATTTAATACAGAGAATTGTAATTTTTTATTTCAACTGGATTGCTAGTATAAGAGGCACCTTCAGATTGATTCGATTGAATCGATTGAGACTGCCAGGATTTTGAAACTAGTTTCACCAAACATACTCCTTTTTCATGAGAAAACATTTGCTCACATCTACAAATGCTCGAGATAGAATTTTATCGACATTCCAGAATGTTCGAGACAAATCGGAATTTCTCTGGAAATAACGCGAATTTCTGTTATGGTGGACACAAGCAGAATCCTGTCCTAAAAGGCACCGGATTCTTGATTTGTCAGTGCTGAAAATCTGTGTTGCTAAAGAAAAAATTCTGTATTCTTGTTAATTTGTATGGTTTAAAATTAAGGGGTCGTAGAGTAGGTTTAGACCCAAAATACTCAAAATACATTATTATTGTATGCATTTTATTGCACATGGAGAACACAATCAAAATTATGATCGAAAATTGGGCCGCGAAATCTGAAAAGTTGAGAATCTCTATATTACGCTGATTAATACTTAATGTTACAGTTAGTTATCTACAATTCAAAAGAGAGAGAGATTTACGATTCTCCAATAATAATGTCTATCCTATTTTTCACCTATAAAATATTAAAAAAAATGGATAAAGAATAAAATTATTGAAAATAAATGCAAACCAAAAATGCATAAAAGCGAGTTCATAAAAAAAGAGATTTTTCAAAAATTTAGTTTGTAAATGGGAATAGAAAATATGATTGTATCTATGGGAGCCAAAATACAGATCAGCCAATAGTTTGCTAGTGTTCGTTAATTAGAAGTTCGCAAAAATGAATGTCTATTTTATAAAAATTAAATTTATGATTGTGTAAAAATAATAAATTTAAATATATACTAAAAAATTTATAAAATAAAAATATTCCCATATTGTAATTTTAATCAAAAATCCTTTAAAATTAGATAAAAAGGATTATGCATCAAATTTATATCTGAGCTTTTATGCTAGAACACTATTTGTTTATAGTTACGCAATACATTTTTTTTTCGGAATGGAAATAGATTTTTCAAATTTTTGTAACTTCAAAAAAAGAGCACATGCACACACACACACATATATATATATATATATATATATGTGTGTGTGTGTGTGTGTATGTATATATATTAATTTGAAATTCTATTAATTAATGAAATTTTTAAAAATTTATGTCACCCAAGCCTGTTTAAACTAACCATGAAGTGAATGTTTTGTATTGACTTTTTCATTTTGCCATTTCTTCTGTTTTATTGTAAACCTGTTTATGGTTTGAAATCAATAGAAAACGGCTTCTCAAACCGATGTCTTAGTCTTTGTGTAATTAATGAAATTTTTAAAAATTTATGTCACCCAAGCCTGTTTAAACTAACCATGAAGTGAATGTTTTGTATTGACTTTTTCATTTTGCCATTTCTTCTGTTTTATTGTAAACCTGTTTATGGTTTGAAATCAATAGAAAACGGCTTCTCAAACCGATGTCTTAGTCTTTGTGTAAGAAATCATTTCATTAACAAAGTGAACTTTGATAATATTGTAAATTTTGATTCTACGGTGAACTTCGCTTTCTTTGCTGCCTCTCGAAGTATATGATTTGAAGGCAAGCAATAAATACATCGACAAGTCGGATTTACGACACCGTCTCAATACGATGTGACGTAGATAGAACGTTCTATGACGTCATGGATATTTTAAAACAATGAGAATCGCAATAAAGTAGCGTACTCAGGATCTCAACTGTAATGAAAGAAAAATAACCAAGTTTATAATTAAAATTTGGAAGCAAATATTTTTGCAAAGCGTAATCTACTTTTAATTTTGTAAGTTGCAGTAGTTCATGCTACGCTGAAAATGTAAGTTTAAATAAAAGCCTATTTTGTAGTACAACTAATATGAAACGCGCAAAATGTTCTCTGAATGCCAAATCTATTAAAAGATAAACTTTTTAGAAACTGCTTTATTCGAAACGCAAGATACTAAAGTGGGCAGTTTAGTCTTCTTCAAAAGATTTGGAGTCAGTGGATTTCCTTTGTTACTTTGGTGGTTGAAATGTGTACAGCTTTTGTAGATGACGCAGTTACGCCGTTCTGTACCTTTTCGATGCAGCCGCTGATGTTGTTTCGAATTTAAAAATATATTCTGGCCATCTGATTCTTTTCTTTATCAGTTGCTCAAAAATAATCTATATAAACTGTAAAGATTGATTATTTTTTATGTGACCAATGTCTAACACATGGTTCAAATTAATGATTACTTGTTTTACTGTATCCAAATTTTATTTACATTGAATGTTCGCATTTCTTGTGAACAAAATTTACAGATACTGTAGTTACCAATGACGCTTGCAATAAGCTATCTCCGATTGCTTGCCTATAATTAATATTATTATAATTCTTTTTTCTTCCTGATTTCTAATATTTTAATTCTATTTGAAAATACAAATATCATTGCATATTCCAATAGAATTAAATCACTCAAATTTGTTTGTTTTTTATTCAATTTTTTATATCACCTAATTGAAGCCCGGTGGTGTAATGATAGCTCATCACACATCAAAGGCATCAATCCTACGTTCGATTCTCGGTCTGAGTAATGTAAACTCGGCCTTTTGTCCCTTCAGTGAGTCGATAAGACTGAGTACCAAGCATACTGGGACCCAATGCTGGGGACTTTCTTATTAGGCACCACATGTGCTACGCGCCACTTGGCTAATAAAAATATTTTCTAATCGCATTAAATTAGGCTACTTATTATTTTAACATTAAGTAAAACAATTTTAAAGCTCTTGATTAAATTCTTTATTGATATTCCAATTATTACTCTAACGTTGTCTATTTTTCTGCTAAAAGAATATCGTTGGCATGTAATATAAACAGATTTATCTTTCCGAATAAATAGACGCATGATCGGTATTATTTTGCTTGAATGAAAATGTCCTTAATGCATCGCATAATTTTAAAATCCGAAGTCTTCGCTCATTTTAGGGCATAAGTGACTTATTTTATTTAACGTGATTTCCTTGTCATTTTATTCTTAATGTCCGACGATTCTAATATCTAATTTGTTGTATGAATTTCCTTTTTCAATATTGTCATGAAAAAACCAGCTTCAAAATCTGCTTAGATCTCTTCTTATAAATTTTATTTATTGCCTTAGCAAGAAGTTTTCCGATTGGAAAGATTTCACTGTCTATGCAATTATCATTTCTCAATATCTGACAAATTTATTGTTGATAATAATTAATGACAAATTTATGTATATAGAGTTCATTTTTTGGTTTCCAAACTTGCATTTGGTAAATTTTTTTAAGTTTTCTCCTCAGAATTGATCTTTATTTTGAAAATTGTTTCTGCAGACTACTTTTCTTCCAAACTAATCTCGATTCAATTTAATATAAATCTGTTATGATAATTTCCTCTTAATATATTATAACTCTATCACTTTCATATCAATTTTTATAACTCCTAATGTTAGCTTCTAATAATTTAGATATGTTTAGTTTTCACTTCCGGTGCTTCGAGTTTAACACTGCGTAGTGAACTAGGTAACGATGTTCTAAAATTTGTTCTAATGTGTTCGATTGACTACCATAAACATTCCTATTGCCTTGAAGAAGGTCTTTTTATAGAGAAAGTGTCGTATTCAGATATAGTAAGGGAGTAAACTTGGAAATTTGCTGACCATCCACGTCAGCACGTGGTTGAAAAAGGCAGGAACTGTTACAGCAGCACGTACCTAGCCCTGAGTTGGACTCTACCAGTTAGATGGAAGCAGCCGGGTGGAGTCTTCGTGATTTTGAAGCAGGGACCAAGCAGGAGACTCCTAATACTGAGCCTGCATCCCCCATGGGCGTCTTTTCACTTGGAGGACTTTGTGACCATGCCTAGTTTTAACGTGTCCCAGTTCATCTTTAGCGAACACGAAGGATCTTCGGTTAAACCGGGATTCGAAATAACTACATAACTACTACTACCACCAATGAGTCTGATGCCCAGGCCATCACGACCCCCAAAACAGGCACGAATGCAATATCTATTTCTGAGTGTTCAACGTTGTCTGGAATCAAACCCGAAAACATTTCTCTCTCTGAAGAGAGCTATCCTACCATTAGACCATGGTGAGACTGTAGTTTACTTAATTTAAAGTGATTTCCGTTACCAGTTTCTACTATTGGTACTATTGGCGCCTACGAACGCAGCGCCCCCCTTGAGTCATAGAAAAGAAACCGGCAATAGCGATGTGAGAACCAGAGAAATAAAGTATGCGTTTTATACAGTCCTTGGGTGAGTGTTAATTGAGTTAAAAAGTGAGTTCTTTTACATTGGTCATAGTCTCGCAAGAGAAAACCAGCAACCTATGGATCTATATAATGGCTATGAGTGATAATTTACGCCTCTGCTGAGTATCGTCAAAGTAATTGAGGTATGTAACTGAGAAATTTACATGTCCTGAGAATATATATATTGAAGTATTAATAACTATTCAAAATGTTTGAAGGCGTAAAAGAAGAGGATTTGATATTAATTGCTATTGAGTTAGGAGAAGATGTCAATGAGAAAATGACTATTTCAGAATTAAGCAGTATTATAAAACAAAACCAGAAGAACGTGACAGAGAAAGATTACGTTGTAGAATTAGCAAATACGATAATTGAAGAGTGAAAGTCCATTGAGTTGCGGCAACTAGAGAAAATTAAAGAAAATTAAGCTCGAACAGAGAATATCTGAAGAGGTTCAACAATTAGAAGTAGAAAAAATTAAACTTGAAAGAATGAAAATGGAATTAAAAATTACCCGCGTGAAGGCGGAATCTAAGTCAAATTCAGAAGGTGAAAATATTGAAAATAATCAGACTGAATCTTAACTCTCTCATAAAAAGTGTCCGTACTTTAACTATTAAAACTCTTAGTAGACCTGAGGGTTGGGGTTATTTTTTGCAACTTTAGAAAGGGTCTTTATTTAAAAAAACGTCCCTGATAAATACAAAGCGGAGATTTTGTTAAATTTGCTAGGATAAAAGGCGACTAATGTGGTAACTTACACAAAGGATGACGAGTTAAATGAATATTCTAAAGTAAAAACAATAGTACTTCGAGAATTTGAGCCTACCCCTCAGTCAGGTTTAGAACCTTTTAGGAAAGCCCACCGCCAACCAAATGAAACATGCGTACAATTTGCATCGCTTTTAACGAGGAGCTGGGAATATTATTTACAATGGAGGAAGGTAACAGATTTCGAAACTCTCAAATATTTAATTGTGTCGGATAAAATATACCTGACCTTAAATAGAGAAACTACGTGTCATATTAATATGAGACCGGCTGACACATGGCTTAAACCCTCTGAATTAGGGAATTTTGTTTGTTTGTTGCTTAACGGTCATTTTTTGCTCACGAGGGCTAATTAGACCGGGACCTACGGCTTAAGGTGGATTCCGAACCACTACAAACATCCATGCCTGAGGTGGGATTCGAACCCACGAACTGTTGAACAGAAGGCAAGAGCGCTAACCATTCGGCTACCAGCTCGGCCTGAATTTGGGAAAGAAATGGTTTTATATTTTACTTCTCGAGGTAAGACTTTGGTGGAAAACACAAAGTTTAATAAATTATCTGAGTCAAAATACACGTCGAGAGTTTTCCTTTCGGAAGTTAAAAATAATAAGTGTGTTTTTTAATATAATGAGAATCACCCCATTTATAAATGCCCTAATTATAAAAATATGTCAGTAAATAAGCGTATTGAGTTTGCAAAATCAAATCACTTCTGTTTTAATTGCTTGGAGAATAATAATAGGGTAACGACTTGTAAATCAAAGCATTCGTGCAATATCTGTAAGCGACGTCATCATGCCACACTTCACTTTCAGTCAGAGCAAAAATAAGAACATTTATCGGCACCTAATAAGAATGTAAATATTCTCAATGTTAATGATATAAGAAATTTCAAACTATATTTAGAATTTTTGGTTATTCTCAGGGTTACAAATTTGACCCCTTTAAGACAAATTGATATGTGCGTTCCGGAATTAAAAATCATTAAGTTCGCGGAATCGGGATTTTATGAGCGTGGAATTTTGCTACTACGAGAAAGATGGCAAAAGGTTTTGGACCAGAACGACCAATATATAATTTAATAAAGTATTTGTTTATTACACCAAAACTGTCTTTCATTTCCACAAAAAAAAGAAAAAAGAAAAAAAGGTAATTACTTTCCGAACAACCCAATAATTAATTTCACATTTCCGTAACTACATATAACGCCATACCAGAAGCAATCGAGCAAAATTAAATATTGATGCTTGATCAATCCATTAAGACACTTTAGAGAGAGACAATGAATTATTGATTATAGAAAGCGATTAAAATTTTAAAAACTGCCGCTTAACAACAATGATGAATGTCGCAATAAGTAATTGAAAGCTTTTCTGGGGCGTTGTGATTAAATTCTTATTCAATTACATAATTTTGCTTGATTTCAATACCAAACAAATGTGAGTTCATTATAATTATTAAATTTAACTACAACATGTATACTTTTCCTGGTTTTTATTTTTTCCTAATTTAATTTTGTATCATCAGTTATTACTCATGTTAGAATTATACAATAAACCATTTTTAATTATTTATCTGAAAAATTTAGGTTCTTTATTGGGCATATATTTTTTGACTAATAATTTATATTTTTAATTTGTAAATGTATAAAACAAGTAATTACATTCCTTTTGACTTTTTTGAGATTAAATTAATTTCTCCTTCACAATTAAATGGTAATTTTTTTTAACATTTAGTGATTTTAATTGCAATAAATTTTTTTTATAACTTATTTCACAGATTTCAAATATTATTCCTTTTATAATCAATTTACAAACTTAAATCTGAAAGCCCATATAAGTACTACAGCACCAGATGTCATTGGAAATAATTTTTAATTGTTCTTTCGACGCACTTTTAATTACCTCTCTTAATTCCTTTGCACTGAATTCACAATTCCATTTCAAGCACTGATAATAATGAAAGTCATTTCCTTCCTTGGATGTGTTTTATTTACGCCTTAATACGAAAATCAAATTTATCGGCCATGTTTTCATTAAACATTAAATAGGTATGATATATAGGGTGTCAGAATGTTTTCCAAAATAGAAAGCTATCTCAAAGACGTTTTCTTTTCTTTTTTAAACAACAAGTTTGTTATATACGATTCTACTTCAAGATTCAATAAAGTATTTCTCAACAGAAATTCATTTTTGATTAAAAGAGAACCACGTGATTAAATGAATGAAGAGCAGTATCTTTGCGAGCGCATAGGGAGATTATGTAATGCGCTAACAAAACAAAACATACGATTCAAATCGATTGTATCGATCATGTAGCGAAAATATTTTCTTCCGGAACTATTAAGGCACTTTCTTTTTTTAAAGATTTTTCTCTAATCCTTTTTCAGTTGACGTTAACAATATAAAAATAGAAAAGAAAATGCGCTTAAAAACAAAGATTACTAAGTTAAGAATATAGAGTCGGTTTTTATCATATGTAGTGTGATGTTTTTAGAATAATTCCATGTGCTTCAAATAAAGTTTTATTTAGCAATTAAAAATTGGGGTAAAACCCGCTTCCAAACAAGTAAACAACGAAAAACGAGTGGACTACAACCAAAATTGAAGTGTTTATTCCACGGCCTTTGGGATTGTTGGTGCATATAGAAAAATGAGCCAAGTCCTGTCGCCAATATATCATATAAAATATGATATATTTTACATAAAGAGATATCTTACATATATGTGCACATAACAGTATTGCATTTTATTACATATAAGTAATAAAATCAAATTAATTTTCGAATTTTAAAAAGGTTGTAAAAATTTATTACAATATTTTTAAAACTGATTAAACAAGTTCCAGTAATTTTTGAGTAAATTTAAAAGGAAAATTAAGTAATAACGTAAGTAACCTATTTTGATTGTTTTTATACGAAAAATAGGATATTATTTCTGTTTCTATTGTCACAAAATATGTCGTTTTCCAAAATATATGTAATTTTTTCCACCCGTCGAAAGCTCTACTAATATTGCCCATTAACTAAACATTAACCTAACATTCACTCCTTAATTCTTTCAGATAAGTTATGTTAGTGATTATTAATATTTACTTTTAAAATGAATGATATTCTGGATAATAATGTCATTTTAAAAACTATTAAATAATATAATTTTTACTGTAGCAATACAAACTTTACTCCATCAAATAAGCTATTAAATTTAATTTGTGTTCTTAAAATGACTCTAAAGTTTTGTTTTCTGTGCTTACTTTCTGTCTTTTATATTCGTCAATTAATTTTACATTTATTGAGGCTGGTGTTACTTTCTCCTCTTTTAGACTTTAATTTTGAATGCTGCAATTAAGTTTTCACAATGTTTAGTGTAAGACTCAATAGTAATAATGCATATTATGCTATTTTTTATCATTCCCAAATTAGCTTAAAATTTTTTTCCACTTGTTCCAGTTATAAAACAATAAAATTTTCAATTTTATGTTAAACAATTTCTTTATTGTAGAACTTACCTCGTATTTGAATCTATGGCGTAATTCCCTTAAAGTTTCCATCTGAAATTTTATATTAAAAATGAAATATCCATTTGTTTTCTATTGATAAGAATTCTCGCTAATTTATGCGAGTCTTTTATAGTGTCGTCAGGTTTTGCAAGGACTAATTTCGCAATTGCATCATATTTCCGTTATTATGTGCTTTCATCTTACGCCCGTAAAAATATGCTGCTATCGAAGATTTTTAATTTGCTTACCGCCATAAATATATTAGGAAATCATAAGTACTCAAGAGTATTTATGTATGACCGTGGTAATCTATTGGTTAGGATTTCCGTCCGGAAGGTCGGGGCTCCATTTCCAATGCCGGCAAAGACCCACCGAATACATATGATGTATGGACTCTTTAAACCTGTGAAATCGAAAGTCCTGTGGTCGGTCGTTCAGCAGTGACCATGGGTGTAATGGTTTGAAAAAATTTCCTCCTCTTTCAGATCGATGTCAAAATGGAGGGAGGGGAATCCTTTGGTGGTGCCATCTATCTGAAAAGCTTAGAGCAAAGTCATACATTCACTTTCGTGGGGCTCAAGTTAAGACGCACTTTTCTGACATAAATTCGCATAGCCGAAGGCATAGCAAGTTTGGTTTGTCCAAATGTCATAAGTAGCATCAACAACAGATGTAACCTCGCGTTTGTATTGATGCCGCTTTAAAGAGTGACCAACATCTTTCTATTTTGTTAAAGTAGTACTTGTATCCTTTATATAAGTACTATGAAAAGCTGCACAGCAGCAGCATAACGCATTGCTTTTATTATATGAACTTACCTAGACATGGAAAAAGCTCTGCCCTGGCTAGCACGCTCTGCAGATGTCTCACAATAGAAAACGATTCCCCAACCAATTATAATAGCGACTGTACAAATAAAAGAAAATATAACTTGTGTTTTTATGTAGATAAATTATTCCTTATAATGGAGTATCAAATGCAAGCAAGCTCTTCCCACACATTATCCACAGATTATATCTATCGATATAGTTGAAAAGGGAAAGTTTCAAAGTTTCTTCCCTTGCAACTACTGAATACATTTTACTATCCAAAAGTTAGCCAGGGAAACTAGAAGGGGGAAGAACGATAGAAGTCTTCAAATACTTTCATTATTAGGATATTAAATATTCAATATTAAAACAGAAATAAATACTAAAAATATTCCATTGTGAGTTGAAATAAAAAAAATAAATTATTTATGGCTATGTACTGTAAATTTTAATAATTTCATTAAATTGGCTGAGGATCCTATACAAATATCAGAAATTTGATCTGAAAATAATATATAAAGACCCATATATATGTATATATAATGACGGAGTTCGATTAGTTTAATTTGGTAGCTGATACGCCTTCAGTTTGTCAAATACATTCTACAACATTGCTGTTCTAATATTTAATTTACGCTTGATTGTAGCAATTGCTAAGCAACGGGAGGTGACAGCTTGGACAACTACTTTAAAATTGCATCATTATATATGTATATGTAAATATGAGGATTGCTCTGAAATATTGTTTTTAAACATTTTTTTGCCAAGTTATGAATATAATTTTCTGTTCTAACTTATTCATAAATTTAGTTTGCTGTTGCACTAGCATGTTTCCCTGTACCTGGTTCTGAGTCGGGCTCTGCCTTGAGTCCTAAGGAGGAGGTGAGATACATCTTCTGTTGACCCGAGAATGTAAGTACCATGGTGACAGAATTCTGTCTTGGCTCGGGTTGTTGTTCTTTTTCATCAGGCAGCTATCCTTCGTCCTGTCCGGGTTGGGAGACCCTATCCGTAGCGAGCTACTGCTGGCATAACAGTCCAGGAGGATACGATATAAGGTGAAGAACCGGCAGAGTGTGCAATATTCGCCTCCGCACTCTCATCGACTCTGTGCCTACACGAATTGCTTCGTGTATCGCCTTCTGTGGTGCTCTTAAAACCTGCTGACCTGATCCTGTTCTCACTCTGCATCATGCAAATAATTTGTAAATACAGATCCCTTGTTGTTCATTGCTCTCTCTTTCTCTTTGCCAAGTTTCGTCAATTTCTGGCTACCCCTTCTAGGCGTTGCATTTTTCAAAGTCGGGCAGTGGATACTTCAAGTTAAGACCCGAAATGATATATTATTTGCTGATCAGAGAATAAAACATGGCGCAAATCTAAGTAATCACGAAGAATATATCATTGAAGGAAAAATATGTTTCATGTCAACTCATTAAAAAGCATACACACTTTCAACATTTTAGAGTAACAAATTAGAAATGTTCGATGAACTTGTTTTTCTTTCAGGAGGTGAAGAACCTCGTGTACCACTGCGGCGCTTTATATTGACGAAAAATCCATTCAATAGCTTTAAGACCGAAATTCTGTTAATTATTTGATTATTAATACAGCATTTACTTTCCTTCAAAAACTAAGGCCCTTGTTTGATATTATAGACAACAAAAGCAATTTTTCTTTGTTTGACATTGCCGTAATGCGTTCGTTAATGAGCAGGCTCTTGGGGACCTTGACACAGCAGAGATACAGCTCAAATATGATAAAGATAATAAGTCATCATAAAAGGGAGCATTTCACTGGAAACATTTTCGCAATTCGAATTCCTTACCGCCGGTATCAATAATACACAAAATTTAACTCATTTCACAACTGCAATTTGTTACATTAAATAAATGTGGATTTTCCTAGTTTTGAAATTTTCCTTTTGAAATTTGAAAGATATCATGTTGTGATTTGAAGTGTCACTAAATACTAAAGAAAATTTCTTTAAAGAAAACACTATTCTTGTACTTAGTTTTTTTTATTTTTGAAATTTGCAGCACTTGGAGAATATTTTGTGATGAAAGCGTCATTCAGTCCTAAAAAAATCCCTCCCATCAATGTCGATATTAACAATCAGATGCAGTTTCAAAGTTAGAAATTGACTTAATAGATTCGTTGACTCTTTTTATAACTTTGCTACCTTATTTTTGAAATTTACAGCATATAGACATTTTGTGATTAAAGTATGACTCAGGCAGGGAAATTGTTTAGCGACAGCGTCAGTTATTGCTCTGGATCCTTCCATTATATATAGGTATGAGTCTGTGCATATGGATACTGTATTTTGAAGACTTTTTAGAATACGGTAAATATCTTTGGACTGTCTGGCAGATGACACAGTTTTCTCCCAGAAACAGCGAGACATGGATAATATGTAGGAGTGGAGTTCTGCGGCACTCTTCTTATATTGTATCAATCAGTTCACGTTACAAGACCTTTTGGCTATACGCCAGAGTCTTCTTTTTTGTCCTAATAGATAGATACATTTTGAATTCCACCAAGGAGTGTAGGATTTATATGGGAACTTTTGCCAATTTCGAAATTTAGTTAAATTATGTTGACAGATAATCACTAAATCGGTTGATAGTTTATAATTTGTTATTTAACTACTGGTTAAATGAAGTAAAAAAGTCAGTCCACAGAATCCACGCTCGCCATTGTGGGTTTTTACCATTGATCGAAATTATCGTCTTCATAGGTACATGATCGCAACCAAACAAATCTGGATGGATATTGATAGTGCACTAATGGAAAATACCTGATGAGACTATGCAGTAATCAATATGAGAAAGGTTGTAATGTGGACCAAAATGCTTCGGAACTTTAGTATTAAAGAGGCAAAAGTTACTTTCTTTTACCCTTTCGTAGAATTCAAGACTTTGAGGAGATTTGGATAGACTTCCGAAATCGGTGTGTCGAACGTTGAAATCTCCAAGAATAATGAAAGGTGATCTGATACCTTGGATTGCACTGTGTAACCAAACGCTTGAAAAATTTCCAGTAGGGATGTATACATTTATTATGCTTGTTCAAAATACTACTAGCATTCCAGGATAGAACAGAAAACCTATTATGCGTGAAGATATTGGAAAAGGATATAAAAACAGACAGAAAATTTGAAAGCGCCTCAAAGTAGTATCTGTGTATTTGTGCTATGGAGGGCTCTTCTCCATGGCTAAGAACTCACTTATTGTTTGACTGAATTCAGAGGTTAATCCGATATTAAAGTACTTGGATATTTCTGGAATTAAATTAGTATTTGATCCATTTGTATTTTGGGAAGGCCTTAGCATAGAACTTTTACGGGTAGACTTTCGTTCAGGGGATTCAGTCTGTTCCTGCGCTTTAAATGGAGTGTTTCAATTGTGTTATTTAATAACGAGAACATTTTTGTCATCCTTTCATCCTGTCCAGTTTGTAGAGCTGGTCATTTGGCCTCGAAAGACGCAGTCAGTTTCGATAATATGTTATTATATGATTTTGTCACTCTGGACACTGCTTTATTGAAACCTTCTTCAATTTTTCTCTTGTTGATCCTACTAAGTTGTGCCGAACCGATAATTCCAGCGAAAGAATCTTTAGGTGACTTGAATTGTCGTCTTACATTGATGAATAATAAATGGTTTTCTGTTTTGAACTTAAGAAATCTGTTTTCTTCAAGACGAGATGGGCACGATAAATAATAAGCTGAATGATTGCCTTTGCAATTTACACATATAATTTTATTAGAAGAGCATGTTTTGTGTTTGTGTGTCGGGCCGCATTGTTCGCATATTGGAGTTAGCAGTTTGCATTGCTTAGTGGGATGGGAGAATTTATAGCATGTGCCAAATTGGAGAACTTTGTCAACGTAAAGTCTTATTTTTAATCGCAAATAGAATAAACTAATTTCTTTTGGTATAGTGACGCCGTATAAATGGTGATGAGTACATTTTCAGAAAGCTCGGGTGATCCTTTCTTAGTGAAACATCTTCTGTTTGATACTTTTAACTCGTTTCGGTTCATTTCCTTCGCGATCAGGTTTACATCCAAGTCTATTGGGATGTTTGCTAATAGAAATTTTGATGTATAGCTCTCTTTTTGAATTTGCGGGATTACAGGAACTCCAAGAATACGTTGGATACAACTAATCTCTGTGGCAGTTTCTGGGTTGCTTGTTTTAATTAATATTTTTCCATGACGAGTAAATATGACTTCGGTTATACCGTCTGGATTCGTGAAAACCTGATTTAGTTCAGTTTTCATATGAAAGGAGCGTTTCGGAATTCCTCCTTTGTTATTTTCGGGCATAGGAAAATCAAAAACATTTTCATACCGCATTCAGATGCTAATATAGTTAGCAAAGATCATCGTCAAAGTCTAGAGAATTTGAAGGAGTTATTTTTGCTCTGCGTAGAGAGCAATCCACGAATGCCACATCAGTCTCCATTTCATTCACTTTTGGAGAGTATCTCATAATATAAAAACAAAATATAGCTGAAATCCAAAGAGCTGAAGTATATTATATATATATATATATATATATATGTATGTATGTATGTATGTATATATATATATATATATATATATATATATATATATATATATATGTATGTATGTATGTATGTATATATTCGTAGTACTCACTTAACTCAGTTGAAAAGAACTATAATAGGCGTACTCTTAACACCAGGATTAAATTAAATATAAATATAAGGAAAAATTAGAATAGGAAAAACAGCAATAAAGCTCCAAAAAAACGTCAGAATTCTAAACTCTCACTACAACAATTTTAAATTCCTGCAATATTTGGCGAATTCTTCTTATAAGGATTCATTTTCAGTCTCATTTATTCGCATTATTGGGTAACGTTTCGGATAAAAAATTTCTACCGTATCAAAGCAGCAAAACATGTCAGCCGCTTAATGATTTTGAACCATACTTATGCGTGCCGAACCTAACACCTGAGTTGGCACCTACTTTTAAACATGTATCCCCAATGATTTTACTATTTTAATGTTTCGAAGAAGCAAATACATTGTATCAAAAGAATTTCATCGATTGCTGATAGAATGTTTCAGCTTCTATAGTTTTGGCATTTCCTCTCCTTGTTTTACATCAAATGATATTATTTATTTTTCCGGCAATTTTTTTTCAGTTTATTTACAATTTTTTACATACTTCATTCAGAAACCTCAATACAAATTTGAAACTTCCTTTTATACATTAAGTTAAATCAATCATTTGTTTTCTTGCCAAATTATTTCACACCTCGCCAGTTCTATTTTTTTACCCTTGGTGAAACTTTACAAATGTCGCCAAGGGTGACCGTATGAGAAATTTCCAATCGGGAAAACGACGGGAGGAAAACATCTGAAATTGTAACAAATATTTCCTTCATTGTTGGTATCTAACAATATGCTCTACTAATTTAAAAAAAAAAAAAAAAAAAAAAACAGATTTATAGATTTTAAACATCAATGGTAAAATATAATAATGTTGATATGCAAATTATCCATAAAATTTTTTGATTAAATTTTATTTTAATGAATTTAAATCGGTAAATATTCATGAGAAATTAATGACAAATAGGGTTGCCAAAATACTAGTTTGCCGGGTTTCCAATAAAAATGTTCGCCAAATTTGGCGCCAAGGAAACACGTCAAGGGTGACCATACAATAAATCTGATCCCCGGCACTTTTCAAAATAAAATACAGAGCACAGATGTGCCGTATAATCCAGGATGCAAAATTCTGAGTTTTTTTGAATATTTTGGATTATTTTCTTATGTATTAGGAAATCTAGTTTTTATTACGTCATTGATATGGAGACCAATAAGAATTATGCAGACAATTCTATTTTGGTAACCAGAGTATTAACGTCATCACGCACGCCACAATAAGTCATCTTGGCTAAATTTTTTCATCGCCAAAAAAATTCGGAATTTTGCATGCCAGAACTTACGGCATCTGGGCCAGAATTCAAGTGAATAGACATTTCTCACGCGATACAGAGAAGAGGCAGAGCATGTTTTAATCCAAATTGTGACAGCTGATAAAACGTGGGTTCGCCATGTTACAACATAACTGAAACAACACTCAATGGATTATAAACACTCGCAATCTCCCCCTAAGAAACAAAAGTTCAAAACGACAATGTCAGCACAAAAAATCATATGCACTATGTTCTGCGATATGAAAGGGGTTTTGCTTACTGAGTTTCTTCACAGAGGTGAAACCGTCAACGTGGTGTGATGATATCGCTTTCCTTTAAGACAACTACGGCGTTCAATTCAAAACAAATGGGGACGAATGCTGAGTAAAGGAATTGCATTGCTGCACGCCACATATTTGACGCCACGCTTCTTGTGACACTAAAGCGATGCTTCAACAGCTTCGTTGCCAGCGGTTCAATCATTCGCCCTACACCAGACTTGGCGCCATCGTATTGCTCCGACCTTGAAGTGAAAAATGTTATGAATCGTGGCTGGCGGAGAGTTCCTACAAAAAAGCTGATCACACGTTACGACAAGTGTTTTAAGATTGGCGGAAAGTAGGTAGAATAAATGATTTCTCATATAAAAAGAATATTGACTTGAAACAAAAAAATCTCTATTACCATTTTGTTTTTCAAAACTTGTACAACTTTCCGAATATGCCTAGTAAATATATATATATATATATATATATATATATATATATATATATATATATATATATATATATATATATATATATATATATATATATATATATATATATATATATATATATATATATATATATATATATATATATATATATATATATATATTATATATATATATATATTTATGTATATGTATATGTATATTTGTATATATATGTGTGTGTGTTTGTAACCTATTTATTAGAAAATATTGATATTAAAAAATTTTCTTTACTCCATTAAAATATTAATATGAATAAATAAAAATTATTGTTGGCTATACCATTAATTAGGGGATTTACACATAATTCCAGATCAAATAAGTAATTGTAGAAAGCCCTTGTTGTTCACTTTTAGACAATACGGTCTGTGTAATTTGAAGCCATTTTAATTTTTCGATTTTATCAAATATTCACAAAACTGTAAAAAAATATATTATTTATAAGAAAGATATTAAATTTCCCTAATCGTTGAAATTTCATTGCAATACTTATCATACCAATAACTATAGCTGTCAAAACTGCAAAATTATTTGTATCATGGAAAAAAAATGCTCCTTGCGACACACAGTATGGATTAATATGTATATCCCGGAAGACACAACTTGCGTCTTTCAAAAAACGTTATGAAATAGATGATGACAATAATGGCAGATAATTATACCAATTAAGGTTTTTTTTCCCTCAACATTCATTGAAGTAAAATAGTATTGAAAACTGTTATATTGACCTAACTCTTAAATTATTTCAAAGGGAAAAATTATGAAATTATTATAGTTCTCTTTCCTTTAAAATAATGATTAGCAGCAAAGAAACGATGGAAATTGTTTTTTTTTATTGACAACTGATAAGAAAATTAATAGGAAATAATCTAATAATTTATTCTTGGAATTGGTAAAAATAAAAATAGAAATGTATAAATTTTAGCGAAAAGATTGTACTATTAGATAAGTGAGGGCTTAGGGTACTCTCACGCTCGAAAGGTAGCAAGTTCGATACTTGATGTGGTTGAGCAGAAAGAGATGTTAAGTTAATGTTAAATACATGTTAAGTTTGATGCTAGGAGATGAAATATAACAGTAAATAAATATTGAACTTTTACATTCTGCATTGGGTGTTTGCTCGAGAATTTGCCTCTGCTCAAATACGACACAATGAAAACGTAAATACTTACTATGAAAACGTTCATTCAAGAAACCATTAGACACATTTCATGTTCTGAATATCTAGGGACTGTGTTTGATTTTGAATGCAGTTTTCTTCCTCAAATAAGGTTCTGTTTTAGAAATAAATGCAGAAAATCCGACAACACTTTATATTAAAAATGTCATTTCTTTAACTCTTCTTCAATCGATTTTAGGGGCTCTTTTGTAGTAAGTTTTAGGTATATCCAGTGAAAAATTAGAGCACAGAGCCTATCCACGCATTCCTGCTTTGTAAATACTCTAGTAAGTTTTCAGGTTCTTACAGTTTTTTAAAAAAGTAAGCTTACGATCTTTTATTAAATGATATTTATTCTTAAAAAAAGAAAATGATTTAAATTTAGGATTATAAAAATATCCGATTTTCCAACGCCTTTTCCAACAATAGTTAAGTTTTCTATGAACATTTGTTGCGATTGGCATAGTGAAGAGAGGTTCACTAGTTCGATACTGATCTCTGTTAAATAGCAGAAAACCAATTGTCCATTTCAGTATTAATTAAATAAAACCCATTTATTAATAATTTTCAAATTAATTTTGTTCTTTGTTCTACCTAGATTTTATTTCAGTGAACAGATTCTCTAAAAGAAGTCATCCACGTTGTAATTTTAATGTATTGCTTCAACTGCAATGCTGATTTATCTACATTTTATTTTTGAAGCGCTTATAAGGCAATAATTGGACTATATTATTAAAAGAATCTTTAATATAAAGTACCCAGGAGTATTCGACATTTGATGAATAAGTATGGATATTAAATTATAGATATTTTAAATTCTCTTTTCTTTGAGATTTAATTTTGCCGTTCATGAATTAATTAATATTTTATGTCTATCAAATAAATGTGTGATTTTTGCTAGAAATTAGTTAGAATTAAAATAGGTAGGCTATAAGAAAATATCTTTAATATTGAAAAGTTATAAGTACATTATTAAGTCTATATTAACAAGCTCATAAATTTTATGTTATACAAATCAGCATATTTTCTTTAGGCATTTGAGACATATTATATTTAGAAGATATTAAATGAGTGGAAATCGATAACTATTTCATATAGGCATTTCTGAGTGTCAGTTAGTTGAATATCATTTAAGAAAATCACTTGGAAAAACAAACCTCCTACGATTAACAGCTGATACAAATTCTCTTTGAGAAAGCAAATAAATGTTTTTATAGTAATGGAAAGTCTTTCAAGAAATTGTACTATGATAAATCGTAGTACTATGCACATAAGTGTTTTTATCTTAAAGAAAAGTGTTTTAAGAAATTGTACTACTAAAAACAGTAAACAATTTCTAATACGATGCCTATTACAGAGTGCAGTTTGACAGAAACCTGTCTTTCTGCCACAGAATACAACTTAATTTTGCTGTTCTATCAATCTAAGGAATATTAATTCTTTTGTGACATTTTCACCATTTTATTGTGTGAATAGGTTAAATCTCCTTTAAAATAATTAATAATTTTAGACAATACTTGAGAATTAATCGTAATTAAAAACAGACTAATTGATAATTATTAATATTGTGAACGTATTTAACTACTTATGATGTTTACGTGATTAAAAACGATAAATAAGCTGACTAAACTTGAAATTACACAAAGCTTTCTACACAAGATTTAAATTGAGAAATAGATATTTTTATTGATAAGCTAAATAATATTTAACGGTAATTTTAAAGTAACTTGAAAAATTATTATTGATGGTTCTTTAAAGATAAACGATGACGACGATCAGAATGCTCAGGTGTCGACCTCTCAACCGAACATTGTTCAAAATGACAAACTGATTATGTTTAGAGGCTTTTCGGTCACAAGACACAGTAATAGGAACAAAATCTTTTCAAAAATCGAAATTGAAGAATTATTTAACAATAGAAATTAAATTCCAATATCGTTAAAATATTATTTCTTAAATTAGCAGCATTTTTAACATTTATAATACATTTGAAACCTAAAACTTTGTTCTCATTTTTGTTACGAAATTTTTTTAAGAATTACCAAATAAATGAATGTCAAAATTTTCTTTGGAAGAATTTTTTCTTAAATTATAAGCAAAGGGAATTATTTAAATCGTCAATCATATTACATACACGTCAATATTAAACTTATACTTTTCAATTTATAGTTCCTCAATTTATATTCATTTATCATTTTCAAATAATAATGTAATTAATTTTGATATTCGATTTGACTCTAAGCAATTTTTCTGCATTGTTTCGAGATTATTGTTTCCTTTGAGTATTATACTTTACATCTTGTAAAGAATCCTATAAATTTTTAGTAATAAAAATATAAAAAGTTTCTTATAAGATGGCAATCACTCTCCACCTTTACCCCTTGTGGAGCTGAATAAGCTCATCCTAAGGGCAGACGGGCATTGGGAAAATTTTTCCATTTGGGTCGTGTATTGTTTAAGAAGGTTTATGTTTCCAGAAACTACTAAAAGAAGTACAAGCATTTTATTTGCATTTTCTAAACTAAATAACTATCATTTATTGACAAAGTTTATTTAATCACCATTTTTTTTCGGCAGACACTGCTAAGATGAGTGAGACGAATGAATCTGTCCCTTTCACTTTACTCTTTCCTCCTTTAAAAAACCTCTGTGCATTTCTACCCACAGGAATTGTAGCAAATATGATGGTAAATGTTGTATGGTTGTACCACGATATCGCTTGTTCTTTTTTTCGAAAATTTGGCCAAGTTCTGCTATGTTTTTCCGTCCCTGGTCCAAAATGTCTTCGGTACAAATTTGATCCAATCGTCAACAACAGTTTACATATTAAAAGTTCTTCTTCACAAAATTCGATGAATGTCAATTTCCTCGACTATAAATAAAGGAATCGTTGGGAAGGGCAGACGAGAATTCTCAAATGAATAGCCCTTCGTGATTCCGATTTTTTTCTTGTATCGCCATTTTACCCTATTTTCTTCGTTAGATAAAATCATATCATGCAGAATGAACCATCTTCATTCTGAAAGGATAACCCATATCGTTGAAAATATGCTGTGGAATCTGCTTCGTTATTAGGGAGATCGAAAAGAAGCATTGTTACAACAAGGAACTAGGAAAGTCAAATAAAGAAAGATTGACGTTGCAAAATAATTATTTTACAATGTTTACTGATTATTTATGATTTTTATAGCTTCTCCGTAAAGAACATGTAAATTTATTATGGATATATGCGTAAGTATAATGGAATAGTACCATTAGTTCTATATATAGATATTAAATTACCTTTAAAAATATCAAGGTACTATACCATTATACCCGCCCAATCGACCATCAAAGCGATTGGTAAGCAGCTGTCGGCGGAAATAAACTGGCGTTGAAACAAGTTTTTTCAATAAATGATAATTATTTAGTTTATAAAATATAAATAAAAAAGTTTGTATTATTATTATTTTTTTTGGTAATTTTTCTAAGCATGTAAACTTTTTTTAAACAACACACGGCGCAAACATTTAGGACATTGATTGCGATTTTTTTTTCTATCCCTTACAATGATTATCGTACGGGGATATGATGGAATTGCACCGAATATAATTATTAAAGCATATATATTAAAAGAAACGAATTTAAACATCTTACTAAAAGAGATTTGTGAAAACAGTCAATATTTTCTATTTTTTTCTTGTAAAATTAATTTCAGACTAATAAGTTATTTCTTATTGGAAATGTCACGCACTTTTAAATTATCATAAGCATTTGCAAAAATACAGGAGATGTTAGCATTTCAAGTAGGCATTAAATTCCAATGGAAAGTCCAAAATGTTGCTTTCCTCTTGTAAACAGCAGAAAGAGGTTTTCCCATTAAATTAATTGTTGTTGACATGAGTCAGCTAGGCTGACATTATGTGGTGCACAGTTCCACTTTTCCAACTGAACCATATTTTGGTGTGGAGTCCTACTTCCTCAGTACACACATGCCATAGGGACCCGTTTATAGAGTAGGTATCCATTCACAACCTATTCATACAAGGAAGAGACCAAAATCAGGGTAGTTAGGAAGAGATAGTACATCCATGCCTGAACCGGGATTCGAACCCAGGACCTCCCTTTCCACACTCAGGCACGCTGACCACTAGACAAGTAACACTAAACAAATAAATAATAACTATCTTAAAATTAAGAACTTCAGATGTTGCCCTCTGTTATCGATATCAAATTTGCAGAAATCTTACAAAGCGTAAAAGAAGTCATTTCGAAGTTGAGAAATCTTATCCTTCCGGAACTGTTTCCGTTTCTAAGCAATTTCATACATGCTGAATTAAAATAAGAAAATATTGGGTCGCCAAGGGCAAAAAATGCCTAAATGAAACAAAGTTGATGCATATACTATAAATCACTGACCATCACTTTCTATACCGTGTTTTTATGCGGCCGACATTTTTCGAATAGCCACTGCCGGAGACATTTTACAATAAACCACTGAAAATCACTCTTTACCTTTGAACAACGGTGTCTAATTTTAATTATTAATCATTAGCGACATTTTTTTTTCAATAAATCCCTGATGATCAAGGTCTACTGTTAATCTTTGGTGAAGACGTTTTGCTATTAAACACTATTGATAATTATATATTAAACCCAGGCAACAATGTTTTTTAATATATCATGAAAAATCACGGTCTACCGTTATACAATAATGAGGACGTTTTGCTTCAAATTACTTAAGACAACATTTATTTAGAAAGCAGATGTTCCTGTAGCGGAACTAGAGAAGAAATACTTAAATAAAAAGTCCAACAGAAAAATAAGCCCTTACCTTTATATTTCACGATAATATTTCTTATGTTGCATAACAGCTTGGAAAGAAGCTCACTGAGAAAAACACTTTCAAATATAAAGTTGATCCTCGGCGAGACCTCACTAAAACGAATAATTAACGTGAACTTCACTCACAGCAATGCCAGCAGAAAAGGGCCTTTTTACTAAAAATTACTGTTGATCTGTCTCTAATGTTAAGAACAGGTGATGACATTCTACTCTTAATAAATGGTGAAAATTTTTTCGATTCATCACAGGGGAGGAATTTTATGACCATTATTTAACGGTAGGGGGTGACACTGAAGTTCACCGTCTACCGATAAACAAAGATGACGACTAAATATTACCAATGGTCCCTCTCTAGCGTTAGGCACTCTGTTGACACTTACTATTAATCATAGGTGATATCTGTTACACTTAATCATTCTTACACCCGTTTATTATAAATCTATCTACCTTTAAGAAATGGTGATGACTTTTGTTATAGACCCCTGACGACAGATATTTCGTTCAATCATGGATTATCACTTTCTTAAATTAATATCTTTTATTATTAATCACTGGTGAGAACTTTTAAACGGTGACGATTCATTAAATACTGGTGATGACTTTTTACCATAAATCATTAAATATGAATAACGAACTGTCCTCATTTATTTCTTACAGCAGGGATTTTTCTTTCCTGAATTTCGTTGAATGAATTGACTAACAGTGATATGAAATGTACTTACAACCGAAAATATTTTATCTTTATGAGAGGGCATTTTATATATTTTAGACAAGCTTCTTCACAGAAAAATATTTATTAATAGTATCAAAAAAGCAATTCAGTGCAATAAAATAACTGCTGCATGCACATAACTCTTAATTATTTCAAATGGAAGAATTGTAAAATTATCGCAGCTAAGAAATTATAAGAATTGTATTTAAAATGGATGCTGCGCTAGAAAAAAAAATTAAAAATACAATACTGATTTTTAAAAGCCGAGACTTTCCGGCACAGAGGAGGGACTGTCAGCAAACTGAGAATACTCGGTACTCTCACTTGTGGAAGGCCGTTAATTGACCCAATCGTATACAAAGGGTTAAATATACGTTACGTTAGATGCTAGTAGAAGAAATGAAATAGGAGATGAATCTTGTACACTTTTACTTTCTGCATGCGCAAACATCGGGTTGTGAGGAGCAAATAAAGCACAATGAAAACGTGAATATTTACTATGGAAACAGTCATGCAAGAAACCATCTGACACATTTCATGTTTTGCCTGTCTAGTGACTGTGTTTGAATTGAATATAACTTTCTTCTTAAATCTTTAATTGTATTATAAAATCTTGAATTAAATTTCTTTTCCGACAAAAAGTCACCAAAGTGGATTTAATTATGAATAATTTTGAAAATACTACACTGAATTGCCATTTATGCGGGGAGTTTTTTTACGAAAATCAAACATATACGATTTTCTGCAATGCAACATAGATATCAGCCTCGGTTTAATCGTGAATACTATCAACTTTTCACAGTAGCTGGTCACCTCAAGAGCCGCGAAGGAATTGAAGCAGATCTGAAGTATAAGTGCAAGCATTGTGAAGAGAGATGTTCACGGGCATATTATCACTAGATTCTTGAGAAAATTCGGTTAAATCATTGGAGAGCCCACACTATTGGCGACAAACTGAAAGATAAAGCGCCAAGCCAAGAACGAAATTCCAGCACTAATTAGGTTTACCATATCTAGTGTATGAAAGTAGGGTTACCAAGATTGGCCAATTATTGCCAACCAAAATCATTGACGGGGACAATCATTGCACTCTGCTAGGATCCCACCGAAGATTGATAAGGAAGAGCAACTTTATGAGAACATGCAGTGTCATCAAGCTTTCTCTTGGTTAAATAATCTCAAGTGACACATGATGATTCACTCAGGTGAACGACCGTATATCACGTATTCTCTGACTCAAGTTAATTACAATATGCTTCACGGATACCGTATAATCCAGCATGAGAAATTATAAGTTGGATGATATTTTTTTGTGGATTTTCTTGTTTATCTGGCAACCTGGTGTTTATTACGTCACACAGATGGAGAGCTATAACAAATTCTATTTTGGCTAGAATGGTATTTATGTCACCTTGGTAACATTTCTTCGTCGCCAAAAAAGTTCATAATTTGGCATCCTGGATTATATGGCAGCTGTGCCAAATATTCACCAGAGTATTCATAAAGGAGAGCGACTATGTCTGTGAAAGCTTTATAATATAAGATTAGGCATCAAAGAGTTCATAAAAAAGAGAAATAATGCATGTATAAAGAATGTCACTTCCTTCCTACAATCCAATAATTTTAATCAACACAAAAGTAAACGTCACGAGGTTTGAGAAGAACAAATAGCATTCGGAGAAGCTTGTTGAATGTAAGCAAACTAACATGCAGCTTTTTTGGGAAGACTGTATATGAAAGTTAATTTCTTCAAGAGATGAACTATTCAACGAAGCACGAGACAATTGAAATTTGAAAGGAAGTATGTAATTCAAGTTTCAAAATTCAATTTGTGTTAACAATTTTTGTTATTTCTGCAATCAAATATAGCTGAATTATTATTACTGAACTTACTGACGCAAAATATTTAAGATTTTGCTTTACATTTTTTAAAATGCATTCTTATACTAAGTTATAAGATATTTTAATTCAATATTGATTTAAACAGCTTTAAAGTGCCCTTTAAAGTTTACTAAATTTTAAAATATGGTCATACTTTTAAACATCATTTAACAGAAACTCATATTCATTGCATTTAACTTTCTACACATTTGAATGCATCCTTGTTAGGCAGTTTTATTTGGTCATTTTGTATTTTTAAATAATAATTTTACTATTAAAATTCATGTCAACTTGAAATTGTTTCTTAATTGCAAATTAAAGCATGTTTTTAACGGCAATATGTCATATGTTTAGATATTTTTGCATCAATTTTTGCAAATTGTAAGGACATTTCTGAGAAAAGACTTGTAAATTGTGTCAAATTCTTGAAGAAGTTAGACGAGATTGCAGAATACGAAAGTATTCTTAAGGACTGTTTGGAATATAACAATTTTAGAAAAAAAAGCGTAGTTCGAATCCATAAAGTAATTTACCCCAATGGCCTGTTTTGAAAGAAAATGAAACAACTAAAATAAGGCTAGTATTTGATGGCTCTGCTAGAGATAAAAAATCCACTTCAATCATTGACTGCTTAGAAAAGAGTCCCAATTTGGTGGAATAAATACTTTCGGTCATAAACAGGAGCAAGACTTTGTCAATCTTTGAAAGAGAGCTTAGGAATGGAGAACGTGACTACACAATATTGGTCTGATTCCAGTAATGCTTTATTTTGGATTAAAAAACATGAAAACTGGGTTTCTTTTATTTTCAATCGTGTCAGAGAAATTCGTCTTTCAAAATGTTCGCAAATGAGTGATCCAGATGATTGGCATCACATTTTTGGATGACTAAATCCAGCTGATTTACCATCTTGAGAATGTAGTTTTGAAATCTTATCAAGTCTAATTGGAGGCTTGGACTTTCTTGGCTAAGAAATCCGAAGAATGGCCTAAATCCGATATTTTTGTTGAAGGAATTATCAATGCTGAACAAGAAAAACAGTCATTAGTATCACAAATACAGAAATGGAAGAAAAAATTACTAACATTTCTTCCATTATACTTAATTTATCTTGATTGTATCGTGGATTTATAGATTTTTTTGATAATTGCGATATATATATATATATATATATATATATATATATATATATATATATATATATATAGATATATAAAGAGATTTTAAGAAATTCGGAAACTACTATCGAAGAAATAAATAGATCTGAGATTTCGATACTAAAGAGTTAACTTAGAGAAAGTCTTTCACAAGACCACAAGATAAAAGACTTCAAAAATTTCAAATTTTTGGATATAATATTTTAATATAAATAATATTTTTTGTGAATTAAGGCAGAACTCTCATTGAAAGAAGATTTAGATAGTTTAAAATTTCCTCTAGTGTATTACCTTGTGGGCATCCAACTGTCTAAAAACTGATTCAATGGAAACGCTTTTCTCTTGGTCTTGCAGGTATTCAGATAGCAATGACTTATTTTAAAGTCGAAAAACCCTAAAGCGAACAGTTAATTTTGACCAAAATTAACAGATAGTTAGAGAGATTTGTTTTTGTAAACAGTTGAATGAATGCAATGAAGAGGTTGAGCATTTGATTATGATTTTATATTGGTTATATTTTTTAATTCTTTTTATATCTTTTTATTAAAGGGAGTTTATCATTTTAACTGCTCCTCAATTATAATTTTAATGAGATTTTTATTTAAAATAGAGTAGCAATCTTTTGCTGCGAAGAAACCAAATGTAATCTAAGTAGGATTTATCCCGGAAATCGAGAAAAAGTAGCAGTACAAAAAGAGAAGCAGGTAAAATTATTTTACCTTTAATTATGATTGTAATTTTTATTAGAATAAGAAAAATGCGTAAACAATTTTTATAACTTTTTTGTCACTGACAGAATAATTCTGATGTTGAGAAACAGGATAACCGTACCCAAAACTACCAGCAATTGCCTTATTTGTAGGAAATTTGATTCATTCCCAATTGAAACTCCAGCATCTTCCATAACTAATATATCGTCTTAGAGCGGCATCTGTGTTTGAAATCTTAGATTTTAATTTATATTTGTGCTATATTTAGAGTAATTCATCTGGAATTGACCACTTCAGAATCCACAGAACAATTTTCGCAATCATTCCGAAGATTTATATCACGACGAGGAAGAACAGCTATTGTCTACTCAGGTAATGGGACAAACTTTGTTGGAACGAACAATCTTATCAAAAGAATTAACTGGGATGCAGTAGAGAAATAGAGCTCTGTCTATAAAATCAAGTGGAAGCTTATCCCGCCATCTGAACAATGGTGGGTGACTTCTAGGGACATATGATTGGAGTAATCAAAATAATACTTCGGTAAGTTTTGGGACTAACGTCTCTCCACTTTGAAGAATTGAGCACTGTTTTAAAATCATTCAAATGATTTAGAACTTCTTACTTCCAATATATTTTTTCATAAAGTCTAAGAAACTGGTATATCTGATTTAGAACTCTCGGATAATAAATCTTTAAATAAAATTCATGTCTATAGCCTGAAACCGCGACAGAATCTTCGATAATGTTTTCACTCAGAATACTTTGAACAAATCAGGCAGTTTGTTGAAGAAAGCTGTGACGTTTAATACCTATTAAGGTAGGAGATATTTGGTTTAATATCAAAGTGTCAACATGGAAAGGCTGGATTGGCCCTTAAGAAAAGTGATCGGAAATTTTTACTTCACCAGATATTAGACTTGTGAAATCGCAGACTAAAAAAATGAAGTAGTTCTATTCCTGGTGTTGAGACTGTATCTTATAGTAGTGGGTAAGGATAAAAAAGATACTTTACAAGAAAATTAAAAAAAACGGGAAACATGTTGAAAAGTTTACCTGCTATGATACTAGAGGAGTTAATGGGGATCCTCTTGACAAGAATGAACTTGATGCGCCAACCTCTCGATAAAATTTAAAAAAAAAAAAAAAAAAAAAAAAAAAAAAAAATGATGTGGTAGAATTGATTTTTTTTTTACAGCAAGAACTCATAATATAGGATCTCAAAATCTCTATATTTCAGGATTTTCATTTAAGATTTAATATTAAGAAAAAATTTTCAATGACAAATACAATACAAATCAATGAAATTAAAATTTAATGTCATTGGAAATTGAATTATTTTGTTGTTATGAAATTTTCTTTTTATTTGAAATGTATTGATTTATTTTGAAACATAATACATTATATTGTGATATAGAGAAATTTTAAATTTTAACTTGAATAATATGTTTGTTTTCTGAGATGTAAAATTAAAATTGGGAGGATGTTACAAATATTGGCGATCATCAAAAAATAATGTAACACTCTTTGCCAATTTAGAATTGATGATATCAGGTTGAAATCCCATGCTCCCACGCGAAAAAAAGTAAATAGAATGCTGCAGTGTTTCGATTCGTAAGGTGTAAACATGCGTTCGTACTGAAATTTAATCTTGTAAATGTTATTGTCTTCCTATAAATAATAAATAAATACAGATATTGAGGAATTTTTCTTTGATCATATTTATGTAGAATGTAGATCTAATGCGTCTGAATCTGAATCCCGCGACGAATAAAGAGTTAAATTTTTCGAACAAATTGAATACTTTTAGTAAATAGTGTTATTACTAAAACTATATGTAACTATTGACATTTTTGACATATTTGACATCTATTTGTAACTATTGACATTTCATGTTCTTATGTTTCCTTGTTCACAAAAAATTGCATTTATCTAAAAGTATTCGATGTATATTACTTTCTGTATAGAAGCATAAAGTGAACAAAATCACGAAATGATAAGCTTCAAAATTAATAATTTAAATATACAGAGCAATAGGAATTTTTGAGATTTTCTTTATTTTCTTTTAATATTATTTTTAATAACATAATTCAATATATATAAGAACAGATTAACGAAAACACTCAAAATTCTTCATCAGCTGTTGTATTTTTGCTCAAAACATTGATCCTGACTTTTATATTAAATTAAGTCAAAAGGTAGTAACTTCTGATTTTATTTCTTAAAAAAATTGATATCAAGTAATTAAAAGGCGCAGGTAAAGGATATCCGCAGGTATAGGAAATTATTCGTTAAGGAAATTTATCTAAATAATTTTTCCTTGTTTTCTTGGGAATACCTGTGTATTTGTATCTAGCTTCTTTTCCTCAATATTCAGGAGAGATTTTTTTTTTTAATTTTTTGTCAATTAATATATTGTGTGTTGATAGTTTGAAAATAATTTATCATGAAATATAATAACCATTTTCAGTTATTACCATCGAGAGTATTTTGTTATTAAAAATGCTGAAATGTTAATTAAACTTATGTAGTAAAAATATTTTCTACTGAAGAAATTGATATTATGCTTAATAATTTATTCGTTTAAATAATAAAATTTTGAAAAATTCGATGATTCGTGGCTAACCTTTTAATCTTCTGCATAAAAATGTCAACAATTTTACCATCGCTAAAACTCCAAGATATTAAATAATTAGTTAGAAATAAAGAAAAGCGAATTAATTACAGTACATCTCATTATGCATATGTTAAGAAAAGCGAAAATATGTTAAATATCTATTCTTTTCTTAAAAAAGTTCATATAACTTATCAATAGTAAAATACCCCATATTATACAATACCGAACTCGAGTTTTAAAACTTGGTTTTGTATGAAATGTTTCCTTCCCCTCTAGAAGAAACATCTACACTCGAGTTCTTTGGCGCCGTGCGGCTTACAATTTCATGCTTTTATTTAGTCTGGAAGGTTGAATGCTAATAGTATTAAACTAAAACAATTGCTCTATGGATTTTAATTGCTTAATCGGAGACATGATACAACATTTAATTCATCGAAATATGTAAAAGTAAGTTTAAACAAATGCATTCTCTTTGAGAATTATTTCCTTATTTTCAAAGCTGATTATGAAATTTGATTTCATTTAATAAATTTGTATCGAATCTCTATAAATAATTTTTCTGCGCGCGCGTTGAATGGAGAGCGCAGCGTGGATTAAAGTGAATCTTAAAATTGGAAATTGCCATTTAGCTAAGCTACACTCTGTTTCTATATTTTGGTTTCAGCCTCAAATTAATTTAAACCGTATTGAATAATGATTTGAACTTAAGCCGTAATCCACATCATTTCTGACTTCTGTTCTCTTCAATAAAATAAAATAAAATAAAATATTTCCCCCCTTTTTAAAATTTTCATCTCTGCGTTGTAGGTAGAAAAAAGTATGTACGGCACTGGATGCTGACTTTAATTCTGGTCTTCGAAACAATAACTCGTGGATTCGGTTCCCAGCTCGCTTGTGGATATTATTACTTTTAGAGTTTGTTTTAAAGAGTAGGTTTCAGCTAATTTAATCGTTAAATGAAAAAGCCGAGTTGACAACCGAATGGTTAGCGCTCTTGCCATTAATTGAACTGTTCGTGGGTTCGAATCACACCTCGAACAGGGATGTTTGTAGTGCTTCAGAATCCACTTTAAACCATAGGTCTCGGTCTAATTAGCTTCCGTATGCAAAAAATAACCGTTGTGTGACAAACAAACCAAAACTTGAGTAACGCTAGATGTTATGTAGGCCAACCCACCTTAAGGTATACGGCAGCGAGAAATGACTGATCGAGGACAGCAATCCTCCAGGAGAGCACTCGGCACAAGGCAGATCGGTAGCCGGTAGACCAGCTTCCAATCTCAAGTCAGCAACGATATCCGTGGTGACCAAAAAGCCCATGACACCATGGTACGCTCTGAGCCTTGCACGTAGACCGGCAATCACCAGCCTGCGGTCGACCCAGTCTCGCCCCGGCGGAAGAAAGGGCAACTAGCCTTTATTAACAAATTAAATATATATTTTACATAATACTTATATGTTAAGAGTAATTACAAAACAAATTAACAAAATAAGATTATTCTAATGGTTGAGAATTAAAAAAAATGAAGACCTTATACATAATTTCTTTTATTCCTTGTTGAATTTTGGTATTTTTTAGCAGTTGATCCAGATTCAGAGATTTGTAGTTTTTGGGAAAGTATAGTTGTCTGATTGGTTTGTATTGTTCACAGTTGTAAATTATATGGTTTATATCCTCTTTCTGGTTTCTCAAATTCTTTTAATTCTCTGGTTTATTAAAGAATCTGTATTGGTAGGATGCGAAAGCACCATGTCCTGTTTTAATTTGGTTTAGTAAAAAGTCTGCGGAGGTTCTGTTTTCGGTAACTGTGGGATAGATATTATGTAAAAGTCTGGCTTTATCTGAGTTCGTCCATCTATTCTGCCATTGTTGTATTATATTTTTCCGAGCTATTGTTTTCAGTTGTTGTTTTGAGTATAGAGTTGTATGAGTTGTAGTATTTTCTTTAGTTGCATTTTTTGCCTGTATATCTGCGAGTTCGTTCATCTCGATTCCTTTATGGGCTTTAACCCAATGAAATGTGAATCTATTGTTATTCTGTTGTAAGAGCTTAAATATTTTATCTATTGTTTTATTTATACGGTTATTATATTTTAAGGAATCTAATACCGATCTGGAGTCGGAATGTAAATGGCAGTTGGTTATATTATGTTTGATTGAATACTCTATTGCTTCTGCTTCGAAAACTGTTGCCTGGTCTGATGTGGATAATATCTATTATATTTCTATTGTGTCCTATTATTGTCGCTGCTCCAACCTTGTTATTTATTTTTGAACCATCTGTAAAAGCGAAATATTCTTCGGTATTGATTGAGTTTATCCAGTTTATTAATTGCGATTCCCACGGTGGTTCATGTTGTATGCTTTTTGTCCATGTATTTTCTTTGTTAAATTCTGCGTTTCCAATCTTTATACTTTTCTTATGATTAATTATTAAGTATTGTTGTTTAGTGGATTGAGCCAGTAAATCTATGGGTGGGCATCCTGCTAAGATCTGGAGTGCTTCTGTTGATACAGTATTTAGCATTTGGTGATTTTTAATAATTGTATTCTTTGGATCTGATTTAATTTCATGTTTATTCTAACTGTGTTTTTATACCAGGCTGGTATTGCATATAAGATCATCTTCTCAATCACTGCTTTATAAATTATTTTTGTGATCTGGGGTTTTAGGCCCCATGTGGCTTTAATTAACCTGTTAAGTTCATTCATGAAGTTGTAGACTTTTTCCTGTAAGTTATTTAAGTGATCTATCCAATTCAATCTTGTGTCCAAAGTAACTCCTAAGTACTTAATGTCTGATGTATATTTAATTTTATTATTTAGAATTTTTATCGTTGGACTTCTTGTAATATCTTTCTTTATGGTAAATATTGTGTATCAGCTTTTATTAATGCTTAGGTTTAAATTGTGTCTATTGATCCAATTTTCTATTGCTTGAGTCGATTTTTCTGATATTGATGTAAACTTATAATATGTTTTATCTGTTAGTAATATGATTAGATCGTCTGCATAAGCCTGTATATATGTATTTTCATCCAGTTTTTCATTCAGCAATTCATTTATTATTAAATTCCATAATAATGGGTCAATTGATGAACCTTGTGGTACTCCTATATTATATAATGCTGGTTTCTTTTCATAGTCAAGATAGATCCTCTCTTGTAATAATGAGTGGGTTATTTTGTATAAATTTTCATTTAAGTTGCAATTATTTAGTATTTTCATTATATGATCGGGTCTAATGGAATTAAAAGCATTTTTAATGTCTAGCGATATTAGACAAGTATACAGTTTATTTTTCTTATTATTATTAATTTTTGTGACTATTTCAAATATTGCATCATCTGAACTTTTACCTTTACGAAATCCAAATTGATTATTGTTTAACAGGTTTTGTGATTCTAATGCATATGTTAGTCTTGTAAATATTATCTTGTCTAAAATCTTTCCAAAAACCGGCAGCAAACAAATGGGTCAATAGGAGTCCTTTTGGTGTGGATCTTTCCATTCTTTCGGGATTAAAACTATCTTTGCTATTTTCCATGATTTCGGGAATGTACCTGTATACCAACATTTATTTAGAATTGTTATGAACCAAACTTTATTTAAATTAAATAATTCTTTATATACATCTATTTCTATGTTATTATAGCCTGGTGCTTTTCCTGTTTTCATTTCGTTGATCACTGTTTCTATTTCTTCAATATTGATGTCTTTATCTTTCTCGTTTTTGTATAATTGTCTGATTTGTTCAATATTTTCATATGGAAAATTGTATTTGAGTATTTCTTTTGTTGCCTGATTTAGGGTTTTAGTATATGTGCTGTCTGCTTTTTCAATCATGTTAATCATTTGATGAGTATTCCTTTGTCTGATCGATTTATAATGTGTTCCAAAAGTGCCTTCATTTCTAATTGAATTTAAATAATATTTTAAAGCTGTATGTTTTATGTATATTATATTTTTCCTGTATATTGCTGCCTCCTTTTTATATAATATTTTGTACTTTGTTCTTAATTCTTGTTCTGTTTCATTTTGAAATCTTCTCCTTAAGGCTCTTATTCTTGATCTTTGCTTAGTTAAGTCTTCAGTCCACCAGTATTTAGAGTTTCGTTTTTTCTTTCTTTTTATATTTCTTTTTACAGTCAATGCATATATTGTATAACTTGCTCTCGATTAAATCTATTAATTAATTTGTCTCCAATGACTCTATAATCTTCATGTTTATTTCGTCAATAAGTTTTGGTAATTGTTCTTTAAGTTTGATCCAATTTATAGTTGTCTTATTTAATCTTGGTTCTTTTGGTGATTTATAGTTGTGATCCAATTTGAGTTTACAAAACATTATATTATGATCACTTGCAACAAATTGATCATCTATTACCCATTCTACTATTTCCTCTTTTTGTAGATTCTTAGTTAGCAACAGATCAATCCAGCTTATTCCCAGCGTACTATTGTAAGTTGGTTTACTGTTGGGATTATTTTCTATGATTAGGTAGTGTTTAAAAGTAAAATCTATTACCTTTTGACCTCTTGCGTCTGTATTCCTAGGACTCCAGATTGAGGACTTGGCGTTAAAATCACCAAATATTATCCACGGTTCGTTATTGTTTGTTATTAATATCGGTTCTAATTTATCTAATACTAATTCTATTTCTTGAGATGGAGGTATATATAGTGAGCAGACATTTATGTTTGATTCCTGAGTTGCTATTTTAATAATTGTTATTTTTCTTTTTCTTCTAATAATGTTAATATTCTTATTCCTTTCTTAATTAATAAAGCTGCTTTTGGTTGCGAGTATGATATGATTTGATAATGATTGGGAATGTCTATTATCTTATCTTGATATGTGTATGGATCATTTATGGATGCAATATCTATATCTTTGGTTGTCAGAACTTGAGCCAGGGATAGGTTTGCTGCTTGACAATGGTTTAAATTTATATGTAGGAACTTTATTTCTTGATTATTGCTTCTATAATCCATAATCTATTTTAAAGATTGCTATATTGTACTCTTTTTCGTATATGGGGCATTTAGTATCCTTGGGGTTATGATCTATTTTATATTTAGTTTTAAATTTTTCATTATACTCAGTGCAGTTACAGCACCTTATATCATTTTCACATTTCTCTTCTTTATGTTGCTGTCCGCATTTACTACATCTTTCATTATTGTGGCAGACTTTAGCAAAATGGCCAAACTTTAAGCATTTGTAACATTGCACGATTCTAAGGTATTCTCTAAATCTCACTGCTGTCCAGCCTAGATAAAATCGTTTTAAATCTTTAATTTTTGGGTAATCCCTACTGTCGACACTTATGATCCAGTTGTTACCGTACCTGCCATTGAATTTATATAAAACCTCAAGTCCAAAATCGGTTTCTAGATTGTTTTGTTGGATTAGTTTTGGGACTATTTCTTCTTTTTCTATTTCCTTGTCTACCTCATATAGTATGATTCTAGGTTTTTTCTTATTTGGTTTGGTTGCTATTAATTCTTCGTCCTTGTCTTGGTTTTTAATTTCTCTTATAATGGTATCTATATCTTCCGCTGCGTTAGTTTCTATTATAATTCCTCATTTTCTTATTGCTCTAGTTCTATTTATATTCACTTTAACTTTAGCTGGATCAATTATTCTCTTTATGGTATGTCTTGTATCGTCTGAGGTTTTGCCTTCTATTTTGGGATATACTATTACTATATTGCTTTTCTTTTGTCTTGATCTGTCTCTAGTTTCTCTTATTTTGGACTGTTGTTTTATTAATATATCTGCCTTACTTTCTTGTTGAACTGCTGCTGCATAAGATTTGGTTGTTTTGATCTGGCCTTTTAGGTATGATATTTCATTCAATTGGTCAATTATGACCTTCATTAGGTCCCCAATTCCGTCTCTTATTTTGGACTGGGACGGTAGTGTCAACTTACTGTTCGCTATAATAGTTTGTAGATCCTTTTCTATGTCGAGTATATGATTGAGTTTATCATTGATCATTTGATGTGTATTAACAATATGTGTTTCTCCTACTTGGAGAGACGGTACTTCCGCCATGGTGTCTAAGTGCTATACTTTAGCACACGCGATAAAATATAAATTATAAAATATGGCAAAATAAATTGGCACACCTGACCAAAATAAAAGTTAAGTTTAAATTAATACTAAGTACAAAAGCAGTGTCCCCTCAGC